>CM053765.1:44294555-44351320 GCA_028658305.1 Pachyuromys duprasi | reverse complement strand
TCTGCTCGGTGTAGGACTAAAAACCCTAGTGAGGCAAACAGGGACTGTTTCACTTTTGAACTTGATGGCTGACTCTTTGACCCTCCCCCATACATGCAGGGGAGTGACAGGCTGGCTAGATCCCAGTGGAGGACATTGCAGCCAGCCCTGAGGAGACAGGATGAGCTGGGGTTGGATGGAAGGGGAGGAGGTCCTTCCCTGTTGGTGGACTTGGAGGGGGCGGGGAGGAGATGAGGGAGGGTTGGGGAGGGTGGGAGGGAATGAGGGAGGGAGCTACGCCTGGGATGCAAAGTACCTAACCTGTGATTGATATAAAAATAAATAAATTACATTAAAAATACATTTTTGTAAGTGAATCAATTAACTTAAAATAACAGATATTAGAAAGAATACAGTTCAGTATAAAAGGTTTTACATCAGTAGATAGATAAAGACAGATTGTAGAAGAGGTAGATAGATAGATAGATAGATAGATAGATAGATAGATAGATAGATAGATAGATACATACATACATACATACATACATACATACATACATACATAGACACATATAAAATGTATTTATATATTTTCCATTAAACATCGTTATGGGGCAGGAGAAAACAATCCCCTATTTTTCCATCAGTGGAGGTGATTGTGTACTGTTTACATATAGCAATCATAAAAATTCAGCCTCCAGCAAAAGCTCTGTTTTCCTTAGGTCAGCAGATCCACCCACACCAGCTTGAAAATGCATGGCTCTCCCGTACTTGCACAGTGCAGTTATAAAGATGTATGATATGATTTGCTTCCCACTGTGAAGAAATGGTTTGTAGGACCAAAAGAGTTGTTGTGAGTGAGTCAGAAAGCATGCATCTTGTGCAAAACTGAAATGCCACACTCATGAACCACAGAGGATTTTTTTCAATTTGCTACTGTTTTGTATCATGTAAAATTTATAATTTTATTAGCAAGTCAATGAACAAAACTGAGTTTTGTTTGAATAAAGAAATGTGCATATGGTACAACAATTAAATTATAATAAAATGTAAATAGTAGGAATAATTTTATTTTAATATATATTTGTTATTCTCTGTTGATGTTTATTTCAGTAATGGCTATCAATGGTCAAAATATTATTTAATGATAATTTGTTATAAGAAATTAATTTTCAAGAAGCATCTTATACTTTTTTTCTTTTTTAATGCATGCTTCAGTAGAAAACAATTTGCAATAGAGAATTTATTTTTTGAGCAGCCCCGCCTGTTTGTACTTGGAACTGCAAATATACACTTTCTATACATTAAAATATACTCTGTCTTCTTTAAAAAAATTAAAGATAATTCCATGCCTTTAGGTTAAAGATTTACATGTCTAATCAGAAAGCATCTGAAGACATTGTATGGTTCAGCATCAGATATCAGTGGAGGCAGTGTTAGTCAAGCATCAGTATCAAAAGCAAGCAGAAGGTAGGGAATCCTCAGCCACAGCGCGAAGGTCACTGGGCTCAGTAAAGGTAAAAGGGGCTCTGAATCCACAATAAATGGTTTTAACTTAATCATGAGCATCACTGGAAATATGGGATGTATGTTTTAGAAAACTGCCTAGTACTCAAACTGAATTCACTGTGTTCACATTAGTAGTCAATAGTTATTCCATTAACTAAAGCAGGTTAATGATCTTACTTGTATAAGAAATAGCCTAATCTGTCCCCAGGGGAACACTATGTTTATAATGTGACAAGATCAAGTATTAAAACCAGACTCTAGATTGCATCATGGCTATTTTTCTAATATAATTATTGTATCGATTGAGTTTTATTCAATGGGGAAAAATACAAACTCTAAAATACTTCCCATTATCTAAATTACCATAATTTTCTTTTGCAATCCTACCACCACAATGACAGTGGTAATGGTTACAAAGATTCAATGTAAATGCAGTGAAATTAACATTTTCTGTGTCCATTTAGTATTATTGGGTGTCACATCGGGGAAGGTACCATAGTGGAGGAGAGCGCATGCTCCTGTTCATCACTGCCTCATGACTCATAGACACTAACAGTTCACATGTCTTTGCACATCACTAACTCACAACAGCTAATAGATGACACTGGGTCATAGTAACATGAGATATCGTGATAATTACACAAGCTGATCTTCACACAGCAAGCAGGCAAGCTGCAGGCTGACTTTCATATAGCAATCACCAACTTTATACATTCTTAATAGTGGTATGGATAATAATTAAGAACAATTACAAGCACATCAGACAGTGAACAGAATCTATGGAAGTCTTTCCTTATAAAGCTTAGACGAGAAACAGAAGGAAAAAGGAACAAGGACATCGCTGATATATACTATATCTTAATGATATAGCATAAAATGAGATAGGAAGGAACACATCTCTACAGGAATAGAGGAAACACTGAGATCAGAGTTGTCAAGAAGACCATGGCATGCTGACTGGAGTACATAATTAAAGACGTGATCAGGAAAGAGCATCTTAGAGAAAGGGAACAGTAAACATATAGACTGCCCAGTAAACACTGACATCTGAAAAAGAAGTTGTAGACAGTCCATGTGTCAAGAACTGTGAGTAACAGCCATGAGCTGTCAGAAGTTCTGGACTGGAGAGTTGGTTTAACATATTTGACAACATATTTCCTGTCTAACATAGTTGACAAACACAAGGACCTGAATTTGAATTCCCAGTATTCACATAAAAGTTGTATCTGTAGTGTCAGATTGTAGGATTCTAGCACTTCCACAGGAGAGATGAGATTCAGAGACAGGTGATCCTCAAACTCCAGGATATCAGCCAAACCACAAAACATTTTGTCTCAAACAAGGTAGGATGCAGTGACTAACACCCAAGTTTGCCCTCTGATCTACACACAGCCTCCTCAGCATTCTCATGTTCGTGTTTATACACACCACACACGCACATAGATAATGCCAGAGAGGCATCAAAAGCCTGAGCTTGTATTGCTATGCAAATCCTGACAAGGTTATTCCTCTAAGATAAGAAGCATTGGGAGATTCTAAACAGAAGAAACATAAACCTTAAAAATATAACTCTGTTTATAAGCTGTAAGCCATAAAAAAAAGAGGTAAAGAGATAGGAGCTTCTTTAGAAGTGATAAGTGCTAGTGTTATGTTGCCAGGAGGAAAGAGGGAAACTACAATAATTCATATTACACAATAGCTATTAGAAGGCTTTTTAATGTTCCTACAACAAAGAAATGATAAATGCATGACAAGATGGATATGCTAATTACATCGGTTTGTTCATTACATAATGTATGTCTATATCAATCTGTCACACTCTACCCCATTCATATGTACAATTATTGCATCTGAATTAGAAAAAAGCAAAGACTACAGGGAAAGAAGGCAGAAGCTGGAAAGTCTATAAATGGGAGTCAGGATATATTCACAGAGAGGCATTTAATCTAGGTAGAAACAAAAGGAGTCACAGTTTTTGTCCTGAGCATTTACTGAAAAGGGAAAGAACTCTACATAAGCAAGCTTTGTGTTTTCATGACAAATTTGAGTTGTCTCAAATATGATCATGTGGTTTTTTCTCCTTCTGTTTGTTTATATGGTGGATTACATTGGTGGATTTCCGTATATTGAACCACCCCTACATGCCTGGGATGAAGCCTACTTGGTCATGGTAGATGATATCTTTGATGTGTTATTGGATTTAATTTGAGTATTTTGTTGAGTATCTTTGCATCAATGTTCATAAGAGAGATTGGTCTGAAATTAGCTTTCTTGTTGGGTCTTTGTGTGATTGAGGTATCAAGGTGACTGTGGCCTCATAGAATGAGTTTAGTAATGCCCCTTCTTTTTCTATTTTGTGAAATAGTTTGAAGAGTATTGGAATTAGGTCTTCTTTGAAGTTCTGGTAGAATTCTGGGCTGAAATCATCTGGCCCTGGGATTTTAACTGGATGGAACACTTTTGATGACAGCTTATTCCTTAGGGGATAAAGACTATTTAATTTATTTACCTGATCTTGATACAGCTTTGGTAAATGTAATCTATCAAGAAAAGTGTCCAATTCATTCAGATTTTCAAAATTTGACGCATATAGGCCTTGAAGTAAGACCTAAGTATTTCTCAAGTCTCCAAAAGAACAGTGAATTTAAAAACAGTATTTTTCTTAATTTGTGCCTCAATGCGACTGTGCCACTGTACTTGTCACATATTATTTGATATTTTAAATATATGATTAGTGTCTGTCTTCCTGTGCCTTATTAGCAAATGTCAGTGCCTATCATGAAGTATCATATCCATTACATGCCACATAAAGAATTAATGACATCAATTTAGCAGTTTATATACTCCCATAGGACAAAGCATGCAAAATAACTACTTATGAACTTATATTACTGATATTTTAAAATAGAAAAGTTTATCAAACATAGTGTAATAAAAAAGAACAAAAGAAGTAAGTTCTGTGAGTTTTATTGTTGTTATCAAGACAGAGTTTCCTCTGTGTAATCCTGATTGTTCTGAAACTCACTCTGGGGACCAGGGTAATCTGAAACCTACAGAAATCTGCCTGCCTAGGTCTCTGCTTCCCACAGGCTGGGATTAAAGGTGTGGTACACCATGCCTCACCTCTATGACTATTTTCTTCTCTCTGTTTTGTTATTTATTACAGTTTATTCATGTTGTATCCCAGCTGTAGCCCCTCTCTTGTCTCCTCCTAGTCCCACCCTCCCTCCTCTCCTCCCATGCCTCTCCCCTAGTCCACTGGTACGGGAGGTCCTCCTCTCCTTTCATCTGACCCTAGCCTATCAGGTCTCATCAGGCCTGGCTGCATTGTCTATTTCTGTGACCTGGCAAGGCTGCTCTCCCTTCAGGAAGAGGTGATCAAAGAGCCAGTAACTGAGTTCCTGTCAGAGGCAGCCCTTGTTCCCCTTACTAGGGAAACCACTTGGACACTGAGCTGCTATGGTCTACATCTGTGCAGAGGTTTCAGGTTATCACCAAGCATGGTCCCTAGTTGGAGTATCAGTCTCAGACAAAAACCCTTTACCCAGATTTTTGGTTCTGTTGCTCTCCTTGTGGAACTCCTATCCCCTCCAGGTCTTTCTATATCCCCCTTCTTTCATAAGATTCCCTGCACTCTGCCCAAAGTTTGGGTATGAGTCTCAGCATCTGCTTCCATCTGTTGCTGCTAGGTAAACTTTTTTGAGGCCCTCTGTGGTAAGCTCTCTGACTTTCTTTTTTTTTATATATTTTTCTTAGTAGCACTTATTACAGTTTATTTAATTTGTGTCCCAGCTGCAGCCCCCTCCCTCCTCTCCCCTTATGCCTTTCCCCTAGTCCACTGATAGGACTTTCTTAAAGTATTTAAGTCTTAGATACCCATGTTTCAAACATTTAGCCAAAGGAATTTAATTAGAATTTTATGCTTCAAAGGTTAAGGATGCTAATGACTAACAGGGTATCCAGGTTCAAATCCCAGCATTCACATAGTGACTCACAGTCATCAACGGCTCTAGTTTTAGGCTATGTGTCCTCTTCTGACTGCAGGCAACTGCATATACACAGTACAGATACATATAGGCACAAGCACATGAACAGAAAATTAAGCAAATAAATACTTTTAAATTGTCATATTAAAACTTAAAAGTGGATTGTCTTCAACCACTTCTACTTTTACAGAGTTTTATTGTCATTATTGAGTATTTTTATAAAAGTCTCTTACAAGCTCTTTCTACTAAAATGTATTGACTCCTAACTTGAACCTACAAGGAAATTCAATTCAGGATGAAAGCCTTTTGTCTTCAGTTTGTGTCCTCCTTTTGCTAAATATAGAGGAATAAGCTATTGTACTCAACCTTTCATCTTGGATCCTCTTAAATACCTAGAAGGGCAAAACCTCACAGAATAGATCCAATCATGAGGAAGACTATGAAGTTAAGGGTGCATCCTCAGAGAACACACATACACACACATTGTATCTGTATATATACACACATTGTATACATATATATATATATACATCTATATACATACACATATATTACATATATATATATGTATGTATATATATGGTCTTGTTCTCTGTTTAAACCCAAACTTCATGTCAGTACTACAAAGACCAACTGTTCCTTTTCCCAATGTGACTGCACTAAGTAAACCCCAGTTCTCTGCTTCATAGCAATTTTCATCTCTTTGCCTAGCAGGAGGAGACAGGTGGCCAAACTTGGCAGGTTTGGGAGTCTGGAGACCAGGCTTTATGCTAAAAAGCATGGCAACTACTTCATGATTTGAAAAGTGTTAAGCCTTCTCTAAGCAAAGTGATAGTGTTGGTGCTTTTAAACACTATCTGTATTTTTTTTCCCACAAAGGTACTAAAATAGCATTTCTATAGGAAATATGCTGTACACAGAAGTTAAGTGTACTTTGATCGTATTCTATTTCCACAGGTTAAAAAACACACAATCAATTCCATAGCTATTTAAAATATGGTCTCAAACTGGGATACACTAGTTAAATACACCATGAAAATCTAAGCATGCCCCTCCCCTCAGGCAATCTTCCAGGTTGGGGGACAGAGGATTTCCTTTTTCATGGCTCCCTGACTCCTTGCAGGTTCTGGAAACCTACAGAGGTTATATTTGCTTTTCTACTCTACCAGGCTGAAGCCTGGCCTTCCTCAGCCAGGAACTGCCAACAGCCGCTCACATTTGGGTTTAAGTATTTTCCCTATGCTACCTGCATGAAATTTTGTGTGTGTGTGTGTGGTTGTGTGGTTGTGTGCTCGTGTGTAGCTTTCCTGATTTCCTCATTAAAAAGAGCACAGGGAATTTTATAGAAGAGGGATATAAGAGGACCCAGAGGGGACAGGAGACCTTTCCCTATCAGTGGATTAGGGAAGAGGGATAGGGGAGGGAGAGGGAGGAAGGGTGGGACCTGGAAGAGATGATGGAGCTACAACTGGGATACAAAATGAATAAATTGTAAATAATAATAATAATAATAATAGAATTAAAATATGCTTCTGTCTTTAGCATTCCATATGTAGTGTGAAAACCTAATATTTTAGTGTTTAAGATTATGATATAATTACATAATTTTCCCTTCCCTCTCCTTCTTCCAAACACTCCTATAAATGCCTTTTTGTTCTCTTTTGGATTCATGTTCTTTTTTTCTTTAATTGTATATATGTAGATATAGTACATACATTGTACATACACAATCATAAGCAAATATTATACAATATATATACAAATACATGTATACAATATAGAAATAAAATACAAATACACTTTATATATTCTTAAGTATATAAATACAACCTGATCAGCCTGTGTAATGTTATTTGTATGAATGTTTTCAGACCATGTGACAAATTGATATTCTCTTCTCTGGGAAAGATTTTTTTTTACCCTCCTTCTCAGCAGAAATTCACAACCAATCAAGGCGCAGATTTGTGGATCCCAGTCCCAACTGACACATCAACCACAGAATCCCAACACCTCCGACTCTGCAATCAATGCTAAAGAGGGGGTAGGGATAGTGTAAGGGCCAGAAGAGTGAGACTGTGTCCCCCAGAAAATTAGTAACTAAAACCATAATTTGTTGCTTGTAAAGAATTCATGTGGTGAAGTTCCCATGTAACACTGTAAAATGTTCATACTCTTATTTAAATACTGTGTCTTGAAGTTGAAATATACTTTAGTTTTGTGTGTGTGCATCAGATATTACTGAACTTTAAAATAACTTCACAATATTTGTGTTCTGCTAACAATGGCTTCTCTAGTTTTTACTGAAGGATTGACAGTAACTTTTTTGCTACCCCCATACTTCTCCCAAAAGTATTTGAATAAATTTGCCCTAAGGTCACTAATTCTCCCTATACATCAATGTTTTCCCCTCATATATATATATATATGGATATATATATATATCCATGCACACATGGACACATGCACATAAATACACGCACAGGTGTGCACACACACATGCATATGCACTCAGGAACATGGGCTTTTACTCATGCACATGTACACGCACATATATTATTTTGTAATCATTTTTCAACTTCCAGGGAAATTATACTAAACCCAAACATGATATTCTTCACCTTTCTATTACTTAGAAAGTTGTCTATCTTAAATATAAATAAATAGAAAATTGTAAGACCAGGTTCTAAAACTCTACCTTGACAAATCAAAACAGCTTACTCACTGTTTTAACTGCTTAAAACAAGACGAGAAAAATAAAAGTGTAGCAATTTTTTAAACATGTCTAAGGTATGAACTATTTCCACATCAAATGACTTTAGGCTGTTCTACTACAAAGCTTTGTTATGCTGTAACGACTCTCAATGTTTCTGTTGTCGATGATAAAAACGGTGCTGGTAACAGCACTTGTTTGTAATGTGGTTTGGATAAAAGTAGATACTACCTTTTAAGGATTCAACCTTCCATCTCATGTGTGATAACTGCTCCAAGTCTATATTATTATTACTATTATTACAAGTACTATTATTATGTCTCGATGTAAATTCTATAACTGATGTGTTTTTACTTTTTTCTGGGTACAATAACTTATTTAATTTAAAGGTACCCTTTAGAGGATTTAATCTGTCTTCCTAGGGTGTGCACATGTGTGCTTGTGTGTGGTGTTTGTTTTTTTAAAATTCTCTCTCATGGGCTAATGGTCATCAGAAATACAAGAAAGTGTACCCTATTTACTTAAATTTTTGCAGAATTAGAAGCTTAATTAAAATAAAATGACACTCTGGTACTTAATATTGATTAACAACTTGAATGGTTCATCTGGAATCATCTGAAAGACTGGTAAAACAGTTCTGTTATGATGGCATTTCAAGACAGAATGAGATCACAAGGGCCCTTCCTAAAATGAATGGACTAATCCCTTGAGAGGTTCCTCATGTGCTGTCTTTTTGGAAGTGGTGAGAAACAGATAGGTCGGACTAGCCTGAGGAAGTGGATCACCAGGAGAATCTCCTCAGAAAGTGCATGCTGCCCTCATCCTTCCTTGTTTCTCTGCTCCCTGACTACCAGGATATGAGCTCTTCTGCTGTGCCTCAGTCTCCATGTCATGACGGACTAACCCTTCTGAATTCAGGTGCCTTTGTTTATGTCGGGTATTTGGTCCACAGCAGAGCAAATTCCCTTGTGTGGATATCATCCAGAGTATGAAGAATGACTTCCACTATAATGACACTCCCATGTCTTATAAAAGTGATTATATTAGCAATCTGTAGTGATACATATTTGCTACAAATTAATGCGCCATTTGAAATTCATGAACATTTATGGGTAATTCCAATTGATAAGCTTAATATCTACATTGACTATTGAAGGAGAAAGGTCTTGACTCGAGAACACAACAATAGATGGAAAATTCCATGTCCAGTAGGGTAATAAGAAACTCAAATATGGGGTGTGCATGCACAAAACAAGCAAAATCACAAGTAGATCTTCCTGCCGTTTAGTCCAGATCACAGTAGAGATTTTATAGAGGAAGAAGTACAGTGCGGTCAATGAAAAAAGGAAAGAAGGACAAGGTTAAACGTACTTTGTAAAGTGCTCTGAAATACCATACGGCAATGCATAAGTCCACTGCACATTACTATGGTGCGCTGTCGGGGCTTACACCCTGTGAGCCAGTTCTGGACTTGCAGCAGTGGAGAGGGAAACAATAAAGCACTAACATTTTCCTCCTCCTAATATCACCAAGTTAAAAAAAAAAAATAGTGACTCTACATTACCAGGGAAGCATGAGTAAGTGCCAGAGACAGTGCAGACAAATGACAGGGGTTGAAAACCTCAGAATGAAACCAAGTGCCACAAAAGTCTGTGTGACATCAAAAATATGCTTGATTCTGAATTTTGAAGCAGGCACTAAAATAAGAAAGGACACAACTGTCAAAGCTGGCAAGAGGTATAGCATGTCTGCATGCTTGTCTGAGCCTCGGTGATGGGCTGGTAAAATTTCCATAGACTCTGTTCCTCACAGTGAACTCTGAATTGTACAGCTGGAGGGTTTACTTCACTAAGGTTTTCCTAGAAATTTACATTATTTAATCTATGCTGCTATTGTCTCCAGTTCATGGATAAGATGACAGAAAAAAAAAGGAGATCTGTTGACTAATGCTATCACATTTTGCTTCTTTCTTCCTCTCCTAAGAGCTGAGTATTTAAGTAAGAAACCCCTGCACAGATGTAATCCATGGAAGCTCAGTGGGTTCCTTAGTAATGGGAACAGGGACTGTCTCTGACATGAACTCAGTGGTTGGCTCTTTGATCACCTCCCCCTGAGGGAGGTATAGCCTTTCTAGGTCACAGAAGAAGACAATGCAACCAGTCCTGATGAGACCTGATAAACTAGGGTAGGATGGAAGGGGAGGAGGACCTCCTGTATCAGTGGACTGGAGATGGGGCAAGGGAGGAGAAGAAGAAGGGAGAGTGGGATTGGGAGGGGATGAGGGACGGGGCTATAGTTGAGATGCAAGGTGAATAAATTGTAACTAATAAAAAAGAATAAGATACAGTTTTAAAGTACAAAAAAAGGAACTTCATAATTTCTTAATTCTTTTATCTTGAATAATACCTGAGGTTCCAAAGTTATTTTCTATCCTTCTTTTTCTTAATGGCTCTGATCAAAACACAATGCTATATATCATATGATGACTTCTGCCACTCATGAATTTGTCACCCAAATGGGACGAGGGAAACTTTTTACTGATTTCTAATATTTACACATTGGTAACTACAGTAACTTCCATTCTTAGTTAATTAATTACAATTTATTTAGGATAAATATACTAAAATCTATAGCCCTAAAGAAGCTAAACAAAGAGGAGAACCGTAAGGAAGAGGCTGAAGCCTCATTCAGAAGAGAAACAGGACAGACATTAGAAGTGGGAGAAGACAAGGAACAGGACAGGAGCCTTCCACAGAGGACCTCTGAAAGACTCTACCACTAGGGTATCGAAGGAGATACTGAGAATCATGGTCAAACTTTGGGCAGAGTACCATAAACTTCCATTTTTAAGTTTAAGTTCCCAGGTAGGATTCTCACAAGGCACATTTGTCACCAAACATAAGAACAGAACCTGAAGTATCATTCAATACTATGATAGCCAACACAAAGTCACTTACATTGACTAAATTTAAGTTGATTAAATCAAAATTAAAACCTACTCCTTAATTTTTACTACCCTCACTACAAGTGCTCAAAATCAAAATGTGATCTTCAAGTTTTCCACTACAGCAGCAATGCAGGAAAAAACCTGCCGTCTTACCCAGCCAAAGCCCTGATCTCAGAGATGCACTGTCAAAATGCCTTACACAAACAAAGAGAAAAAAACAAAAACAACAAAAATGGAAGAGTAAATTCACATGTCTCCAAAGGACAAAGTATTTTCATATAATCAAGAATGGCTACGACCCAGTAGGTAAACCAAGAGAACAATAAAACAGTTCTCATATTGTTCAAATATTCTCTGGTCTCCTTTAAACAAAAAATCCAAAGCTGGGTGCTGACAATAAAAAAATCACCATCTTTATGAACTTATCTCTTTTAGTAAAGTCCATAGACTTTGTATATATTAAGTTTCTCAAGTCAATTTCTATATAAAAGATTTATTCAAAGAGCTTAAGGAAGGGCCTAAATATTGTGGTGTGGGGTTCATATGCACTGCATGATATGAATGGGTTAATAAAACATTTATACCAAAGCAATCCAATGAAATGGAAAGAGCCCACAAAGAATTAAATGTGAAATTGTATCATAATCTAAATTCTGTTAGGAATTTGTTCTTTAACTTCTTCACTAAGTCATTATTCAAAGTAAAATGAAAAAATCAAAACACAGTCTTTTTTATAAATAGAAATTAATTACTCTTGTTACTTCCAAAGAAAGCCAAGGGCAAACATACATAATCACACAAGTAACCAACCTCACTTGAGAGGCTTCCTCTATCCAGGGCCTTTATCACAGTAACGCTTAAATACTGTTCTGAAACATACAAATGTGACATACTCATTTATCTGGTATTTAACTACAGGAAATTTTCAAAAAGAAAAAAAAAAAGAAAGGGAGAAAGAGAAAGAAAGAAAGAAAGAAAGAAAGAAAGAAAGAAAGAACAAAAGAAAGAAAAATATTAATTGAATTTTGCAAAGCCCCTGTACATGACCATATTGTACCCATTTTGGAGGGGGGTTGTTGTGTTCCTTTTATCGAGTATCTACTTGAATCCTACTTAGAAGCCTATCCAACCTTCCATGTCTGTGGATATGGATCAAGTTGTTTCCAAGTGTATACTCCCAACATGACCACCTGTTCTCCTTTTTTTCTGACTTTGTGTGTCTGCATAAATATGCACATACATATGAATACATATGTGAATGTATGCCACAGACAGTTGTGCACCTGAAGAAAGAGGGCAAGTCCTTTGTATGTGCAGGGGTGTTCTTTCCTCCCATCATGGGTTTCAGAGATCAATCTTACATAGCCATGCTCATGAGGCAAATGTATTTGCACTGACTCTGACTTGTAGCAGAATAAAATATTAACACTTGAAAAGGTGGAGGAAGAACTATTATATGGGATTAACTGAAAAAGGTGAAATTCTAGGTTTTTAAATATTAGTTATTCTTTGAGTATTTCATACAGTATATTTTGATCATACTCTTGTCCTTCAACCAACTCCACCTGGATCTTCAGCCTTCACTCACCCACCAAACTTCATGATTTTTCTGTCTCTTAAACCACACACACACATACACACATATACAAACACAACACAGTCACAAAAAACAAACAAATAAACAAATCCCAGAGCCAAATATGTATGAGAATGTGGCTTACCTTGGATAGTGGTTGATATATTCAATAATGTGCCATTGAAGAAAATTTAATGTATTTTATATTAAATGTCCTACATTGGTTAAAAATAAGCACTTTAAATTACTTACTTTGGCGTTTCTGACTATCTAGTACAATGTTGCATTCTACCCTCCTTAGGTGCCATCTCTTCACTGGGACTGTTACGCAGACTCTTGTAATAATTTAAACTAAGACCATGAACAAATCGGCTTCCATTTGCAAAGTTAAACAAAACACAAGTTATCCCTTACTAGTGACACAATATATTTTTTTGATTCATGCATGCTTGAGAGAAAACTTGGGTTAGCATAATTAGTAGGTTTATAGCTTCCCATATTTTATGTGTACATAAAATTGATGTTACATTGGGAAACCAAAGAAGCCTACTGATTGATGTGCAGTGACCCACCTAGTGGCTGATTTTTCCCAGCCCTTTACACAGTGCCAAAGACTGTAAAAAAAAAAAAAAAAAATCAAAATATTGGCATTCAGACCTGCAATGAAACTCTTGGTTACTGTGCGTTTTGTACACTGATATTATAGAGCCCCTGAGCTTGTTGAGTCTCTTGACTTTTTTAGCTATATATTAATACTTTATAAACCAGCAGATAAGACTGAAAAGTGAATTTTAAAGAACTCTATCATTATCTTAACATAATAAGAAGCTACTTATAAATACCACCCAATGGTTTTAGTGGCTAAAAAAATATGCTAAATATATAGCACATGACTAAAATCTGCCCATCACATAACAAGCCAAGCAGTTGTATATTCATTATGAGGCAGGTGATTATTAGCGGAAAAAAATACCTATTTTTAATGTATAATTACTACACTTAAAGGCAATTCAAAGGATTATCTTCATAGCACCTCAGGCAAATGGTGGATACTGGCCATAAATCAAGACTATGACTTCAGCCAGAATGACTACAAAGGAGTGAAGAGCCGAAAGAGTGAACAGACAAACAGATTGGGATGGGAGAAACAAAATTATCTTTGAACACAGAGAATGTGGTGGCCATTACCGGCAACCCCCAAAATTCAACAGGTAAAATCTCTTCCTTGAAGTTAATAAGCAGTTAAAATGCATATTCAGGATAAATGGTTAATTTTCAGATTCAATCATTTTCTTGTATTCTTGAAAAATTAGATTTTAAACTTTAAAAGCAATATTACTGACCTTAGCATAAAGTATTTTAGTATAAGTCAAACAGACTACATAGCTCTATAGAAACAACAAAAAATACTTATGAAGGAAGTCAAAGAATATATTAATATATGGAGTTATAGTTCATGTACACAGGCAGGAAGATCTAATATTTTCAAGTATCAATTTTTTTTTCATCTTGATCTGTAGATTCCATGAAATGTCAGTTAAAGAGTATACAAGCTTTCTTTTGTTTGTTTTGACTAACAAACTGATCTAGAGTTAATCTGGAGTCTAAAGACCTAGGATGTCTATGTTAATATAGAGTGAAAAGATGTTTAAAAGCACTCACTAAGCAACTTCTAAATTTATATAAAGAATTCATAATCAAGACAGTGGGCATCATAATCACAACAGTGGACATAGGCATCAAAACAACATTCCTAGTGAGTACAGTCATCTGGAGTGGCATAATTAAAACACAGTATGCAATCTAATCACAACAATGGGCAAGTCATTACCATACCGAACTAGTCATCATGACAGCAGACCAGTCATCAGGACTGTAGACTAGTCACCATGACAATGGGAAGACAATTAGCCCAAAAACAAGGCCATTGAGATAAGGTAGAGTAATCTTTAACAAAGGAGGAAGGATGGTTCAATGGAAAAAATAGTTTTTATTTTTTTCAACAAAAGATGAGTAGGGTGGATTCTATGGAGGCTCTGGAGTTTCTGTTCAGTTTTTCTGTGAGTCTGAAATTGCATGGAGGAGGAGAGAGGGGAGCAAAATAGGGCTTATTGATTAAAATGGAAGACGGAAAATTTAAAAATAGATCCTAAACCAAAAACCAGAAGGAAGAAATAGCATTACGTAAACTTTTTTTGACAAAAGGTAAACCTTCGTATTAAACACATGGACACTCAAAATGTGGTCTTAATGCATGGAAATCAAGAGTCAGAACACCCACAGCATGTGGTAAATTAGACCCTAGTCACATAATATAAAAAAAAAAAAAATAAGTAGCTAAAAAAGGACACATATATTCAACATAAAAAAAATCTCAACAATCACAATGAGTGTGCAAAACAGCCTTGATATGAGCAAAAGCACAAATAGCTCAATAAAAACATGACTCTCATTGGGGTGACAGATACAGACTGCTTAAAATGTCTATCACACAGATGTTCTATATCAATCAATGGCAAGAATCCCACTACACTGCAGTAGAAGTTCCATGAAACTTTGTCCCAGTCACATTGGACCCCTTGAAAATACAGAACCGTTACCACATGGCTGCTCCTTGATATTGGACTTTCAAGCCTTCATCACTGTGAATCATGTACAATTTGGCCTGAAATTTCCAAATTTATTGGACAAGATGAATGTCTTTAAGTGTGGTTTCTTATGCAGGAAATCAACTGTCTTATACTCTCTTCCTACACCATGCTTCTCTTCTTAGCTTCCCAGGCTCAAGATTTCTAAATTACAGCTCGCTCAGCATGCTATGCTGGCACTGCTTCTGAGATTCACAGGCAAACTTTTAGCAGAGAGCAGGAATCTTATGAAAGAAGGGAGAGATAGAAAGACCTGGAGGGGACAGGAGCTCCACAAAGAGAGCAACAGAACCAAAAATATCTGGGCAAAGGGGTCTTTTCTGAGACTGATAAGCCAACCAAGGATCATGCATGGAGATAACCTAGAACCCCTGCACAGATGTAGCCCATGGCAGCTCAGTCTAGCATATTGTCCAAGTGGGTTCCTTAGTAAGGGCAACAGGGACTGTCTCTAACATGAACTAGGTGGCTGGGTCTCTGACCACATTCCTCTAGTGGGAGCAGCCTTACCAGGCCTCAGAGGAAAACAGTGCAGCCAGTCCTAATGAGAACTGATAGGCTAGGGTTAGAAGGAAGAGGAAGACCTCCCCTATCAGTGGACTTGGGGAGGGGCATGGAGGGAGATGTGAGAGGAAGGGTGGAATTGGGAGGGAACAAGAGAGGGCGCTACAGCTGTGACACAAAGTGAATAAACTATAATTAATAAAAAATAAATAAATTTAAGTTAAAAAATCCCCCCCCCAAAAAATAGGGGAAAGCAGCAGCTACCAACATAACACAGCAAAGTCATCTGGCATCATTACAGCTGTGAGATTAGTATCACAATTGGATTAATACTAATTAGGCCAATAAATTTAACTAATATGGAAAAGTAATCATAATTAATGGCTGTTAATTTTAAATAATTAATAAATCACTTAAAGGGGTAAATAGCATTGAGAGAACAGCTTAGTTAGTGAAGTGTAACCTCATAATTGTGAGGTCCTTAGTTCAGATAACCAGAAAGCGAATAAAAATCAAGTATGGTGGTACTTGCATAATCTCAGCTACGGAGAAATAGAGACCAGTAGATTCCTAGAGCATGCTGTCCAGTAAATGTGGCCCACTTGGCAAACTTCCAAGTCAATGGGAGGCTGAAACAACCTCCCATTGAGAGGTGCCTGAGAAACATCACTTAAGGTTATGAAACACGGAAAGAGAATTTTAGAAGAAGATGCATGAAGAGAGGAGTGTTGTGGAAAAATAGCTTTCAAGTGTTCAGGAAATGACCTGAATATACTTTTCAGGAAAATCCCAAACTGCACAACTTCTCTTCAGAGTCAGTGCAAGATTAAAATAGAGAGGTAAAGAGAAGAGAACACAGGAAACCATCAAATGATTCTGAATGATTCCTCTATAATGGAAACAAACACTTGCTTTTTTTAAAAAAAAAGGAAAAGAAAAAAGAAGAAATGTGGGGAAACAAATATTTCAAATGAATAATTTTTACTTAAAATACAGGTAAAGCAATAAAGATCCTAATGTTTATCCTAATATTTATGGACATACACTCAAATTCATGAGAAGATACTAGAAGCAAGCATTTTAATCCTGAAGAAATGATTTTCATGTACTTATTATGCTGCTGTAGCCATTGGGATTTAAAGCAGTAAGATAATGGGCATATTGTGATGGTTATTTTAATTAAATTTAATGTATTTAAATACTATAGTAGTAGGCCATTTCAGAGTGGGTTGGGAATCCATTACTTCTTAGTCAACTATCCCTGAGCATGAGATCAGCACTGGAGTGGTTGATATACATCAGCATCATCCCACTGAAGAAAAGTGACTTTTCCATCCCTTAGCAAGTGTAAATGACAGGTCCATTTTTCACCTTTACCCTAGTGGCTAGGTTTACATTCATTCAAAATACAACAAAATAAAATACAATAAGATGAATAAGAAACTATTGCTGAAGGTTTGGTTATGAGTCTTAATATCTGCTTTGATACACTGCTAGGTAGAATCTTTCAGACGCCCTCTGTGGTGGGTTCCTGTTCTGTTACTTGTTTTCACAGAGTGCAGGGAATCATATGAAAGAAGGGGGAGTTAGTAAGACCTGGAGAGGACAGGACCTCTACAAGGACCAAATATATCAGGTCTTTTATGAGACTGTTTCTCCAACCAAGGGCCATGTATGGATATAACCTAGAATCCCTGCTCGGATATAGCCCATGGTAGCTCTGTAACCAAGTGGGTACCCTAGTAAGAGGAACAGAGACTATTTCTGACATGAACTCAATATCTGGCTCTTCAATACCCTGCCCCCACCCCCAGAGGAAGGAGCAGCCTTGCTAGGCCACAGAAGACGACATTGCAGCCAGTCCAGAAGGGACCTGATAAGCTAGGGTCAGATGGAAGGGGAGGAGGTCCTCCACTATCAGTGGACTTGGAAAAGGGCAGGGAGGAGATGAGAGAAGGATGGTGGGATTGGGAGGGAATGAGGGAAGGGGCTATGGCTGCGGTACAAAGTAAATAACCTGTGATTAATATAAAAAATAAAAATTATTAATAAAAAACATCACATGGAAGTTGGACAAGACAGGCAAACAGAAGGCAAAAAACCCCAGGGAGACCACAAGAGTCAGAGAGTCATTCAACTGAATTCGCAAGAATCCTGTGCATACAGTAAACTGGAGGCCATAATATAAAGGCAGACATTGGTGCCGACCCATGCAGGAGATACTCATTTATCTTCTGATTCTGTAAGTTCATCTGAGCTTCGCTTAATCGATTTAGATGGTCTTATTTTCTTAGGGTCCTCCATTTCCTCTGGCTCTTACATTCTTTCTGTCTCCACTTCCATGGAGTTTTTGAGCCCTGAGAGAAGTGATTTGATGGAAATATTCCATTTAGGGCTGAGTGTCTCAAGGTCTCCACTTCCATTGAGTTTTTGAGCCCTGAGGGAAGGAATTTGATGGAGATATTCCATTTAGGGATGAGTGTCTCAAGGTCTCTTATTCTTCATGTAATGTTTGGCTGTAGGTATAACTTGCTCCCACATGCTGCAGGAGGATTCAATCATCATCTCCGATGATGGCTGCACAAGGCACTGATATGAGTTATATATATATATATATATATATATATATATGAATGTATACATATATATATGAATGTATACATGTATACATGTACATAAATATTTGTGTGTGTGTGTGCCAGTTTTGTTTTGTTTCTCCTTAGGTCCCTGGTCTAGCTAGTCTCCTGTTCTTGGTCACTCAAGCACTGTTGGACATGAGTTCCATCTTCTGGAGTAGGCCTTAAGTCACTCCAGTACCTCCATTTCCCTGGCCTATCTTTACTGTAGTACACCATTATAGATAAAGACTTTGTGGCCTGCTTGGTGTTTACATTTCTATTTTGATACTGTACTGATTACCTTTCTTAGCAAAAATGTGAGAAACAAGATTTACGGCTCTGTTGAGGTACCAGCTCAGCTCAATATCTTCATTTTTAATGAGTTTTGTAAGTGTTGGCTTCAGCAATGGGGCCTTACTGTCAGTTTGTGGATAGCAACCTATAGTCTTGTCAATAGCCTGGGGTGTTTGTAGATTCCCATGGGGCACATTTGTTCAACAACCCAACTAGATGTAATCCAAATCTGGTATGGGAAACTTTGTTCGGTGACAAGAGATAGCCAATTGGTGTTCTATCTCCCCCATTATTTAGTCATTTCATTTATATTGCTTTCATATATGTCTATATTTTTTGAGGTTTCAACTGTATTAGGTGTCCATACTACCCCTCAAATGTCCTTCAATTTTAGATGTCTTTCTTCACACTCCACCCTACTACCTCTTCTCCCTTCTCCATCCATACTTTATCCTCCTATTCCAGACTACTTCCCATTCATCTATAAATATATATTCTATTTTCCCTTCTTAATGAGATCTATCTATTCCCCCTAGATGGAAGAAATGGAATCCCTGACTTGAATATCCCTGACAGCTCTCAAGAGACCTCAGAGATGGGTGGGTCCTTCCCTGTGCTCACTCAAACACAAGAGGCTATACTGCCCTTTTCAGTCTAGGCATTGACATTTACAAAGACTGGATTTTAATGTTTTATTTCTAGTCACAAATTCAGTCATGATTTGGACAGTTTATATTCTAACACACACACGAACAAGTGTTCAATACTGATACTTTCGTGTGCAAAATTTAACTGATTAAGTGGCTATCTCTCAATACCCCAATCTCAACACTGAGAATAATTGACTAATGGATTGAACAGTAGCCACTTATTCTATTCTGAAGACCAAAACCATCTCTTGTAGCTTTGCTACAGAAAAGGCTGCACCACAAAGTTCACAGAGATAATCTTAATACTTGGAAGACAGAGGCAGAGGGGTTTTGGGAGTTCAAGGCCACTTATCTTTTCTTATTTTCTTATTTTTTATATTAATTACAGTTTATTAACTTTGTATCTCAGCTATAGCCTCCCTCTTCATTGCCTCCCAATCCTACCCTCCCTTCCTCCTCTCCTCCCATGCCCTTCCCCTAGTCCACTGCTAGGGGAGGTCCTCCTCCCCTTCCATCTGACCCCAGCCTATCAGATCTCATCAGGAGTCCACCTATCTTTACAGAGCTACATTGTCACATCTTTTTTCAAGAGGCAAAAGAAAAGAAAAAGGAATTATTAGAGAATTTCACAGGATGCTATTGGCTCACAAATGTAAGTGCAATCCTTGCCAAAAAACTAATTTCATGAGCTCTAGCAGTCATTCACTGTGCATTCCAAGGCAACAAGAAGCTGCCAACTTTTAGCAATAAATGAAACATCAAGAAGCCAATAACAACATAATGTTGGACATCCCATTAATTATATGATTCAAGAGCATATTAGTAATTGAGATTTTTGATTTAGAGTAATAATAATCAGCTAATGTTCTATGGCCTATTCAAGGACACACATTGGAAGAACAGAAATAAAGACACTCTAAAAAAAAAACTTGGAGAAGTCTTCAACAAATGGAAAGTATTCTATTAAGCTAAGGTTTCAAAATTTAAGTAAGCAGATGTTAACTTGTAATTTTACCAATATAAAACACAAAATCTATATGAATTTTAAACTGTTTTAATTTAAATTCTGCATCCTTAAACCTCAAAGATGTGATACGTGTGAGTATATTTCATTTGATCTTCTGCATTGTGTACTTAATACATATATTTTCTTATATATGAGAAAACATGACTGCAGTAATTTCTGATTAATTCTGTCATAAACATTGCTTAAATCTTATGCATATTTTTATTTCTTTTTTCTTTGTGTATTTTTTCCTTCACAATTTATTCATTATAAAGCCCTATTGAAGCCCCCTCCCTCAACTGCCCCAGTTCCTTCCTCCCTCTTCTCCCCATCCCCTTCCCCTAGTCCACAGAAAGGGGGAGTTCTCCACTATTGCCATCTGCCCATAGCTTGTATATTCTCATCAGGACTGCCTGGATTCTCTTCCTTTGTGGCCTGGCAAGGCTGCATCACCAGGGGCAAGCAATCAAAGAGCACTCAACTGAGTTCATGATAGAAGCTGCCCCTGCTATCCTCATTCAGAGATCTACACGGAGACTGTACTGCTGCAATGGGCAACATCTGAAGAGGGGAGTCTAGGTCCTTTCCATTCATGGTCCTCCATTGGTGCATCAGTCTCTGTAGAATCCACTGGGATCAGATCTTTTAGTTTTGTTGGTCACCTTGTGGGGCTCCTGTCCTCTCCATATCCCTCAATCCTACCTCTCTCTTCCTAGATAAGACTCCCTGTGCTCTGCCCAAAGTTTGGCCCTGAGTCTCAGCATCTGCTTCAATCGCCTGTTGAGTGAATCCTTTCAGACAACCCTACATTAGATTGAGGACCAATATCCAGAATATATAAAGAACTCAAGAAATTAGACACCAACAAATCAAATAAGCCAATTAAAAATAGAGCTAAGCAGAGAATTCTCGATAGAGGAATAGCAAATGGCATAGAAACACTTAAAGAAATGTTCAACATCCTTAGTCATCAGGGAAATGCAAATCAAAACAACTCTGAGATTCTATCTTACATCTATCAGAATGGCTAAAATCAAAAGCTCAAGTGACAACACATGCTGGAGAGGATGTGAAGAAAGGGGAACCCTCTTCCATTGCTGGTGGGAATGCAAATTTGTACAACCACTTTGGAAATCAATCTGGTGCTTTCTCAGAATTGGGAATATTTTTATTTCTAAGTGATTAGATCATTCCATACAAGGCTCTTCAAAATATCACAAATACATAACCAACAACAACAACAACAACAAGAAGATGCTATCTAATGGCTTAAATTTAGGACAAAGCTTTGAAGTAAGAGGCAACAAGTAAAGAAGAACAAGGGACTTTCCCCTGACAATTCAACCCTGGTGATTTGTTTGTATTGTCAGGGTGGCTGACTCACATGATCATGGTATTCAGGACAGTGTAAACACCAAGTTGGTAAAACTGGCTGCTAATTTGTCATAGGAAGCACGAAAATAGCTGCAATCACTGAGCAAACTCAAGAATAAAAGTTATGTTCAGCCATATATTAGAAACATACACTAATATAATAAGTGTTTGAAGATTACTTAACAAATGCCCAACATTTGAAATATTCACCAGCCTCAAACTGGTTATCAAATGTGATAGTTCTGTCTGTCTGAATATATATGTGTGTGTGTATGTATGTATGTATGTATGTATGTATGTATGTATGTATGTATGTATATCCAACAGTCCTTTCCACAAGATACACTGTACAAACTAGAACTCTATTTTTCTTTTCTTTACACTGGCTAGTCTCTTCTAGAACCTCTAAGGTGTTTATTCACACCATGGATTTGACACCCTTAGTAATTATTTTTGCCACCTCTTTCTATATCCCTCACTTTTGGCAATACTCAGATGTGCACAGGTGATTTTTTTGACCACCCTTTATTCATTGATAAGAGATTCTTGTTTCTTTTCATGTAACTCTCTTGATCACAGACATACCTATAATAAATAACATTTTTCAAATCTTCAATACAACAAAACATGGGAAGCAGGACTGAGCAGTCAATTTGCTTTGACCAATGAAATGTTAAAAGAAATTTCCAGCAAGTGGTTCTGTCACTTGCTTCTTGTCCTTCTACAAGAGTATCACATCTTGCTATTGTCTGAGTGTTGGAGTTCCTGAAAATGCAATAAGACATGTCCCAAATAAGACATGTTCTTTCTGTTTAGTTTCCTTGACAGGAGACCAGAAGGTCAGAGTCACAATAAAACCATGGTCCACACACATGGTGAGAAATAGACTCTTTGTCTTTTGAAAAAGTAAAGTACAGCTTCTCTAAAGCAGAAAAGATCATCTTCAGTAAGGTAACCCAGAAACAGAAAGACACACATGGTATATACTCACTCACAGTGGTTATTAGACATATAATATATGATAAACGTACTAAAACCTAAAGAAGCTAAACAACAAAGAAGACCCTGGGTATGATGCTCAATCCTCATTCATAAGGGGAAATGTTATAGACATCAGAAGCAGTAGAAGACAGGGAACAGACAAGAGACTACCACAGACAGGCCTCTGAAAGACTCTACTGATCACAGTATCAAAGCAGAGGCTGAGACTCGTAGGCAAACTTTGGGCAGAATGCATAGAATTTTATTAAAGAAGGGGGAAATAGAAAGTCCTGGAAGGGACAGGAGCTCCAAAAAAACCAACAACACTGAGCCCTGTGGTTTCCGAACAGAATGATACCCTAACCAAGGGCAATGCATGGAGAGGACCTAAAACCCCTGCTCAGATGTATCCCATAGACTCAGTCTCCAAGTTGAGGTTTCTAATAAGGGGAGCAGGGGCTGTAATGTGGCATGAACTCCGTGTCAGGCTCTCTGATCACCTACCCCTGGGGGATGCAGCCATGCCAGGCCACAGAGGAAGACAATGCAGCCAGTCTTGATGAGACCTGATAGGCTATAGTCAGATAGAAGGGGAGGAGGATCTCTCCTATCAGTGGACTAGGGAAGGACCATAGGGGGAGAAGGGGAAGGGAGACTGGGATTGGGAGGAGATGAGGAAGAGGGACCACAGCCAGGACACAAATTTAATAAATTATAATAAATGATAATAAAAAAGAAACAGAAAAAATTTCTGTATTACAGAGAAAACTAGTAAATCCCATAGATTTACACTGACAAAGGATATATTGTGTGTACTGATCAGCCACATGCCCTTTATGCAAAATGATTCAATACAGTGGTAGTCAAGTATGCATCATCCCAATGGTATCTGTTAAATTTCTTCATGTCCTTTAAAGGACAGAGTCATATATTTTCCCAAATCATTTCACTATGCCTGAAAACATGACCATATTTTTTTCAATATATTCCAGAGAATAAAAGAAACCATGTTGCTTGAGGAGAGCCACAGTAGGGAAAATAAGAGGGGACAGTAGAACAAATGACATCACCATTTTATTGAATAAGTTTTTACTAAGTATTAAACTATAAATCAGACACAATGAGAAATACTAAGGAGACAAAGTGGAATGAGACAATTTTGTAAATTCAGTTCTAAGCACTACACAGGGGTTGCCAATACAAAACAAAACAAACAAGCAAACAAAAGTACAGTGAATTACAAGCCAAAAGAAGACTCCAGGATGTTACATTTATGTTATAACCCTGTTCATAAGTGAGACCTAGGTAGATTAAACAGAGTTTGTGGGTCTAGAAAGATATTCAGGGTGGGCACACATGCCTGATTATGTCCCAATAGAATCCAGTAAAATCTCTCATGGTCAGGAGAAGGGGTAGAGTAGGAAGGTACGGCTAGTCCTCAGGAGTTAAGTGAGGTTTGTCATAGGCATTGCAGAAAACAAGCCAAGAAGCTAAGTAGAGAGAGAACTCTGTCCAAGCCACAGGTGCAGCCCAGTGGAAGACAGAGACTACTGCTCTCCAGGGCCAGCTGGTCTTCCTACAACGACACTCAAATTGCCCACAGTAGGCTAAGGGCTTGTGCCAGGGGAACTTCCGAGGCCAGATGGTTGCACTATGGACAAGAAATGAGGCTTTGAATACTTCCTGCTGCACTGGAATGTGATGTCTAGATCAAGAAAATGAACGAAGCGCTGGGGATAAGTGATCCTCTCCTGCATCAATGCTACAGAAACAAGTTTTGGGGAATTGGTGGGCTTAATGAAGGGAACACAAACATGCCATCAAACAGAGCTATGATGCCAGTGTGGGAAGGGCCATTATTGTGACATTTACATACACAGAATTATGTTTCAATGAATGTTTTCCTATTCCAATGAAAATGCCTAATTTGGCTGTCCTTATATTCTTCTTGAGTTATAAATAAACCACCACTACCGTACTCATTTTGTGGGATATAGAAAAATTAAGCTTTTACATTTTTGTGTGTTTTTAAACTTGCCTAAATTCCTAAAGTATATTTGTGGGGGATTTCAGCAGTAGAGCCTTATCTATTATTCTTTTGATGATTGCTTCTTGAACAAAGCTCAGAAACAAAGAAAATCCATAAAGCACAACTCCAGTGCATGCTAAATTATCTATAAGTTTAAAGAAGCTCTCTTATTAGGTCCAGAAACTACAGGTACAAGACTAGATAACTGAGATTAGTGCAGAAAAATGTGTTCAGAAAGCTTATATCTTGAGGTGATGTCAAGTTTTGTGCCCTTTTTTTTCAAATATTGAATTTTCTTTAATATCTACCTATATAACACAATTTTTTTTAATGTAGTCACTGGAAATTGTAAAGAATGGCTCTACAGCCTAGTAGGTTGGAATGTTCTTGTTTTACTTGAGTACTTTAATTTAATCTCAAGAAAATTAACTCTAGATATTTTAACAATTATAATCCTACAAGCAAATCCTATAATTTATTTTTCCAGTGCCCAAAAATAAATTAATAGTGTTATATGCAAACAGTTAAGAAACAAAAGCAAAAAAAGCCCCAGGCTATAAGATAAATGGAAAACAATTTCCCTTTGAGCTTCTAATTTTAAATTAAAATTGAGGTCACAAGAACTGGTAGAAGTCAAAACCAATTAATTCCTTTTATCTCAACCTGAGAAACATATACTTTTGCTTGCTTTCATAGTACCCAATAGTGATTTCTTAAATAATGTGTGCGCTCCATAGACTTAAAGAGACTAAGATTCTCCATAGATGAAACCACGCTACAGGCTTCTAAATGCAGGAAAATTTAATTGTGTAGACACTTGTTCATAAAAATGTTCTGTGGGAACCATAACCATAACATAACAGATTTCACCAATGTAGTTTGTGAAATCAAAATAATAGTAATAAACCAACAGACACCCTCCAGTTCCAATTTACTGGTCGTAAACTTTAGGTTATTTTTCTAAAAAGGCATTATTATTAAGAGATTATAAAAAGAATTTATAACTCAATGATCCTGAAATCTCTTCTTTCTTTTTTCAACAACAGGTTATAATATAGTTTGTTTCTTAAATTGGCTTTTAATTCACATTTTAATGATTTTGTTGAGAACTACAATAGTCTTTATTAAGAGATGGCCAAATTCCTTATATTTGCAGTGGAGATAAAAAACACAGATTATCCAAAATGAGGTACAAATAATAATTTTATTTAACTTAAAAGTACAATATCCTTTGTATCAATGAAAATTTTGTTTTACGATCTCTTTCTTGTTATTTATATGTGAATTTTATTTTTTTAATTTTTAAATTATTACCATTTATTACAGTTTATTCAGTTTATATCCTGGCTGTGCCCCCTCCCTCATCTCCTCCCAATCACACCTTCCCTGCCTCTTCTCCCCCTATGTCCTTCCCCTAGTCCACTGATAGGTGAGGTCTTTCTATTTCACCCTAGCCTATGAAGTCTCATCAGGACTGGCTGCATAGTCTTCCTCTGTGGCCTGGCAAGGCTGCATCATCCTCAGGGAAGGTGATCAGAGAGCCTGTCATTGAGTTCATGTTAGAGAAAGCCCCTGATTCCCTTATTAGGGTCCCTATTTGGAGACTAAGACTATGGGCTACATCTGAGCCAGGGTTTTAAGTCCTCTCCATATATTTTGTCCTTGGTTGGAGTATCAGTCTCTGCAGGGCTCCCAAGGCTCAGTTTTATTGGCTCTGTTGCTGTCCTTATGGAGCTACTGTCCCCTCCCTGTCTTTATATCTCCCCCTTCTTTCTTTTTTTAATTAAATTTTCATTTTTTAATATTAGTTACAGTTTATTAACTTTGTATCCCAGCTGTAGCCTGCTCCCTCATTCCCTCCTAATCCCACCCTCCTTAGCTCACCTCCTTCCTGCCCCTTTCCAAGTCCACTGATAGGGGAGGACCTCCTCCCCTTTCATCTGACCCTAGCTTATCAGGTTTCTTCAGTACTGGCTGCAATGTCCTCCTCTGTGGCCTAGAAAAGCTGCTCTTCCTTTGGGGGTTGGGGGGTGGTCAAAGAGCCAGCCATTGAGTTCAAGTCAGAAATAGTCCCTGTTCTCCTTACTAGGGTACCCACTTGGATACTGAGCTACCATGGGCTACATCGGAGCAGGGGTTCTAAGTTATATCCATACATGGTCATTGGTTAGAGATACAGTCTCAGGAGCTCCACAAGGATTTCCAAAGTGGTTGTGCAAGTTTACACTCCTACCAGCAATGGAGGAGGGTTCCCTTTCTCTCCAGCCTCTCCAGCATGTGTTGTCAATTGAGTTTTTTATTAACCATTAGATGGGTGTAAGGTAAAATCTCAGGGTTGTTTTGATTTGTATTTCCCTGATGACTAAGGACATTGAATATTTGGGAGTTTCTATACCATATCTTTTTAAAACTTACATACTGAAATGGGTCTTCCTAACCTCATTCCAGTGCTAATGGAGATAATAGTCACCTGTGTACAAAGCCCCTATTACACAGAGTTCATGTTTCATTTCCAAGCCTTAAACAGAGTAACTATGGTTTCTAGCTACCAGAAGTGCTCAGTAACTTCTGCTTATTAAAAAGCTAGCAATTGAAATAAACCTTGGAGGAGACAAGGGAGGGGACTGCAGTGGGCATACAAAGTGAATAAACTGTAATAAATAAATATATAAATAAAAATTTAATAAAACATATGGATTACTTACTTCTAGATTATGTTCACTCAGTTCATTTTGTTTCCTTTAAAATTAGCCTTCTTAGAACATTAAATATCTGAAGTATTGGTATATTTCTTCAAATATTTTCAAATGCTAATTTTCTTTTTTTCCCTGACGTCCTTGCTTCAGTGCGTGCATGCATGCTTCTCTCTCTCTCTCTCTCTCTCTCTCTCTCGTGTGTGTGTGTGTGTGTGTGTGTGTGTGTGTGTGTGTATTTGTGTTCTCAAATGTCCAAGTCAGGTGTCTTCCTCTATAGTTTTTACCCTATCTATTGAGATAATGAACTCAGAGCCCATTTCAGCTTCAGTGGCTGGCAAGAGAGCTGCAAGAATCTGCCCCCAGTGATGGGGATTCAAGTACAGCTTGCAGTACCAGATTTTATGGGACTGTGGGAATCCCAACTTGGGGACTCAGGTATGTGAAGATGGCCTTTAACCCACTCAGACATCTCCTAGCTGCATTCCTGCTTATTTTTTTTTTTTTCTGTTGTTTTGAGAATATGTCTCATTAAGCTCAGGATAGCACAGAGGACTCAAATCCCTAATAGTCCTGCGTTTGCTTCCCAGACACTGGGAATTCAGATGTAACTCACAAGGCCCGATTTAGCTGTCCCTCATCTTAACACTCTCCAATACTCTAGGAGATCCAATTATTTCACTACAATATCCTTTTGAATGCCATTTTTATGCTTTCAGGCAGTCAGATTGCTTTTCATTTTTGAAATTGAAAAGACTGTTGCCTCTAAAATTTAGGTCCTGCCTTCTTTAGTTCAAGGCTCACTGTTACTCTTATAAAGTTTATTACAGGTAAATAGAGCACAGGACAGGAGATATTGTTCCTATCTCTAAATTACACTTTTTTTCTATCATCTTAGCATCATTTCCTTCCTCTCTTGGGTATAACTCAGCTCACTCATAGCTAAGCCCTTGCTCAAGCATTGCTTCACCCTGTCTGATTAGATGCTCTCCTCTGCATTCTCACTGCATCCTATGAATATTCATTCTATCAGTCAGTAAATCTATGCTGAAATTCATTTTCTGCGTGGCAACTAAGTTTCCTTTTTAATGCAAACTCAATGCTCATTAAAAATAATCTAGACTAGTCTCCTGAGTTCAACAGCCTTGTAGTCCCTCCCTGAGCTTGTGCAATCAGTCTTCAGTCTTCTAACATGGAAAAAAAAGCATGCACAATTAAAAATTCTTCATACAGTATCCTCATTCACTATTACAGCAACAAATGTATGGTTTCAAAGATTTAGACTACTGAAAACAGTATTCACCTTCCATTGCTTTTCTAGACATACTGAAGGACCATAAATTGCTTTGAATTTAAACTTCATAAAGAAATAGGCATGTTGCAATGCCTCACTCCATCTGATTCCCAGCAGAAATACAGAATTTCTCCCCCAGCTGATAAGAGGTATGAGGGAGATTGCCTCAATAATAGTAGAACAATATTAGTATTGTTCTATATTCTTCAATAATATATAATATATTCTTATTATATATTATATAACTTACATTTATAATTATATATAATAATATATATTCTTTAATAATATTGAAGAACAATACTACTTTTGAATTTTGCTTCCCCCTAAGGGTATTCATCTTTAATATAAAGTTCTAGGTGGGCAGCATAAATCCATCACTCAGGATGCAGGAAGATTGCTAAAAGTCAGAGTGTGAGACCCTGTCACTTGGAAAAAGTCTGAAGAGCCACCCTCTTGACAGTTTTTGATGTAAATCAAAAACCTGTGGTTTTGTCATTGTCATTGGGTTATCTCCCAGAAGCACTTTCTCTTCATACTTACCATTCACTCACCTCATTCACTTCTACAGCAACTATTACGAAGACCATCCCTATCAAACAGCCTCCAGACCAGAACCAGACTCAAGTTCTGCTTCATAGCTCCCCTGTGCACAACAACAGCAAGCAACAAGGATTCTGAATGGATTTTTAAATGTTGACAAATACCTTGTGGGTACATCAGTATTGTGATTTTGTCCATATTCTTATTAAATAATTGTCTAAGTCATTAGAAGATGGCACAACCCACCATGGACTGGGTCTGCCTCCATTGATCACTGATTGATAAAATGCCTTACAGCTGGATCTTATATAGTCATTTTCTCAGCTGAGGCAACTTCCTCTCTGATTACTCTAGCTTGTGCCAAGTTGACACACAAAACCAGCCAATACAGTAAAGTACTGTATTATGTTCTTAAAGGGAGTACATTGTTATAAAGTCTTATGTGGAGGAAGAAAATGGTTAATGTCTGTGTTCTTGTATACTGACACATTATAGCTATTTTCAAAAAACAGAAATTGGATTTTTATAAAAAAGTGCATCTTTATAAGTCTGGTCACAGAAAAAGTACTGCAGACTAGAGATACAATCAGCTTGGTGTAAGAAGTGATATTCTATAAAAAGGAAGACATGCTTCTCATTAGAATAAAATAATTATCCCGTTGACATTTGCAGGATTTTTTTTAGCAAACTAGCTCAAACTTAACCCTTATTATTTTCCCTTATAACTTAATTTTGCATATTCTGTAGTTCAGCAATTAAAATTAAGCAGAGGCCTTCTTCTGAGAGAGCAAACACTTTGCTTTGTAGTTCATTAGAAAGTGTCTAACAGGGAAACACAGGTTTCCCTTGTGGCCCTTCAGCTTCTCAAAGTTAACTATGAGCATAAATCATTGGAAGGATTTCATTAAAATTCAGTTTATAATTCAAGAGTTCTAAGCTGACAGTGAAAGTTCCACATTTCTAACAAGCATCAAGGGGTTGCTGATGTCATGGTCATGGTATAAGTGGCAATATTTAGGGGAAAATGAGATCATATGGGCCAAGCTCAGCATCTAAGCAAATGGCTTAGGTAAGAAGGGATTACCTATGATGTAGTGCTCAGTATGTGTAGGTGTGTTGAAGACATAGATTTCATCTTTATGAAGGATAAAATCACATATACATGCAAAATATAGCACAACATTTGAAGAAGTCACTTAGCTGCTTAACTACTTTACTTATAAAATGAACACATCATAGAAAGCCTAGTCAGCCGTAATGAGTACTTGTGGTAGAAAATAAAAATTGCTTCTGTAATGTATACCATAAAAATGTTATGTATTTTTATAAATATGGACCACATATGCCAATAAAAGTCCTAGATGGGCTACTTCCTTATTACAAGAACTAAGTTTTAGATTATAATTTAGATACAAAATTCATATGCTTCTTGTCAGACACATAATTTGTAAATTTGTGATTTGCTCAGTTTATCACCACCACCCTGACCCATGTGCTCACTACGGACTGACCATCTGCTTCATATAAGATGTATTTTTGCTTGTTTGTTTTCACTTTTTAATTTTTTTTATTATTATCATTATTGATATTATTATTATTACAATTTATTCACTTTGTATTCTGGCTGTAGCCTCCTCCTTCACCTCCTCCTAGTCCCATTCTCCCTCCTCCCTGTCTCCAATGTCCCTCCCCTAGTCCACTGATAAGAAAAGTTCTCTTCCCCTACTATATGACCAGAGCCCATCAGGTCTCATCAGGACTGTCTGGATTGTTGGTATAATGTTCTTTTGGAATGTATACAATTTAACCTTGTTCATTCAAATGCTGATTACTCTCCAGACTATCTGGTTTCAATCCAGGAATTACATTGTGATGCTTATTCTAAGCATCACCTGTCTTAAGTTTGTGAAAACTTGCACCATTTGTTCTCTAAGTTGTCAATGAAAACAACCAGCCACATTGCTGAGCAATAGAGAGAATAGGTCAGGACCTCCTGGTCCAGAGTGGGAGGAAGAGGAATGAAACAGGAGAGAGGAAAGGAGGTGAATCTGGAAGAGTCTTAGAACCACGTGGAGAAACGAACCAGACCTAAAATATATGAAAACAAGTATAATGGGTGAATCTGAATGGTAGGAATTTATGCAGGCTGGGAGGTTTAAGATGGAGTAACTATTACCCAGCATTGTGCTCTAGGTTTATTAAATAATTCCTAATCTCTGTAAGGTGATTGCGTTATACAGCTGTTTAGGAATAACCTCTGCTTATCTAAAAGATACATGAATAGTAAGTATTAATAACCAACAGCACTGGATCCTCTTTTTCTGTGGCCTGGTGAGGTCATAAATCTGAAGATGGATATCTGTGAGAATGAACAATAAAGCCATCCTGAGGATCTGTTTGCTCATTCCAATGAAACCATTACAGCTATCCTTGAGTCCCCCTATATACACACAACAGCATGATATTAGAAATGAAACCTATTTAAAGTTACCTTCCTGTGCGTACTGAGCAACCTGTCCCTCACAGCCAAGTTTAAGGTAGGGCTTCGTAATGCCCAGAGATAAGCTCTGCTAAAAAGATAATATACATCTCTTACTATGGCTTTAAAACTCCTGAAAGAACAGGTTTCACAAAGCCTGCATTATTCCTGTAATCTCACATCTGAAGAAGGAAAACCTTGAAGGTTGACCCAGCCAGGAGGCATTACGTTTACAACTTCTTAAATGACTTTCTAGAGGAGACAGTGATGGTCACTGGAAGACAGCACATTTCTCAACCAAGACTGCATAGATACATATTTCTATGAACCACTGCTTAACTTCTCTTCAGGACCCTGAAGATGGACATGGTGGGTGGCACCACTGATCTCTTTGTCACTTTCCTCCCAAAATGTTCACATTGAATAACTCCTCCTTTGTCTGCCTTTCACTCTTAATTTTACTCTTTCAATTGGATTACCAGAATGGCTAGTAAAACCTGGCTAGATGGGGCTGAGACTCTACAGTGAGTGACACCATTCTCCCATTTAAAAAATGAAACAGAATTGCTATGCATTCTGCCTTATTTACAAGAGCAAGACAGCTCCTATTTTTTTTCTGCACAAATAGAAGCTTTCTTAATATCTCTCAACCATGGATGTGCAAAAAGGAAAAAAAAATGATCATCTGGGGTCCTAGATTCCAATAGGAGTTCTAACTTAAGCATATAAAGTTTGATTTTTATAGCCATACCCAGTCCCTTGGACAATCTTTTTATGTCCCGAGACTGGGAAGTAACCTCTGAACACCTAGGTTCGATATCCACCTGATCCATTTTATTCAGGTGACCTCCCTTTCTGTTTCACAAAGGAGCAGAGACTCGAACTGGGCACCTGCTCAATTTATCACCACTGTCCTGACCCATGTGCTCGCTGCTGACCATCTGCTTCAAATCGGATGTGGTTTTGTTTGGTTGGTTTCGGTTCTGTTTTTTGTTTTTCCACATTTTTGGTTATACTATGGCTTCATCTTCCACTACAACTAGCATTAGTCCTTCCCGTTTTGTACTGATGTCACCTCTAGCCTCATCTCTCTACTATAAACTTCTTGAAAACACTGCCATGTCTTTATCATCCAGTTGCAAATCTTTATGTGTGTAAACACGTTTAAAAAAGGTTTTTCATTTTCTTAGGGAGCTAACTTTTTGCTTATTTGTTTTTTAACTGCAACCCCCTCCCTTGTCTCCTCCCAGTCCCACCTGCCCTCCTTCTTCTCCCCCTATGCCCTTTTCCTAGTCCCCTGATAGGGGAGGATTTCCTCCCCTTCTATTTGACCCTAGCTTATCAGGTCTCAGCAAGGCAGGCTGCATCCTCTTCCTCTGTGGCCTGGCAAGGCTGCAATCCCCCAGTGGGAGGTGATTAAAAAGCCAGCCACTGAGTTCATGTTAGAGACAGCCCCTGATCCTTTCACGAGAGAACCCACTTGGAAACTGAGCAGCCATTGGGCTTCTTTTGACCAGAAGGTCTAGGTCCTCTCCATGTACAGTCCTCGGTTGGAGTATCAATCTCTGCAGGACCCCCTTGGTCCAGATATTTTGGCTTTGTTGGTCTCTTTGTGGAGTTCCTGTCCCCTCGAGGTTTTTCTACCTCCCTCTTCTTCCACAAGGATTCCATCACTCCTATAAGAGGATATTAGCCATATAATACAAGATAAACATATAAAATCTACAGTCCTAAAGAAGCTAAACAACAAGACAGACCCTGGGGAAGATGTTTAATCCTCATTCAGAAGGGCAAACAGAATAGACATTGGAAGTAGGAGAAGACAAAGAACAGGACAGGAGCCTTCTTCCACAAAGGACCTCTGAAAGACTTACCCATCAGGATATCGAAGGAGATACTGAGACTCATAACCAAACTTTGCTTATTTGTTTTTTGAGACAGTCACAAGTATCTCAGTCTGGCTTTTAATTTGAGATGTATCCAAAAATGACCTCAGACTCCTCCTGGTAGTTCTGTCTATACCTAATAGCCCTTTCTCCACTTACTGATTGCTGAGATTTTAGGCATGCACCACCGTGACTAGCTTATGTGATACTGTAGATGAAACCCACATCCTAATGCATGCTTAGCAAGCATTCTATCAGATGAGCTATGCCCCAGTCCCTCTCTCATTTTTTAATGCAAAAATCAAACCTTTGTGTCAGATTTCTCCTCCAACCAAAATGAATGACATTTTCTCCCACCCATGTCTCCGTGTGATTTCTACCCTTAATACACAATGGAATCTAAAAGCCAAAAATGTCATACTATATCTTTCTAACTCTATCTACAAAACTACAGTATTCTTGAATATCTTCCTTCCTAGTTATGTTGTAGGTTTCTTGTCCCTTAGATATTGATATTCCTTAAGTTTGGTTGAGGGACTTATATATTTTCTCATAGTATATAATACATGGCTCTGAAGAACATTCTGTTCTAAAATAATGCTTAATACTATGACAACTCTATCTTGATGTATGGATTCATACAACCTATTCTATGAGCCACTGGCTTCTGAATTTAATATGTCCAAAAATGAAGTCATAATCTTCCCAGTAGAACTTTATTACCACCTGGTGCTCCTAAAAGCAATGAATGCTGCCATGAGTCAACACAGTCCCAGAAATGTAAATGTATTCCTGCTCCTCTTCCCTTCCAACATCAAACCTTAATCCTCTTTCCCCATTATATCCTATGATATCATCCTAAGACCCATAGTCTGCCTGCTGCTATCTAATACCATGACTATTATCCCCACAGCTCCACAGTTCCAGTCCTTTTCTTTCATATTTGTTCTCTTTACCCCAATCTACATTCAAGAGTCATGGATAGAAAACTGCAAGAGGCCAACTATAAAATGTCATTTTACTCAACAACACCCTTCAAAGGTCCGTCGGAATACAATTTAAATGCAGTGGTTCTTTAAAAACACCTCCTTACAGACCATCCATTACTCTACATTTAGATTCATCTGGGTTTCTCCTTCAAATATAGCACTGGAGTTCTTAAGTTTCCTTCAATTTATGATTCTGAAAAGGTACTATAGCGTGGCACTCCTATGTTATAGTTGTTTGTTTCTTTGGTTTGGTTTGGTTTGGTTTGGTTTGGTTTTCCTTTACAGTCATCTGCCCTTCCTGGGTACTGCCTTAGTACTTGTTCAGGATTCTGTCTAAAAGCGACTGCTCTGATTTTTGGATGCAGCTTAACTTTGAAAGTGGCTTTGTTCTTTTTGTGTGGACTAAGAGAGGCATTTGGTTGACCTTACTGATTGCAGTCATTTCTGTTTAAAGATAACAGAAATGTAGTCTGTCACAGAACTTTGTGAACATTAAATGAAATGATGCTTGCAAAAAGGTTGTCCCAGTTCTTGGTATATAATATTAATAACTGTTATTGTACATATGCTCCTGGAGTGGCATCACTGTCTAAAAACATTTTGGGTCACTGTCCTAACTGTTCTCATCATGCCTTCAGTACTACCCTCATCATTGGCCTCAATGTATGCAACCTCTCTAATATTTTTTTTATCGTTCTATGCCTTGAACATAATGAAGTGCTTTATGGTAAAGATGATATCTGTTTTATTTACTGCTGCTTGCCTGACATCTAGCACAGGGATGACTCTTTAACAGCACCAGTTAACACTGCAATAAAAGGAAAGAGGCATACATACAAAATGCACAGGAAAGAGGCATAAATACAAAATGCACAGATTTCAACCTGAAAGAATTGTTATGTTTGGAAATATTGAAGATATTCCCTCAATGAACTACATTGAACACTTTATTTTATAACCATTATATAACAGTTACAAAATTCTATAAATGTTACTACATTTGTATGACAAAACAATAGAAATTTTATTTTAAAATCAATCCTCATCATAAGGAAGAGCCCTTCCCTAGGCCTTTCCTGGAAAGCAGCTTCCAGTGAGCAGTCTGGAGTTAGACCAATAGATCCTGCTACTTCTGTACCTTGGGGACTGGTGTAAACTGAATTAAGTTGAGAAAGGTTTAGGTGAGGAACTCTCCACATTGAAATCCTGGGAAGGTTAAAGGTTTGAAAACAATATTGTTTGTCCTTTTCTATAAGAAAGTACAGAGCAATATGTACCTAACCAGCAAATGGATGCTTTAAGGAAGAAAATAAGGCACATGTTTTTTAGAAGGCAATTTGGAAAACTATTTGTATAGTTTGACCCAGTAATCCTTCTTCTAGAAATTCACCTTAAGAAATATTTTGAAAGAAGAAAAAAGCCATGCCTTGTACAATCAATCTCTCTCTCTCTCTCTCTCTCTCTCTCTCATATATATATATATATATATATATATATATATATATATATATATATATATGAACCACCAAGATTTAAGTTGTGGAAGAATTTAGTACATTATGTTCGGTATGTGCAACCCATGAAAACAAAATCCTAGCAACAATGTAGGCATCCATCCTCCTAACTTACAATAACAAATGAGCACCTGTTTTGTATTGATTTCTATTATAGGTTGATTATGCATGTATATCAATAATGAGTAAACAGAAATGCAAATAAGTGATTAATAAATCATTAAGCTTGTATAAGATTGAACACTCTTTATAAATTCTGTAAAATATGTATATCTGTTATGTACATATTAAAAAATTTCAATAGTAGATTTACATTATGTTCTTAAAATTTTATTTCTAAATCTAGCCTTTCGTAGCTTTTAAAAACTATATACTCATACTTTAGATAGTATAAAAGCTGAAATGATGTCTTTATAGTTTTTTTTGTTTTGTTTTATGAAAAGGTCTTATGTATCATGCTGGCCTCAAATTTGTTAAATAGTTGAGGATAACCTTGGATTTCTAGGCATTCTGGCTCTACCTTTTGAGCAGGGAGATTATAGCCATGTACTCCCTTAACCGGTTCATATAGTGATGGGATCAAACTCAGTGCCAGATTCACATAGGGAAACTCTACCAATTGGCTCTGGTCCCCACCACTGTTTTCATGTTCCCTATGAAACCACCATTTGCAAAAAATACTAGTCTGTTTTCCTCATATGCCCAGTGCTTTGGTCATAATTACTTACTGATTTCTGTGTCAGGATGTTTGACTTCAGTTATTAAGTTCTTAAGTCATAGTCTACATAGGTTAAAAAATACTTTTTATTTGTTGGTTGTATAACAATTGAAGAAATGGATGGTGTTAGGTAAAAACAACATGGACTAATCACATTGTTTCTTTCTCCTAATCATTATTATGTCCATATTACCAACTTTAAATGAGTCCGCTGAAATCTGAGAAAACTAAATTCAAGGACACATGACTCTGAGTCTGTATCCCAGCGCCTGCCAAACTAATGTGAATGAGAGGAAGCAAGTCAAGAACATCCATGCGTTTCACACACATTACTCATGCATGCTTTCAAGTATAACACCTAGCCTGAACACTGGTGGTAAACACTGCTTGTGTTTACAAATGGCAAACATTTAAAACAGCTCTTAATAGGTACATATATGATGCTTACTACTTGCGTAGTCATCACATACCTACCTAACATTTCTAAATCCAGGATTTACACCTTTTTGGGTATAACATACTCTAAATGCTGGGGAAAATAAGGTTTACTTTGTTTATAAAAGAAGTGTTCATAATTCTGCATCTAGTACTTTTAATATTGAGGGGGTCATTTATTTCCCTATCAGTCTCTTCAAATCTAAAATGTAATGAGTATCTACAGTACAATTTTTATTTTTGATAGGATGAGAAATACAATGGAATTCAGAACAAAAACAATGAATTGTTTATGTCCTAAATATAACACAGTGTGGCATGGGACTCAAGAGGGTAGGTGAGTAACAAACACTGCTTTCAAAAGGCGGTGGCCCACACAAAAATTGTTTCTTCAAGGAAAATGATTTTAGCTTATAACATATAAACTTCACAGGCCAGATGTTACAAATTGTCACTATATGTTACATATTTGATGATCTCTCACAACTTAGTGCTGATACATTTTCAGGACATTGAAAGAAAAAGCCACAGCGTAGAAAGCAGGGACCCTGGTCATCACAGAAAACAATTAGCCTCCAAAATTCAATGGTCCCTGAACACAGGAGCAACTCAGCCTTCAGATATAATCATGCCCTCACCAAGATGATTTTCTGTCAAGAAAAATATCCACACCTATTGTTGTCTTGCAGGGAGCACAGGTTTCAGCTGAGGCAGCGTGTGAAATATTCAAGAATACTGTGGGAAGGTGTTAAATTAGAAGAGATAAAAATAGACACACCTTATGCAAAACAGAATCTGAGAGAGGATGGCCAGACACAAAATTTCATTCAATATATTCATTCAAAATCTCCCAGCTTAAAAATTCTCAATGAAAAGTCTTTCAGAGGCAGTCTGTGGTAGGCTTCTGTGCTGTTCCCTGTCTTCTCCTGCTTTGTGCAGAGTGCAGGGAATCTTATAAAAGAAAGGGGAGATAGAAAGTCGTGGAGGGGTCAGGAGCTTCAAAAAGAGATCAACATAACCATAAAAACTGAGCCTTGGGGACCCTGAAGAGAATGATACCCCAATCAAGGACAACGCATGAAGAGGACCTAAAACCCTGGTTCATATGTAGCCCTTAGACTCAGTCTCCAAGTGGGGTCCTTAGTAAGGGGAGCAGGAACTTTCTCTGGCATGAACTCAGTGGTATGCTCTCTGATCTCAGCCCCCTGGGGGATGCAGTCTTGTGAGGCCACAGAAGAAAAAAATGCAACCAGGTTTGATGACACCTGGTAGGCTAGGGTGAAATAGAAAGGGAGGAGGACCTCCTCTATCAATGGACTAGGAGAGGGGCAAAAGGGGAGGAGGGTGGGTTGGGTAGAGATGAGGGAGGGGGCCACAGGCGGCATGCAAATTGAATAAATTGTAATGAATGATAATAACAAAAAAAGACAATTAAAAAATTCTCAATGAACAACTAAGAGGAAGCAATATAAGCTGAAATGTTTTGTGGGATGAACACTGCTTAGGGAATAAGGCTTCTTCCAACATGCATTCTTATCATACATTTGATCTTTTTCATAGTGATGTTATACCTTCAACGACTTGATCGTCTGGACTCAAAGACTCCTGAGGTATACACATAGTCCCAAGGGTTTAGCAAATCTTAAGGAAAAGGATTACAAAGATTGTGACTGGAAGCAATAACTAAGTATGACTGGAATATACATGAAACCTCAATGCTCTACTGAACACAAAAGAATGAACTTGCTTTGTTGATTTCTAGGTTTGAAATTATCATCAGAATTAAGTCCACTGAAACTGTTATAAGTTCAGAAATATTTACACCAGTTGACACTATCTGGTCCCACAGTAAACAGTGTTAGTAGATTCATAGTTGTATGCAAACTCAACAACCTTAAGTGACTTGACAATGCCTATGTACTTACAATAGGCTAAGTATCATAAGTATGGCATTTTCTTATTTCAATCCATAAAACTACTTTGTTCAATCTGTTAGTATATACATGTTTTATAAGAAAAAGATGCCCGGTTAAATATAGGTTGAATGTCTCACCAAGAACACAAGCTGACTAGAATTCTAAACAAGAATCAAGTCAAAAACCTAAGTTAAAAATTCTAACTCTACACACATACACCCAAACACACACCCTACACAAACACACACAGAGACAGAGACAGAGAGACAGAGAAAATAAGGTATTATATTTTCTCTGATACACTTCAATTTCAGCAAAAAGTTATTTAAAGAAACTTCAGCATAAATATCAATAAAGTAAATTAATTTTGAAATATCATCTTTTCATAGTGGTATTCCTTCTGAGTTCACATAATCAAGTAGTCACTAGAAGTAAATAACATGAAATATATTTTAAGCTATTTTCTAGGAACAAAGTCAATGATGATATTTGAGGAAATAATTGTTGAGACTGACAAAATTCCTAAGAAAGTTAGTTCCACTCCTAATAATTCAAAATTTCTAACACCTAAATGTCTTAAACCTGCATTAAAATGGCCTCAAATAGCCTGCTGTATGTAATACAAACCAGTCTAAGTTACCACAAAGAAAAAAATATTTTGGCTGCAATAGAGTTTTAGATGAGGTAAAGTCTCATGTTTCTCTCTCTCTCTCTCTCTCTCTCTCTCTCTCTATATATATATATATATATATATATATATATATATATATATATATATATATATATATATTCCTAAATGTTAACAGCTCTTATTACATTTTTTTCTCCTGAATCAATTCTCATTTTCATTACACCTCTGTTCTTACACTGGCCTTGGCAAGGTGAATGTCAACACACACAGATTCAGTGTCTGTGTGGTTACCCAAGATGACACAGCACAATTCTGATTCTGGGATTGAAGTTATCGGTGCCTCAAAGTCTGTGCACAACCACAGAACATGCCTATGTATGGAATATTCTCAGACACATACATTTAATTAATATAAACATAAAAACCATTTTGCAATCAAACTCATTAAAATAAATTTAATTCAAGCTGTAGGGGAGAGGAACAGATAATTTGTTCAAAGATGGCACATTTAAAACTCAGCTTCGCTGCAACAGAACCCTACAGTGACTCCTACCTCCTCAACCCAATTTTTCTCTCCTTGTTGTTAAGAATGAAGCTAAGTCTAAGGGAATTATTCATCAGTTGCTTTCTATCCACCATACTTTGTTGGCTGTAATTCCTGATGTTTGACAACACAAAAGGAATCTTACCTTAAGATTTTTTTTCAAACTGATTCTATGCTATTGTTCAGCTTAAAACCCCCAAGTTGATCCTGGTCACCTTTCTCATGGTTTTCACTGTGCAATACAAAATTATGTTGGCCACTTTCTTTCAAAATACATTGTGAATCTTCACATAGTTTCACACTTACATAAAACTACATCATCTTTCTCAGAAAGTACAACAAATGGTTTGGAAGGGGATTCTGCAACTGGTCATACTTTGTAGCCTGGTCTCCACCAGCACCGAGAATGGCACTTCTAATGAGCCTGTTGACACACTACAGCTCCAGAAAGCTCCTCAGAACAGTTAGAATGGCCATCAAGGATTACATGTTCGGATATTACTTAGATCTCTAGTCCTAACCTCTGTTTTCTTATCCGGTTCTGTGGAGTTTCTTCTTGTTCCTTCAGAATATCAGATTGATGATCAGTGCCACTTCAGGCTGGGATGCTCCGTTCTTCTTTCTGTAACTTTGACTTTTTATAAAAATGCCTACTTCATTTCAATAAAAATCACCTGCTATTTCCCTTTGTAAAGAATATGTGTGTGTGTGTGTGTGTGTGTGTGTGTGTGTGTGTGTGTGTGTGAGTGCAGTTGCTCCCAAAGGTCACAAACATGGTACTCCAGAGCTGGATTTGCAGGCAACTTTAAGCTGCCACATGTGGGTGCTGGGAATCAAATTATGGTTCTCTGCGAGAGAGACAGTTGCTCTTAACTGTTGAGTCCTCTCTCTAGCAATGATCTTCTTATCTTAATTGTTCTCTTTAGGGCATTTATTATGGCTTAATGTCCACTTATGTCATTGTGTACATACATAGACATAATTTTGTTGTCTTCATCACTCCCGCTTTTGCCATTTAAGAGCACAACTATTTGTCTCTTTTTTATGCCATTTAGTCATAAAACATAATGAAGAAATGTGTCCTCCAGGTCCTTGCTCTTGAAATTCTGCATCATGCCTGTGGTCCTTCTCTCCTTGACCCATTTGGATCCAACAAAACAACTCAGCCTTTCTTTTCTTCCTACTTCTGCTTTGCATTCAAATGAGATAGCACTTGTTTTGATTTTATGTAAATCACTTGTGACCTATGGTCTGGTCTCCATTTCCCATCAAGTTACTATGACTCTACTCACAACTACATTTTGATTCCTCGAGGTCATCAATATCTTCTTAGACAATAAATGAATGTGTGGCTCTTGTCTCCATTTTAAGACATTTGTGGTACTTTATAGTATCTACTATGTTTTTATTTCTATATCTTTCTTATTCAGTTCCTGCCATGGACCACCACTTCTGTCTTATTCAAGGATGCCTGCTTTAACAGTAACTCAGAAAAATGTTACTGCTCCCTAAAAGTCTATGTGCATGTGTAACATTAGTCACAACAGCAGCAACAACAACAGAAAGCCTGTTTCTGAACCATGTCTGATTTCCTTATTGACTCACACTCTTAAGTCTTCGAGGAATGGTGCAAATGACTGTTGATTATTGGATTACTACCTTTAGGCACAGTACTTGGCACAAGAAGGAAGCTGAACAAATATGTGCTGGGAGAATGATGAAGTCTCTCTCCCTTGCCTCCAAGAACTGGAGGCTACCCAAGCCCAAGGCATGCTCACTTGACTCTGAGTGCCTTTGAGCATTTTTATTACATGTTCAAATCGTTTGTCATCTATTTTCTCATCCCTTCTCCTCTAATTTAACGCCACATAATCAGTTTGCTCTGTCTTCTACATACTGAGAAATGAACTCACATGAGACACACATTTGGAATTTGTTGCTCCATAACTATGCTGTAAGCATCTTGTAGTTCTGTCTTCAGTAAACAGTACCCTGTTTTGAAGATGCTACAATTATGCTGATCCATGTTCTTATTATTTCTTATTAGACTTCAATGATTCTTTACTGTCTTTCTTATTTCCAATTTTTTTTCTAGAAACATCCTTTTGCATTGCTGGGGATTGTACTGTTGTTGTTTTGGTTTTTGATTTTTGTTTTTAATAAAGCTACACATATCATAACACTTTCTGAAAAAAAATCTGTTGAGGCCTACCTATGTATTTATAGAGTTCAAATTTTATTTTCCCAGCATGTCACACAATACCTGGTATGGGCCTTAATAAGACATCATCCCTGATTTTTTACTATGGGTATTTTTCCGCTTGCAGTCCACCAAGCATCAAACAATCTGACTCGTTGTTCATGCCTGACCATCTGCTAAAAATATCCTCTTTCCAACATATTTCTGAGAGTCTCACGAAGACTCACTCAAATACCCTTTTTTTTTCTAAAACTTTCCTTCTCTCTACACATTTCTTATGAGATCACAGCATGAGCCTGATAAAGTGAAAGCGTATCTTATCTAGATGACAACATTGCATAGATGTTATGAGATGTGCCTAGAAGACACATCTCAAAGATTTCTTAATAATAAACAAATTTTCAATTTTTTATAATTATTAATTTGATTCTCTAGGCAACACCTCACTCCAGTGAATTAAATATAACATATTTTAGTAGAAATATATGTATATATCAGCACATATGTACATGTACAATACAAATTAGGCATTTTTACATTGGATATATTGACAACTAAACTAAGAAGTTCATCAAGAGATGCAAATCACTAATTTAATTTTTAATTTTATTTTTAGAATTTCATACATGAGTACTGTTCGTACATCTTTTCCAGCCTACATTCTTCCTCATCCAGCTTCTCCATTTCTTACCCACTCCCTGGCAACTTCATGACTTCTTCATTAATTATTATTGCTACATATTTATAAACACACATGTATACATAAATACTATGACCTTGATTCTTAAATTAGTACATTCAATCTAAAAAGTATTCTATAAAGCATTTATAGATGTGATTACAAAACATGAACCAATTGTTTCATCTCTTGTTTATCAATTCTGGAGAATTGTATTTGCTGAATCAGAGTATACTTCTTCAGGCATCTCACCTATTTCACTTTAAGTGTAAATATAATAGTACAGAGCAGAGAAACAAGAATAGATCACAGATTAAATTAATACAGAAATGGTGAAGAAGAAAAAGAGACTCCAAAATACAAAAAAAAAAAAAGATATTAGAAGGAAATAACATTCCAATAAGGCCTTGAATGATGACCAAGGATTGGAAAAGTCTAGACCAGTGTCAATACAAGGTCAATAGAAAGACTGATAAGTAGTGGCTGTTTTAAAATAACTTCTTATCTGTCATCATGAGAACATATTCCTTTTAGAATACATTTTAGGTTGAAGACTTATGATAACAGTATCTTACATGAAATAATTAGAAAGCTTTTCTCTGTAATAGTTCACTCCTGTGTTGTCAGTATTCCCCACTAATTGCCAGTTTTGAAGTATATAAATTCATTTACCAGTCCATTCATCTCTTGTTCTTATTTGAAAGCACAAGAAGCAGAGGAGGAGAATAAAAAAGAGAAAAGGAAAAAGGAGGGAAGGGGAGTAGAAGGAGAAGGGGATGGAGGGGAGAAAGGGGGATCAGAGAGGACAAGAGTAGAGAGCCAGTACAATTATGAGAACAAAATAAAACACCAAAAACAAAAAGGAAACAGTGCAATGCGCGCTCGTTAATTACCTTTTTTTCCAGTTGGAATAAGATACAGAAAAATACTGTGAGCTGAACGAGTCAAAAAGAGAGAGAGAGACTTCTCTCCCAAAGGAAACTTATTTCAGATTGGAACTACTTGTTTATAAATAGACTCTGGAAACAGATTTTTTCCAAATGTGAATCTTAGGTTTTCAACATGTAATCATCATGGCCTTGGGCAGTTTGCTCATTTCTCATTAGTCAGCTCTCTCAACACTAAAATGGAGATGATTTTGTTACTTATCTTAACAGACAATTTCAATTTAACATTGCCATACACATAGAACACAGCCTCATAGGAAGTAAATACTATATAACTGTACGGGCCAATTAAGCATAGATACCTCTGAAGATGACAAGCAAGCTCAAAGGGAAAAACTTAACACCCAACCATTGGCCACTGAGAAGGAGGGTTTGGCTAGAGCTTTAGTTTCCACATATTATTCCGCAGATACGAGTATCAAAAAGACCGATATTGTTCTCAGCCGCACATATAGTGCTAAGCATAACAGCGTCATACTATTTGTAGAGACATCCCGAAGTCATAGTTACTGTCACCCCTAAATAACTACAGGATGCCATAAACACTGTAACTTTTACATCCCAATGGCATGTAAATACATATCCCATGTAAATACAGTCCACTTTGTAGGTTTATCCTTAGATTTATATGTGAGATTAATGATTCCTAACCCTAATGCTTCACAGATTTATTAGGACTGCTCTTTAGCAATGTTGTAAATGCTCCAATTCCGTTTCTGTTGTGAGCTCGGTCTGTGGAAATATATTTAGTTTGATTCAAATGCTACTTGCTAGTTGTGGAAAAATATTTAATCTTTCTTTGCCTTATTCTCCTCGTATGTCAACTGAATTGAGCATAAGTGTGTTTGTGTGTAAATACATAAGTACATCTGTATGTTTGTATATATTCATGTGTATGGGTGTACACATGTGCACATACACACAGATATAAATCACTTAGGATATTACCTAACAACAAGCATTTTCAAGCACTCACTGTTATTATTATTGTTGTTTTACTGATTGAAATCAAATTATTTGTGCAATTATATTCAGCTATTAAACAAAAAGCCAAATATAAAGCCTGTGCAATTTTATTTTAAATTATCCATAAAATATAATTTTAAAATCTAGAAAATGTTTTAAAGTACTATATTATACTATCTTAAACATATGTCTATCAAAATAATTAAAGATATTTACTGAGCAGAATGCTTTATCATCTCTGGTACTTCCTGTCAATCATATTTTAGAATTATGCAAAAGTTATTAATTCACCATTTCTAAAATGCAAATCAATGATTTTTCCAAGCCCATCAGATTTACTGCATGGGGACTACTGAAGTAAACTGAAAATGGCAAAGGCTTCTCAATATTTCCTAATTTTCATCAGTTAGAAATAGTTTTAATATGCAAGGGAACAGCTTCCTAGTCACTGGAATGAAACCTTGCATCTTTTTATCACCACCCATTCAAATATAAGAAAGCAAGCAACCACTAACTGTTAACCTACCTGATGGGAGCAGTTAATCCCTTCTTAAGAGTTCTGCTGTGCACATAAAACATAATTTGGCATTTTCTTTATACAAGAGTAATCTTCTTTTGATTGAATAATAAAAATGTTTTACTTTTCATTTTATTCACAAAGATAAACTTGGGGGCAACCAATGCTGAAATAAAAATGCAGCAGCTTAGATTCTCTTATTCATTTTTATTTAAATGCAAAAATGAGAGAGTATCTGATTAAATAAATCATTTTTTAAAATACAGTAATAGCTAAAAGCTCATTAGAAAGGGCTCTCCTTGTTGGGTATAATTTGCATAGTGAAAAGAAGGAAATGAGCTATTAAAAGGTCATTCTCTGGATCACAGTGTAGAGCAGGTGAGTTTTCTCACACCTAATCTTAAATTACTTTACCGAAGCATCTGCAAATACACAGCATGATAAATAAGGATGTGTAAGTCATAGGAAAATGGTCCCTCCAAATGCCAGTATCTGGCCGTGGTAGGTAATTTCCAGGATCTTTGAAGGTTTCCACCCTTAATTCCAGAAGCCTGTTGAGTATGTGGCTTCTGTAGGGAAAAACTTTTCCCATGTAAAGATTTTAAGATGTGAAAAGTATTTGCATGGTGGGGAGTGCTGAAAGGTAACCACGGTAGTTTATATGAATTGTGGAGGAGTTTCCAAACACAACAAAAGTTTTGAAAATGCTACTCTTCAGGTGGATTGGAAGGGAAAGGAGTGGACTGCAAATCAAAAGCATACAAGCAACCTCTCACAGCTGGAAAACTCAGTAAACCAGTACCTCCTTAAATCTTCAGGTAAAAAGATATCTGCAGGGTGGAGGGCATGGGAGAACACAGCCCACAGAACCAACTAAGCAGGCCTCATGGGGACCCACAGAGACTTAAGTGGTAATCACAGAACCTGCATGAGTCTCCAAGAGGTCCTCTGCATACATGCTGTGGTTGCTTAGCTTGGGGTCTTTGTTGGATTCCTAACATGAGAGTGGCAAGTGCCACTAACTCTTTTGCTTCCTTGTGGGAACCTTTTTCTCCAACTGCATTGTCTCATCTTGCCTTGATATGAGGGTATATGCCTAGTCTTATTGCATCTTGTTATGTCAATTTCAATTGATATCAATAAGAATCTTGTTCTTTTCTGAAGGCAAGTGGAGAAGCAGTGCATCTTGGGGGGCGGGGAGGGGCGGGCAGGAGAGAGACGGCAGGCTGAAGTTTGAAGTATAGTATATGAGAAAAGAATAAAGAAAAAAAAGGTCATTTTAGATAGATTTTCAACCTTAGAACATAAGATATTACACCTGGTTGCTTTAAGTTCCTTGCTATGATTTGTTACAGCAGCACTGAGAAGCTAATAAGCCATTTTTACATCAATTGTGTGGCCCATTTTCACCAAAACATATAACTCAAGGTAAGCATGGCTGCCTTTATTTTTTCACAATTTCTATTTTGATAAATCTAAAACATTGTAGCTCTCATTTAAAAATGTAACTGATCAAACATGATTTAACCAGAGTATAACTATGTCATTACCTATAATTGTCAATTGTTTCAAAACAAATTGGCAATAACCACCAATATAAAAACGGAGCTACTCTTTTTCAGTCTTACTAAATTGAATAAGAAAACTTCCATTACTGAAGTATGCTTAATGGCAAGTAGCAAGACTTGATCACATATGTGGATAGTGTTTGTTTCACTTGACAAATACAAATCTAATGTGTACCTGAGAAATCTCTATACATTGATTCTCTAATATTTATGTATCCTATCTATATTCTTTTTCCAGGAGTGTATTTCGGGGACTAGAAACAAAGTGATTGATAGAACATGCTTCAAACCAAATTAAAGGAATATTTATCCTTGGTCCTGCACCTACTAAGAGGATGAACTTGGACATGTTATTTTATTTTAGTATCTTAACCAATCAAGGACCAACAGAATTAGTGTAATCTTTTTTTTGAGTTGTGTAAGTGACATCACTCATAAAGGACTCATACAGTCCCAAGGGGGAACCTTATAGTTAAGCACAGAGATTCTGACACATGCACAACAAATACATGGTGACATTTTTTTTAAGTTTAGGAATAAATTCTGATGGTAAAAAAAAATCTTAGTAAACTGTGTTTGGATACCTGAATTTAAATTTAGCACTTACTTACTCTCTAATTCTGATTGTTGTGTGTGTCCACAGAGCTACAGGTTGTACTCATTTGTCCAACACTCTAGAACATTACACTGCACTGTGCTGTAAAGGAGTATTGAGGTGCCACTTGAGAAAGTACTTTGCCATCTCTGAAAAATGTTGACTATAGAAAGTAGCGTTTATACTAATTACCAAATTCCAGGTTCTAAATGTCTTAAATGAACATATAGATTTTAATTTCTGCCCAACTATATATGAGCCATAAGCCACTAATATTTTCTTCTCATTGTTTTTTTCTTTATTTTCTATCCATTTTCTTTTTTAACCTTTCTTTTAGTATTATTATTTATTGAATTTATTCATCATTTATTATTATTACTATTAGTTTTTCCAATGTATTCACTTTGTATCCCAGCTGTAGCCTCCTTTCATTCCCACCCTCCCTCCCTCGTCTCCTCCTATGCTCCTCCCCTAGTCCACTAGTAGAGAAGGTCCTCCTCCAGTATGGTCTAACCCTAGCCTATCAGGTCTCATCAGGACTGCCTGAATATTTTGTTTGTTTATTTGCTTTGTGTAACTGACTCTGAAATAAAAGCCTGACATTTTTATTTATTTTTTACTACAATTTTCAAAAATTATTTTTTATTAATAACAGTTTATTCACATTGTATCCCAGCTCTAGCCCCCCTCCCTCATCCTCTCCCAGTCCCACCCCACTTCCTAAACTCCTCCCATGCCCCTCCCTAGTCCACTGATAGGGGAGGTCCTGCTCCCCTTCACTCTGACCCTAGAAATCAGGTCTGTTTAGAATGGGTGCATTGTCTTCCTCTGTGGCCTGGTAAAGCAGTTCCCCACTCAGGGGGAGGGGATCAAAGAGCCAGCCACTGAGTTCATGTCAGAGAGAGTCACTGTTTCCATTACTAGGGCACCCACTTGGACACTGAGCTACATCTGTGAGGGGGTCCTCGGTAATCACCATGCATGGTCCTTGCTTGGAGCATCAGTCTCAGAAAAGATCCGTGCCCAGATTTTTAGGTTCCATTGCTCTTCCTATGGAGCTCCTGTCCTTGTTGTATACTTGAGCATCTTTTGGATATATGCCTAGGAGTGATATAGCTGGATATTGAGGTAGCACTATTCCTAAATGTCTGAGAAAGCACCAGATTGATTTCCAAAGTGGTTGTAGAAGGTTACATTCCCACTAGCAATGGGAGAGGGTTTCCCTTTCTCCACATTCTCTCCAGCACGTATTGTCACTTGAGTTTTTTTATCTTAGCCATTCGGATGCGTATAAGGTAAAATCTCAGGGTAGCTTTGATATGCATTTCCTTGATGACTAAGGACTCTGAGTATTTTTTAGTGTTTCCCTGTCATTCAATATTTCTGTATTGAGAATTTTCTTTTTAGCTCTGTACCCCATTTTGTAACTGAATTACTTGATTTGTTTTTTTCAACTTCTTGAGTTCTTCATGTATTTTGGATATTAGCCCTCTCTCAGATACAGGGTTGGTGAAATTCCTTTCCCAGTCTGTAGGGTGTAGTTTTATTCTGATGACAGTGTCCTTTGCTTTACAGCAGCTTTTCAGTTTCATGAGGTCCCATTTATTGATTGTTGATCTTAGAGCCCGTGCTGTTGGTGTTCTGTTCAGGAAGTTGTCTCCTATGCCAATCAGTTCAAGGCTCTTCCCCACTTTTTCTTACTAAAAACTTTTAATTAACCATGAAATTTTAAGTGTGTGCATACATTTGAAGTCCTTCGTTATAATTTTTATATCAAAGGTCTTTTAACTGTATTATATATCAGGAGGTATGTATGTGGCCTATTTCAAAAGAATTATTACATCTTTGCATACTATGCATTTTGGTGGATGACTTTCTCCATAATAATATGTATTAACATTAAATACAAGCTAATAATGTAAGAAAAATAATAGTTCTTTTAAAATGCAACCCAACTTTGTCATTTGGCTCAGAGAGTGGATATCATAAAATTTTTCATCTTAAAAGATTAAAACCTAACTGGAGAAACAAATTAAGTTTACAAAAGCTTCAAGTACTGTTGGTCTTCTCTTGTAGACAAAGCAACCACATTTCCTAATTTTGCACTTAATTTACCTGCTTCATGAAGTACAGTATTTTTAATGGACTGGAGAGGGTGCTCCTTACCCATCCTAAACATAATGCTTCTCAGGTGCTTTGATATCTTGGAAAACTGAGCGTGAATTATTATCAAACACTCACTCGGCTACAGACAACCACGTTTAACCTTGTCCTCATCTCATTTGTCTTCAGTCCTATAATATACGGTCATCACAGAAACATTCCTATAAAATGCAAAACAATAAAAGCAATCAACCCGAATAATCACTTACATTGTATTTTCAAATATTGATTCTTGTATTTCATGTGTTTCTCCCTCCAAGATGTGCACTATTCTACTGTTAACTAGCCTTGAAGGCACACTGTAGAGACAAGATATTTCTGGATCCCAGTTTTGGTTTTACTAGTTTCATAGTTTTGTCTACTTACACATTATGCAATATGGCCCGGGCCCAGCCTTTTCCTTTGTGAATTTTGGAATACTACTGGAGTAATATTTTGAGAATTTATTAAACATTATACCTGCTATACAGGAGAACATTCACACTAAATAGTGTGTTATGGGTGTGTTATGGGCTGACAACAAATTCTCTTGTCTTGTCAGACAGCATATATTATATGAAAACAAAGACCATTGTTATAATTCTTCAAATGTTTAATAAACGTCTAGGGAGTAGTGTGCTATGTACATAACATCTTATGATGATTTTTCTCAATGAACAATTATAATAAAAAACGAATAGAGAGGAATTAGCTGCTGAACCATGAGGCACTGAAGTACAGAAAAGCTCAGCTTCAAAGACTGGCACATGAGTAGTCTGAAAAGACAGAAAAGACAAATGGTAGCCATTTGTAGACAAATGGTAGACAATGTATGGCAGAGGTGTTCTCACAACAAATGAAGATGAAACAAATATAACAATAACAGTTCATGATAATATAATACTTTCCAAAATGAATTTCATAACTTTGAGTACAGTGAAATGGGACATATAATAAAGCTCATAATATCGCCTAATTTTATGTTCTCTTCCTACATTCAATACTTCTTTATTGAACTATATTCTAAGTGCATATTCTCTTAAAAACATAAAGTGTCTAACAGCTAAATAGTCTTACCTCAAAGCATAATAACATGTCATATTAATACTGTAAATGACAGTTTATGGATTCTGATTTTTACATATGGCTGGGGAATTTACTTATTTTGAAATATTAATATATTAGAAATGCTTACAACCAGTTATATAAAATATTTGTGCACACTGAATATTCAACGACTACTTTCAAAATTATGAGCCTAGCTGGACTTATGTCAAAAGATTCTTTGGGTAATTTGCTCTTCTAAATGGGTAAGGGAAGAAATTTTAAATTAAAATTACTATTGCTCTATTTTGAGGCTTTAATTATGACTTCAAACATTACTACAGATCCAGGAATAATGATATAAGCTACTAATCCCAGATCCTCATAAGACTGAAGCAAATGAGGATTCAGACTCTGTCTCCAAACAAAAGGTCAGAAAGTATATCTCAGTATTATATTAGCCCTCATGGTCTTGGTTTTAACCCATAGTACAAAAACAATAAAACAGGCTATTGACAGGTAAACTTTAAAAAATTACTTTGGTATCTACTTAATCCTTTTTCAGCTCCAGTAACTTCACAATGCCTGTGTTGTATCAGGCTAGGTTCTATGTTCTGTAAATATCCAGGGAAAGAAAGGGGGGTATAAAATACAGTTAGCAGAAAAGGGACACAACAAAAAGTTTGCAGGTGTACACACACACACACACACACACACACACACACACACGGGCGCGCACGTGCACACACACATACACACATGCACACTTCATTCATTGATTCTTTTCCTGTGGTGAACGTGGAAAAACCTGGGGAAAAATATTTCAGAGCATTGGGTAGAAATGTGCAGGACAGGAAAGAGCCTACAGCTTTTATGGAATGGAACAAAAACCTTTGCATCTCCATTAACAGTGGCTAAAAATAAGGAACATAACACAATATGAAGCAGTAGCAAAATAAGGCCACACATTGATTCACAAAAATGATAGTGAAGTTTTTGCCTTTCTCTTCAGAGTAATGGGGAACCTTTGAATAGTTTTTGTTTATAGTTTTACAAGTAACAAAGAAAGGATCGAATCTATTTTGAAGTTACTTTGTTTGATATATGCAGTGGTTGGAGGGTCATTCAAACGGGAGGTATGAAGACTTATTGGGAAACTACGATAACCATAGAGAAAATAAATATATAATGAATCATGGTGGTGACTGCAGAACATCTGAGGACAATTTTGCAAGCCTAATCAATAATAAAAATGATTGCCTGGTTTTATGGACATAAAAAGAAAGTGCAATGTCAATCAAGCAAGTCATCCAGTGGGTGAAGAAGATGGATTTCATATGAAGAAAAAGTACTACCCAAAAATTCAAGGCTTTGGTTTTAAAAATATTAACTTTGGTTATTTTGAGGACAGTACTTTGAAATGTGAGTGCTGCACATACCCCGAAAACAGAGATACTTGCAAATCAATGTTTACTATCACATTATTGGTCATGACAGCCAAGTTAGGGAAACCACCCAAATGCCCAAAAAGAGATGAATGGAAAAGAAAAATGTGGTATCCATACAAAGTGAAATTATTTTCAGCCATAAAAGAAAATGAGGCTAAGCCCTTTAGAAAATAATTGATGCAACTAGGGAAAATCATATTAAATAATCATACCAGTCTTAAAAGAAGGGGTATTAACGGGAGGGTAAGGTAGAATAGGTGGGAAGGTGCAGCAGAAAGAAAGAACTTTATATACTGTATAAGTTTGAACGTATCAGACAGATATTTGGAGAATGTGTGACAATATGTCTCAACCAAAAGGAGTTGTGACCCCCTTGGCAGAGCTGTATCTTCAAAAAATATTTACATTATGACCTATAACAGTAGCAAAACTACAGTAAGGAAGTAAAAAATTATAATTGTATGGAGTCACCTCAGCATGAGAAGCTTCCTTAAAGTGTCAGAGCACTGGGAAGGTTGAGAACCACTGATCTAAGAGAAAAAGAAAGGGAAAAATAGACCACTGGGGATCTTTATTTTCTGTTTATTAAGGAAATAACAAAGGTCATAAAGAAGCATCTAATAAATAGGTTTTCCTGTTAGGAATTATTATGGTTTTCCTTTACCCCAAAGAACTGTAAGAACATCTTAAATGCTATTGGATAAGGAAGCTTATTTACAGAAAAGTTAAATGTGGTCAATATCTTTCTCATCTATTATTCCTGAGAACAAAATTTTTATAGCGCTTATAAATTATTCACAGAGAAACTTGAATTTTCAGTATACATACAACAAAAGCAATAAAAGTATCTGATAACACAGAACATTCTTAAGTTTTCTATAAATGAGATTTAGATCAATGGTGAAAAAAAGCACAGTATATGTCTCCCTTTTTTTCCAAAAAAAATTAATTCAACACTGATAATATTTATATGTTGTTGAACAAAATTGAACTTTTATTCACATGCCACAAATCCATAAATATTAACATTAAAGGGAGCCCAGAACTGTATACATATTTCCTGAGAAAAAAAGAGTGCTGGAAAATATCTGAAAACTACATAAATATTGACTAAGAAAATATAATCTAATTCCTTCACAATCTAAATTTGTAGGGATTTTTTCAGTGTTGTCTTTTGTCACTGTCTCCCTCTGTCTCTGTCTCCCTCTGTGTCTGACTCTGTCTGTCATGCATATATATGAATATACATTCACTAATAATTGAAAATATTATGTTACTTCATTTTTGCAAAATAATTAAAAGTTAATATGATGCATAAATCAGATTGAGAAATAAGGACTTCAAGATTTAATAGTTTGCATGTGTAGATATGATTATTACCATATAACACAAAGAAGTAACAAGAAATCTGAGCCAGGTTCTAGGCTAAAGAGGAGGTAGTTTATGATGGTCAGTCTTCCCTCCATTTTTATTCCCTAATTTACAATAAACAATTGAAGGAGCTGCACAGTTCTGAGTGCTATACTGAAGTCGTAGGAGTGTGAGTGGTATCCTGGATCCCTGTCAACATGAGTGCTCTCCCAGCAGACTTCAGCATACAATGAGAATCTGAAAACAGAACTAAACTTCCACAGTGCAAAGCTCCAAATAGATACAGTTAATTTTCTAAAATACAAAATCACTTTGTTTAAAAAAAAAACTCAGGATACAAGAAAAATATAGTTAGGAAGGAATAACTCCAAAACGTAGACTTTATGTAGCAATACGTAACAGTTTCTGGTGAAAATTTGCTATAGTCTATGAATGATGAGCATCCTTGAACTTCCTGCTACCTTGTCCTTCCTTTGGGAATTGGAAAAACATACCAGAAGCAAACATATGCACTAATTGAAAGGTTAAGGTTATAACGATTATAAGGAGACCAAACTTAGATGGCTATTTCTGGAAGGTACTCATGTATTTGAAAAGACTGCGTATCTAGAATCAATACATTTCTCTGGAAGGCTAAATGAGGCTCTTCCCACCCCACAAACTGTTCGTGTCTTAATCCATGGTTAGAGTGAATGTATTAGACTCCTTGGGAAAGAGAATTTAGGATTGTTCATGGAACAATCCTAAATTACAAGCCTGCAAACTTTAAAGTAGATCATCATGGTTATTAGAACAAACCCAGGGTATTCCTCAGTGTCCTTGAAAGTGGAAGGAAAGAGGAGAGTCTAAATGTCACTGTGAAAGCAAAGCACAGAGAGGCAATGTGCTACCGTTAGAGATGGAAAGAACAGAAGACCTGAGACAAGGCAGGTAGGAAGCCTACAGAAACGAGGAAGGTAAGATCTAATTCTCCATTACAGTCTCTGGAAATTAACAAACTGCTAAGCCCTTGATTGCAGTCTTGCTAGACCCATCTCCATCATTCATTTTACAGATCTGGAAGATATTTTCTATGCCTTTAAATGAATAAGTTTGTAACAATCTGGTACAATAGCAATAAAAAATAATACAAGCATGAGTTTAAGGTGATGTACTTCAGGCACAGGGCATCCTTTTCAGTAAAACAAAGAATTCTGACTCTGCAAAGACTAGAAAATGTTCCTGAGGATCAGATGCAGAGCATAGTCATACAAACAAAACCTTTAGATAAACTTTGATTCAACTGAAAATCTCCTGCATCACAGTAAGGACTCAATTGTGGAGATGTCCGGACATACAGTAGATGTGGGTGTTGGAAATCAGAATGTATGTTATTCTTAAAAGGGGGAGGGATTTGTGCTACTGCAACCATTTTCTATTACTGACTCCTGTGTTACTCTGATACTGTTACCGGAACAAAATACCATGGTTGTTAATGTAACTTTAAATTTTTTTCTCACAAGTTTAGTGAGTGAAAGTCTATGATCAATGTACTAGTTGGACTGGTTTCTTCAATTGTCACCCTATTTGGTTTTTAATTGGCCATATTCTTGGTTGTCCTCCCATGGTCTTTGCTCTTTGCCAACTGACAATGTCTGAATTAGTGACAAGTGCCTTTACAGTACTGAGGCTATGACAGTGAGAGACATAAGTACAGACCTGGAGTCTCACGCTGAGATGCTGAACAATCAACAAAAATGCTGAGGAATTATTCTAAGAAGCTACAGAGTAAAAGTGGTAGCGTAGAGGAGGCACCTCACATAATCACTGAATTATTCTTCCATCTTTAAACAGTAAATCAAAGCCAAGATTATATTCAAGGAGTGAAAAAAGCCAATAGCCCTACCTTTCATGACCTAAAGAAATAGATGGTTTAGTATCCAGATGCCCTTCACTTGGTTGCCCATTTTATTAATAGAAAAACCACATGGAAGCTGAAAAATGTCAAACAGCAGGAGTTCCAATCATAGGTACATAGATTATTTTGTTGCCTTTGCAATGGTAGATTAATACAACTTTTATTCATGATACATGGGCATCTATCTAACAAATCATTTTCATCTACACTTGTAGAGAAAAACAAGACTCACTCATTTCTATGTTTAAAAAAAAAGCAAGCACACATCCCCAATACAGATCCAAGACCGTAATGTATTCATTTGTCTCCTGTTTAATAATGTAATATGATAGAATATGTAATGCACTCACTAGATATTAGGAAGAATATTATAATGAGAAAATTTATCATGTGGATTAGATAAGCACAAAGTGTCAAGCATTTCAGAAGCTATGATAAGGAAAACAAGACATAAGTCAAAGCTATAGGAGCCCAAGACTAAGACATGAAAAAAATTATAAATAAATAAATAAATAAATCTTTCCAAAAGAAATGACACATTGTTACATTTTATGCTGCCAATCAATAAAACAACAGCATAATCTCCAACAGGTTTAAATGGGTTCAAAAAAATAACATGCCAGTCTTATTTACAAAATTACACAGAAGAATGTTGGTTAACCACGAAGCTTATGTCCATCAAATACTTTATAAAAGGGAGAGGGCTGATTGAAAGAAGCTACTGCTTTCATCACATGACCACAAAGTCTGTAATATTAAAAACGTCTTTGGTCGCGATCAAGCCTCTGGCAGAGGGCGAGAAGTAATGATAGATCTGGGGGAGGTTGGTGAGACTTGGGGAGAACAAGAGCTCCACAAAGACCAAAATGAGCAGGGCACAGGGGTCTTGTATGAGACGATTTCTACAATCAAGGACCATGTGTGGATGTGGCCTGGAA
>CM053765.1:44280941-44294055 GCA_028658305.1 Pachyuromys duprasi | reverse complement strand
TGTACCTTCCTCTTCACATATTAAAACAATAACAACAAGAAGAAGGAAAAAAAAACACAACTACTTTCAGCTGGAAAGACCTGGGCCAATTAGAAACAAAGACAAACTTGAAGAGGAGATGACAGGAACTCAGGGGACCACCTCTTCTCCCCAGCAGCCCTTGACCCTATCAGTCCTGCTGCACAGGGCAAGGGGGAAAGAGTGACTCCTAGTTCTCTTCTAGCCCTCCTCTCTTCAGGAGAGTGAGATTTTCTACATTTAAACTCACCAAGACCAAGTCCCCATCATGTCTTATGAGGGCTCTGCTACAGCCACACAAATTGCTTTGGGGAAGAGAGTGGAGAGGAAGGAAATGGAGATGTTCAGAGATAGGAGAAAGGAAAGGGGTTTGCCTCAAGCCTAGAAGAGATCTAGGAAGACAGGAGAGGGAGCAGCAGCAGGAGGAATCAAAACTCTCAGCTGGGGACCTCCCCTTTCTCCTAGCTGCCCCTTCCCACCACCACCACCACACACACTGTGTAGTTCTTTGCCCAGGATGGAACACTCAATAGAAAGGAAAGGCGCAGGGAGATCTGCTGAACTAGTTCACCAGCCGCATACTACATTGTTCCCAGAGAGTTGGAGGACTCCAATTGCACTGGTACCTGTGAGCACTCTACATGCAGTTCTGGAAACCGAAGGGAAATCGCTGACACTTCCCCTGACACTACTCCTGCTTTCTGCCCTGGGCAGCTATTGAACTAGCTAGCCCACACTGTCTCTAAGGCAATGAATGCAGTAGCATGAGTTTTCCACACATTTTCAAGTGCATGAGGGTGTGTGCTATGGGAGAGCCTTGGCCTGCTCTATCCTGTAAACCTTCCCTTTTAATATTATCCTTGCAATATACCTTGAGAACATAAAAGTTCTTTTTCTTTCAAGGTATCGTCAACTTGTCCCAGAAGATAAGTATACCACTATAATCAGCCAGAGAAAGAGAGAGAGAGAGAGAGAGAGAGAGAGAGAGAGAGAGAGAGAGAGTTAGAGTTAGAGTTCAGTGACTAAACACAAGCTTGGCAACTGCTGACAAGCAAAGGGACCTGGATTTGTTTGGAAGTACTTCAAAAGCCCTCCAGTTAATAAGCTCACCCTTCCTAGGTCCCAAGTCTCTTGGTCCTGGGCTTTCTGAGGAGCTGAGATTTTGTTCTGCTTGCAAGGACTGGTGTCCTGCCCTGGAGCAGAGACATGTGGACTTCATCTTCAGTTCATTCATGCATTTGCTCATCCATTCACACAAACATGTCCCTCAACTGTGTCTGGCACTGAGAATCTTGCCTGCTATTTCCCCTCAGCAAGTGAGTGCTCATGGCAACGGCTGGTGCAGAATACAACTCAACTGTCACCCCGCTTTCTGAGCCAGAAAAACCAAGTCCTATGGACATTCACAGAATATTATATTACACATATATATTAATGACGAAAAATATATATATTAATGATGAAAAGGTGGAAAGGAAGTGAGCACCTGCAGGAAGTGAGCTCTCCCAGGAATTAAGAGGTAGGGAGGTGAAAGGGACTGGGGGAGTGAGAGGGGTTCACATTCCAAGCTTCCCTTTAAGGGAAATCGCGGCAGTGACACCGCGCCAAACCATTAAATCCAAGACCGCAAGAGCCCGTGTTCCCCCGCGGGGATAAATCAAGTGCAAAGCCACTGGTTCCTCTGAGTGCGATATTGTTGGCCCGACCCAACTCCGAGCCCTGGCGGAGGAGCCAGGGGAGCTGCTAGCAGCCCAATCCGCAGCGCGCTCTCTGCCTCCTTCCATCTCCCAATAACGTGATGAAGTGTAAATCAAATGCCACGCCAGGAGGGGCCCCCGGAACGGCGCGAGTCGTGTATCTCAGCTCAGCAGCCTATCTTGCCTAGGAATCACAAGGTCACCATAGCGTCGCGGTTCCACTCACCGTACACTCCTTGGCCAGAGATCCCCTCCAGGAGGACTGTCAGCAGCCACACGAGACCGTACACTAAATCCATCTTCACGTGAACATGAACATATCCAGCCCAGGGGGGACGCAGCGGGACCTTCCGGAGGCCAGCGGCCAGCCAGGCGCGCTCCACTTGTGCCCGGGGAACTGCTGGCAATGGGAGGAAGCGCCTTCCGTCTGTCCTTCCCCAGCTGGCGGCAGCGAGCGGAGCGCTGGGGACCCACACACCCCACACTCGACCCACACACCCCACACTCCAGCACACACACTCCCACACGCACACCACACACGCACACACGCACAAGCACCCTCGCGAACACACTCCCACTACACAATACCCCGATCCACGCACTCACACGCAAGCCGCACTCACACCGGGCGCCTGGGAAAATCGCAGACGCCGGGGAGGAGCAGGGGGCGGTGATGGGAAGCGGAGCCGCGAGGACGAGTGTTCTTCGGGGGGAAGTGGCTCCGGGCTCCCGGCGCGGGCAAGCGGGGGGCGCCGGCAGGAGCCCCCGGGGCGCCGCGGGATGCGAACCTCGCCGGACAGCCAGGGAGCAGGAAGTGGCCTCTGACCCGGGCACGAAGTGGGGCTCCCTCGCCCGGGTTCGCCTTTACAAAGTAACTCGCGAAGGTCCCCAGAGGAGCGTCAAGCGGCGGCAGCGGCTCGCCCGCCTGCAGTCCGGAGCCCCCAGCCTTGCTGTCTTGCCTTCCCCCATTCCATCAGTTGCCATTGCAACGCCAATCCTGTTACACGACACAGACTCGCATTGCCGAGCGGGGAGAGGAAGAGGAGGAGGAGGAAGAGGAGGAGTGGGAGACGGGGGATGGGGAGGAGGGCCGCGGAGGAGGAGGAGAGGGTAGGGCGAAAGGGTCCAAGCGGGAGCAGAGTGCCCGTCTGGAGCTCGCCCGGCACCAGCCTCAGCCGCCGCCGCCGCCACGGCGGCTCTCCCAAACAGCCTTGAGCGCCCCGCCGGCCAGGAAGGTGCTGCTGGCGGCCGCACCGATCCCGGGAGCCAAGAGCAGAGTCCGAGCACCGCCACTTGCAGGAGAAGGAGGCTGCCGAGCGCAGAGCAGACCCGCGCGCTATCCACGCGTGCCCACCCCGTACCGCGCGTCCTCTTCGCTTCCGCGCCGCCCCCGCCAGGTGGAGGGGGTGGGGGGCGGTCGGCACTGGCGGGAGTTTAGCGGACCCGGGAGCCGCCGCGGAAGGGCTTCCCTACCCGGGCTAACGGAGTGCTGGCATCCGGAGTGGAGCGAAGGAGCGGCCGCCTGCTGTGGGCACCCCGGCTGCTGCGCGGCCGCCTCGCGGGCCGCATTTGCGGCAGAGGTGCCCGAGCTGGGCGGAGGAGCTCCCGGGGCCCTATGCTTGCCCGGAATCCCTGGATTGACGCTGGGGGTTGTTGCGCGCCACGGAGGCGATGGGAGGGAGGAGGAGGAGGATGGAGGAGCGGCGGACGCGGAGCGCAGGCGGCTAGGCTGCCGGGGAGGAAGGCTGTGTGTGGTCACGTTGTGCGCTACGTGCAGAGAGCGCGAGGCTGCTAGCCGCAGCCCGGCGACGTCAAAGCTGAGTGCGCGGCCCGGCCGCCTTCTCCGGAGCCTCCCCGGCTCCTCCCCGACTCTGCTCAGCGGGGTCAGCCCTGGTGCTCAGCAGTTTGGACAGCGCCAAGGGGCTAGGCTAGGTTGTGGCACCCAGCCTCCCTTCCTCCCCGCGGAGGCCCTCCCTGGTTCTCCCTAGCTCGCGGGGGCCAGAGCCCCTTAATTCATTTCCGATGCCACCGCTGGCGTTTGCACGCGGAAGGGAAGGGCCGGCTGCGTCCTCAGACACGCGGTTATTACAGGACACCTTATCCCCTTCCTGCCGTCCAAGGTCTTCCAGGATCCGTTCTGCGTGGCTAGAGGGCAGAACAGGCCAAGGCATTGGGAAGCCGCATCACACTTCTCGATCTCTGTCATATTTTCGTAGAAATATGGTCACATCATAACAGAGGAAGGCTGTTGGGGGAGGGAAGAGCACTAGGAGTTCAGAGAGGGTAGGCTTTATATGCAGTGCCTCCCTGTAGTTAAATGCTTGGAAAAGCTCTCTTAAAAGAGAGACAAGGTTCCGTCTTTGAGCTAGGGTCAGCTCTGAGGAGCTTAAAAATTTCCCTATTACAAAATGATCAGAAAGCGAAAGCATTTTTAATTTTATGCTAGCCAGAGTGTGGAACTAATGAACCCAAAACATAACGGGGAATGGCTGAGACCTTCTGAGTAGCCTTGATATGTTTCTTATTTAAATTCGTGCTTACTGTTTACAATACACTCAATTAAAAGATGGTAGGGAAGTGAGTGAAATGGTTAAACGCTTTATATACGTGAAAAAAAAGTTATTTTCAGCAAAATCTGGAGAATGCTATTCATTTCTCTGTCTGCATGATAAAGTGGTAGAAAACACTGCCGCTGAGGGGTCCCTCCATACATGTGCTTCTGCTGGGCACCCAGGCACTAGAAAGGAATAGCCCTCTGCATTCCCACCAGCCTTTCCTCACTTCAGTGAACTGTGAATATGATTTTTACTGGGTGTGAGCTAGTGCTTGCTCTCTCTGGGTGCCCGAGTATGGCTCACAGTGTTGAGGACCCTGCATGCAAGAGATGCCACGTTCAGGAGATGGAGTGAAGTATCACTTGAGAAGCAAAATTCAATGTGTGGTATTTCATAAAGAAAGTGACTGAGGTTCACTTACTGGTCACAGAGTTCGGGGGGGGGGAGGGTATGATTTTGGCCTTTTTGAAGTATATTGCTCCCACATACTGCAGCACGGTGACTTCCAGGGTGTGCAAGCTCAGAATGTATCTTGTAAGAGGCTCTGTGAACTGCTTACATACAGTACTTCACCTCCATATCTGTCTTACACATTTTAACCCTTAGTTGTGAAAGCATAGGCTCAGTAATCCTTTTCAAAACTTGATTGGAAATTGTAATATGCTGATCAATCAGTGTTTCACTATGATAAAGGATCCCAGAAAAAAAATGTATGGTTCTAATGTGATTGAACTTTAATACTCAACACCAGGGACAAGGGGACCTAATTTCCTTTGAATGTATATCTCTGCATAGATTTTTAAATACCACCATAGAGCCCTCAGCAATTCATTAGTGAAATATTGGAGTTTGGAGAATATGTGGAGAACCTGACAATTTCCAAATCTGTTTGAATAGTTGAATTAAGTATTTATGAAATAGGTACACTTACATTGTGACAGACACTGTCTTAAATAATGGGTAAAGGACCAACACACATAATTCTTCCTTTTACTCAATTTTTAGGGGGCAGAATGTGCCTGGCCAACACTACACGTGTTATCCACAAAGTCTTAAAAAACGGCAGAGGGGCAATTTAACATACAACTCTGGATTGCATTGTACAATAGTAAAAAGAAAACTAGATTAAATATAGGCATATCCTATAAAACATTATATAGATAATTTACAGAGTGAATCAGCCAGCTTATTTAGCCAAGCACTGACCAAGCAGGAATAGTTTTGTAGACACACCTTATCACTGGCTACTTCAGGCCTCCAGGTGGTGAGCCTGAGCTGTGCCTGAAAGACAGTCAGGAGGTGTCATAGCAGACAGAAGGAACTGAGACAGAGCCTATAGCCCCAGACCTATGGAATCAGCCACAGGACACTATATATAAGCCCAATTAGAGAAACTTCCCAAGGAGCAATGTGAGTCACATTTAATCACCTTCATGTACTGAATACATGAGTTACAGGGGAATTAACACCTTAAGCAATCCTCCATGCTGTTGCTAATGTGATCCATTCAACAGTATTCTATCTTTAACATGCACAATTTAAACACTATAATTTGTGATGAGAGATTACAAAACTTAGAGGTTACCCCTTGACCCCTTGAATTAGTTTAGTCACCTGTTGCACCTTTATTAACTATGGCTTAATTTAATATTAAATAATCATTTAATATGTAATAATTCCATCTCTATTCTGTAATATATTTCAACCTAAATAGCATGAAGGCAACAATGTCATCGAAGGAATCATTGCATCCACTCAAGTTAGTAGAACAAAAATAAGATAGGAAAGACCTGATGGTGTATGCCTATAATCCTAGTACTGAGGGGGCTGAGGAAGGGAGATGATGAGTTCAGTTTCAACATGGACTACACAATAAGGCCCTGTCTCAGAAAAAAAAAAAGATGAAATGCAAATCTGAAGATAGAACTGAGAAGGAAAAATGCAGAGCTTCCATAGCAAATCTGTCTCCATTTTCCCAACTTAGTCCCTTATCATAATACAAATACTAGACCTCATGTGCTATATTTAGTCTACTTCCTATTCCTCTGGCAGCTAAATTTTATCACACAAACTCACATCCACACTACTCCCTGAGCCAGATTATAAAAAGAAACAGTGATGAGAAAAATCATTATTTATCTTCATGCAATCTTTTGGGAAATCTACTCACAGACAAAACCCATACCTGTCTCTATTTTCTGGAATGTCCTTGGTCACAGATTCCTGACCCACAACACAGCTTGGTGTAGTTGTTAGCCAGCTGGATGAGCTTCATATCTGAACCGTTAGTTTAGTCATCTATGTGCATCTCTGGTAATTCTAAAAACTTGGTAAGCTCCACTGTTCTGTAGCTCACCTATACACCTGAGACCTACCCATCCCTTGAGCAAAAAGCCAATCTTTTTCAAAGCTAACTCAGGTTACATTAAAGTCGGATAAAACTTCCAAATTGGAACCATGCTTCTAGTGTACAAAATCTTCTTTACCAGGAAAAAAAATATTTTAACAAAAATCATTGTTCATCAGGCTTTCTTCATTTTTACTTAGCAATAGATTACAATATTAAAAGTCTAAGCATAGTTATATGCGACTGATTGTTTCAGATGATAAGGAGAGACAGGAAGGAAGAATGACATCAAATTAGTGATGTCCTAGCTGGTCCAAAAGCCAGATGGAAAGTAGTGACGCTTCAGCAGTGGAACCTACTCAGCAATGCTAAGTATGCGTTAATGACTAGTTTGTGGGAATATCACAGACCCTCAACAAGGCCTTATTGTGAATAAAAAGAATGGTAGTGGTAACTGATAATACTGAAAATAAGGAAATGAAGCTGAATGTCTCTTAAATGGACTGAATGGGCCTAAAGGGAGAAACTCAGCCTGATTAAGGAACAAAACATCCAAAGGAAAGCCCTGGACAAAGAAAATCCAGAGTCCAATGAAAATGGTAGGTGCCTGGCAAAGACTACACACAGATACTAGTCTGAGAGGATGCAGGTGGTGGAGATGGGGCTAGGGCCTCATGTCTTCACCGTGGTGGCCTCTCAGAGTCACCTGGCCAGCTGAACACAGTCAGGAATGTTGAAGCTCTTCACAGTCTATTTTTAGCTTAAGAGCAGTAGCATAATTAGAAAAGCTTTCACTCATTTGGCAAAGAGGAAAATTGCCTTAAAATCTATACATCCTGAAAAGCAAGCATTCTTGTCCTTAGTTCTAGATGCCCAGGATTTTGTGACCTACTCCAGATCTGTATGAATCTCAACCCATGATTAGAAGCCTACTCTTACATGTTTTAGCTTTGGTAATTTGAGTACCCTGATCTAGACTAATTCTGGCTCCTTTGAACTATTATTATTCTGATACTATTTCATGGATTGCAAAGCCAGTGTTCAGCATGTGGCAAAAGAATAAAGCATGTAAGGGAAAAAATGAGTATTGACATCAGCATACCCTGGGCCTGACCCCTACAATATGACCTTAATATTCTTATCACATGTACAGAAGAAGAAAAATGAGATACCATGCTCAGAAGCTGACAAGGGGCACTCAGGAATTAGTGTTAATACTGTTCTGATAATATTCACTATATCAGAGCTTTCGTGTGTGGGGTTAATGACAAGTGATTTCCATCTTGCATTAGCTGACATCTTACAGTCTCCGGTTTCATGAATATGGTGAAGCATTATATTACTTGTTTTAGTCAATGTTCATCTGCCCTACTTCTGTCTGTTCACATTGAATCCTGCAGATTTTCTTGCACTTTGTCTGAAGGGTTTTAGTAGTTCAGTAGTTAAGAATAGCTTAATATCTTCTGAAAACTTGAAAAAATTGAGAGTACATTTCTGCTTTAAGATTATTTTTTCAAGTGTTCCATTTCCTGTTGTATCCTTGGAGAACTCCATATACTAAATATTAATAGAGAGACGCTCACTGTGCTTGGCTTATATGTTTAAAAAATGCATTATTATGACAAGAAGCTAAGACTTTGGGGTCAAAAATAAACCAGATTAAAGGCAGATTAAAGGCCAGCATCCAAGTTACATCAGAAATTTTGTTGAAAACATAAATAAATCCACTGTTTCTGATGAATAAGTGATTTGATTAACTCACAGATTGGGTATAAAGGACTTAAATAGAGATTATCAAAAATTTCTCCATGAGATTTGAAACCATGTACAGATGTCTAGGAAACAGAAAATAAAGGGAAGGAAATCTAGATCTAAACAGGTGATGGGTTTATTTGCTATCACAATATAATATTTAGAAAAATATGGGTTTTTTTCACATTTTACAACAGTTTACTTATCCTGATAACAAAGTATTAGCTTGGCCAATGGAAGTAAAATGTAAATAGGAGGCAATAGGGAGGTTTTCTGGATTTCTCCTTTTGTTCTTACACAGTGCTGGTTTGTTGGGTGGTACTGGGGGAAGGTTTCCCCTGCACCCTGCACTCTGCACCCTAGGTCTACCTGTAGTTGAACTCTGAGCATCTGACACACACCCTCCTTCATCCGAAGTGCCCATCTTCACCTACAGCCACTGACTCAGAATAATGCCACAGCCTTCTCTTTCAGCCTCAGGCTTCCCCAGCCCCACAGCTACTGAAGCACATCTCATTTGCAGCTTTTGAGGCATTTGTATTAGAAATAAAGGGTAATACGAAGAAACTTTCTGCAATGGAATCCTTGAAGCATAAAGAACATGTTTCTCTCCTCCATCTACTCTCTCCCACATGGATCTTCTCCCCTACTTGACCCCTCTCATTATTATCCTCCTAACAGTTCAAAAGGATTTTTTTTACTCCCTTGTAAAGATATTAAAATAATCCTAATACAATCTTTCTTTACCTCTGCTCCCTGGCTTATAGAAACATTGCTATAGTTTAAATCTGTTGTATAACTTAATTATTTAAAGCCTGAATCTGGTCATTCCCACTGTATCTTTCTTCTCTCAAACATGTGGCAGTGCATTTTCCCTCATTTCTGTCATTTCTCTGAAGGATGTTCAACTTTAGTAAAGTAGCAAGAATTACAGGGAATCTGAAGTAACTCAAATATAAATTGAATAAAGAAATATTTTTCAAAATATTAGTTATGGCTAGTGTCCCAATCCTCTATAAATATGCTGGTAAGGTAGGAGTACAGGGAACCAACTATTTAGGTGGCCTAAAAAGGGAAGACATTATCTTAACAACCCAAAAGCAGATCCGAAGGCATGTAGGGTTTGATGTAGAGTGCAGTCCAGAGAAACCTGAAAATCAGTACCTTCAGGGATGGAGAGAACATCCAGGGAAGAAATTAGGAGGCAAAGATAATAAGATGAAACAAACATGTGGTGAAAAGTTTCTTAATAAGCAAGAAGGCAAAACAGAAAATGCGGCACAGGGCAAGGAGGGTGAACTGGGCTGGATTGTTTCACCCAAAATTCAGGTCTGTCACAAAATCCGAGGGTTTCATCTTACTTGAAGATAAACCTGCAGCAGATAAATGTTAGTTATGATGAGGTCATACTGGAGTCATGTGGCTTTATTCCAGAATGACATGTCTGTATATGAAGAGGAGATATGAGGCCAGGTATATAGGATAGCTGAAGTATGTTTGCCTAGCATGCATGAGGCTCTAGGTTCAATGAACAGCAAAGAAAACACAATGGAAATAAAAGACAAAGAAGTAGAGGCATAGGAAGAAAATCACTTAACAAAAGTAGAGATGGAAGTGATGAGTCTCTAAGTCAAGGAATAGAAACTACTCTCAGCAACTTCAGAGAGAAAGGAAAGATAAGATTCACATTTCCCCTTAGAGGTGCTTTGAAAGTGATTTATGGGATATCATGATTTCACTTGTTGGCCCTCAAGGACTGTAATAAAAACAAACTAGCATCACTTTTTGCCACCCAGATCGAGGCCATATGTTGCAACACCTCCAGCAAGCCCAGGTAGACACTGAAACATGCCCATAGTTGAAAAAGACATTGGTAAACTGGCAGAGGATTCTGGAGCCTGTCTCCACCATCCTTTCTCCAGGGACGTTTTCATCTAGGTCATTATGGAGTCTCCCTTTCATAGTCTGAGCCAATCAAATAGTCTCTGTAGTTAGGAGTGTCCAGATTCTGTAAGATATATTACTTGCAGCAGAAAATGATATTCCAAAGGAATGATGTTGAATAAACCATTAAAATGATTGTTTAATCCACAAAGAATCAGAACAACTAGAATCAAAGGACTTCCATTCCAAGCTAAAACTTCAGTAACATGCTGGAGAGACATTTCAGCGTTAAAGAACCCTGACTACTCTCATACAGGACCTTGGATAGATTTTTCAACACCCCAGAGGTGGCACATAATTGTCTGTAACTCTAGTTTAGGGGAACTTGATCTTCTGACTTCCTTGAGCACTTATCTGTGTCCAGAGATGTATAAGTAAGCAAACCATGCACACACACATAAAAATAAACAAACAAACCTCAAAATAAGTAAAGCTTTAATGAGATCACTCTCTCTAGATTGGATTGAGAAATCCTGGGATGTTCAGATAAACATGGAGGAAGAGGTGCCAGCGCTAGCTGGGATATTATGAGGAGTCCATTGGTTATCAGTGGTCTGCAAAAGTCAAACTCCTCTCCTCTGCTTTCTTGCTCCTTTCTGACAAGAAGAGAAACTGTGTCCTATCTATATACCACTTAGGATAGCGATTTCTAAGTAGTTTGAATGAATTTTTATTCTCTAGCACAGTAATAAATATATTGTATGTGAAGTAGCAGATTTACCCACACTACATCTTTTCATCATAAAGCAAACACCCTCCTCACCAGATGCAAATTTCTCACTCACTATATTACTTTATTTTAATTGATAAAAATAATTTTATTTGTTCATGGGTGTATTTTTATAATATTTTAATATACTAATATAATGTGTAACAACATATGTGTAATTGCCTTATTCATCAACTCAAATATTTGCCATCTCCTTGTGTTGAAATATGCAGTTTACAACTGTATTTATCCATCTATGCTAGAGAATACTAGAAATCATCCTTCTTATCTAATTTTACCCCTGTATTCATTAACCATGTAATCACCATCTCTCTTCTTTATAACCTTTTCAGTCTCTAATAATCATTATTTTACTCTTTATTTCTATGGCATCAACTTTGCTAGTGACCACAAAAAAGTAAGAATAACCCATATTTATATTTTCAGTCTAATTTATTTTGCTTTGCATAATGCTCTTCCATGTTTCTTTATGAGGCCACACATGATAAGATTATATTATTTATATAACTGGATACTAGTCCATTGTCGCTGTAGAATATATTTAATCATTTATCCATGAGTAGAACCTAAGTTATTTGAGTCTATGGTATGGCAGACATATGAATTCAGCTGGCTCTTTTTCATTTTCACTAAATCCTCTCTCTTCCTCTCTCCACCCTCTTTTTTCTTCTACTTCTCTATGGCCCTGATTTCTTACTATCTAGTCCCTCTCCTCCTTCTCTGGCTACCTCTCGCTTTCTCTGTTTTCCAATATTTCTTATCTCTCTCCCCTGCTCTCTGTCTCTGTCTGCCCATTCACTCCGTGTGTGTGTGAATTTCATACATAGGTATTTTGTCATTTTTATTATAAAATTCTTTAATCCCATTAGAACTTTATTAATAAATAATTTATAGCAATTGTAAATATGGTTACCTCTATGTTTTATCAGCTTATTCTTTATCAATATATAGAAATATTGTTATTTTGATAAGTGGTCTAATTTTCTGCAGATGAACTGAAATCTCATCCATTCTAGTAGTTTTGATAAAGACTTTAGTTTTGTTATGTGGCTTTTCTCTTGGTGTGATAAAACACCATGACCAAGTCAACTTAAAGAAGAGTTTAGTTTGGCTTACGATTTCAGAGGACTAAGAATCCGTCATGACAGGGAGGCATAACAGCACGCAGCAGGGCGGGAGGTAGCTGAAAGCTCCTACCTCAACTATGAGCATGAGGCTAGGAGTAGCATGAGGCTTCTCATCTCAAAGCCTGAACTTAATTGCAAACTAACTCCAGCAACTCTGCATCACCTAGCTGTCCTGAAATAGCGCTACCCTCCAGGGACCAAAACTTCATCGCCCAGGCTAGGAGAACATTTCCTTTCAAACCACTACAGTAAGAATATAATAATGCTGCTTACGAATAGGGATAAGTTAAACTCTTCTTTTAAAAAGAAAGATATTTTATTCTAATGTGTAATGTTTAAAATATAATATGATTATATTTAACAAATAATATTATTTATATTATTATCAGTTCATTGAGAGTTTTCACACTCTGTTTTGAACTTGTTCATCACCTCCCTAAACTCTTCCCAGATCCACCATGATTCCCTATTGCTCCAACTTTGTGTCTTTTTTTTTAACTAAACTAGTCCAATTTGTGCTGCTTATATATTCTTGGATGTGTAGCTCTCCAGTGGAGAATTGTTAGCACACAAGAAACAACACCGACAGCACAGGCTCAGCACAGATCAGCAATCAATAAATGGGACCTCATGAAACTGAAAACCTTCTGTGAAGCAAAAGATACTGTCATCACAACAAAACGACAGCCTACAGACTGGGAAAGGATCATTACCAATCCTACTTCTGACAAAGAGCTAATATCCAGTATATATAAAGAACTGAAGAAGTTAAAAAGCAAGAAATCAAGCAATCCAATTAAAAAATGGGGTATGGAGCTAAAAAGAGAACTCACTGTAGAGAATTATAGAATGGCAGAAAGACACTTAAAGAAATGCTCAACACCCTTAGCCATCAGGGAGATGCAAATCAAAACAACCCTGAGATTTCACCTTACACCCACCAG
>CM053765.1:44242661-44280841 GCA_028658305.1 Pachyuromys duprasi | reverse complement strand
GGTGGGACCCGGAAATGATCATCCTAAGTGAGATATCCCCAAAGCAGAAAGAAACATATGGTATATACTCACTTATATAGTCCTATAGGATAGGAACGTCATGCTGAAATCTATACACCTAGGGAAGATATACAAGAAGGAGGACCCCAGGTTGGTATGATCAATGCTCATTTAGATGAACCAATGGGATGGACATTGAATGGAGGATAAAACAAGCAACAGGACAGGAGCATACCAAAGAGGGCCTCTGAAAGAATCAATATAGAAATGTATCAAAGCAGATATTAAGAATCACAACCAAGCCTTCGGCAGAGGGCAGGAAATAATAAAAATAGGGGAAGTTAGTAAGACTTGGGGAGAACAAGAGCTCCACAAAGACCAAACTGAGCAGGGCACAGGGGTCTTCTATGGGACAGTTTCTCCAACCAAGGACCATGTATGGCTATGTCCTAGAACCCCCGCTTAGAAGTGGCCCATAGTAGCTCGATATCCAACTGAAGACCCTAGTAAGGGGAACAGGTACTGTTTCAGACATGAACTCGATGGCTGGCTCTTTGACTCTCCCCCATACACGCCAGGGAGTAACAGACTGGCTAGATCCCAGGGGAGGACATTGTAGCCAGCCCTGAGGAGGTAAGATGAACTGGGGTCGGATGGAAGGGGAGGAGATCCTCCCCTGTAGGTGGACTTGGAGTGGGCAGGGAGGAGATGAGGGAGGGATGATGGGGAGAGTGGGACGGAAAGAGGGAGGGGGCTACGCCGGGGATGCAAAATACCTAATCGCTGATTGATAAAAATAAAAATAAAGAAACAACACTTTTAACAAAACTCACCCTCCCTCCCCACAACAGTTATGAATTTTTACTAGTTCCTCAGATAGAGATGCTGCTCCATGTCTGCTCCCATCCCCATGCTGTTAACTGTCCCCATAAGCTTATGGGTTTGGACACCTGTTCCTCAGCTAGTGGCACTGTTGGGGAAAGTTGTGGGTGTAGCTTGCTGGAGGAAGTGGATAGCTGGGAGGGTGCACTGATACTTAGCTTGGCTTTACTTACCTCTTATCCTCTGCTTCCTGAATGTGATGCAATGTGACCAGCCAGCCAGCCAGACAGCCAGCTAGCCAGCTAGCCAGGATGACACCATGCCTTCTGTACCAAACTCCATGCCTTCCCTTCTGTAATTGCTTGTATCTCTCTGGAACTGTAATCCAAAATAATGTTTCTTTTAAATTGCTTTTGCACACTATTTTGTCATTACAATGAGGAAATACCTAAGGAAAAATTTGATGCCAATAAGTGGGGCCAATGCTGTAATAAACACAATTGTGTAGTTCTTAGCTCTTTGGAAGTGTACTGTTGCTAGGATAGGTAAGAATTTGTTACCTCAGGGGAAAGAAGCCCTAGCATGCTAGCAGCAGAGCTCAGTGGACCATTCTAATGGGAGAAAATAAGAGCAAGAGAAACATGGGCAATGGAGGCCTAACTCAGGAAGTCTCATGGGGGAACAAGGCTATATCCAAAAATATGAGATTTTTTTTTACCAATAACCTGGCTTCGCTCTGCCTATATCTAGAGAATTTGAGTGAAGTTTAATTTAAAGATAATTAACTAATTATTTTGGCAGAAGAAATGTCAAGACAGGAAGGCATTCTGGCAGGTGTTAAGAAAGCTCTTTGATCACCTCTCCCTGAGGGGGAGGGTAGCCTTACCAGGCCACAGAGGAAGACAATGCAGCCACTCCTGATGAGATCTGATAGGCTAGGGTCAGATGGAAGGGGAGGAGGATGAAGGAAGGGGCAACAGCTGGGATACAAAGTGAATAAATTGTAATAAATTAAAAAAAGAAAAGAAAAAGAAAACAGCTGTAATTATTAAAGAGGTCAGCACCACTAAGGAGAAACCTGTGGGGGACTGAAAGATGTCCTGAAAAAAAATTCACTGGCATTATCATTCAGAGTCCTAGCAGAACTTAGCAGAAGCATCCATGATGGTTTTGGGAGCACACACACACACACACACACACACACACACACACACACACACACATACAAAGCCAGATTAAGGGGTCATGGAGACTTGGTCCTTGGTTCCTGAGAGTAGCTTAGGCCAGAAGACAGACAGGTTAGAGTCATTGTAAAGAGGCCCTGAAAAACCATAGTCTAGCACTTTGATAATGAAGTCTAAGTTGTAATAAAAACTTCAGAATTTTGGAGAGGCCACAACATGGGACACCTACTAAGGAGAGCGGCAGGCATGGAGTAGAGCCAGTCTAGGAGAGGTAGGTGAGCAGAGACACAGGGGTGGGGCTACATAAGCCTTTGGAGCCAGTTTTATCATAAGCCACACATGGCAAGATATGGCATTTGCCTTACTCAATTTTAATCTTGGTTAGGTCGGATCTGTCCTAGTTATGCTATCATAGTTCCATTAGCAATAAAAATGTTGACCCTGTGTCATTGTACACTGAAGTAATGTATTTTGGGTTCTTTGTTTTGTTTACTTTTTCCTGGGATAATGGAGGTAAGAGAGAATCTTTGGACTTTTAAAGTCAAAGAATAGTCAAAGATTCTGAGGACCACTACAATTAGACTGACTGTGTTTTACATTATAAAGTGATCATATACTGATGGGGACAGAGTTTGGCAGTAATGACTAAATCATGAAATTTGCAAGCAAATGGTGGGAATTAGAAAAGCTCATCTTGAATGAAGTAACCCAGAAGCAGAAAGACACTCATGGTATATAAACACTCATAAGTGGATATTAGCATAAACATACTAAAATCTATACTCCTAAAAAAGCTAAACAACAAGGAAGACCCTAACAAAGATGCTCAATCCTCATTCAGAAGGACAAATGTGATAGACATTGGAAGCAGAAGAAGACAGGGAACAGGAGAAGAGCCTACCACAGAGGGCCTATGAAAGACTGCTGATCAAGGTTTTGAAGCAGAGGCTGAGACTCATAGGCAAACTTTGGGCAGAGTGCAGGGAATCTTATGAAAGAAGGGGAGATAGAAAGACCTGGAGGTAACAGAAACTCCAAAAAGAGATCAACAGAGTGAATAATACTCTGCAGGGGCCCTGCAGAGACTGATACCCCAACCAAGGACAGTGCATGGAAAGGACCTAAACCCTGGCTCAGATGTAGCCCATAGACTCAATCTCCAAGTGGAAATTCCAAGTAAGGGGAGCAGGAGCTTTCTCTGGCATGAACTCAGAGACAGGCTCTCTTATCACCTCCCTCTGGGGAATGCAGCCTTGCCAAACCACAGAGGAGGACAATGTAACCAGTCCTGATGAGACCTGATAGGCTAGGGTCAAATAGAAGGGGAGGACCTCAGCTATCAGTGGACTGGGGGAGGGGCATGGGGGAAAGGAGGAAGGGAGGCTGGGCTAGGATTGGGAGGAGGACACAGCTGTGATATAAATTGAATAATAATAAAAATATATTAAATAAATAATAATAAAATAATAAAACAATAAATAATAAATAGATGATAAATAATTAAATAATAAAATAAATTAAAGCAAGCAAAAAGTGATAAGTCTGTGCATCAAGTTGACTTCAAAGAGTTGTAAGAGTCTTTTCAGCTTGAAAAGTCTCAAATTTCCTGAAGGAAAATCCTCTAAATACAACTTTGAGGTAATTATCTTGATTATGTTAATTGATGAGGCACGTTTTACCTTAATTGTGGAGAGGTCCATTCGCTCGGCCAGTAATTCTGGGTTGTAAAAAGTGGACAGAGCTAGGCAGGCACTAGAATGCATGTGTCCCTTCCTTGCCAGTTTCTGATGGGGCATATGATGTATTGTAACCAATTGCATCAAGCTCTTGATTCAATAACTTTCTTCTTATGATGGGCTGTGCCCTTGAACTGTTAGTCAAACCCTCTTTTCCTTACTTTGCATGTCTGGCTATTGTTTAAATCTCAAAAGCTGGGAAAAAAAGAAGAAGTTTCTGCAGTAATCAGTTATACTGACAAAACAACATTCATTGAAAGCTTTAAACTACAAACATTTACTTTTCATAGTTCTGGAAACTAGAAATCCAAGAGCAAGACAGAGAATATTTGGTTCTGGTTTGGGCTATCTTCAGTGCTGATGTGATGGGAAGCCACCTATTCACTGAGTAAACCCGTAGCATGTCTAAGAAACAAATCTGTCTTGTTTTTCCTCGGAAATGGACTAAATATATCCTGAGGGCTCCCATCTTCCACATGGCCCCACAGAACCCTAATCATTTACCAAAGGCCCATATCTATATCCCATCAGGCTAGATTAAGGACTGCAGTGCATGAGTTCTGAGGCTGCACTGTGCAGATCACAGCAGTCAAGGAATTATTTAAGTTTTATGTATTTGTTTATTAATTAGGATAAGCTACTTGGCAAGTCCATTCTTCTTTTCATTCATTTTCTCGAGTTTGTTTCGTAGTGAGACAAAGATATAATGTACTAATAATGAGAGTGTTACATGTTCTTTACCAGTAGTATTGAGTCTCTGTCTCTCATTTTGTGGAATTTCTTTGTTAGGAATTTTCATTGTAAAAATGAAAGGAAAGAAAAGAAAAGAACAGAAAGCCATGGCAACATGCTCCAAAATCTAATTTGAATGCTTGTAGTGTTTCCCAGTTCAGTATACCATTGCGTGTTTCAAATGTACGAATATGTAACACCTTGGTTCTTAGAAGAATTGTCTGTGCTAGAGTCTCTTGTTCTTCTCACTCTAAAATGATTCAATATTTATATTAATTAAGTTAACCATTGCCTTTGGTATGAATTATAATCATTTTGAAATTATTTTAATCTTGTGTATATTACATGTATAACATACTATGCTCTATACAAAATATATATTTTAGTTTTAAAATTCCAAGAACATCATCATTTCTATATCATGTTTATATTTGGATAAATGTCAGGAGAAAGTTCTTTTTAAATTTTTATTTATTTATTTTTAATAAATTACTATCTATTCACTTTGTATCCCAGCTATAGCTTCCTCCCTCATCTGCTCCCATGCCCCTCCCCCAGTCCACTGATAGGGGAGGTCCTCCTCCCCTTCCATCTGGCCCTAGCCTATCAGGTCTCATCAGGACTGACTGCATTGTTTTCCTCTGTGGCCTGGTAAGGCGGCTCTGCACTCAGGAGGAGGTGATCAAGGAGAAAGAGTTCTAAACACATACTATTTGATCCAAAGACATCTTGACAGATTTTAACTAATTAAAAATAAATTGATTTTAATTGTTATTGCCATGAGTGGATGACTGTTCTTCACAGAGACGTTACATGAGAAATTATCTCAGCCTTTTAAGTACATTCACACATTTGAATATTCAGAGCCACTATGTAAAGTAGTGTCCATTATTTCCATAGGGTCAATATGAGGAAACTGAGGCATAGAGAACTTACATTAAGGTATCATTATATTTCTAAGAAAATTGCAATTGCATTAATACTTTAGGCATTTTATAATGTGTAGAATTTTCTCATAATTTTACTTAGAAATTTCTTATCTCTATTTATAACTTTTGTGAAATGTCTTTTTACATGATAATCCTTAGGTTAATCTGGAAGTATTAATTGTTTTATAATGTCCATAATATCATAGAAACTATTACCTATAGGTTAAAAAGAATTATTTAATCTGTTCATCATCTGGACTTGCAGACTTTGCAATATGTTCTCTGTTAGTCTATTATTGCATTTCCGTGCGTGCGTGTACACACACACATACACTCTCACGCTCACGCGTACATCAGGGTACATGCTCCATGAGCTTTTAAGGTTTATGTACTTCAATCAACCAGTTTTAAAATGAATAATTGAAGTTCCCTTTTTAGTTCCTCTTTTTTATTTTTGGTTTGGCTTTTATCTCTGATTATTCTTCTTTCTGCTTCCTCAACATGTATATGGCATTCCAGTCACACCTTGTTTGATTAAGTAGTTTATTTCTATTCTCACCTATTTACTGAAGAAAGACTTTACTTCTTGCCTGCAAATAGATAATAATGTCTTGAATGTGGAATTTGCTGTTTTATTGTATTTTGAAATAATTTATAAAATTTTTAAAATATCACAATGTTTTGAATTTTTTATTTACTAAAATTGTCATGGAAAAAATTTTGAATTTTTCCAAGGCCAGTTATCTTATAATTTAAGTATACTACACCGAACTAATGTACATTTTGCTTTTCTGCTTTTGTAATTTTGTTGAAATTTTCCATGAAGCATTTTGGAAGAATTTTTGCTCTGTAATCATTTTAATGGTTTAGAAAATGCTTCTTTGTGTTAGATATAAATGTTTTTTGTAACTTAGCTGTGTAAAATCAACATCAATTGGTATACAAATATGTTCTGAATCTAAGTACGGGTAAGTGATATCTGTTCCAGCAATCAACTTTGTCATTCATTCATTAATGCTGAGAAGCAGGACCAGGGCCAGGCTGGGTTTTCATCTACTATAGGTATCTGTTTTTTTTCCCTGAGTGTTTCATTTGATTCACTCCACAATCAAGTGAATATTTTCGTTGTATTGCTGACAGTGATTTGTAGTTTTTTCTCGAAGCCTTTGGTAATTCATTAATTATAGCCATAATTTCACTTCATTTTGTTTCTTTTACATTCTCCTCTGCCTCCCAAGATGTCATAAACCTGCTTACCCGGTAACTGTAACTTTCTTTTTCATTTTGCAATAAATTATTGTAAGAAATGTGGTTGTTGTAGTGTGGTTTCTTACTCCTTTGCTGCAGAAAAATGCATTAGAAAATGCTAATTTTTGTTAAAAGATAATTTGATTTTCTTTAACAAACTTAAGTGATTTCTTAGGTCCTGTCCTTTTCTATTGGTAAAATGCAAAATTCCCCTGATTAGTTTCATAACTCAGGCGATTTACTGTAGCTTTAGCATCAAAGCAAGTCATTCAGTGCTGTATGGACTCTTTTCTAGTATTTGAATAAAATAGATTTTTCCAATTCTAAAGTAATATAAAGGAAAAATATTATATAATTTGTACCATGTAATATGTTTTATTTTAGTCCAGAGCTAAAACAAGAAAATACTATTTTAATTTTATTTATATATTTATTTATTACAATATATTCATTTTGAATCCCCACTGCAGCCCCCTCCCTCATCTCCTCTCAGCCTCTCTCTTCTCCCCCTATGCCCTTTCCCTAGTCCACTGATAGAGGAGGACCTCCTGTCCTTCTATTTGACCCTTGTTTAGCTTCTTTAGGACTATAGATTTTAGTATGTTTATCTTGTATTATATGTCTGATATCTACTTCTAAGGGACTATAAACCATATGTGTCTTTCAGCTTCTGGATTACTTCACTCAGGATGATCTTTTCTAGTTCCCACCATTTGCCTGCAAATCTCATGATTTCCTTGTTTTTGATTGCTGAGTAGTATTCCATTGTGTAAATGTATCACACTTTTTGTATCCATTCCTCCATTAAGGAATATCTAGGTTGTTTCCAGATTCTGGCTATTACAAATAAAGCTGCTTTTTGACAAAAGCAGAAAGCTCAAATTCCACTGGGGATGTAGTATAGTTTATGGTTTAACAGTTGAATAAACACTTGGTAAATTAAATAGGCTAGAAGACACATTGTAAATGTGGATAATACAAGGGGTTTTAGTCCTGGACTGAATAAAAGGCAGAGATTAAGCTGAACAACATCATGCATTCCTTCCTGCTTCTTGGTATGGCTGCAATGTGGCCAGTTGCTTTAAACTTCACTGGCATGACTTCCCAGAAAAGACACACTACAAAGTTCAATGGGAGCCATGTAAAACTTCCATTCATTAAGTTGTTTTTTCACGCTTTTATTTTTAGAGAAAGTCAGTACCAGGACAAAGCAGTTGTGATTAACCTTAACATGTAGCTCTTGGAACTGGTTTGTGGGAGAAACATAGGAGAGTTTAGTTGTGTAAAAGTCTCCAGAAATCTTGATCATCTTGAATCCTCAAAATATATTATACTGTTCACTCAATCATCTTTAATGCACAAGTTGATATAAGCCATACTGAATTGTATGAGCTGGAAATTGTAAACTCTTTAGTTGTCCCAGTAAAATATATACATGTCAGAGAATAAAAAAAAATCATAAAATTGAAGGCTTAATACTGCAATGAAATTTCTGAGGGTCCATTTATTTCTGGTAGGAGCTTAGAAGACAGGATCCCGAAGAGAAATTTTAATAGTGGAGGCCCACTGAAGACATTTCAGAGGGAAGAGAAAACTTCATATGGAATAGCTAGAGTTCAGTCTGAGTAAGGGACATTCTGGTAAATGTTCTTGGTTTAGCCAGTACCCTGGGAACTCCAGTGAGGGTCTTGAGAAGAATAACGGACAAATGTGTTCAGTGAGGAGTATTAATAGACAGGTTGGCTTTGAGACTTCGATATTATTTTTGTAATTAATTTATTTTTATATTAATCACAGGTTATGTACTTTGTATCCCAGCCGTAGCCCCCTCCCTCATTCCCTTCTACTCTCTCCATCCCTCCCTCATCTCCTCCCCGCCCATTTCCAAGTGATTAATATAAAAATAAATAAATTTTAAAAATATGCAAATAAGACTGCATTTATATATGGTGAAAGTTTAAATACTCACAATTGAACGTTACATTGATACAAAACAAGCATTATTAAAAGGAATAGATCTAAAAAAAAGAGAGAGACCTCGATAATCATCCAAGTGTAGTATTTGCACAGTTGTACTTCCAGGTTACAACTTCCAGGTTGTCCTGCTGTATTTATAGTCTCCAGAGATCTTGATTACCCTGGATGGTTGAAAAATATTACACTGTTCATGTAATCAACATTAATGTATAAATTGATGATATTATTCACAGTGGATTAGATGAGCTCAAAATAGTAAGCACTTTAGATGCCTTCATAATGTGGGTCAGATAGTCAAAGATAAATCTCATAATGTTTCAGGATTAATTAATATTGCTATAAAATTTCTGAGGGCCCAGTGGGCTGGAGCAGAAGTTCCACACATCACAGTAAAATGTATGATCACTATCACACTGACAAACAGCCTGTCTCCAAACTGTAGGAAAGGCACATTGGGTTGATATATCAGGAATTTGCATCTTACTTTAATCTGTACACTAACTGACCCCATGCACGACAAATAAAGTGGCTGAGATGAGTCCAAGCCTCAGTACAATGTGCTTTGCTCTTTAGGACTTTTAGTCCAGTTGATCTGATGATACTTAAGTCTTCAGGAGCAAATGAGAATATTCTCGGGAAAATCTATAAACCTGTAGAAAAACCACAGTGCAACCCTCAGTGTTTTGGCAGGAAAGTGATCTGATACCATCTTCTGTTTGAGAAACAGTTTCTGACTTGCTGCTTAGCACCGGTAAGGACCCTATTCTCTTTCCACATATCATGTGACCCTGAAGGTGAGCTTCCAGTCATCAACTAGATAGTTCTGTCCTCCCAAGTGGAAGTCTGAATGTGAGAAAAGGCAATACATCAAGTGGACAGAATAGATCAGATACGTGGCTTTATCAAATTACAAAGTCACACAAAAATGGGTAAACAAATGGATCTCACTTATTTGAAGTCAATTCTTTCTGTGTTGCCTCATCTTTTTTAGCTTGTACATCTGGCTTCATGGAGAATTTCTTAGGAATTGTGAACTGACTTAACAGAAAAAGAAAACATACTGTTTCATACATGGTTCTGGTTGATACGCTCAGACAGCCTAACAGCTAATAGTTAGAAATTTGCTACCCTACAGTAAGATCACTTGGAATGGCAGGAAAGAGGTGAGTGTGATCTTCTATTAGATGTGCCAGGAAGCAGTGTGTTTTGTTATCCTCTTTGGATGGTCTGAGAGACAACCAGATAGAGAAAGGCAGTGAGATATGAATTGTTAGCAATTTGTTTGGATGTTTTCAGATTTGAAAACTAGGAATAGGTTTGTTAGAAGAAATTCTGAAAGAGATGGAAGGATATCTCTGAAAGGGAATGAACTATGATCTCATTTTTTTCCTTATTGAATATATGCTGAAGGCCATTTGGATTAGAGGACAAACTACATAATAAGTTAGACAAATGACCTTGTGCATATCAGTAGCTTCTGTATTCAAAGGATACAGACAGGTATAGCTGAAGTATGTACTCCAATAATAAGAACTTTCTCATTCCAAGGTTGATGTCTTTAATGCCACAGTCCATGGCATAATTGACTGGTAAAATATCTCTATCTTCAAGTACTTTTATGGCATCTCTCCTTGTTGGTTAGCACACCTCTAGGAAGCAACTTGAATCATTGGACTTTCTTTATTGAGAATAGAGGAGAGAATTTGCCTTGCTATTCTAAAGATACTTGCTGTAAATGGACTTTCTTTCAATGACCATGATATATACTTAACCTAGCACCACTAATGGCAATCAGTCCCTTTAATCACTGTGATGAGATTGTCCCTAGCATCAAATCTGATCATGTAACAGATTTCTCAAGTTCCAGTGATCTTACTGACTTAATTAGGCTTATTTGAAAATGTGGCATATAGAAATAGTTGGCATAAAAAGCTGGGTGCCTTAGGTGCAAGTCCTATTGAATAGTCTTTTATTGTGTATTGCAAAAGATAATATCATAAAATTGTGTGACATCATAGAATCTACTACATCAAATCACAGATAACATTATGCTTCTTCTACATATGTAAGAATGATAAATCTGAAAACAAAGGTAGAGACTAGGCTTATTCACTGTTTACCTAGTATAACAAATACAGATATTTACCTTGTATCCTAGAACTTCATGGCCTGTTAGCCTCAGAGGACCCATTTCTCTCAGAAAATGAAATGCTGCTTGCATTCACTTTAGGAATAGATTATTAAGAACACCTGGGTCTTCTTGTGTCTCTAAGTGACTAGATAAAAGAGATACTTCACTAAGTGAAATAATTTATCCTAATTACTATGGAAAATTATGGATTATTGCTCCATGATATGGCAAAGATTATTCATGGAACTCAAAATTCTGCAAATTCTTTTGGTACGTCTACAGATGTTGGTATATTATAATAGAAAATAACATCATAAAACATCAGAGATAATCCTAGTAGCATAATATTGCTATACCATCTAATTGGGTAGACAGCACAAGAAGACCACAAGTTTACAAACCACATTGGCTATACATAGAGTCAGTCCAAAGCCAACCTAAAGTTTGATGAGACCTTGTTTCCAAAAATATTTTAAAAACTGTTAACAGTATTTTTCATCCTAGATGAAACACCCCAACTGCTTAACATTGCAAGACAAATTTAAGATACAGAGTAGTCCTTGGAAATAGAAGTGAGATTCTTATTCATAACTAATTACAAAGAGAATGGAAGCATTATCATGTTTCCTAAGGGATGCATTTGCTCTGTTGCAAAAAAAGACACCATAGTAACAGACTGTAAAGATTTTAGGATGAGGAAGACTATTTTAAGACTGCAACTTTTCTCTTTGCTTAATACCTCTTTCTCTATCTCTCTGTCCTTCTCTCTGTCTCTGTCTGTCTGTTTCTCTCTATAACACAAGCACACATAAGTGTTTATTCCTTAACTGTGTAACTCCTTACACATTTTAAAGTAATCTAATAGGACTGTTTATGAATTGAGGATTCATTTTTGTACCAAGAGTGTCTTATTTTGAGGAGGAAAGTGTTTACTTTTATGAAAGGTGTCTACATTTTATTGCATGGAAACACATAGTTTGTTTTATTTCCCTCAGTCTTAGCATAAGAACAATTTTCTGTTCTAATTTTGTAACTCTTGAGTCAGTATCCTCATTTAAATAGTTAGCCATATTTTACTAGTTAATGGATTTCCCCAATACATTCTCCTGTAGAAATTGCACTAGCAATTTCTAATTTCTTCTGTTTTCAGAGATTCACTGCTTTTCAGTGTCTATCACAATATAGCAAATTAACACAAAACTTAGTAGCATAGCATCATGGGCCATTACTCTTAGTCATGACTTTGTGACTTGACCAGGATCAGGAGATGGTTTTTGCTTGGATGACTCTGTGACATTCCTGTGTAGGATGACTAAGACAGTTCTCTCACGTGGCTTGGAGAATGGAGTCAGTGCTGGAGTCAGTCTCTCAAAGAAAGTAGCTACATGTGATCTATCAGCATGAAGGCAGACTACTAGAGGAATCACCCTGAAAGAAAACTGAGTTGTCCTAAGCTAAATGAAAGGATCTGCTACAACAATGATGTTTGTAGGATAGTTACATGCATTAGAAAAAATAAAAGCTGGCTAAGGCATTCTTGTTTTCCTCAGGACTCATGTTCCCACCTAAGGCACTTATTTATCGATTATATTCCTGTTGGGCAGCTATCATGATCCGCTTTCTTGAAATTTAAGTAAATAAGAAATAAATTAAATGCCTATATATATATATATATATATATATATCAATAATCTCACATAAGTAACAGTATGAAATTCACAAGAAAACAGTGAGTGCACTGTCATAGGATGATTCTTTTCCTAAGTAATTACTTCCATTGATGAAAAAATAATCTGTCAACAATAAGAATACTAGAAATTGAATGATATTGTTTCAAAAATCTTTTGTGTCCTCCATCTATTAATAATTCTATAGGAAAGTCTCCATGAGGCCCAATTCCTTATGTGATTAGTTCAAAACATATCTTGAAGAACTTCATTAATTTGGATAAATCTAAATTTTAACCCTAAATCTAGTCTGTCAGAAGAACTGGGCACATAAAACTTTTCTACTTGCAACTTCTGTTATTGAAATAAATTTTGCTTCCAGTCGAGACTCAGAAACTAGGAACTTCTCTAGCAGAGAAAGTACATACAGGTATGAAGAGGAGTCCCAACACAGAAAATTTCTGACATGCATATAAAACACTTATTTTCAACAAGTTTTATAATCATATTGAACATATTTTGTTCATCTCTAAGATAAGTGCTTATTAGTTAGATAACAATGTGTGAACAAACTTTTAGACACAGTCATTTAATATGAGTGCAGATTAATAGCTGTGCAATGTGGTTTCCATACTACTGTTCCAATTTTGAAGAAGGAAAATTAAATAAAATAATTTATGAATACATTTCTGAGTAACAGGATTATGTACTATAGAACATTTACAAGGATACTAATTTGTATCAAAGTAATTATTTTGTTGGCAGTATTAAGTGTTGATTTGTACTCTACTTTTCCTGTATAAATACAATTACTTACTTATTTGATAATACAATAACGTTTCTATTGGCAAAAACATCATCAGAAAAACATTATCTATCATGTTTGATTTCAGGGTATATTGAGTAAGTAAAGAATTTCCATTTCGTACCTGGAAAGAAATTCCCAATGAGAAATTGCCAGGATCAGGTTGGTCAATGGAAGGACTACATTCATTACAGGTTAGTTAACATGGAAAGACTATTTGTGTGGCACCATTTTCTTAGTTGAGGTCCCAGACTGTGTACATGCAGACAGGAGTCGGGGTGTGGTGATTACACATGAACTTGCATGCATTCATTATCTGTTTTTTGGATGTGACACAACTAATAGCTTTGAGTTCCTGCTTCGACTTCCCTGAATGGTTAAGTATAAACTGAGACTGTGTCCCTCCCTCCCCTGTTAAAAATAAACACAAACAACAAAAATAATTTGTATTAGAAATATTACCATCGCAAGTGAAAAGATTTTTTTAAAAAAATAAATTTATCCCCCTGTGCCTCTTACTGAGCCTCTAAGGCCCAAATACTTTGCCTTATTCTTGCTAACTTGTCATCAGAGACAAGGAGCCTCTTCAGAATCACCCCGGATGAAGGAAGAACTGCTCTCATACTCCTGTGCCACACTGTGGTCACCATAGATATCAAGCTACGTCAGATCTAAATATGCAGCCAAAGGCCAGCATAATGCTGTAATCAGATCACAGTCAATGATATTGTTGGCTTCCTGTTCCTGGACCACACGCATATACTAAGTTGGCTGCAACCATCTATGTGCAATATTGGATGGAATGTAATTCTCATAAACTAGGCCTGTGTGTCTCTTCCTTGCAGAGTTGTTCCGGTAGCTCTGTCTGTAGGTAGATCTGAGAATGGAGGTACTTGTTGTCCATCTCATCATAGGTTTCACTAATTCCAAGGGCATACTCTTGTACTTAAAACCTTGTTCTTTGCCCAGCATGTGAGCTTTTACACTATCTTACTTAGTGTTGGGAAAATGTTAGTGAAAACAGTATCTTGACTATCTAAGCTGAACCTACGCTGGGGGCATCATGATCTCATATTAGCACAGGGCTTCACAGTCTCTGGAGAAGAGGTAGGTATTTCTCAGGCTTACATCAAGGTCGGTATTTAAACAACCATAAATTGTCTGTCCCACTGGTACATAAATCTCTGTCCAATGGTAAAGCCAGTCTGGAGACTCTGAGTTTTGATCTTTATCAGAAGACTTTCTAAGAGCAATGGGGCTGACACTGTTCAGAGGAAAACAATATCTCTGTTAAATTTCTTTCCCTGCTTTGCAGTGAGTGGAATCCCGATTTGTCTTGTGCTCATCATTGTTCATGTTCAGTTAGTGTGTTCTCTCAATGACTTCTGCTGAGTCTTCCAGCACAAGCTCTAAGTTTTCTTCTGGTCCAGTCTATTGGTAAGGTTTTCCCCTGAAGTTTCTGTTTTGCTTATTAAGTTTTTAATTTCTAGCACCATTTAAGTTTGGGCTTTTATTTCAGCAAATTTTTCATTCTATTCTATTTTCAGATTGAAACGTGGATAAAGTAGAAAAAAATCCCTACACTACCTCAGTCTTATACAGGAGGAGGGTTTGTAATCTTTCAAAGATCTTGTCGATTGGGAGGCTTCAAGCTGGGACATATTATAAGTATATATACTTTACGATGACAAATGATGTGCCAACACTCTTTAGCAAAAATCTAAAACACATAATGGAGGTGCTCTTGAGATGCTTCACATTATTCTTCAGAGACTGTTAATATGCTTTGCAACAGGACTCCTCTTACATCAGCAAAGCAATTGACCAGCTGTAGTGAAGAATTTAAAGGTAATCAAACCCATACTACAGGAAAAATGTGCAAAAATAAAACAATGTCCCATGTTTACTTTCAACACCTGTGGCCCAAATAAAAATCACCACCTGGAAACTGTTAAAATGATCACATGAGTCGTTTATGTAAAATGTAGCACATCACAAGCAGACTTTTCCTTTAAGAAGGAAACAGAGTGATGAGTCTAAGTACACTGGACTTGAGGGTTACTTTGTCGTTGTTGTTGTTCATGTACATATAGAATTCTCTCAAATAAATAACAAGGACATAAGCAACTCTATGTCCTGAAAGAAAAAGTCTGATCACATAAAAATATTATACCTCCTCATAGACACATTATATAATCCAATCATTTTTTTTACAAATTATAACTTTGATAACAGTGGAACAAGTTTCAAAATGCAAATCAACAAACTACAAATAGTTATGCTAGAGTCTATATTTGGTCAGCTTTATTTCGCACATTATTAAATGTGAAACGATTATAAGCATGTTGAGTTTTAATAAACACTAACTTGGCTGAATAAGAACAGCACAAGATTCTATGTGGTCTCAAGTCAGGTAAGTCTGATTAGATCATATTTACTATATGTTTTAGACATGTCTTTATTCTGTCCTTCAACTCCATCTTCATATTGTAGATCATAAATTATCATTTAATAAAATATTATTAGATAATGATTAACACATTAAAAATTAAATCTTTTAGACACATAACCAGTTGAATGAGAATATTGTACCATCTTTACACCCAATAATCTTAACTGCTATTATGCAGATTGAGTTCATTTAGTCCAAACCTCTAGATAGAGAAACAGAAGGATAAAACACTGGATAAATAGGAAACTCTTTAGATGGACAAAAGGTGCCTATTTGCTGAGACTGTGTCACAATAATGCAATGAAAATACACATAATGATCAAATGGACTATATTTAATCATTATTTTAAACCCACACTCTACTGATACTCCATAAATTCCAAATGCTACTGAGTGGATACATCAACCTTCCAGTCATTGTTAATAATGTGGCTTTCAAGCATGTGGTTATTGTCAGGCTTCCATTCCTGCAGTCTTCCATCATTTGGCTATGATAAATGATTTTTGGAGTATGGTGTTACAAACATATGGGTTACAAACAAAAAGGGCATATTTTCTAATAAACATCTGTGGAACAAAACATGTATCAAAAGATAAGCACATAACTAGATTTGCACTATAACACATCATCTGTCTTCAGATATTTTATAGTCTTCCACATATTTTAGAAGGGGAAAACTTACCATTTTAAACAGTGACAAAGGGATAGATGCTCATGATCATTTCACCTGACACATTATATCACTGATTATGTACATTGAAAAAAATCTGTCTCTTAGTTTGTGGACCAGGTACTTTTAGCCAGTGATGACTTTTCCAATTTAAGTAACTGAGTAAATGCCCAGTTCTGGTTGATAATCTTGTGATATAATCCTCTTAGGCGAAAAGAAACATCATTTTTTTTTGTCTTTGGAATGTTTTCACTTGTTCTTTTTATTGCCCTTAAAAGAAGTTTCAATGATGGCAAAAATGACTAGAGGCCAGCGCACTGTGTGATTCTCTGATAACAGCTCAAAAACTTGAGAGAGTGTTCCAGGGATAATAAGTACCATGGAGAGTGGCGGCAGCAGCGTTACACATGGTTCACAGCCAGTCGAGGCTTCAGATTTTGAATAAAGTCTGCAGTGAGAATACATTGTATGACAGTTTTTGCAGAAAGATAGAGTGAATTCTTACATCAATGATGATGAAAGAGTATACACAGAAAGTAAATACATTTTTAAAGCAAAGCAATCATTTTAAACCGTGACAGCAGACATTGTTTATTTTCCTTTAAATTTATCCTCAGTCTGAGTATGGAAAAGAAGAATTGCATTCTGGGGAGTGTACCCATTAAAACAACTGCATAGAAAAAATTCACATCATCATTAGTGAAATTACCTATGCTGGGCCTTTTCTTTTTTTGCCAAGGGCCTTTTGGTTAATTTAGTCATAGATATAAACAGTTTTTTGGTAAGAATAATTTTTTTCATATTTTCTGTTCTAAAATTATAACCTATATTTCCCTAGGAAAAATTATAATAAGCTTACAAGTGACCTGGAGGAAAGTGAATCAGTTCAAGGGGTTCTCACAGTTAATTCACACTCTAATTATCAAGACTTTTATCTAGTGAAGTACATCTGGACCAGTAAGGTAAGCATTCAACTCTCCCTAAAAGAAAGGAACAGCAGGGGCTGGAGAGATGGCTCAGAAGCTCTCCCACAGAACCCTAGTTCAAGTGCTAGAACTCATATCAGGTAGCAAACGATATAAATGTTCGACTGCCTGTAATTCCAGCCCCAGAATTAGCAACTGCTTTTTAAAGGGAACAGCAAGTTTGAAATATCCCCATTATGGTGTAACTGGGCTGGGAGTAAGGCACATATCTCTCTTGTGTAACTAAATTCAGAATGATGAGGTTGCCCTTCTCTTCAGGCATTCCATAATTCATCTTTAATTTTTCTGCCTTTTCTCTTATGCTCATTCTCAAATGCTCATAAATATTACTTATCTAGCACACTTGTGAAAATATTTTTATAAATAAAAAGGAAATTATTAGAGTTCTTGCAATAAAAAGGAAATTATTAGTTCACGTGGAAGGGAACTAATTTCCCTATTGTAGTTTATTATTTTTGGCTTTATTCTCATTTTAGTCACATTAGATTATTATTTATGGACTAAACAGATGACAATGAATTCATTCTTTTTTATTTTTTAACATTTAATTTTTTTTATTAATTACACTTCATTCACTTTGTATCCCCCTTGTAGCGCCCTCCCTCTCCCCTCCCAAACCCTCCCTTCCTCTCCTTTCTCTACGCATGCCCCTCCCCAAGTCCACTGATAGGGGAGGTCTTCTTTTCCTTCCTTGTGATCCTAGTCTATTAGGTCTCATCAGGAGTGGCTGTATTCTCTTCCTCTGTGGCCTGGTAAGGCTGCTCTCCCCTCAGGGGGAGGTGATCAAAGAGCAGGTCAATCAGTTCATGTTAGAGGCAGTCCTTCCCATTACTATGGAACTCACTTGGACAGTGAACTGCCATGGGCTACATCTGAGCAAGGGTTCTAGCTTATCTCCACGCATGGTACTTGGTTGGAGTATCAGTCTCAGGAAAGACCCCTGTGCCCAGATTTTTTTTGGTTCTGTTGTTCTACTTGTGGAGCTCCTGTCCTCTCCAGATCTTACTATTTCCCACTTCTTTCCTAAGATTTCCTGCACTCTGTCCAGAGGTTGGCCATAAGTCTCAGCATCTGCTTTGATAGTCATTCTTAAGTAAACCATTGTTTTCTATATTGTTGTAATGTTTAAAGATTAGCAAACGAGATAAATACTCATCATTCAGAGCAGATCATTTATACACTGATTTTCAGAATGTGGCTACATAAGAAAACAAGGCCTTGAGAAAGATGATTAATTCTAAATGAGGTTCTTAGAGTTGACCTTAAATTAATCTGAGAAGTGTTCATTAAAGAATAATAGTTAGAACATTCTTAAAGACAATGGACTTGCCAGTGAGCAGGAAAATGACCACTACTTGAGAACACAAAAAGAGAATAGCCAAGCCATGTGAAAATCAAGGAAAGCAGCCTCAAAGGAATCACACATGCTGACATCTGATGTGGCACCACCTGCCATGAAAATCAAGGGAAAGTACATGTCTATTGTTTAAGCTATTCAGTGTGGTTTCTTATGGCATCCCTTCGAGATACACTTGTTTTGCTCGACAAATATTTCCAGAAATGGTCTCTGCACTACAAAGGTGTTTCTAGTCACTTGGGATGAATGGAAAACCAAAGAGCCTGCTGATGCATTAGCTACTTTTTTTTCCTTTTAAAAATTTATTTATAGTTTTATAAATTACAATTTATTCACTTTGCATTGCAGTTGTGGTCCCCTCTCTTGACCCCTCCCAACTACATCTTTCTTCTCTCTTCTCCTCCTCTGCTCCTCCCCCAGTCCACTGATATGGAAGGTCCTCCTCCCCTTCCATTTGATTCTAGCCTATCAGGTCTCAATAGGACTGGATGCATTGTTTTCCTCTGTGGTCTAAGAGCCAGCCACTGAGTTCATATCAGAGACAGTTCCTGTTCCTTTTGCTAGGGAACCCACTTGGAGACTGGGCTGATATGGGCTATATCTGAGCAGAGGTTCTGGGTTATCTCCATGCATGGTCTTTGGTTGGAGTATCAGTCTCAGTAAAGACTCCTGTGCCCAGAATTTTTTGATCTGTTGCTCTCCTTGTGGAGCTCCTGTCCTTTCAAGGTCTTCTGATCTTTCCCCTTTTTCATAAGATTTACCGTCTGTGTGATTAAAATACTTGGACCAAAGGAAGGTAAGAGAGAAAGGTTTAATCTAAGATTTTGGATATGGCCTGTTATTGTGGGAAATCTTCATTGCAACCACTGAAGAAAGCTGTTGCTCTGCCAGCTTTGTCCTTCTCATGTACTTTATGACCCCAGGCCAGGGAGTGCATCTACCAGTTGCTATTGTGATCTTCTTGCCTCAGTTAGCACATCAGAATAAATGCTCTGTAGGCATTACAGGGGATAACAAAAGATTGATAGTCCCTCATAGCCATGTCTAGAGGTTTGTGTCCTAAATGATTCTAGGCACTGTCAAGTTGGCAAGAAATTTTAACTATCACAGTAAGCAGTTCTTACGTGTGTTCAGAATGTCAATACTGTGGTGGTAAAGAATGGAGAATAAAGCAAGTCTGAGTGGTTTCCATAGGGGAGGTGAAGTATTTCTTGGATGGGCTGAGCAATGTCACAAGAACCATGGCACTAGAGGTAGCCTATGTCCTGATTCTAAGGTTTGGGTACAAAATACATGATTTCCCTATTTTTAATTACTGAGTTGTATTTCATTATGTAAATGTACCACAATTTCTGCCTTTATTCCTCTCTTGAGGGACTTCTAGGTTGTTTCCAGATTCTGGTTATTATGAATGAAGCTACAATGAACATAATCAATCAAATGTCATTGATCTGTGGTTGAATGTTTTCAGATCTATGCCTAGGAGTGGTATAGCTGGATCTTGAGGTAGCACTATTCCTAATTTTTTGAGAAAATGTCAGATTTATTTCCAAAGTGGTTGTAAAATGTTACAATCCCACCATCCATGCATGAGGGTTCCCCTTTCTCCACATTCTCTACAGCATGTATAGTCACTGGAATTTTTGATCTTAGCCATTCTGATGGATGTAAAGTGAAATGACTAAGGGCACTGAGCATTTCTTTAAGTGCCTTTGCCATCCGATATTCTTCTACAGAGAATTCTCTATTTAGCCCTGTACCCCATTACAATCCAGTTTTAAATTTTTATTTATTTATTTACTTTTCTTTTTTATAGTTTATTTATTCTTAATATAATTTTTATTTATTATAATTTATTCACTTTGTATCCCAGCTATAGCCTCATCCTTGTTCCCTCCCAACTTCACCCTCCTTCCCTCCCTCCCTCATCTCATCCCATGCCCTTTCCCTGGTCCACTGATAGGGGAGGGTCTCCTCCCCTTCCATCTGACCCTAACCTATCAGGTCTCATCAGGACTGTCTTTCATAGTCTTCCTTTGTGGCCTGGTAAGGCTGCCCCTGACTCAGGGGAAGGTGATCAAAGAGCCAGCCTCTGAGTTCATGTCAGAGACAGCCTCTATTCCCCTTATTTCGGAGCCCATTTGGAGACTTAGCTGGCATAGGCTACCTCTGTGCAAGGGGTCCAGATTATCTCCATGAATGGTCTTTGGTTTGGAGTATCAGTCTCAGAAAAGTCCTCTAGGCCCAGATTTTTTGGTTCAGTTGGTCTCCTTGTGGCACTCCAGACCCTTCCAGGTCTTTCTGTCTCCCTCTTCTTTCATAAGATTCTCTGTACTCTGCCCAAAGTTTGGCTATGAGTCTCAGCATCCACTTTAACACCCTGCTGGGTAGAGTCTCTCAGAGGCCCTCTGTGGTAGTCTCCTGTCCTGTTCCTTATTTTCACCTTCTTCCAATGTCTATCCCATTTGCCGTTCTTAATGAAGCTTGAACATCTTACCCAGGGTCTTCCTTCTTGCTTAGCTTCTTTAGCTGTACATATTTTGGTAGGTTCACCCTATATTATATGTCCATATGGGTGAGTATATACCATATGTATATTTCTGTTTCTGGGATACCTCACTCAGGATATTTTCTAGTTCCCACCATTTACCTGCAAATTTCATGATTTCCTTGTTTTTAATTGCTGAGTAGTATTCCATTGTGTAGATGTACCACAATTTCTGTATCTATTACTCAGTTGAGGGACATCTGGGTTGTTTCCATATTCTGGCTATTATGAATAAAGCTTCTCCAAACATGGGTGAACAAATGTCTTTGTTGTATACTCGAGCATCTTTTGGATATATGCCTAGGAGTGGTATAGCTGGATCTTGAGATAGCAACTATTCCTAATTTTCTGAGAAAGTGCCAGATTGATTTCCAAAGTGTTTGTACAAGTTTACATTCCCACCCAGCAATGGAGGAGGGTTACCCTTTCTCCACATCCTTTCCAGCATGTGTTGTCACTTGAGTTCTTGATCTTAGTCATTCTGATGGGTGTAAGAGAAATCTCTGGCTTGTTTTGATTTGCATTTCCGTGATAACTAAGGATGTTTAACATTTAAGTGTTTCTCTGCCATTCCAGTTACCCAGTTATATTGATTCTAAAAGGAGAGAGACTTTTAGAGGAGTGAACATTTGAGCTGTGAAGGTGAAAATTTCAGCGCTAATGGTCAGTATTACTTTTGTTTTTACACAGTTTAAGTTCTGAAACTACTGGGGATCAAACTAATAAATACCCCCAAATCTCTGTGAAATGTCAAAATTGACTACTAATTGTCTTTATTATTTTAAATAACCTCCATGTCTTATACAATAGCCTCTGACTTAACACTTCTCAGAAATTGCTTTGGCAGACGATTTTACAGGAATTTATGCAACACAATTATTACTTATCATACACTAGATTTTATGGTTCATAATGAAATTGATGTGTCCAAGTTTTTATTATGTTTGAGCAATAATTTAAAAATTCCACAAATATCATTTCTCTTTTCACTCTTATTATATATCATTTCTCATCTATATTTGTGTTTATGAGTGAATGTGTGTGTGTATGTGTGTGTGAGAGAGAGAGACAGAGACAGAGAGATAGCGGTGTATGTGGTCCTACAGACAGAACCTGGACTGTCACAACTATCAGGCAATTGTTCTAACACTGAATTGTACCTACAGTTGAATCCCCAACAATGTTAAAAACAATGTCTACTTCATAATTCTTTCTTTTATTGAACTCTGAGTGATTTATTTGCTCATTTTCCTCAGTTGTACAGATAAAAACAAAACCCTGTAAAGAATGATCACTTTAGTAAGGCAGTAACTGCTGCACAGATCAATTTAAATGTTGTTTCTCTGTAATGAGCTTCTGTTATACAAACCACAAAATCATATTTATTTGCCACATTTTCTAAGAACTATTACCTGATATAATTTTTAATTATATATTTGACTTTGAAATGAATACTTTTATAAATAAAAATATATTTTATAGAATTGTTTTACCTTTTTACATGTGTATGTTATATGTATTGTGTACTCTTGTTTGTGTGTATGTGTGCACACAGATTGGTCGAGTGTCTCTTTCTACTTTCCCTTACAAGGTTAGAATTACAGGCAGGCTGCCAAGCCCTCTTGGCATTTACATAGTTTATTTGGATCCATATTCTTGCATTTCAACTGAGTCACCTGGCAGGCCTCTTTCTCATTCCTTAATCTGCCATGTATTATAAACTGAAATGCTGAACAGAATGAACATGTGACATTATTATTTCCCGTCATGCAAACTGAAGAGTGCCTTCCTACTGCCATGCATATCATTCATGTATAGAAGTGTTATAACGGTTTAGCAGTCTTGTAAAGAAGATAGTAGTATGGTAGTTCTCATCGAGTTTTCTATAGTTTCAGTAATCCATGGCTTACTGACATCTGAAATAAGTGAAAATAAAAATGAAAACAATTTTTTAAAGATTTTATTTTGTTTTTATTTTATTTTATTTTTATCTGCATTAGTGTGAAGGTGTCAGGTCCCTTGGAACTGGTGTTACAGCCAGTTGTAAGCTGCCATGTGGGTGCTGGGAACTGAATCCAAGTCCTCTGGAAGATCAGCCAGTGCTCTTAACCACGGAGCCATCTCTCCAGCTCATAAAAACAAATTAAAAAATAATTTTGTTAATTTCAAAATTAATAAAATCCACTATAGCGAATATTTCCTTACAGAGATACACACATTTTGTATTATGCACAATCTCTGGCTGGCATGCATGAGATAATAGGTTCAGTCTTTCATCCCGCCCTTTACCCCAATATAAAGCAAGCACAATATAAAGAGACAACACAAGCGTTGCCTCCTTGAAATCTTTGGAAGCATCCTACCTTTTTTCCTCTAGCATTCTACATCTGTAATTTTTGTTTTAAAGACCTTAATAGAAACTTCCCATTGCAGCATGATTGTCCAATTTAAGCTCTCCTTCCTGGTCCACATCATGAATAAAAAGAAATAAAGAAACAAAAAGATCTTTCTGAAAATTATTAGATATCTGGCATCATTGACTATAAAAGCTAATTCTCTAGTCATGATGAATTCACTGTCTGTTAAATAATAGAAAGACTGCATTCTTCTTTTTCTATTTTTCTTTTATTAACAGCAAATTGTTTTAATCCCCCAACTCCTCTGAGATATTCTCCACCTCTCCTCCTATCCAAATCCACATTCTTTCTATTTCTCCTTAGAAACAAATGGTCATTTAAAGAATAATAAGAAAATAGAACAGAACAAATTACCAAAAAAAAAAAAACACAGACAAAAACAAGAAAAAGTCCCAATGAAAAAGCATAAGACATACATACAGATACACATACATATACACAGGAATCACAGAAAACTCACATAAAATAACCTTGAGGCTAATATATAAATATAACATAAATATATATTCAAATATATATTCAAATATATAATATTCAAATATATATTATATATATATATATATATTTCCTTCACAATAGCCACTAATAACATAAAATAGCTTGGGGTGACTCTAACCAAGCAGGTGAAAGACCTGTTTGAAAAAAACTTCAAGTCTCTGAAGAAAGAAATTAAAGAAGATATCAGAATTTGGAAAGATTTCCCATGCTCATGGATTGGTAGGATTAACAGTGAAAATGGCCATTCTGCCAAAAGCAATCTATACATTCAATTCAATTCCCATCAAAATACCAACACAATTCTTCCCAGACCTTGACAGAAAAATTCTGAACTTCATATGGAGAAACAAAAAACCCAGAATTACCAAAACGAACCTGTAGAACAACAGATCATCTGAAGATATCTCCATTCCTGATCTCAAGCTGTATTACAGAGCCAGAAAAATAAAAACTGTATGGTATTGGCATAGAAGCAGAAAGGTAGATCAGTGGATCCTCTTCCTCCAGTGGCCTGGCAAAGCTGCATCATCGGGGACAAGTGATCAGAGAGCAGTCAATTGAGTTCATGATAGAGGCATCCCCTGATCCCCTCACTCAGAGATCCACATGGAGACTGAGCTACCAATTGGCCATATCTGAGCAGGGGTCTAGGTCCTCTCCACGCATGGTCCTTCATTGGTGCATCAGTCTCTGCAGGACTCCCAGGACTCAGATCTTTTAGTTTTGTTGATCTCCTTGTGGGGCTCCTGTCCCATCCATGTCCCTCTAATCCCACTGCTCTCTTCCTCCATAAGACTCCCTGTGCTCTGCCCAAAGTTTGGCCCTGAGTCTCAGCATCTGCTTTGATCCCCTGTTAAGTGAATCCTTTCAGAGGGCCCTCTTTAGTAGACACCTATCCTGTTTCCTCTCTTCCACTGCTTCTGGTGTCTATCCTGTTTGCCATTCTGAATGAGATTTAAGCATCCTCTCTAAGGTCCTCCTTAGTGTTTGACTTCTTTACGTCTGGAGATGGCTGTCCTAATATACCACTCCTGAGCATATACCCAAAAGATGCCCCACCAGTCAATAACCACATTTTCTCAACGATGTTCACAGCAGCTTTATTTGTAATAGCCAGAATCTGGAAGCAACCTAGATGTCCCTTAACAGGGGAATGGATACAGAACTTGTGGCACATCAAAGGAATACTACTCAACTATTAAAAACAAGGAAGTCATGAAATTGGCAGGTAAATGGATGCAACTAGAAAAGATCATCCTGAGAGAGAAACAGAAACAGAAAGACATGGTATATATTCACTTTTAAGTGGATATTAGTTGTTCTTGTGTTTCAGTAGGAGTTTCATTCTATGGTTTCTGCTGCCTTCTCTGGTTCTTAGGAAGTACAATAGCTGTGGGCTGCCAGGTAGGGAGAGCTTTTGAGATCTTGTTGGTTGTGGATGCTGGGAGCCTGGGATGAAATGTGTGACTAGGTATTAAAAGGGGACACTAAGGAATGGGGATGTACTAGAGCAGGTGTTGCTGAGAGGATTCACAGGAGGTTGGTGTGCTCACAATATCTGTCTAGACCCAAGGGAGCAGGGGCAGAAAGAAAGTGTTTGCAGCATGTGGTCTGTAACACAGCTGGGAATAAGACAAGGGAATTGGAATTAGAGGACGAGAGGAAAGATGAAGATCACCTGAGTGGTCATTGGGTTACAATGGGGTGTTACTGGAAATCCAAATTTCATGGTTTGTTGTTGTTTGGTGGTGGTGGTGATGGTTTGTTTTGTTTTAAACAATGTAGTGAAATTTGTGTTATTCTATCTTGTCCTACTTAATATATTTTTCATTCCTTTTTCTCTGAAGAAGTACATGGTTTGTAAACTGTCTACTTCTTAATAATTTAGCAGCTATGTTATTAATCAGATTAGCTTTATGGTACCATAATGCCTGTTTACACTTTATCCTTACTTTATAAGATAATGACTCCAAAGTGCAAGATAGAGGTGATGAAAAATATTTGCCACATATTCATATAATTTTCTGTTCACTTATTGGGTACAATTAATTTTATACTACACTTAATCATTAAATTAAACTTTAATGCTGGTATGTGTACATATAGAAAATACTTAGTGCATGTATGGTTTGATACTGCCTGCAGTTTCTTGAATATAGTGCCTACAGGATTTAGTATGAGAAGTTCATAATGAGAGCAGAAAAAAGGCTAGAGAAACATTATAATGTAGTTTTTTTCAATGAGTATTTCCTAGTTGGCAGATGTTAATGTCCATGACAGATATTAACTTTCACATTTCTAGTGACTTAAAACAGTGTATGATATTTTTTCTAGAATCTGTAAATATAATACTGTTTTTAGTAACATATAGGAATTATATCTCTTGAGGCTTAAACCTCTGTGGTTATTCATTGATAATATTTCAGAATATTGTATACATAATAGGTTTTTACTCAAAATAAGCCACATTATCAATAGATTTTATTAGTATATTTTAACTTCAACAGCTGGATTACACAACAAAAACAGGATTCATAAACACATAAGAAAACAATTTTCTGATTAAACTAGTTTTATTAACACCTCTGCAAACATTGTTCTTAAAATGTTGTAAGAACTATTATTTCTTAACTTGGATTAAATGCTTATATTTGCCAAATATGAGACAGAATGTGTAACAAAATATATCATATATCCTAAGCTTTATTTTTGTTTCTATTTTGGTGTTTTGACTTAAACATTAATGTTTATTCTCTCTAGAGGAGAATCTAGTCATTCGTATTCTTCATCAGCACATTACATGTATATTTCTAAATACAATGCATGACATGTAGATGGTATTTCCTAAATATCCATTGTGTTGACACTATAGGTAAAATTTCATGCTATATTCCTTAAGGACTTCATAGTCATACTTCTTTTTTATCAGTAGATTCACATTTGTTAAATAAATCCGTAGGCACAAATAAAATGTGTAAATGAAAGCAAATTTGTTTTATAACATTTGAATAAAGTTATAACATGTGAAAATTTATGACCATACATGGTAGTTTCATGTCCTTTCAAGGTTAAGGAAAATTGTTTTAAATAGAGGCATGAATAGACACAACCTTTGCCTTTTAAATAAGGTTCATTCAATCATTAACAGTTATTTTTGAAAATGTTTTCAATCTCTTGTTTTGGCAGTGTCCATTTTTAAAGTTTTTATTTGTTGGTTATTGCCATCATCATTTTAGCTTGACAATTATTTAGATATGCTATTCTTTAGGGTTTTCAATTGCTTTTATCACATATGAGTACTTATGAAATTTATTTATTATTAAGTTTTAATTTTTTTCTATTAATTACAGTTTATTCACTTTGTATCCCAGCTGTAGCCCACTCCCACCACCTCTTCCAATCCCACCCTTCCTCTCTCACCTCCACCCATGCCCCTCCCCCAGTCCACTGATAGAGAAGGTCCTCCTCTCCTTCCATCTGACCCTAGCTTATCAGGTTTAGATGGACAAATGGGATGGACATTGAATGTAGGAGAAAACAAGTAAAAGGACAGGAGCCTACCACAGAGGGCCTCTGAAAGAATCAATATAGCAATGTCTCAAAGCAGATATTAAGACTCTCAACCAAGCCTTCAGTAGAGGGGGAGTTAGTAAGACTTGGGGAGAACAAGAGCACCACAAAGACCACATTGAGCAGGGCACAGGGGTCTTTTATGAGACGGTTTCTCCAATCAAGAACCACGTATGGATATAACCTAGAAATCCTGCTCAGGCCCATGGTAGCTCAGTATCCAACTGGAGACCCTAGTAAGGGGAACAGGGACTATTTCTGTCATGAATGCAATGGCTGACTCTGACCCTCCCCCACACAAGCCAGGGAGTAACAGCCTAGCTAGATCCTAAAAGAGGACATTGCAGCCAGCCCTGAAGAGACAAGATAAACTAGGGTCTTATGGAAGGGGAAGAGGTCCTCCCCCATCAGCGGACTTGGAGGGGGGCAGGGAGGAGATGAGGGAGGGATGGGGAGAGTGGGAGGAAATGAGGGAGGGGGCTACACTTGGGATAGGATACAAAGTACCTAACCTGTGATTAATATAAAAATAAATAAATTACATTAAAAAAAAGAGTGGCTTCATTGTCTTCCTCTGTGGCTTGGTAAGGCTGCTCCCCACTCAGGGGGAGGTGATCAAAGAGCCAGCCAGTGATTTCAATTTTTAATGAGACTTGGACATAAACAAATAGTTGTCTACTGCTTCCTTTGAATAACACTGAGATGTCTAATGGAAGAGAAGTTTCTTTGGAAAACGCTATCTTTTACATGCTCTTACTTGTCCTTCATCTGATGAATCTGGGAGACACAAAGCAAATAGAAAAAGGAAAACCAATATTGTTTCAGACTAAACCAATCTCCATGTGAGAGTATAGTTTCTTTTTCCAAGCTTGGCTCTGTGTAGACTTGAATGAGCTTCTGATCAGGTACTGAAGTGGCAATATACCTTGTTTCCTGCACAAAAACATACAAAAAGGTGTCTTCAAAACATTCTGTCAGACGTCTTAACAATGGACATGTTTTTCTTGTGCGAGGATGCCTTGAGCTGGAAACCCAGTACCAGCCTTTAAAGTGCCGAGGCACATATATACGTTACATGACTAACTAAATATTTCTCTTTTTTATTCTTTTTAAAATTTATTCATTTTTTAAAACTAATTATATTTATTCACTTTGTATCCCAGCTCTAGCCCCCTCCCTTATCCTCTCCCAATTCCACATTCCCTTCCTGATTACCTCCTATTCCCCTCCCGAAGTCCATTGATATGGGAGGTTCTCCTCCCCTTCCCTCTGACCCTAGCCTGGTATCATTAGGACTGGGTGCATTGTCCTCCTCTGTGATCTGGTATGGCTGATCATCCATCATAGGGAAAAGATCAAAGAGCAGGCAACTGAGCTAATGTCAGAGACAGCCGTGTTACCATTATTGGGAACCCACTTGGAGACTGAGTTGTCATGGACTTCATCTGTGCAGGGGTTCTAGGTTATCAGTAGCAAAAAAGACACTTGGGCCCGAGATTTTGGGTTCTGTTGATCTCCTTGTGGGACTTTTGTCCCTTCCATGTCTTTCTATCTACCTCTTCTTTCATAAGATTCCCTGTACTCTACCCAAAGTTTGGCTATGAGTCTCAGCATCTGCTTTGATAATTTGCTGGGTAGAGTCTTTCAGAGGCCCTCTGTGGCAGGCTACTGTCCTTTTCCCTGTTTTTTACCTCTTTTGATGTCTGTCTCATTTGCCTGTCTGAGTAAGGCTTGATCATCTTACCCAGGGTCCTCCTTCTTGCTTAGCTTCTTTAGGTGTACAGATTTTAGTATGTTTATACAATATTATATGTCTAATATCCACTTATAAGTGACTACATACTATGCGTGTCATTCTGTTTCTGGGATACCTCACTCAGAATGATTTTTTTCTAGTTCCCACCATTTGCATGCAAATTTCATGGTTTTCTTGATTTGAAAATTGCTGAGTAGTATTCCATTGTGTAAATGTACCACAATTTCTGTATCCATTCTTCAGTTGAGGGTCATCTGGGTTGTTTCCATATTCTGGCTATTATGAATAAAACTGCTATGAACATAGATGAACAAATATCTTTGTTGTGCACTTGAGCATATTTTAGAAATATGCCTAGGAGTGCTATAGTTGGATCTTGGGTAAGCACTATTCCTAATTGCCTAAGAATGCACCAGATTGATTTCCAAAGTGGTTGTACAAGTTTGCATTCCTACTAACAACAGAGGAGGGTTCTCCTTTCTCCACATCCTCTCCAGTGTATATTGTCATTGAGTTTTTGACTTTAGCCATTCTAATGGATGTAAGGTGAAATCTCGGGGTTGTTTTGTTTTGTTTTGTTTTGATTTGCATCTTCCTGATGATTAAGAAGGTTGAGCATTTCTTTAGGTGTTTCTCTGCCATTCGATATTCCTCTAATGAGAATTATCTCTTTAACTCTGTAACCCATTTTTTAATTGGAATACTTGTTTTTTGGTTTTTTTTTTTTGGTGTTTAACTTCTTAAGTTCTTTATATATTTTGGATCCTTTCCCAATTAGTAGGCTGTCATTTTGTTCTGAAGACAGTGTCCTTTGTTTTACCTAAGTTTTTCAGTTGCATGAGGCCCCATTTATTGATTGTTGATCTTAGAGCCTGTGTGTTAGTGTTCTGTTCAGGAATATTTCTTCTATGCCAATGAGTTCAAGGCTCTTCCCCACTTTTTCTTCTAAAAGGTTTAGTGTGTCTGGTTTTATGTCTTTGAACACATAAGAGATATCATCCACCATGACCAAGTAGGCTATATCTCAGGCATGCAAGGGTGCTTCAATATACAGAGATCTATCAATGTAATCCACCATATAAACAAACTAATGGGAAAAAATAAACCACATGACCATCTCCTTAGATGCTGAGAAAGCATTTGACAATATCCAACTATGTTTAAATTTTGCAGAGAACAGGGATAAAAGACACATACCTAAACATAGTAAAGACAATATATAGCAAGCCTATAGTCAGCAAACACCAAGCAAAAAGGAGAGAAACTTAAACCAATGTCACTGAAATCATGGACAAGGCAAGGCTGCCCACTCTCTCTGTATCTCTTTAACATAGTACTTGAATTCCTGGCTAAAGCAATAAGACAACTAAAGAAAATCAAGGGAATACAAATCAGGAAGGAAGAAGGCAAAGTATTACTATTTGCAGCTGATATGATAGTATGTACGAGTGACCCCAAAAATTCAACCAGAGAACTCCTTCTGCTGATTTTCACATTCAGCAAAATGGCTGGATACAAAATTAACTGAAAAAAAAAGAGAAGAACAACAACAAAAACACAGAAGCCCTCCTGTATATGAAAGACAAAAGGGCTGAGAAAGAAATTAGGGAGACAACACCTTTCACAATAGCCACAAATAACTACTAACCAAGTAAGTGAAAGACCTGTATGGAAAAAACAAATAAATAAACAAACAAAACAAAAAAGAACCACAAACTTTAAGTCTCTGAAGAAAGAAATCGAAGAAAATATCAGAATATGGAAAGATGTCCTACGCTCATGGATCAGTAGGATTAATGTAGTGAAAATGGCCATCCTGCCCAAAGCAATCTACAGAGGGAATGAAATTCACATTAAAAAAACCCAGAATTGCTAAAATAATTCTATACAACAGATCTTCTGGAGGTATCTCCATCCCTGATCTCAAGCTGTACTACAGAGTAATAGTAACAAAAACTACATGGTACTGGCATAGAAACAGAATGGTGGGTGAGTGGAACCGAAGAGAAGACCTGAAATAAACCCACACACCTACAGATACTTAATTTTTGACCAAGAAGCCAAAACCATGCAATGAAAAAAGACAGCATCTTCAACAAATAGTGCTGATATAACTGGATGTCTATATGTAGAAAAATGCAAATAGATCCATATTTATCACCATGCACAAAACTAATATTTCTTTTCATACTCATAGTAATATCCAAAAGAGGTACCCCTTCAAGATATTTGTTAGTAGTTTTCTCAATGTTAAATGAAAAAATACCCATAGTACCATGCAAATTTTACAATTTATATGTGACCGATATTAGATTTAATAAACAATTAGATTTCCATTAGTTGACCTAATGAAACTAGTTTCCATATATAGTCAAATAATACTAAGTTAGAGGCAAGAAAGAAAATAAATTGGCTACGGGATATTGGTCTTGACAAATGAATGTGTTCTCTGTATTAAGTAAATACACCTTATTGTTGGGAATGAGAAGATGGAGTCAAAAGGGGAAATCATGCCTTTTGAATGAATTTTTAAAGATGTGTTTGCTGTCTGCCTTGGAAATTTTTGAAATAACATGTCAAAACCTGCAGCATAAAGGTAAATATTGATAAAGGCATATACATTTGAAATCAAAGCTTTCTCTCCCTAATTCATCTCTCATGAATTAACTTAAATTTGATTTAATTTAAAAACATTCCCTTGATGCTCCCTTCAAAAAAGATTTTGATATAAATGATAAACAATATTGTATTGCTACAAAGTTAGATGAAGGTAGTGTCCATGTGAGGAACATTCTTCAGTAGTATTTTCATTCTTACACTAGCATGTTTTATATTCAGCTCAAAGATGTCATGATATAGGTACAGTCTCCTTAGAACTTTTCCATTGTTTACCATATTTTTTTTATTTCATATGACATTTCAGCTGAGCAACCTAATGTAAAATTTTACTTTGCCAAATTTTAAAGCTGTTCATTTCCCATATTGTTCTAATGTGAGATTGAAATTTCTCAGTAAGGCTTAAAGGGCTTTCAGGATCTGCCTTTAGACTCAGTGTATACATCTATTCAAACCAGCACCTCTTTTCTGATTACCTAATTTGGGTCAAGAACTGATTTACATGTAGGACATAAAGACAAATATGGTGGTGCATCATTATCATGCTATTTTGAAACTTAAGCATGAAGAAGAAAGAAATGTTTCTTTGCTTGCTACATACACAAATAATGATAATATTCACATTATAAAATGTGAAAACTACAAAATTTAGTAGTGATAGAGATTTAAGCAAACAATAAGCAAGTACAGTCAAAATAAATGAATATTAATTGTTTCATTTATTAATATTAAAATTTTGAAGGTTGTCATGATGCTAATTTATAAAAGAAGGTGGTACATCCTTTAATTACACAAATATTAAAAGTATAGGCTTCAATTTCAACAAATGATAATAATTGCCTAATTTTAGCACAGCCAAGTAGCTGGTAAGCAAAGAGTGGGTTATGATTATGGAGTAATGAAAGATTTAAAGACCTGAAGATATGAAGAATAGAGAACATCTATGAGTTTCTGCAAGAAGAAGCTTTTTTGATGATAGGTATAGCAGTATGTCTTCAGAAGTCATTTCAATGCTACACTTCATTAGTTGAATAATAGCAAGAGGTTTTCGCATGGAGTTCATAACATATCTAGTTTCAGGTTCCTAACTTTGTAAACAGTGTCACATATGCTTTCTATCTCATAGAACATCATGTAAACCAATTAAAAAGTATCTACTTTTAGTCCAACAGTATTCATCCAACTATTGAACCAGTGAGTATATCTTGCAGGTATGTTATTGTATCTCACAGGGTGTGTATGTGGGTGCTATTGATGGTTTCTTTTCTCATTCCATAGCATATGCAACATACTCTAACTCAATTAGTGGTAGCCAATTGAGGGAAAATTCCAGTTGAGTACCAGCTGGATTTCTTCATATTCTGTGACGTAAGTATTTGCTGTCTTCAGCAATAGGGTCTTATCATCAAGCTGTAGAGGGTAATCAATAGCACTGGCAATAACTTTCAATCTTCAGGCATCTATTGGACCTTGCTGATGAATGATAAAAGAAGATGTAACCCATTCCTGTTACTGGGATTTTATTTGTTATCATATGATGTGAGATTGGGGTATCTACCTTCCTCCATCTAATGGGAAACATCTGAATGATACTATAAAATAACAGAGATTCAAGGTGTTAACTATATTAACTGCATATTAAATAATTTGATTTCTCTTAAGGGGGCATGTGTCCTATCAGCTTATGTTTCTTTCCCCCTATTTCATGATTTCCTAGAAATACTAATAGTGCTAATAAAATAAGTTATTCTTTTTCTAAGCCTTTTTTCCTTTTCAATTTAAACACTATTTTATACTTTTATTTTGTATTTTAGTAACCCCCTCTAGTTTTGGATCAGGGATAGCATGCACTATTTAATATTGTGCATCACATAGTTGTCTCAATCCATGGGCTGTTTTTGTTGTTACTGTTTCTGTACAGAAGCTATTTCATTTTATTCTTTATATATCCAGCACCTAGCACAATGGCTGGCACATAGCAAATGCATGGCACATATTTGCAGAGCAAATGTGTTCATTTCCTAGTGTCAGTACATTTCCTAGTGTCAGTACATTTCACTCAATGTTAAGCTTGTTCAGCTCTTGAAATGTCAATCATCCTCAAAGCCAAGCGGTGTTAGACATGGTGATTGCTCTCCTAAGGGCCTTCTTTCCAGCTGAAATCCTGGACTGGCAGGAAAGCCAAGCTACAAGTGACCTAATTAGTCCTTTGGTTATTTCCAAAAAGATTGGGAATAATCATGAGCAGGGATGGCCAAAAACTAGGCCATGCAGAGTTTGATGAGAGTTGAAACGTTTGGGGTGACAGATGTAAGTCTTTTAGACACCTTCAATAGTTTCCAAAATAAAGCAGGTTGCATTTTGATTGTTTGGGGGAGATTTTATCAACAAAATATGCTCATTGACTAATCAGATCTTTGTAGTGGATTAGTAATTAGCAGTATGTTGGACATGGAAATAAGGTACAGAATCTCTCTTTCTGGCCTGGCTTTGAAAGAACTCATGATAGCAGAACTCAGCCAGATGCTGTTTATCTTTCCAGAGTGTAATTTTGGGGACTAACAAATAGTGAGCTGCCTTCAGATCCCATGCTTCTAATCAATGTCAGGAACTGGATGCTAGGAATGCATCTCTCCCAGAGGAATCAGTACTTAATGGATCTTTGACAGGCTTTTAATGCTTCTTTTTTTTTTTAAGGCTTATCTTTTGCTCATTGTCACAGTCTGTCAGCGGGTCTGATGGCTGATGTCACTGATAAGTGTAACTAATGTCCTCTTGGTATCTTATTTACTCAGGGGAAAAATCATGAACAAGATATTTTTCAAACAAGACAATATTCAAAGGGTGGCTGATGAATTTAACGTTTAACACATTACCTTTGAGATGATGATAACTATTACTATTACTAAGAAATTATACTCAATTCTTGAACACTGCTAAGGACTAACATACATAAGGTAAATATTTCTTTAAGAAGCTGACACGTCACACAGAAGAACTGAAATAGCCATTGAAAGTCAAAATATCAATCTACTTGGGAAAAACACAGATATCTGTATACAAATATGCAACTGAATAAAACCTACCATCTGCACATTTTCATGGATTCTGTATATTAGGTTCCTGAAAATAATAACAAACAGTGTCTGGTTTTTGAGGAGACAAATCCGTGGCTTAGTTTGAGAATTTGAACATAACTAAACGGAGTGGTAACCAAAATCACTAAAGAACATGTATAGATATTTTTGAGAAATATCTGATGTTTGGTAAAGCTATTTCTGCTTTTTTGATTACTTAAAAAATACAACATTGATGATTATACTCATTGATGGGAACTCGAAGCACTTTAAAAAAATTAAGTATCTTCCTCTTGCCTTGGGCTGTTTGAGATATACATATAAACATTAGAGAATTAACAATTGTGGGACCATAATAGCCCAGGGTTACAGAGGAAAAGCGGAGGAAGCTTCAACCCCAGAAATCTCAAAACATAAAAAAAGCAGGAATTGGCTTCCTGCCCCCATTGCCCCAAAAGCCAGCTTCCCGACTAGTAATCCTAGCAATAATTTGTTACCCTTATGGTTATCAGGCTTTACTCTCTGTTTGATCTTATAAGGTTTTTCTTTCTTTTTCTTTTTCTTTTAATTTTATTTTTATTATTAGTTACATTTTATTAACTCTGTATCCCAGATGAATTCCACTTCCTCATTCCCTCCCACACCCACCCTCCCTCTCTCCTCTCCTCCCTGCCCCTTTCCATGTCTACTTATAGGGAAGGATCTCCTCCCCTTTCATCTGACCCTGGTTTATCAGGTCTCTTCAGGACTGGCTGCAAAGTCCTCCTCTGTGGCCTAGGAGGGCTGCTCCTCCCTTGTAGGGTGAGGATGTCAAAGAGCCCACCATTGAGTTCATGTCAAAAATAGTCCCTATTTCCCTTACTAGAGTACCCACTTGGATACTGAGCTACGATGGCCTATAGGCAAGCAGAAGTTCTAGGTTATATCCCATCAAAATGACTAAGATCAGAAACTCAAATGGCAACACATGCTGGAGAGGTTGTGGAGAAAGGGGAAACCTCATCCATTGCTGGCGGGAATGTAAACTGGTACAACCACTTTGGAAATCAATCTGGCACTTTCTCAGACAACTAGGAATAGTGCTTCCCAAAGATCCAGCTATACCAATCCTAGGCATATATCCAAAAGAGGCTCAAGTACACAGCAAGGACATGTGCTCAACCATGTTTGTAGCAGCTTTATTTGTAATAGCCAGAACCTGGAAACAACCCAGATGTCCCTCAGTTGAGGAATGGATAGAAATTATGGTACTTTTACACAATGGAATACTACTCAGCAATTAAAAATGAGGAAATCATAAAATTTGCAGGCAAATGGTGGGATCTAGAAACTATCATTCTGAGTGAGGTATCCCAGAAGGAGAAAGACACACATGGTATGTACTCACTTTTTTAGAACTATAAGATATAATAAACATACTGAAATCTATACACCTAAAGAAGATTAAAAAAAAAAAAAAGAGGACCTGGGGTAAGATGATCAATCCTCACTTAGAAAGACAAATGGGATGTAGGAGAAAACAAATAACAGGACAGTGTCCTACCACAGAGGGCCCCTGAATGACTCTACCTAGCAGTGTATCAAAGCAGAAACTGAGACTCATAACCAAGCCTTCGGCAGATGGCAGAGAATCATATGAAAGAAGGGGGACTTAGTATGATCTGGAGAGGACAGGAGCTCCACAAAGACCAAATATATCTGGGCACATGGGTCTTATATGAGACTGTTTCTTCAACCAAGGTTTTTCTTTTTTCCTCCTGTAGCCCCTGAATGTGCAGATGAAGCATCTTCCAACACCCCTACCTTGCCAGCAAACCATTATCAGATGAGCAGGATGAGAAACCAAAGCCTGGGAACCTTAGCTCTGCCTCTGCCTCTTCTGCACAGCCCAGGCAGTAGGCAACTTTATTAGCCAATCAGGAATAATTTGGGAGGCAAGGTTCATACAAGTCATCTTTGGAAAATTGGAAATTTGCTCTTGGACAGTGAGGATGTTATGAAACAAGAAATTAACATTTAAATACCTATAGCTCGAGATGAACCCCAATACCAGCCTCTTAGTGCCTTCTTGAAGTCTCCTAGTTTTTAGTTTTTTTTAATGTAATTTATTTATTTTTATATTGATCACAGGTTAGGTACTTTGCATCCCAGGCATAGCCCCCTCTCTCATTCCCTCCCACTTTCCCCATCCCTCGCTCATCTCCTCCCTGCCCCCCTCCAAGTTCACTGATGGGGGAGGACCTCTTCCCCTTCCATATGACCTTAGTTTATCTTGTCTCTTCAGGGCTGGCTGCAATGTCCTCTTCTGGAATCTAGCTAGGCTGTTACTCCTGGGGTTGTGTGTGGGAGGGTCAAAGAGCCAGCCATTGAGTTCATAACAAAAATATTCTCTGTTCCCCTTACTAGGGTCTCCAGTTGGAAACTGAGCTACCATGGGCCACATCTGAACAGGGGTTCTAGGTTATATCCATACATGGTTCTTGGTTGGAGAAACTGTCTCATAAAAGATCTATTTAGTCTTTGTGGAGCTCTTGTTCTCCCCAAGTCTTAATAATTCCCCCTATTTTCATTATTATTCCCAGCCCTCTGCCGAAGGCTTGGTGGTGAGTCTTAATAATATCTGCTTTGATACGTTGCTATATAGATTCTTTCAGAGGCCCTCTGTGGTAGGCTCCTGTCCTGTTGCTTGTTTTCTCCTACATTCAATGTCCATCCCATTTGTCCATCTAAAAGAGCATTGATCATTCCAACCTGGGTCCTCCTTCTTGTTTATCTTCCCTAGGTGTGTAGATTTTAGCATGACCTTACTATCTTATAGGTCTATATAAGTGAGTATATACCACATGTTTCCTTCTGCTTTTGGGATACCTCACTCAGGATGATTGTTTCCAGGTCCCACAATTTACCTGCGAATTTCATGATGTCCTCCTTTTTAATTGCTGAGTAGTATTCCATTGTGTAAAAGTACCATAATTTCTGTTATCCATTCCTCAACTGAGGG
>CM053765.1:44216545-44235948 GCA_028658305.1 Pachyuromys duprasi | reverse complement strand
AAGCCTCTGACAGAGGGCGAGAAGTAACGATAGATCTGGGGGAGGTTGGTGAGACTCAGAGAGAAGAAGAGCTCCACAAAGACCAAACTGAGCAGGGCACAGGGGTCTTGTATGAGACGGTTTCTACAATCAAGTACCATGTGTGGATGTGGCCTGGAACCCCCGCTCATATGGGGTCCATGATAGCTCGGTGTAGGACTGAAGACCCTATTCAGGGAAACCAGGACTGTTTCAGTCATGATCTTGATGGCTGACTCTTTGACCCTCCCCCATACAAGCCGGGGAGTGACAGACTGGCTAGATCCCAGGGGAGGACATTGCAGCCAGCCCTGAGGAGTCAGGATAAGCTGGAGTTGGATGGAAGGGAAGGAGTTCCTCCCCTGTTGGTGGACTTGAAGGTGGCAGGGAGGAGGTAGATGAGGGAGGGAGTGGGAGGGTAGGAGGGACTGAGGGAGGGGGCTATGTCTGGGATTCAAAGTACCTAACCTGTGATTGATATAAAAATAAATAAATTAAAAAAAAAGTATATGAGATAATGTCCAGTTAGTGTGCTTACTTCAAGTAACAGCATGTTAAAATAATCTTAATAATCAAAGCAGTGTATTTGATGTGTTTTCTTATATCTGACATTTAAAAATAATGGCTTCAAAAACTATAGTAATAAGCATATAATGAATTATAATAAAGTTAATACATGTACCTGTAAATGAACAAAGATAGATTGCATTTGTGATCCAGATTCACAAGCAACAACATCATTGTAATATGATTAACTCAAACGCTAAGAATTAAAAACGTGTCTTCAAATTCCAAACTTGAAAGATAACAAATTCCAAAGATAACTTGAAGTGTTTTTCTGTGTCCAGTGAGAGCAGTAATTTCAGTACTAAGTACTACTGCTACTATAACCATAATAATAATTTGCTGTTTAAGTGAAAAGCTACCGCAGACAAGAGCCATATTTAAGTCTCCTCTGATACTAAACGTCCATTCACAGTAATTGAATCATTTCTGCCATATTGCAATTACTTTCACAGCATCAGGCATTATTAAGACTTTAATCATTGAAAGTTACTTCTGAGTTCATCACAGCAATGTAATGTTGGTGAACTTCTCAACCAATGTGTGATAATGACCCTTTTTTCTACAGACACAATTATTATGCAAATACTATAGTGACCCCTAATAAATATTCTTAACATGAAAATTATACACATAAATTTTCTCCATTAAACACAAATAAAAGGGAATTATTTGCACAACAGACAGAGGAATAGTGACACAGCATGTTAAAACACTCATTTAACCCTAACAAAAACCAGAAGAAACTATTAGAAAATGAAGAACTACATCTCAGGGGTTTGGCTTGATGAAGGTGATAGTGCGAGTGAGGATTACTTGAGTTCTACTTGGTAACTATGCCTTAATTTCAATGCACTGAAGCTACCAAAGTCTTCTTAAAAGAACAGTGTGACAGTTATAAATAAACATAAAACAAGATAATATTGTATTTCTTATCCCAGAATATCAAAATGATTTTGGCAGTGGCAGTTAGATACTCTATTACAATGACTGCTGCTGGTTGAAGGCTCTGTTCCATTTAGTTATTGTACTCCACTTGTACAATATTTACAAGTGTCCTAATTTAGATCTATTGAAGCGTCTTGCTCAACTAAATAATATGCATTTATTATACTAATGATATCATGTAAAAACTGGCATGTGCACACTTCCTCTAAACTATGTGCTTTATTGTGTAGATAGATTAATATGAAGCCTTTTAAAACTAGACAAAACATTGGTAATTACACTGCTTCCAAAATACTGAAATATTAAATTCCCTTAAATAGATAAGTTGATCAGGTGTAGCATGAAGGAAATATTACTTTAATTTTTTTATTCTTTTATATATGTACATAAATGTTTTACCTACATGAGTGCATGTGTACCATGTATATGGTAGGTTTTTTTTTTTTTAAGTAAAAAGGAAAATCAAATCCCCTGAAACTGGAGATAGGGGTGGTTGTGAGTCAGCATGTGGGCAGTAGGAAGGGTACTGATTCCTCTTCAAGAGAAACAAATACTCTGAACCACTGAGCTATCTTTTCAGCTATGACAGAAGCATTTTAAGAATATTGATAATTTAGCTCCCTAATTAAAATATAAGAGAAATGTTCACAGGTAAAGACACTTGTCTTTTAGAATGAGTTCAGCGGTCATCTTTATTTCTGTGCTCTCTTTCCTCATTTACTTCCCCATAAACTCAGCATTTCAATGCTCTCTCAAGCTTACTCTCTAAAATAATTGTAAGATTACTAAAGGGGCAGGATTGGCAGAATGGTTTATTTCCCTCACTTTTAGTGAGTATGAATTTCATTTAAGTTTCAATGTCTCTGTGTCACCGATAGACTTCCATATGAACTTTTGTTGTTGTTAAGTCAACACTTTCAAAAGGGTTTTATATTCAGTGAATGACCTAAAAAATTTTGTACTTAAGAATCTCATTGATATTGTGTAAATGTATCACAGTCTCTGTATCCATTCCTTAGTTGTGGAATAAAGCTGCTACCAACATAGTTAAGCAAATATTCCTAGGAGTGGTATAGCTAGATCTTGAGGAAGCACTATTCCTATGTGTCTGAGAAAGCACCAGATTAATTTCCAAAGAGGTTGTCCAAGATTACATTCCCACCAGCAATGGAGGAGGGTTCCCCTTTCTCCACATCTTCTCCAGCATGTATTGTCAAATTTTAATCTTGGCCATTCTGATGGGTGTAAATGAAATCTCAGGGTCAGTTTGATTTGCATTTCCCTGATGAGTAAGGACATTGAACATTTCTTCAAGTGTTTCTCTGCCATTCAATATTCTTCTGTTAAGAATTCTCTAGCTCTGTACCCCCATTTTAAAATTGGATTACTTGATTTGTTGCTTTTCAGCTTCTTGAATTCTTTATATATTCTGGATATTAACCATCTGTCAGATATAGAGTTGGTGAAGATCCTTTTCCAGTCTGTAGGCTATTGTTTTGTTTTGATGACACTCTTCTTTGCTTCACAGAAACTTTTCAGTTTTATGAGGTCCCATTTATTGGTGGTTGATCTTAGAGCCTGTGGTGTTGGTGTTCTGTTCAGGAAGTTGTATCCTGTGCCAATGAGTTCAAGGCTCTTCCCTACTTTTTCTTCTAACAGGTTTGGTGTGTCTGGTTTTACAATGAGGTATTTGATCCACTTGGACCCTGGGTTTGTGAATACTACTCAGCAATTAAAAAATAAGGAAATCATGGAATTTACTGGTAAATGGTGGGATCTAGAAAAGATCATCCTGAGTGAAAGACATACATGGTATATACTCACTTGTAAGTGGATATTAGACACATATAATATAAGATAAACATACTAAGATCTCTATGGCTAAAGAAGCTAAGCAAGAAGGAGGACCCTAAGGTAAATGCTCAGCTCTTATTTAGAAGAGTAAATGGAATAGACATAAGAAGCTGGAGAAAAGGACAGGAGCCTACCACAGAGGACCTCTGAAAGGCTCTACCCTGCAGGGTATAAAAGCAGATGCTGAGACTCAGCCAAACTTTGGGCAGAGTGCAGGGAATCTTATGAAAGAAGTGGGAGAAAGGAAGACCTGGAGGGGACAGGAGCTCCACAAGGAGAGTAACAGAACCAGAAAATCTGGGCACAGGAATCTTTTCTGAGACTAATACTCCAACCAAGGGCTATTTATGGAGATAACCTAGAACCCCTGTACAGATGTAGCCCATCACAGCTCAGTTTCAAAATGTTCCTTAATAAGGGGAGCAGGGACTGTCTCTGACATGAACTCAGTGGCTGGTTATTTGATCACCTCCCCATGCAGGGTGCAGCCTTACCAGGCCACAGAGGAAAACAATGCAGCCAGTCCTGATAGGCTAGGGTTAGACTGAAGGGGAGGAGGTCCTCAGTGGACTATGGGAGAGGCATAGGAGCAGAAGGGGGGGGGGATTGGGAGGGGATTAGGGAGGGATCTACAGCTGGGATACAAAGGAATAAATTATAATAAATAAAAAATAATCTCCTGGTAAGACAAAATTAGTCTCTCTCTCTTCATCTCCCTCTCCACTCTCTGTTTCTTGTATCCCTCTCTCTCCCCTGTGTGGTCCATGGTGTCCTTTAAAATGCTGTGCGTGGGTGCTACTATTAATTTTGACATGCAATATATGTACTTATTCAGTAACATATGCTATAGATTAAGAGTTTTTATAAGAAAAAAAATCAAGTGATAAATGGAAATTATAGAAATAAATACAATCACTGTTTTTGAAAGATAATAGTAGTTACTGTCAAAGAAGACTGAAGGAAGGAAGTATCTCAGTCAGGAGTAAAATAGTCAGAAAAATTGCAGTATTAATTTTAGAAAATAAGGATATTACCAAATTACTTAAGCAAGATTTGTGCTCTCAAATGCTTAAATTCAGAGAAGAAAATGCATACAGCCTTCTAAAAATTAAACTTATAATCAATACCTAATGTAAAACAAATGAATCATACAATAATACACTATTTGCATGTTGAAGAAAGATATATCTTTATAAATTAACTTACATTATCAGCTTATTTCAAATTTTAAAACACAGAGAGTGGGAAACTTGCCTTTGATTTAAAATGGTTGAATGTAATTTTAAAGCATTTTATATAGTAGGCAAATAACTACGGGTAAAGGCATACTCACAGAAAAGCAAGCATTCCAGGATAGAAGAACAAATTCACTATCTACTGAATCATTTTCCACGTTGCTTTCAGGCATCCTGCTGGTTTCATTGATTTCTGTAGAGCAGAGAAACCATACACCTGCCTGCTAAGGTTCACTTTATTACAGGAACTTCTGGAGTAAAATGTCCTTGAACAACAAAACATACAGTATATGAAAATGTTCATTCTCACTGAAAAAAAGAAAAAGCAATTCAACAGTACTTTTCCAAATAATAATAAAGATAAAATTTTAACAGAAAAAATCTTGTTTGCTGAAATAATGAGATAGCATTGTACCTTATAAATTCATAAAATATAAACTAGAAGGTATAAATTTTAATATATGACTATTCTAAAATGTTCTAAGTGTTATAGAACAAAATTATAAAATAAGTAAAAGTAAAAACAATTTTACATCTTTTCAAGTAGAAAAGAATGAATTTGAACTCGCTATGCAGCTGAAGATGATTTTAAAATTTTGAGCTTCCTGCCTCTACTTTCCCAGAGATACTATACCCAGTTTTCTATATTAGTGATGAAACCCATGGAGTTATACACGGCAGCAAGCATTTTGCCAGCTGAACTACATTTCCAGATTCCGAAATAAATGGTTTTAAAATAGAACATAATTTACAAGTGTTAAAAGAATACAGCTTTAACGATATACAATATGCAATGTTGCTAACCAAATAAATATTTGCTAGGAAAATAAAGCAAACAGAATGTATAGTGAAAGTGGAAACTTGAAGACTATCATTTATTAAAAGCCAGTCTGGAATGGAGATAGGAGACAGTGACTTATATCGTGAAAATCTCCTTTTCCTTAAACCGCACGTAAAACAAAACAAAACAAAAAAAAAGTCAATGTATTCCACCAAGATTCCTGCATGCCTCCACATAAAGAAGATACAGCAATGGCAGCTGGTTCTAGGTGACAAATTTAGAGCAGCAGAGATGCTTGGTTAAGAGTACATAACGAGTTGGAAGCTGTCTCTGTGCTTGATGTTCTGAGTAAAGTCTTTGTGGCTGTGGGCTAGAGACCCTGATATATACATCAGGCATATGCAGAGTAATACTTGAGTCTGAGCTGAAATCTCCAGGTTCGCTACCGACCATGCCTCTACCTCTAAATGACATTTGTAGTCAAAAGTGCATACATGCAGAACTTTGCCTGCTCTAATAGAATGTCAGTTCTCCTTGTTATTTTCATGATGGAGAATACCACAGATTTAATTAATATTTCTAAACCCTTGGAGTTACAGTTAAACCTAAATATTGTGGGTAAACATTTTTCAGTATGAAGCCTTTACTGCTTACCGTGATCTCAGGGAATCAGCATATCAAGGCTATATCTTTTCTCTGTGTCTAATGAAAATAGAATAAGTCAACAAAAAAGATTTTACTGTCAGGAAAATCTAAATGCAAATACTTGTCAGTTGTGTAAGCTTGAGTCAGTTGTGACATACCTACAACCACACTTGTCTATCCTGAGAATAGAACAAAGGGGACAGTAAATTGATTCCCATAGAGCTGGCATTTGTATGAAATCAAATATCTTATGAAAGAACTTGATACGGTGTCTATCACAAAGCAAGAGCTAGAAGGCTGCATGTGTTTACTAAGGACTCAGCAAGATGAAGCTACTATAAACATTAGTTCTTTCCCAATATTATAATTTAATACTGTATGTGGAGTATGAACCATTATAGCTATAAACATGGGTGTTTTCTGATTGGAGTTAAAACCTTGTCCAGAAGAATTATGTGCCTTTTACTTCAGATCTGGCCAAGAATCCATGATTGGGGAGCTCACATGCCCCAGAGGTGAACCTACTACTAACTTTTTGCTAAATGAACATAGAATCAAATTGTCCTATAAACTCATTCCTCTACTCATAGACTGGTGGAGCTGTCAGACATGATAGGAGACATTTCTTTCTACATGGATGACAGTTAGAGCCAAACTTACTGCTGGTCAACCAAAGAGAATCAGTGTCAATGGGTTGCTAACCACAAATCTATGTCACACCATCCCAAAAGGCTCGGAGACCATCACAGGAAAAGAGACAGAATGATTCTAAATGACATCAATTGGGTAAGAAAGGGGAGAAATAGTGCCTTATTGACGTGACAGGATGCTGTGCTCATGACCTCACAATAGTTGTAGTTGCCTGCGCATGATCAAGCCAGTTAATATCATAGCACAGAATTGTAAGGGTGTATGGCCAACTACTGTTGGCTTCTAGGGGGAGGAAAAGCTGGTTTTCTGAAAGGCTGTGGCTGCTTCAGCTGATGGTCACACACCCTCAAAATATAGAAAGTAAAACCCAAGAAAATGAGTGGAAGAAAAAGGGACACAAAGTTGGGAATGAGGGAAGTGGGACTGTATCTTGAAGAAGTTAGGGGAAGAGGTTTGGAGTAAATATGATCAAAATAAGTTGCATGAAATCATTTTAAATTTTTATTAATTATTTATTGTATTTTATTCACTTTATATCCTGGTTGTAGCCTCCTCCCTCCCTCTTCTCTTCCTGTGCACCTCCCCTAATCCATGATAGATGAGGTATAAAATCTTTTTAAAAAATTGAAATAATCACAAATTCTTTTTTTTCATTTCATTAAGTCTTCTCTTAACAGTGTATTATACTTATGACATTCTATGAATTTTGACTAAATATATTAACAGAAGTTTAATGTAATTTCGATAAAGAGCTTAATTGAACGTCTGACCTATAAGGGTATTTTCTTACAAGACATTTATAGTTAATGAAACTGATTTCTTGGTATTTTTAGTGGCATGTGATTTTAGCATACTTACTGGATAAGTGGACTCAAGTATTCTTCCATCATTCATCATGACCAGTGAAGGCGTAAAATGTCACTCTAGCCTTTGCAAAGGGGATGAGTGATGGTGGGTGGAGACATTGGTGGAAAAAGAAGTGTCAGTAGAAATCCTCTCAGAACATTTACAAGGAACTGAACCTATTCCACTCACTCTTGACTGAATTTTCAGTAATCAATATCATATAATCTATATTTGACAAATGAGCTTTCTCCTTTTTGGAATATAGGCTTAAACTCTCAGGGTATTCCAAACAATTCATTTAACTTCTACAGAACTACTATGGAGCACCTACTCCTTGTCTCTCAGATGGAGTACCACAGAGAGGACAGTCATAAAATATTTTGGTTTTCCCTTTAACTATAAAATTTTATACATGGGTTCTAGAGAACAGCATGTCTTCTCTTGGAAATATGCTCTGTATTCAAGGATCTTCAAGTGAAGTTATTTTGCCAAAAGAATCCTGCCTCGTCCTGGTCTTGGGTGAGTGCTTTCAATACAATGTAGTTCTAAGCATCCTAGGAAAGCAATCACTTCTGCATGGCTGAGCCTCTATGCATCTCCAGCTCACAGTGCCTGTCTGCTGCCTGTCATTTCCAGAATGGCCTTGATTAGAAGGGGTCTTATCAGCAGGACGGTACTGCAGGTTTGTATTCTGTTTTTAGTACATATTTTCTCTCTTTGAGATGCTATTAATTACTAAGACAAAATATGCATGAGTGTGTGTGCACATGTTTATATTCAGATTCCATTTTGTTAGTAATTATTGTAAACTATTATAATATGCTGCCGAGAAACGTTTTGATTTATCTTTTCCAGGTTCTATGAAATCACTGTTTCATTTGACACCTTTCAACATGGATTATCTCACTTCTCTTTAAATACATTTAGAAATCACAAGGATTCCTAAATCAGGCTTAATTTTTTTTCAAGATATATGTAGAAAACACAAACATTATAACACTGCAAGTAGGTCACCTAGAACTCCCTGAAGGGAATAGAAACTAAATCATTTTAATATGCTTATTACTTGAAGCCCATCTGAAATCTTATTAGTGCTGAGAATGGGAAAGCTTGTTTCTCTTTCCCCCTTTGGCTGATGACTTATTTACATATCTACTTGTTCCACAGGACTTGGAGGAGGCAGAAAATGAGCATTGGATCAAACACTAAAGTGGCATTCAGACATGTCTTCTAGTAGAGAGCCTTCCTTTGTTGCATTACCAGTTTGAAGTGATTGTTACATCTTGAACTAATTGCTAAGTGGAAAAGAGCTTCTGAATCAGCATTGTTCATGTCTGGCAGGATCATACAGGCGTTGAACTTGCAAATGCAAGCTTTGGCACACGGTGGCTTAGTCTAGTGTATGAAAATCAGAGATGGATGTATCAAACCAAGAAAATTCAACTCTGGTTTAACATGTATGGATAGCACTGACTTATGTGGCAAGGTGAAATGTATTTAGTCATTTGCTTAGTATTTTTTGCATGATCCCTTAAGATAAAATAAAAGATATATGTTGAACTGTCCCCCTCAAATTCTATATGTTTATAGACAATTCTATTGATAATGCAGTTAATATAGTGTGGATCTGAATCACACTCCACAGATGATTTACAGTTGTGTGCCTTTCTACACACTCTACCTTCCCCTATTGATCTGCTCACAAATAAGATGGTGAAAATTTTAAAAAGAATTTTGGCAAAAGTCCTCCACTCCATGAAATCAAAATTGTTACTTAGCTACCATATGCAGTAAAAGAAACAGAAATATTATTCTTCCACAACAACTTGTTACCCAATATACCATTATTGTATCTTAGTGATGCTTCAGTTGTATAAGTTATAGTGTAAGTGTGAGTTATAGTGAGATATTTTCAAAATAACATCACTTATCCTATGTACACTTATTATGTGTAATTATATGTCATATATACATGTAGATATAATAATTATACTTTATTATTATAAAAGTATAAGTGGACTTAAAAATTTACATATTACAGGTTAATGAACACTGCCAAAGCACAGATTTCACTCTGTCTGTAGGATAAATTAGCTTCGCAGAAAACATGCAACTATTCATCAGATATTTTTATTATAATCCTCATATATAGATTATTACTTTAAATAATAGACTGGTATTATAATCAATTCAGAAAGAAGAGGTATAATTTCATTTGCAATTTGGGATTAACTATAAATATGGCAATGTAAAATATCTTAAAATTGATTAATTTACAGTAGAAATATTACATGTGTTCTGAGCCTTATGACTATATATGATTCCACAGTTTTATCTCTTTAAAAGTTTAGCTGAGACAATTTAAGATGTTTACTTCATACAGTTTTGGAGAAATTAACTGTCTTTCCAAAATTCAAATAATTTATTGAAGAAAGAGACAACATTGTACTTCAGGACCTTCTTTTATACTCTAGTGTATTTTTCTCAGCTACTGCAGATTGAAGAAAATAAAAGTAACGTATTATAATTATTTGTTGGCTATTTTTGTGGCAAAAAAGCCTTTAACTCAGTTACAGTCCCCAAGGAGGGAAATGTCTGTACTGCAGCAAATTTTGATTTCCTGGCTTCCAGATTATCTTGACTATTTTCTTGGAAAATATATTTTAAAATTGAATGAATGCTTTCAGTCTGTAAATGGAGCTTGGGTTCTCATGCCTGCACTGCTCCTGCTTCTACCTGGTGAACTACCTCACTGGTTTATTTGGAATGGGCTTTAAGAACTAGTCATTACCATGGATGAACACAAAAGATGTTTCCTGAGTTTGTTTCATATAAAATAAATGGTAGTCTCAGGGTACAAATCAAGTTCAGCAGAAGAGTGGGCTTATAACTATAAAGGAAAAAATAAATTAACCATGGACATATAACTTTATGTTCTTATTTCTATTCTCTCTAAGAAATTATTTCCCATATTTCAAAAGATACATCTCATCTCCATTAACACCTGCACACAAATCATATCTCCTCAATCATATGCCCAACTCTTTTTTTTAAATCTTTCTATCTTTCTTTCTTGATTGTTTTTTGAGGTAAGATTTTTTTTTTCCTGTATAACAATCCTTAATGTACTAGAACTCATTCAGTAGACCAGGCTGGCCTCTAACTCACAGAGATCCACCTGTCTCTGCTTCCCAAGTGCTGAGATTAAATGGGTGAGCCCAGTTTGCCAACTCTTTGTATTTCTTTGATGTCTGCAATTGCATGACAGGGTTTTGACACCAAAGATGTACTCAGTGCCTTTGCCATTCATGTTGCACCAGAAAAAGGTAATGCTTACTAGATTCTAAAATATTTTCTGATTTTCATTTCTGCATTTTATTTACTGATTTTGATTTGACCTTAATATTTGAAACATATTCTAAAAGCAATATTCTTCTTGTTCATACATGACTAGATAAAATTGGTTAAATTATAGGTCCCATTTCCCACAGTTCATTCCAACCAATTTCAAATATTTAATTAATAATATTCTTACTTGCAAAATACTTAAGTTGTCATTTTCTCATTTTATTAGGATATCATTCATGGAAAGATTCATCCAATCCTACCAGAAACAGCTTCTGATAATTTGCTATCCTTTATATGTACCTTTTCAAGATTAAATTTTAATTAAATAAATCATGGCTGTCTTCTAAACTATGGTATATAATTGTATATATTATAATTATAAAATTGTCAACAAAAGTTCATATTTTTCCCTAAATGGCTTCGTGTTTATTTATAAAACATTCCCAAAAATTGAAGACATTTTTTTTCAGAATATATTCCCCTGGAAAGTTCTCTGTGCAGTAATTCTATTTCTATTTCAAAAAAATAGTATGATAGTTGATATAGTGAAGAAAAATACCTAATAAAGTTCTGAGCTTCCATGAATAATGCCATCAATATATTGTTTTTCCTCATAGCAGTTTTTTTTAACTTTCCGATCTCATGCTACCTTCAACTACACTATATATTTAAGATTTTTTAAAAAAAATGTCTACATAATTATTACATCACCATTTTTTGGAAATAATTTTGTTTTCCCACAACTTCTTCCATTATTGTGTTAGAGTATTTGAAAACCATGTGGGCTTTTTCTTCTATTTTATTGATCTGTGTTCTGTTGTTCTACCAATATCATTACTAAATTATTTAAGCCTATCCTTTCTCTCAATTAATTTTGCTCACTTGCTGTATAAAATTTAAAGATAGTATGTCAGCTTTCTCATAAATTTTTTGATGTTACTAAAGCTACACAAAATATACTCACTAATCTCTGGAAATGGAAGCATTCATAATATAAAATTGACCATGCAAGAACATGTTGTGATTTTTATTTTTCCATTTCTTTTAGATTCCCAAAATATCCGTGATTTAAATATGTAGTTTGAAGGATAAGACACGTTATATGGTTCCATAAAGTGCACTTAATATATTTTAAGACTGAAATTTTTAATCTAAAAAGTGTCTTTTTAATTTGTCATTGTTACTCTATAAAAATTTGGTTGATGTTTGCCTATTGACTAACTGTCCGTGGTGATTAATCATCACTAGCAACATGGCTGGATTTAGAATAAACTGGCAAAAATACCTTAGGTATGTCTCTGAGCATATTTTCATAAAGTCATGGATGTTTAACTGAAGAGGTAATGTGGGCAATGACACCTCATACGCTGAGGCGCCATGTCTGAATTACAGAGGATACTGCTCACTTTGTCTTCAGCTTGCAGTAAGACCAAGGCCTCTTTGGGAGAGCTTTTATAAAGCTGTTACTCCATTTCGTGAGGTTCCATCCTGGTGACCTAGTTACCTCCCTAGAGTTCTTATTTTAATAAAGTCACTTTTAATGAACTCGATTTCCTATGTGAAATTTTGGGTAACACATTCAGACTACCGTTCTGAGTAACCTGAATTGCTAATGGATTCATTTACAATCTCTGTTCAATTTTAAAAATAGAATTCTAATTTTATTTTCCAGATCTTATCTGATATCCTTAAGAGCTAGGACTAAGTTTCTCATGCTGACATTGTGACCCACAACATTGCTAGATTCATTTTTTAACCTCACTAGCATTGCTTGGTAATTTCCTTAGAACTGCCTGTTGATAAGAATAGTCATATGAAAAAGGTTTTCTTCCCAATTTCTGTATAACCCGTTTCCTTCCTTCTTTTTCTTTCTTTCTTTCTATCTTTCTTTCTTTCTTTCTTTCTTTCTTCCTTTCTTTCTTTCTTTCTTCCTTTCTTTCTTCTTTTATTGCCATGTTAAACTACCCATTATCTCCCCACAATGTGTCATTATGAAGTTAGTGATGTGTCCTTCCTTTAGGAAGATTATTCCTCCTACTCTTACAATTCCTTTGTTGCCTTAGTTAAGTAGTTAGCTAGTTAGTTATCTGTGAAGTATTGAAGCCTACTGGGTTTTCCCCAGTTCATATTAGCATGTTTATTTTGGTTGTACTCTTTAGGTAGTCATATTGGTGAGTATTTATGGCTGTAGCTTCTAAACATTACTTGAAGAGAAAATCTTAAAGCAAGCTTTATGATCCTTTGGCTCTTACAATCTTTTCTCCCCCTCTTCTATAATATTTTCTGGACCTTGTATCAAATAGCCAGTCCTGAAAACATACATACAAGTAGCTATACAGACTGAGAAAGTTGATATTATATTTGTTATATATGTATATGGCATATATGTGTGTTTGTGTGTGTGCATTTGAAACAAAAAGAAAGACAGCTAGATTAGTCTCATATGATTTGACCTTTTCTGAGTTAGTGAAAAAAAAAAAAAAAAAACCTGTGCAGATACTGAGCGAGACCTGGGGAATGGCAGGAGAGGTAAGAATTCCTTCCCCAGGCAATACATGAATAAACAATACAGAACATAAAAAAATAAGAAAGAAAAGAAAGGATTTGAAAATTCTTTGCCATGTTCTTGTGTTGGTGAAGACACGCAATTTGAATATTCAATTTTTAGCTCTATGATAAGTTTCTCCTGACTGAATCTTAGATTTTGCCATAAGTGTTGATGAACTGAGAGTGGTCCATATTTTTCACACTAATGCAACATAACTATATGAAATGGTTTTTGTATAGTGTCATGTGTTGAGTGAATCTACATTCCTGGAGCAAACCATATATAATTGGAATACCTATGATGTAAAGAATTCAACATGCTAATAATTCGTGTATCTATTGGTTTTGAGGTAGAATGACAATATTAACCTCTTTTGGCCTTGGAATCCCAATTCTCTTGCCTCATCCTCCAGAGTAACTTGGATTCCATATGTGCACGAGTTTGCTAAAGCATTTTCAATAATATTCGCCTTTTATTTACTAGGAATATCTGTGAATTTACCAAATACCATCATCTAATTTTACAAACAGAAATATACTTGCCTAGTAAGCTCTTAACACAGCTTTTCTCTCAACTTTGTAATGATTTTATAATATATAATTCTATAATATAATTTTTGTAATACTTTTGCTATCAAGTTATAATTTTCTGATTTTTAATATCTTCCTGTGCCATTTATTTTTCAGTTAATTTTGTTATATAGGACATTTGATACATCTGCACAGATATCTTTAATAAATGTTGTTCTTTTTAGTGTGTGCAAGATTTATTTAAATATTCATCGATTCACCTCTTGATTTCCTAATATGTACCTTGCATTTTCTACAGAATATACATTTTTACTAATATTCTAAAAATCATACTGCTTATTTGTTGACTCTCTGTCCTATGTTTCCTTCCAAGATTGATAAATTTCAATGATATCTATTTTTTTCGCCCCATATTCCCTATGTTAGAGGCACAGATCATAAAATTTACGTAATGTTACTTGTGAAAATGCAGTTACAAAATGCCTTAAATTATTCTCTGATGGACAATAAGTGTATCCCACACACATTTAAATGTGTTCTTATTATTTTTGGTTCTATTTTCTAGTATCTCAAGTCATATTTATTTTCACTGACCCATGGTCCAAGTATTGATTCATTTCACAAATATGATGATTCAAAAATATTTTCCCATTATTTATTTCCCATTTACTCTCATTGTGTTCAATGATCAGTTGTTTGCTGTCTTCCCTTTGAAACACATCTTGGTATATTATACTCACTTATTTAATTTTCCATGCTATCATATAAGTTATTTATTTTTAACACACACACACACATATATATGTATATATATATATGTACATATATATATGTATATATATATATATATGTTTTCTCTTAGTATGTCATAATAAAATGAACAAAGAATTGGTACGTTCAATAATGTTGGAATTTTTTTTTCTCAATTTGATCTGTAAGCTCAACACAATCAAAGTCTCAGCAAGCTTCTTTTTAGACGTCCTGTTGATAAAATCATTCAATATTTACATGGCAAGATGAAGTACTAAAATAATGAAAACAAGTGTTCACAAGAAAAGTGTGAAGTCTCACACTACCAGCTTTTCAAGTCTGCTGCAGCAAAATCAGGCTGGGATGGACACTAGGACCCACTGCTGGTCAGTGAAGCAGAGGCTCGGAGTAGACACATACAAGCGGACTCAGCTGATGTTTGCCCAAACACAAAGTGAAATTAGCAAATCAATTGTGGCTCCACATGCAAATAAATGAAGCTAGACACATCTCACATTTTATGTCAAAAATGATTAGACGTCAATCACAGACCTAAGTGCAAGGTGCAAACAGATAAACTTTTAGTAGAAAATATACATAAAGTGCAGTTTATCATGAGGTTTGGCAATGAGATTTTAAACAGAACACTAAAATTAAACAAAATGATGATAAATCTTATTCAAAAAATTGATCTGTAAGGAAACAGAGAAATGAAGCTTCAAGCCAGTGGGGGAGGGGAATGTTTAGAAGCAACGCATTTGGTAAAGGCCTTGTGCATAGTGCATGTATATATGTATTGATGCACACATATGCATAACTTATATCCTGGGGACAAATATTTCAATGTTTACAAAAAGATAATAATGAAATAATGAAAACTGTTCTTTAAAGTAAAATGGAAATTCTAGACTCACCTGATTTTATATTTGTTATCAAGCTGCAGTAACCATAATCATTATTGACCAAAGAAGAAGCACACTGAACAATCATGCAATGAAAAGAACAAAAGGCAGACTCACCCAAATATGACCTTTATTCTTGAAACTCAAAGAACTTGATAATAAATAAAAAGATCTGAGCAGGTACTTCATTGAATGTTTCAACTGCTGCCAAGGATTCAGAGCTTGTAGAACTCTGACTCATAGCTATCAACAACACAAGGTGGCAGCAGGCAAGGGCACTTCATAGCTTCTTACAAAACCTACCAACATGTTTGTAAATGATGTGCCTGGATGATGTTTGGATAGGTGCGTGTCAAAGAGATACAGGCTAAACTGAATGATCTTTACATCGCCAGTGCTGGGACAGTTTGAGCACTTACAAAGTATGGTATTGAATTATAACACAAACAAATTATAAAACAAAAGAATATGGGAGAAGAGACGAATCCACTTGCATGGCTTTTAGAAATGTCAAGTTTATATATTTATTCCTTCTCCTGAAAACGAAGCTCCCTGATGTTCCGAATTGCCCCAAAATATTATAATAATTACTCATATGGGCAAATCTTAGGAAGTGGGACTGTTGGAAAGTGATGAGTTGCCTTCATACACCGATTTCTGTCCTTAAAGGAACTGACTTAGAAATGTCTTCAGACCTCCCTTTCATCTCAGAAAGCAGGAAGTCTAACTTGAGGACGAGAAGGCATCCCCAACACCACATCATTCAGCACACTGATTAATTTCGTCCTCCAGTTCTGCAAAATATAAATTTATGCTGCTTAGAATTCACAGGCTTTATTTGTAGTTGTTGTTAGATCAGCCTGAACAGATAGTACTCCTGACCCCTGGAAAATAGCTTGCTCTCAAAGGAGCAGCAGGAAAGAGGAAACTACAACTTTACAGGAGGGAGATCTGCCAATCAAGGCTTTGAGCGGGTGACCCATGCTAACATCAACAATAACTCATGGCAATTACCTTAAAATCCTATGCAATGAAATGGACATTACCCAAACGAGAGCTACTTTCACACAAACCATTTTCCTTCTCTTCCTGCATTTGCGAACACTAACCATGCACTGGCAGCAACAAAAGCTTTCCTTTTTATTTCTACTGTGTTCCCCTTTATTATTCACAGGCATTTTCATGAACAAACACATTGCTTGTTTCTTTACCTTGGGTAAATATCTCTAACATCTTCCCTGACATTTGATTTTGAGGTAATAATTGGTATGCTTGTGTGTAAGTTCACTACAGTGGTATTTGTTTTCCATGTCTAGCATAGGTTGCTATTTTCACTCTCACCTCTGTTGATTTTTAGTTGTGTCTCTTTTTCTTATTTATATCTGCAGTTCTTTAAATCTGTCTTTAATTTACTACCGTTGATCTTCACAGCCTACTTTTTACTCACTGTTTGTGAACAATGCTCAAATCTTAAAAAAAAAAAAAACTGAATTAGTACTGTTGTGTTCTTTGCACTTTCATCATCGATATAATTCTACATATGATAGGACACTGACATCAAAGTAGAATTTACTAAACCACATGCAGTCTTTGTATTCACTTAAGTAGCTGATGCTTCTGATTTTGCAGAAGCAGTGTATTGGGTTAAGCCTATGCTTTTCAGTCACTTGTAAAACTTTTAATAGGTTGCAGTGCATATTTGCTGCAAACAAAATCTTTGGGCTTTTGTCTGCTTAAAAATATCTTTCTTTTTACCTGCATCTTTAATGAGTATTAATCTGTAGATATAGAGGTCTTCATCCATAATAGTTTTTCTAATGTTGTTCAGATATCATCCCAACATTTCTGGCTTCAATCCTTCTACTGAGCAATTAGCAGCAATTTCAGTGAGCTGAATGTCATGTCTTTTGTCCCTTAAACTTTTTCTTTCTTCATTCTTTCTTAGTTCCTTCCTTCCTTCCGTTCTTTGTCTTTTCTTCTTTCTTTCATTCTTTCTTTCTGTCTTTCCTTCTTTCCTTTCTTTCCTTCTGACCATTTTTCTCTTTTTTTCGTATCATATGGCTTTCATTTTTTTTAGTCATTTCAGTATTTCTATGGGATAATTTTTCACCTGTGTTGTAAGTGAATATTAATATTTACTATTGGTTTATCTTTTATTAAAGCTGCTGTTAATCCTAAACATCTTTATAATCAAATCATCACACAGAGACCATGATTTATTTAATTAACCTAGAGCACAATGCTGGGCAATAGTTACTCCATCCTAAATCTCCAAGCCCTCATAGTTTCCTAAGATTTAGATTTCCCATATTATACTTGCTTTTGGTGATATATTAGGTCCAGTACATCTCTCCGTGTGGTTCCAAGACCTCTGCCCCTGCCTCTGTTCTCCCAGCTTTCTCCTTTCTTTCCTCCTCTGCCTCCCACCTTCCTGTCTTCTGGCTCCTCCCTCTCTTCCTGCTTCCTTTCCCTTGCTCAGCATTGTGGCTAGTTGCTTTATTTTGGCATATTTACCCAAAGTTGAGACAGGTGATGCTTAGAATAAATATCACAATGAAATGTCCACATTGAACAAAGAGTGAGGGAGAGAAATCAGCATTTGGATGAACAAGGGTAAAGTGTATACATTCCAAAAGAACATTACACCAACACACCTGTATATAGGCCAATCATCCTGACTTCTTTCTTCTGTCTGTTTATAGGCTCATCAAAAAAGTTCTTTAGTTGTATGAGGTCATTATTTTTTTGCTGCTTTTATATCTACTTCTGCTCATAGTCCCCTTAGCATACTTGTTGCCATCTTCTTTTGCCATCTTCTTTATTCATAGCTATATTAAAATATGTGGCATTTCAATAAGATCTTTTAAACATATATATTATAGTTATTTTAAAATTACTATTAATAATTCATATATTTTGGGTTATTTATTAGTCTCATTTGATTGTCTCATTTGTCTAGTAAAGTTTGCTTATATGACAGAAGATTACACACACACACATATATTCACACATTATGTTTCAGTTACTTTTCTTTTTTTTTTTTATATCAATCAGAGGTACTTTGCATCCGAGGCATAGGCCCCTCCCTCTCTCCCTCCCACTCTCCCTTTCCCTCCCTCATCTCCTCCCCACCCACTCCAAGTCCACTAACAGGGGAGGATCTCCTCCCCTTCCATCTGACCCCAGATCATCTTCTCTCCTCAGGGCTGGCTACAATGTCCTCCCCTGGGATCTAGCCAGGCTGTTACTCCCTGGCGTGTATGGGGGAAGGTCAAAGAGTCAGCCATCAAGTTCATGACTGAAACAGTCTCTGTTCCCCTTACTAGGGTCTTCAGTTGGATACCAAGCTACTATGGGCCACTTCTGAGCAGGGGTTCTAGGACATATCCATACATGGTCCTTGTTTGGAGAAACTGTCCTATAGAAGACCCCTGTGCCCTGCTAAGTTTGGTCTTTTTGGAGGTCTTGTTCTCCACAAGTCTTATTAACTTCCCCTATTTTTATTATTATTTCCTGCCCTCTGCCAAAGGCTTGATTGTGAGTCTTAATATCTGCTTTGATACATTGCTATATTGATTCTTTCAGAGGCCCTCTTTGGTATGCTCCTGCCATGTTGCTTGTTTTATCCTCCATTCAATGTCCATCCCATTTGTTCATCTAAACGGGCATTGATCATACCAACCTGGGGTCCTCCTTCTTGTGTTTCTTCCCTAGGTGTGTAGATTTCAGCATGAACTTCCTATCCTATACGTTTATATAAGTGAGTATATACCATATGTTTCT
>CM053765.1:44179226-44216045 GCA_028658305.1 Pachyuromys duprasi | reverse complement strand
GGATACAGAAAGTATGGTACTTTTACACAATGGAATACTACTCAGCAATTAAAAATGAGGAAATAATGAAATTCGCAGGTAAATTGTGGGACCTGGAAACAATCATCCTGAGTGAGGTATCCCAAAAGCAGAAGGAAACATATGGTATATACTCACTTATATAGACCTATAAGATAGGAAGGTCATGCTGAAATCTACACACCTAGGGAAGATAAACAAGAAGGAGGACCCAGGTTGGAATGATCAATGCTCCTTTAGATGGACAAGTGGGATGGACATTGAATGGAGGAGAAAACAAGCAACAGGACAGGAGCCTACCACAGAGGGCCTCTGAAAGAATCTATATAGCAATGTATCAATGCAATGTATCAAAGATATTATGACTCACAACCAAGCCTTCAGCAGAGTGAAGGGAATCATATGGAAAAAGGGGAGACTTAGTAAGACTTGGAGAGGACAAGAGTTCTGCAAAGACCAAATAGATAAGGACACAGGGGTCTTTTATGAGACTGTTTCTCCCACCAAGGACCATGTATGGATATAACCTAGAACCCCTGCTTGGATATGGCCCATGGTAGCTCAGTATCCAAATGGGTTAAAAAATTCTAATCTTAAATTTTCTTTTAGATTTATTATTATTTATTTATAAATTTAATTGATCAGTTCAACTTGGCAACTGACAATTTGACAATCAGACCTCGGCTGAGTGAATATGTATTCCTGGAGAAAGATATTAAAATAATCAGTATTTGACATCATTATAAACTGTAATTGCCATTAGATGTAAAGAGCATTCTCTAAAACTCTAGCACACTGTCTAATGTATTGCCAATCAATCTTGGTATCCATTGGCCATTTTTGAACATTAGAATATCTTGGAAGAGGTAAGAATTAGAAAGAACTAGAAAAATTATACTAAGTAGATTTGTGTATTGATTTAGTGTGTCAAGAAGGTGCGTATGTGTTTCTTCAAAGCAAAAATCTCAATTGATGCTTTCCGATCCAGAGAAGAAAGTAAGAAAACTGCAGGACCTTAGCTACAGAAGAAAGAGAATATTCCCAGAAGTCCATGGGTATAAAGTGACTTGTGGAAGAATACGAGGTTCCCTAGCCCATATCCTGACAGTATATACAGTAGAATGATATGTTTAACCTACAGTTGTAGAAATCTAGCATGATGGTGCAAATCTGTACCTATGCTGTCACTTTCAGCAAAAAAATAATGATCTTAATGGTCATTATTTATAATAAAGAAATATGTTATATTTCTATATATATTCACAAATGTTATATTCTATATTATATTTCTATATTTATATTTCTACATTATAATATAGAAATATTCTGTATTTGTTATTCTATATTATAAATAAATTCTATATTATAAATAATAATATAAATAATAAGAAATAATAATATAAATTATAAATTCTATTTTATAAATATAGAATAATATAGAAATAATAAATTTATATCATATTTTGGTGTGAAATAGTTAGATGACTGCCTAAGATAAAGAATGATTTTAATAATAAGCTAAACATCAGAAAATAATTTTCCAGACAAGTCTGAGAATTTCATCCTGTATACCTCTAATAAGTCTGAAGAATCACTACTTCCAAACGTATTTTTTCTGCCATTTTTCTGTTCGTTTATTTATTTGTTAATCAGTTTATATCCCGATCCAAGCCCCCTTCCTCCTCTTCTCCCCATCCCACTCCCATACCCCCTCCTTCCATTTCCCTGTCTTTTTCAATCCAGAGAAGGGGAGACCCCAACTGAGACCAATCCACCCTGTTATCTCAAATCATTGCATGACTAAGCATATCCTCTCCTACTCCTGTTGTTAGAGGATTCACTTGACAACCACGCAGCATGTTTGCTACATATATGCAGGGGGTCTAGGTTCAGTCCAGGTAAGCTCCTTCGTTGGTGGTTCAGTCTCTGTGAACCCCTGTGGGCCCAGGTTAGTTTATTCTGTAGATCTTCTTGTGGTGTCTTTGATGCCTCTGTCTCCTTTCTTTCCCCTAACTCTTCCACAGCACTCCCCTTGCTAGGCCCATTACTTGGCCTTGGGTCTCTGCATCTGTCTCTCTCAGCTGCTGGACGAAGACTCTCAGAAGACAATTATGCTAGACTCCTGTCTGCAGGCATAACAGAGTATCATTAGTAGTGACAGTGATCGGCCCTCTCCTGTGGAGTCGGGTTTCAAGTTGGGCCAGTCACTAGTTTGTCTTTCCTTCAATCACTGCTCCATCTTTACCCCTACACTTCCAATAGACAAGACACATTTGGAGTTGAAGGTTTTATAAAAATAACAAAATTATCAAATTTGCAGGCTAATGGAGGGAACTAGAAAAGATCATCCCTCTGTTTCCTGAAGATTCTGCATCTTAGTGAGGAACCAGGGTCCCCTTAGCTCTTTATGATTATTCTCTCGCCTTTCTTTCTAACCTCCCTCCTTTACTTTGAGTCATCTGCTTATCCATAGAATCACTTTCCACCAAAGAGTCCCACAGAGACTGCACAGGGCTTGAACACAGGTAGGTGGTTCTCACCATCCTTCCTGCCTTCCATTCTGGTCTCTCCAGCATTACCTAGTCCAGCATACCTGCTGGAGCCTCTCCTCCCACAGTGCCTCCGCTCTCTGGAGACTCCACCTCACAGTGGAGGACAAGGTTCCCCCAGCTTTTTGCCTTTACTTCTAGCCTATATCCATTCTTTTGTATCATCTGCAGACTTGTAGAAGCGTGCTCTACTAGGGACTCCACATTTGTATAAGATCCAGAGGTGGCAAAGACAGCCAAAGAACAGACAGAATATCTACTCAGCAAAGACAAGAACAGATCTACCCTTAAAATACTTCAAACATTGTAGCTCCAGATGCCTAGATCCTGGTACAAAACAGAAACATGAACAGCTAAGATACTGAAAAGCCAGTGATCCTATTGCAATAGGCTCTGAGAAATGTAATTTAGCACAAGAACTTCAAAACAGTAATTCTGAATATGTTCAAGGACCTTAAAGAGGATATGAACAAGTGTCTTAATTAAGACCTTGAAAATACAAACAGCTGAATGAAACAATAAGAACATTTCCAAAAAAAAAATGGAATCACTAAAGAAAACCCATACTGAAATAAAACTGGAAATGAAAATTTTTGAATGTCAAAACTACAACCTCAGAGTTACATCTCCATAGGATTAAAAGTCATGAAAGTGACACTCTAAGTCATTGAGACCACACAGTAGAAATGAAAATCTTAGTCAAAGGAAGCTTTAAATCTAATAACTCAGGTATAAAATAATCTAGGAAATCTGGGACACTAAAAAAGATGAAAGTTACAAATTGTAGAGATACAGGACTGAGAAGAAAATTTCCCCAACTTAAGGCTCAGTATCCAAGTGGGTTTCCTAGTAAGGGGAACAGGGACTGTCTCTGACATGAACTCAGTGGTTGGCTCTTTGATCACCTCCCCCTTGAGGGGGAGCAGCTTTACCAGGCCGCAGAGGAAGACAATGCAGCCATTTCTGATGAGACCTGATAGGCTAGGGTCAGATGGAAAAGGAGAAGGACTTGTTCTATCATGGAGAGGGTCATGGGAGAAGATGAGGGAGGGAGGGTAGGACTGGAAGGGAATAAGGGAGGGGGCTATAGGATACAATGTGAATAAACTAATTATATAAAAAAATTTTAAAGGAAGTACCTATCAAAATACAAGAAGGATATAGAACATTAAATAGTCTGGACTAGAAAAAATAATCCCTATGACACATAATAATCAAATGTAAATGTACAAACAAATAGGGGATATTAAAAGCTGAAGAGAAATTTTAGTTCAGAACATGGTTTCTCTGGCAAGAGATTTTATCCAAAGACCTTCTAAATCTTTATGATCTGTCTGGAATACAGACATGCCTTTAATCTCGGAAAATAGAAACAAGTAGATCTCTGAGTTCAAGGCTGGACTGGTATAGAGCAAATTTCACATAAGGAAAAGCTTAGGTCCAGGTGTGGTAGTATATACCTTTTATTTTTATTTGTCGTTGTTGTTATTATTATTATTAAATCACTTTCTAGCCCCCTCCCTCATCTCCTTCTGTTACCACCCTCCCTCCCTCCTCCTCCCCTATCCCTCTCTCCTAGTCCACTGATAGGATAAGTCCTCCTTCCCTACTGTCTGATCCTAGCCTTTCAGGAAAGACTGGATCCTCCTCCTCTGTGGGCTGGCTAGGTTACTCCATGCGGGAGAAATGATCAAGGAGCAGTCAGAAACTGTCTCTTCTCACCTTACTAGAGAACCCACATAGAGATGGAGCTGTTTATGTGCTACATCTGAGCAGGGGCTCCAGGTACTCACTATGCATGGTCTCTGCAGCACCCCCTGGGCCCAGAGGGTTTTTTTGTTTGGTTGGTTGGTTGGTTGGTTGGCTTTAGTATACACCTTTGATACCAGAACTCAGGAGACAGAGGCATGCACCTCTCTGAGTTCTAGTCAGTTCTGTTCAGAGTTCCCTTGAGTCAGTGAGCTGAGAGGCAGCACAGTGGAGTTGAGTTCATGGCAGTTTAGTCGTGAACTGCTTCTGGAATTCAAAAGCAGTTTTTACCAGGAGAGTTTTACAGAAAGAGTTTGAAGAGGGTTAGATGTAGGTAAAGAGGGAACAAACCAGAGAAAGAGAAGTAGCCAGAAGATTAGAACAGATTTCTAAAGTTGGTTTGAGTTCAAGTAGAGTAAATCAGTGAAATACTGAGAGAAGCCAGATTGAATCAGCAAACTTGGAGAGGAGTTTGAGCCAGAACAACTGGGTTGCACCAACCAGCCAGAGTTCAGAAAGAACAGGAATAGGTGAGTTTATTCAGCACTAAGTCTCAGAGGCTTAAAAAAAAAATTCTATGCCTAGATTATATTCTATTCTATTAGATTAGATTAGATTAGATTAGATTTATGGAGGCTATAAGCTTTCAGAAGTAGGCCCAGGTTAGCAGACAGAATCAGCAAACCTCCATGATGACAATTACATCAGGCAAATAAAAGTTACTTTTACAAACATAGCTGCAAAAGCAAAAGACCAGTTCACAAGTAAAGGCACGCCCATTAGAATCAGGGATATATGCAGAAGAGAGGCAAAAATGATTGTAAGAGCCAAAGGTGATAAATTACTCCAAGGAAATAGTGTCTTTCTGACACAACAGGACAAGTACATGTATGAAATCAAAGAGATTGTACCAGCATGTACAAACCTTCAAAAGTTCAAAACAGATGGGGTCAAAGCATACAGCGTGGGGAGTAGACACCAGGTCCCATCCTTAACCAAGAAGTTATTTGCTATTGATACTTATTGGCAAAGGGAAATTCTGACTCTCTGATGGAGTCTCATTAGGCATACTAACCACACTTCAGGGCAGGCCTCATGGCCAAGAGTCATTGCCCTCATCAAAAGGACTTCAATGGTATTTTTGTCGACTTTCAATTTCATTTTTGTTTTGGAAATTTTTGTCTTATTGCTCATTTTCTTGTATATTTTGATTTTGATTTTTGTGTTTCTCATTTTTTATTTGTTTTTGTTTTTTGATATTTTTGAAAGAGAGTGAAAAACAAAACATAAATTTGCAGAGGTGAGGAGGTGAGAAAAATCTGGAAGAAATTAGAGGAAGAGAAATGATTATTATATATTGTATAAAATAGTTTTTCAATAAAAACCACTATGAAGTCTCATTTCGTGCAAAATTCCTTCTCTATTGAGAAGATAAATTCTAATTTAATATAGAAAACTTAGCATGAATTTTCCTCATACAACTTCTAATTGTAATCAAGCAAGGTCAGAAGTTTTCATTTTGCCAATGTGTTGGACTAGATATGCTGAATATCTTCTTATGATAAGAACAATAAGAAAAATTTACAGATAGGAGACTGGAGAATAGGTTGTTGGTATAATGCTTCCCTAAGAACATAGATCTTCCTTCAGTCTCTATCACCTGTATAAAAGCTGGGTCTGGCGAAGCGTGCTGGGAAAGCTAGGTTCCTGGGAGTCATTAGCCCGTCAGCTTAGCCTCACCTCTTCAGAGAACCTGAAATGCCAGCAAAAGACTCTGTTTGAAAACAATCTTAGAAAGCATGGCTCCCAAATCACACCTGAAGTTAAACTGCAGTCTTTACACACACACACACACACATACACGGAAAGAGACAGACAGACAGAGACAGAAGACAAAGACAGAGACACACTAAAACAGTGACACAAAAGAAAATAAATGGAGCAAATGCTATGGAGGTTTTTTTATCGTATGCTCTGACCCCACAGTTTCTACACATTTAATCAATCTCATGTGCACAACAAACATTTAGCTTTTTCTGAGAAACATACAACGCCCACTGGTGTTTAAGTAATGGATGTTGAGAGCTGGAAAAACAAAACAAGACAATAAACACACTTCTGTACTCCTTTTTCCTGAGAACATTCTGTGTAGAATACCACCCTTTTCTCCAACCTTCCCAATGGCATGGATCTCCTTTTGTGGCCTAATGACTGATGCTTTGTAAGAATCACATTTTCCTCTGTATTTATTCTTTCAGTTTGATTTCTTAGGACTGACGCACAAACACTTCATTCATAAACAAGTCATTGTATCAGGTAATTGACTCAGACAATTAAAAGAGCAAATCTGGCCCCATTATAAGTGTGGGGTCACAGTGCTATGACCGGAATGATGGCCCAGCTATTTAAATGAAAACGGTCTTTTCTCAGTTTCCATGACACCTGTACTCTGTATAAAGGAAGGAGGTGTCTTCTGTTTCCTCGTGTTTTGACATTCCATATGTACACTGATAGCCTTCAGGAATGATTAGCTAGAATTAACTGAAGCTGGGAAAACAAGGGGTGATTTTGTGGTTGCTTCCAAGATAGCTGACCCACTTGACTGCCAAACTCTGTTAACTATTCAGTGAGAGATTCTGCTTTTGGTCACAGAATCTCCTGTACATATATGCTTAAAGGTCTTTGTAATTTGGTAACTGTCTTGTCCAAGAATGCGGGACAAAAAAACAAAGAGAAGGATGCAATATTTTCTTTGAGGTAACTCCCTTAATCACATGATGTCACTTCTAATACAGCCTGTGTCAAACCAGTCAGTCTTATTAAATGTACAAGCATATTGCAAAGCATAGAGGTTTTTTTTTCCAGTAGGGGGTTAGAAATTGGTTAGGAATAGATTATAAGGAGCATGTACAATGCCAACCTAATAAACCTGGAGGTGCTTCCTATTCTTTGAAAGTGTTATGGAGAGATATTTTGTGTAAGATTTGCAAACAAATGAAGTAGGTACTTTCTGTAGCTTCTAGCCAGCGTTGTAGCTCTTTTAAGATTCTATGTGTTGGCTGGCTCATTTTTGTGGAGCAAGGTCACAGATACACTGCTCCTGCTAGATCTTCTCATTCAATACTGCTGTCTTTCTAGAGAGGTGCATTTCAGCTCATTAGCAACCCAAGCAGACTGTTCCCCTTGGAAGTGAACACTAGGAAACATTAAAGATTACATGGAATTCAAGTATGATTTTAGGTGTCCATCCATTTCTAATGCTTCCTTTTCTTCCTTTTTGTTTGTTCTAATGACTTCAGCTCCAGAAACAGAAACAATAGGGCCACAAAGACTTCACACCCAGAACCCACAAATATATGTGGTAAATCCCTGTCACAAATCCCTTATTATACACAAATCTGCTTTTCCATTTCTTGGATAAAACTTTGACACAAAGACTATAAAATACGTAGCTTTAAACTGAAGGAAACAAGACAGAAGTTAAAAATATGTAAATATCTTAAATAAGAGAAAATTCTTCCCATGTAACAGTTATTACTTAGGTGTACGCTTTAGATATAGGTAGGTCTGACAAAATTTCAAATCAACAGCAGTTCAAATAGATTTTTATGTCTTTTTGATAAATGCAAGCTATTTGGGATATCTGCCACTAAAAGAAAGCGCTTCCACATTGACAGGAAGGCAATTTACCTTTTCTAACATCCAACATAGGCTTCTATATCTGTACTTCGAATAGTCATTCTATATACAGCCACCATGTCTGTATTCTCATGTTTGAATTTCATAATCAATCATTACAACAAATTACATAGACTGAATGGCTTAAGTAACTTTTTCTTATATTTCTAGTGACTGAGAAGGTCAAGGTTCTGGTAGAGTCAGTGACTGGTTATTTCTTGATTTGCAGAGAGTAACCTTCTCTCTATACTCACATGGCGTATAGTTACTCTCTGGGATCTTTCCATTTCCCTTCCTTCCTTCCATCCATCCCTCCTTCCATCCATCCATCCTTTGCTGATTTCATCTTTTATTATCGAGGGATTCATGTATCTCAGGCTGACCTCAAACTGGTCTTTGTATATGGATGATGACCCTGGAGTTCTGATCCTTCTGCCCTAAGCTCCAGAGTGTTGAAATTCATAGGTGTGTGCCACTGAGCCCATCACTGGGCTGTTTAATTTTTATTTTTTGTTTTGTTTTGTTTTATAAGGAAATGAGCCTAATTTATGAAGGCTTTATGCTCATGACACAGTCATCTTCTGGAAGCATAGCCTCTCTAAATATCATCACATTGGGCTAAGAGTTTGAAATACACATTTGGAAAGGCACAAGCAATTCAGTCCTTTGTAATGGAAAAGAAGAATGAAAAGATCTTCCTTTTCTCCGCAAAAAACTGCTACCCAGAAACTGTCCATAGCAACTTTAGTTATCTACCAAAAACTTGGACATAAATAGCTGCCAAGACATCTTGAAACCATAGTTAAGGACATGGCATACCTAGTAAGTATTGTGTCATTGTGAGTAGACATGGATTGAAAGAGCAAGCTTAATTTTTTAAGGGTATGCTTAAAAGCAGACAAGACAATAATTCCTGTGTCAATTAACAGAAGACAGCATCAAGGCTTTTAAAATCATTAAAGCAAGTTTAAGAGAGAAAATAATTTGGAGAATGAGGTAACAGATCAAAATAAGACTGATTCAATATTAGATATCTTTTTTCAAAAAAAAAAAAACAGGAATCATAATATGTGACAAGTATCTCCTTGAAGGAAGATAAAATGAATAAAACTCTATACACACAAACAGACACACAAAACACACAAACAGACATTCACAAATACAAACATGCGTACACATAAACACATAAAAGTACATACACATACATACATAAAACACACAAAAACCAGACACACACATACATAAACATGAACACAGACACACAAAAACCATACTCACTCATACATACACATAAACACACACATGTGAACACACACACAAAACTCACATACATACATAATAACACAGACAAACAAAAACAATCACACATACAAACATATACACACAGAGAGACATGTAAACATACACATATGCACTCACATGCACAAGTACACAGTCATAACACATTGTCATAAAAACCAAAGCAGGGAAGACAGAGAGAAGTTCTTCAAAGCTAACATAAATAAGCTATGTGGAAATTTAACGGGTTCTCCATAAAAATCTACAAACCTATATTTCAATGCATAAGCACTGTAATAAGGACAAGCCTTTGTTGTTTATAGGGAAATAGGCACATATCTTTGCACCCCTTAATAACCCAGTAAACACACAAAGCGTATATGACCTGAATCTTAAGAAGGAATTAAAGAACAGTGTGCTGCCTGCAACACACCATGGGATCCTTGCAGGTAGCCTGAGAAAGTGTTGGTATTAGCATCTGGAGATTAAAGCCAAAGGCATCTGATCCTAGCAGCATGACATTATATCAGTAAGCTGGCCCTGTTTCTCACTACATTAAACTTCTGGCAGGAATAACCTCAAATACTCCCCAGAGCAAAATTTGAACCTAGGATTTAAAGATTGAGATGAAAGAAATCAAGGAAGGCACTGTGGGCAAGCAAGCAGAAACAACAGGCAGCATAAACAGAGTTAAAAGTGCTAAGGGATTCTGATATGGAAATGATCAGAAATAGAAGAAAAAATTTGTTTGTGTAAATAAAATAAGTGAAATAGCAAAACCAGTAAGTATCAAAACATTGTTGAGAATGAATTGATACAGTATTCTTTTTCTGACTGTGGAACTGTTGAACATGAAAACTGCAAAGCAAATGTGAAGAACGTGAGTTAAATATTTTCAGATATACCATGGTAGATAACATAAGGGTCTAAGAGAAACAAATCATATGACCCCTTTATGACTTCCTATGATCTCACAGGTTGGAGAAGGCTGCGGTACCTCCAGCATGAAATGAAAAGTAGCTTACCAATGAGAATGTGAGTATGTGAAGGAAGACCTCCAATACTTACAGAGTTCCCTCAAGCATGGGGTTATGGATGAAATCTTTGTGCATGGGGCTTCAAAGGGCTGAGCGCTTTGAGCTGAGTAATTCCCAGAGCTCAAGCCAAGCTGGGAAGCATGATTCTCCTGTCATCCACAACACGATGAACATCCAGGACATTGAGTGGCAGCATTGTGAAGGCCAGACCTTAGCAGAGCACTAAGAGAGATCATACAAAGAGGATCTTTTAGCTCTTCAACTTGAAAAATGTTTTTTAAAGCCTTTCATGAATCCTCCTGACCCACAATTATGGGTTTGCATAAGAAAATGAGTGTTTTTAAAGGGGGGAATACCATACATGCCAGGGAGTAACAGCCTGGCTAGATCCTGGGGGAGGACATTGCAACCAGCCCTGAGGAGACAAGATGATCTGGGGTCAGATGGAAGGGGAGGAGATCCTCCCCCGTTGGTGGACTTGGAGGGGGCGGGGAGGAGATGAGGGAGGGTGGGAGGGAGTGAGGGACAGGGCTATGCATGGGATGCAAAAAACCTAACCTGTGATTGATATAAAAATAAATAAATTTATTATAAAAAAATAAAGGGGGGAATAAAAATTCAAATAATTAGCAGTATGATCCTAAGAAATTGGATCCTCATAGAGAAACAATGTATGAGAAGAAGCAGAAAATTGTGCCATATAAGAAAAAAATCAATAAAAATAGTCAATGGAAACACAAAGACATGGCTGTCTCAGGGGAAAAACTCTTCAGAGAAGCTCATGGGGTGTTTTCAGATTTCAAGAAAAGTGACAAAATTCTAAAAATAGAACATATAGATTAAAAGATTCCCAATTTATAATCTCACATAGTTGAAACACGAAAAGATCAGTGAACCCAAAATATCATCCAAACCTGAAGCACAGGGATAATGTAAAACAAGTCAAACAAGTCAGTTCAAAACGGGATAAACACCAAATGCAAAAATTAGCCTCCATGTGCTAATTTGTATTTTGATGAAATCTGTAAACCCAGACGACGTCAAATAGAGAAAGGGCATAATTTAGGAGCATAATAATTAAATGAATGAACATCAGTAAGAGCACCACTTAAAAGTAGTCACACAGGCTCTGGGGAGATGTCTCAGGAGAAACATGAGGACCACAGTAAAAAGCGGGAGTCCATGCAAGAAGCTCACGAGTTGCTGCGGGTGTTCCTAACATTGCGGAGGTGGAGACAGGAGGAGCTAAGGAGACAGGGGCTTGTGAGCTAAGCTAGAGGGCTCCACATTCAAGAGATCTTGGAGGTGTAATAGGTGGAGTACAGTAAAGGACACGGGGCATGCGTATACCACTCCCGACATACCCCTCTCTTCCACAAAATTAGCTGGATACAAATTATATATTAATTCCAAATAAGCAAAATTAGGAGATTAGCACAATTTTCACAGGAAACTTTCCCAACCAGAAAACAACGGGACTACATTGTTTATATGCATGGATAAGTCTAATATTGATCCTCGTTTTAAAAATCCAGAGGAATTAATTGCCTGCTGAAATTAAAAAAAAAAGTAACAATACACTGCAAGGGTTATAAAGTTTGAAAAGAAGGCAATGTCAACAATAAATGAAAGGTTGAAAGGTGAAAAGAGAATCATGTAAGAGTAAGATTTGTTTTAATTGTGAGTTAATATGTAATATGGCTAAACTTTCAAGATACAACATAAAAAGTTTTATAAACAGAATATCAGAGGGTAGAGCTATTAAGGAAAACATTAAAATGAAAACAAATACTGAAACATACAATGTTAATTCAAAGAGAAATTTGAAAAAAATTAAATAAATGACAATGTATGAATGTTAACAATCAATAGTACAATTCTGTTAATATGTTTCTCAGTGTGAACTACAAACCAAAGAGAATTCCAATTAAAATTAGAACTAGGCTTTTATGTAAATTGACTAGCAGATTCTATAACTTTTATGAGATGTGAACCATCAGAGTGCTTCTAAGAATGAAGAATCAGGTAGAAGAATTTATTCGCACTGATCACAAGACTCATATTATAATACACTAAGGAAAGCAAAATATTGGCATATTGATCCATATTCAGATTGATAGAACAATATGTTCACAAAAAGTGCATGCATATGTAAACTGAATTTTTATAAGATTTGTCAATATAAGCTAATGAGAAAAATGAGGAATAGACAGCAGATATCAACACAGGAAAAAGCAAATGAATCTTCCTTATGTTTCAAAGGATCACTCCGTCCAATCAGTGAAATTTAGAATTCTGGTGATTTGGCACATGATAAGCATGTATAAAGTAAGGAACAATCATTTATTGTTCTCCTCACAGAAGAACTGTACCGACACACTTTGTCATTCCCTTTATTTCTCATCTGAGAATGCTCTTCTGGCTCACATACTACATAAAACAAGGGCTTGCACTTATCATTGCTAGTAAATACAGTAGTACTCACACTTCTAGTGGAAAACATAGGTTGTTCAATTGGTAGGCTCCCAAGTAATAGGCCGAGCTTCTGAAAACAGTAACTATGGGGATGTTAGGAGGAATGCCTGTGATTCTCATACCATGCACTCCATTTCTCCAATATTCATCTGTCAGTCATTGGATGATGAACACTGATGCCTCCCACTGACAGAGTTGCTCCAAACTGACAGTAGTGAGCAGTTGTGGTGACATGACAGAAGAATGCACGGCCAGGAAAATGTTCCAATGCGGGGTCTGACTTAGAAATGGAATCATACAAAGAGAACATTTAATTTTTCAGGACATGGCATTGTTTTGGGTTTTCTTTGTTTTCGTTTTTGTTTTTTAACTTCTACTCTCTACTTCCATGTGTTTTCATTAAACAAAAGTTCATCTGATGGTTTAGACCCAGGATGGCTCTTGTTTTTTTTTATGTTTTTTAAAGTATTTTTTAATTTTTATTTTTATTAATTACACTTTATGCACTTTGTATCCTCCCATAAACGCCTCCCTCCTCCCCTCTCAATCCTACCTTCCCTTCCCCTTCTCCACGCTTGCTCATCCCCAAGTCCACTGATAGGGGAGGTCTTCCTCTCCTTCCTTCTAATCCTAGTCTATCAGTTCTCATCAGGAGTGGCTGCACTGTCTTCCTGTGTGGCCTGTTGAGGCTGCTCCCCCATCAGGTTGAGGTGACCAAAGAACAGGCCAAACAGTTCATGTCAGAGGCAGTCCCTGTTCCCATTACTATGGAACCCACTTGGACACTGAACTGCCATGGGCTATATCTGTGCAGGGGTTTTAGGATTTTTCCATGCATGGTACTTGGTTGGAGTATGAGTCTCAGGAAAGACCCCTGTGCTCAGAGTTTTGGGTTCTGTTGCTCTCCTTGTAGAGCTCCTGTCATGTTCCTATCTTACTATTTCCCACATCTTTCATAAGATTCCATGCACTCTGCCCAACAGTTGGCCATGAGACTCAGCATCTGCTTTGATAGTCTGCAGGGCAGAGCCTTTCAGAGGCCCTCTGTGGCAGGCTCCTGACTTGTTTCCTGTTTTCTTTTTCTTCTGATGTCCATCCACTTTGGATATGGATGGACATTGAGCATTTTAGCGAGAGTCCTTCCTCTTGATTAGTTTCTTTAAGCGCACAGGTTTTAGTAGGTTTATCCCATATTATATGTCTACATTAGTGAGTATATACCATGTGTGTCTTTCTGCTTCTGGGATAGCTCACTCAGGATGATCTTTTCCAGTTCCCTGCAAATTTACTATTACCTGCAATTTTTATGATATCCTTGTTTTTTATTGCTGAGTAATATTCCATTGTGTAGATGTACCACAATTTCTCTATCCATTCTTCAGTTAAGGGGTATCTGGGTTGTTTCCAGCTTCGGGCAATTACAAATAAAGCTGCTACAAATATGGTTGAGCAAATGTCCTTATTATGTACTTGAGCCTCTTTTGGATATATGACTAGGATTGGTATAGCTGGATCTTGAGGAAGCGCTATTCCTAGTTGTCTGAGAAAACGTCAGATTGATTTCCAGAGTGGTTGTACAAGTTTACATTCCCACCAGCATTGGAGGAGGGTTCCCCTTTCTCCACTACCTCTTCAGCATGTGTTGTCACTTGAGTTTTTTATCTTGGCCAGAAGGGCCTGGACAGATATTATGAGGACCCTATGAGAACACAGATGTCAGCCCAGGCTACTATACCCAGCAAAACTCTCAGTCCTCATAGACAGAGAAAACAAGATATTTAACGACAAAAACAAATTTCAACAATACCTACACACAAGTCCAGCGTTACAGAAGACACTGGAAGGAAAAATGCAACTCAGGAAAACTACTTTCAAGAAAACACAGGAAATAATTAACCTGACTACAGTAAAACAAAAAGTAACCAAGCACATAAACTTACTACCACAACCAACATCAAAATCAAAGGATCTAACAGCCACTGGTCATTAATCTCTCTCAACAACAGTAGAGTCAACTCTACAATAAAAAGACACAGACTAACAGAATGGATGTGTAAATAAGACCCAGTAATCTGTTGCATACAAGAAATACACCTAAGTCACAAAGATAGACATTACCTGAGGGTAAAGGGCTGGAAGACAGTTTTTCAAGCCAATGGACCCAAGAAGCAAGCAGGAATGGCCATTCTAATATATGATAAAATAGACTTTCAACCAAAAATAATAAAAAGAGATGGGGAAGGACACTTCATACTCATCAAGAGAAAATTCCACCAGGAAGACATCACAATCCTGAACATCTCTGCCCCAAACACAAGGGCACCCACATTTGTAAAAGAAACATTGATAAAACTTAAACCACACATAGATCCCCACACATTAGTAGTGGGAGACTTCAACACCCCACTCTCAACAAAGAACAGGTCAACAAAACAGAAATTAAATAAGGAAACAATGTCTCTAACAGAGGTCATGAATCAAAGGGACCTAACAGACATCAATAGAACCTTACACCCAAACACAAAAGAATTTATCTTCTTCTCGGCACCTCAAAGAACCTTCTCCAAAATAGACCATATTCTTGGTCACAAAGCAAGCCTCAACAGATACAAGAAGACTGAAATAATTCCTTGTATCCTATCTGATCACCATGGAATAATGCTGGACCTCAACAACAACAGAAATAGCAAAAAGCCTACACACATGAAAAATGAACAACTTGCTACTAAATGACATTATGGGTTTGGTAAAATGATTTATTTATTTATTATTTACTATGTAGATAGTATTCTACCTGCATGTGTGCCTGAATGCCAGAAGAGGGCACCAGATCACCTTATAGATGGTTGTGATTCCCATGTGGTTTACTGGGACTTGAACTCAGGGCCTCTGTAAGACCAGCCAGTGCTCTTAACCTCTGAGCCATGGTTCCAGCCTGGCCTTATTGTTTAATTAATATATTTATTTATTCACTTCAGCTCAGCTCAGCTCAGCTCATTAAAACAGGTAGATCTGTTTTTAATTTCTTTCAGTAATAACCACAGTAATACTAGATTTACAAACTCAAAGTATATGCAGGCTTACAGTGATATGTGCAACCTGTTATCATAAAACAGGTAGGTAGACCAATGGACTAAGATAGATGACCCAGATATAAAACAAATACACCATACCCACTTAATTTTTGACAAAGAAGAAGAAAACATACATTTGAGAAAAGAAAACATAGAGATCTTGAAGATATTAAATATGGGAACAACTTGCCTTTTTTTCTTCTTTTTTCAAAAAAAATTTTAAAAATTTATTACAATTTATTCACTTTGTGTCCCAGCTGTAGCCCCCTCCCTCAACTCCTCCAAATGCTGCCCTCCCTCCTACTTCTCAATGAGAGCTGAGTCAGGGAAGAAATAAAGAAAGAAATTAAAAACTTCCTAGAATTCAGTGAAAGTGAAGGCACAGCATACCCAAACTTATGGGACACAATGAAAACAGTGCTAATAGGAAAGTTCATAACACTAAGTGCCTTCAAGAAGACATTCGATACATCTCATTCAAGCAACTTATCAGCTCACCCTGGGGTGGTGGGGAAAAGAAGCAGACACTCTCAAGAGTAAACTGCTGGAAATCTAACTCAGGGCTGAAATCAATCAATTAGAAACAAATAAAACAATTCAAAGAATCAATGAAACCAAGAGCTGGTTCTTTGAGAAAATCAACAAGATAGACAAGCCCTTAGACAAACCAACAACTTGTCTTAAAAAAACTTTAAGTTGCAGTAACAAGAGCTGGACCTGTTAGTGGAAACCTATAGCCCGAGTTACTTCAGAGTCTGAGGCACGAGCATGGTTAGGTTTGAAATCTGCTTTTTCTACATGGAGTGTTCAAGTCCAGTCTTAGCAACTTCTAGAGAAGATGTCTCAAAATAAAATTAGGGTATTTTGGATATAGTGTTAAATAGCACTTGCCTAGCAAGTGAAAGATCCTAAGTCAAGACCACATTACCTTATTCCAAAGGAAACAACAGGGACAGTGTCGGCTTCCTTTTCCCTTCCTTAATTTCCTCTCTAGTTTTCTGTCCTTCCCCTACTCTTCCTCTTTCATACCCCTGGGGATAAAGCCTTGGGCCTTTTGAAGTCTGAGCTAGCACTTTAACCAAAAGCTAGGGCATCTCACTAAGAATCTGAGTAATTTACAAACAAGGAACAAAAGGCAATCAAGCCATAAAAAACAAAACAAAACAAAAACCTTTGGTACTAAAGATTTGAAAATAAAATAGTAATAAATGAATACTTAGAGAGGCGTAACATTTAAAATGGAGAGAGATACCTTTAGTAACTATGCTAGAATTTAATGATTCACTCATAGAGATAACTCCAGGATCAATCATTTTAAAGTAGAAGCAATTACAATTTAAAGAAATAAATCATTTAAATTATGCACAAATATCTGAATTTTTTAATATGAAACTATTATCAAATTTTAGTTTAATGTATCATTGATATAAATATCAAATCATAATATAATAAGAAAAAAATGCAGATAAAAGGGAAAAATCATAAATAAGATATTGGGAGGTCTAATTTGAGCAACTGCAAAATGATATAGTGACTTAGTACTGGAAATTAATTATTATAATATCTAATAACAGGTTAATGGGAAAGACTTTATATAGTAATGGAAAAAATGTTTCTAATATAATTTGGCACATTTGTCTCATAAAACCTCACAGCCAAATGGAGGATGCTTCCTCAATCTGATAAATGGCAACTGGGAACTTTCTAGAGTTATAATGTTCTGAGAAAATGTTTGAAATATTTCCTTAAATACCACAGTTGTGACAAAGATGAAGAATGTATCTTCTTTAAGTCAACATGGTAAGTTTACCCTCATAAGTGCAAAAGCACAATATGAATGAAAGCATACAAAGCCCAAAGAAGAAAAAAATGTAGGTCACACCGTATAAATCTGTTCCTTATATGACCTCTCTGTTAACCTTGTCCTATGAGACTTAGTTAAGCTTATAAATAAAATGAAGAAAATGAGGACTGACCTCAGTAGCAGAAAAAACTAAGTCAGGCAAGATGAATAATACTTTAATACAATATTTACAAAAAGTAAAATTAATTAAAGAATGGGAAATTATGTAATTATATTGTAATCTCAAAAACGTTTTTAAAATCCAAGATAAAAATATCAATCACTTTTTCCGTATATCACAATATCACTTAAGTTAGTATAGTCAAAAGTTACACATTTAGCTAGAAAGGCAAGCAAATATGTATAATGTTATACAAGAGAATTAATTTTGGTGAATCGAAATATGACTAAATAAATGCAGGCATATTTTACATTGATGGAGAACAAGACAGTTTTGTCAAGAGGTTAATTATGTCATTAGTTTGTAGATTCAATTAATAAAAATTAAATGCATAGTACTACGTAAAATAAGTTGATATGAGAAGTGATACACATCATATTGTTAAAATATATGATGTATTTTAAAACTAAACCAACTGAAAAAAATATTTGTGTGTGTGTGTATGTGTGTGTGTGTGTGTGTGTGTGTGTGATTTATGCAGTTCTTTATTGTGAACTTAGAAGGTAAAATGTCATGTGGCAATGTTAGAATATTGGGCATGCTTGTCTGGTTATACAGCCATATTTATCTGCAATGGCACACCTAAACTTCTTTCTTAAATTGAAACTTATGCCTGTTTGCCAGCCTTCTCAATTTTGCCCTTTGCTTCAATGAAGAAAAGGTCCTTGTGTTGTCCCAATGTACACAGGGGAACTCAGTTTTCCTTGTCCCCAGGGTCAGATATTTCTTGCCTGGCAAAAGAGAACAACAACTCTTTCTAACTTTGAGAGCCCTAGTTCTACCCAGATTTCCCTATTTCTTAGGCGTAGCTCAGTGATGCAACTGACTGGAATTCCTTCCTTATCAACACCATTTCTTTACAGTGACCCCATGGGTCTCCTTTGCCCACACGGCTTTGAATTCTCCTAAATAGAAAGTAAGTGACCTTTAGAAAATATAAAATAAGTGAAGATGTTTTTATTAGCTGATTCTAAATTGGCATTATGCTGTTACAATAATCTGATCCACTGAGTCATAGTGGTTTACCCTTTTTAAAATCATCTTTAAATATTGAGAAATCTGTAGAGTGTATTCACTCTGAAGCATAAAGAACGAAGGTCAGCTAAGTGGACTCAACGCATTCAGCACTGAAATCACACCTGTTTTTTATGAAGCCAGAGCTGTGTTAGCTAAAATAAAGCAATGACTATGAAGCCGTAAGTATCTGTCTGCAGATGCACAAGTGAAGCTTTTTTGTAGTCCTTAAAATTTTGAGACTGTTATTTCTTCTCAAAATGTGCATAGAGCCACCCTTAGATGGTAATAGAGCCAAGACACATGCCTTTCTCCAAAGAACTTAGCTTTGTTTATGAAGCAATGTATCTGAATGCAGATATCAGAAGAATACTTCTAAGAAAATTAAGTCTTTAATTAAATCTAAAGTAGGCAATGTGTATCAAAACCACAAAAGACTTCAACAGTCTCTTCATCTGCCAAATGTTGCTCTGTTTGCACATGGCTCTTATTCCCTCTTGCATACCATGTCTGTTCCCTGAAATCTAAATGGCAGGCATTGACTGCGATGAAGAGGGAATAGTACTGGATGCAAATTTTATGATGTGCACAACAAATACACTTTGCTGAACATAATTAAATTTTTCTTTGACAAAATCTCAAGGACTGGAATAAGTGACTGGATTGATAATTCAGATGAGTTGGTTTTATTACATGGTGACCCTGGAGAAGTAAAATGGTGATGACAAGAATTGGCTTTCCTAAGACCACCTGTGTCTGATATGACTCAAAGATGCTGATAACATTCTTTATTACTTTTCACAACTGATTTCTCGTATCTCCTTTTCACATGCTTCAATGTGCAGGGTCTGGGATGTTCAGAGATTATGAAATATATCCAACTTCATACAGCGGTGCGGAATCATGCTACCCTGAAGTCGGAACTGTTTAATGGGGAGTGATGAAGAACACACGGAAGCTGACCGCTGCGTCAGTCTTTCTCCCGTGCCTGCCCCCACAGGTATGGCACAGACCATGAAGACTAAAGAGAATTCCTGTTAAACCCCTTTGCTCCTGAAATGGTCATGTAACCTATATTTGATTTTCCAACAAAACAGGTTATAAGACCTGGAGTTACATGTTACAGGGGATTATACATAGCAACATAAGAAGGATGGAATCAAGTTGAACATCCAGAAATAAACCCACACACCTATGGACACTGATTTTTTACAAAAGAGCTAAAACCATACAATTGAAAAAAGACAGCATCTTCCAAAAATGGTGCTGGTCTAATTGGATGTCTACATATATTAAGAAAAAAAAAAGGAAAATCCAAGCAGATCAAAGACCTCAACATTACATCAAATACATTAAATCTATTAGAAGAGAAGGTGAGTAAGAGCCTTGAAGTCATTGGCACAGGGGACAACTTCCTGAATGCAACAGCAGCAGCCCAGGCTCTAAGATCAACAATTAATAAATGGGACCTCTTGAAACTGAAAAGCTACTACAAGCCAATGGACACTGTCATTAGAACAAAATGACAGTCTACAGACTGGTAAAAGATCTTCACCAATCCTACATCTGACAAATGGCTAATATCTAAAGTATATAAAGAAATCAAGAAACTAAACAACAGCAAACAAAATAACCCAATTAAATAAAAATAGGCACAGAGCTAAAGAGAGAACCTTTAAAGAGCAACCTTGAATGGCTGAGAAGTATTTAAAGAAATGTTCAGTGTTCTTAGCCGTTAGAGAAATGTGTTACTGTTATCTTTATAAACCTGAGTTTATTTCTCTTAATGAACTCTTAAACCAGCTATCATACAAATAATTGAGACCCTGTAATATATGTTTAATAATAACCTTCACAGCACAAGAACTGAGCAATTATTTCTTTATACTGAGCTAATCTAGTTTCCACCCAGCATACAACCCAGTATACTTGTACTTTGTAGCTTTGCTGCTGAGCTTTTCAAGTTTCTTGCATCTCTTCCTTGACTTAATTTCTTGGTTGAATCTTCTAAATCCTCCTCTACTGGCTCACAAGAAGTCCAGTCCTATTCTCTCTCCTGCTCAGGCTATAAGCTGCTGTATATCAGGAAACCATTTGAAATCAGAGTTTACACAACATTAAGACAGGAGATTCTCAGAGCAAGGCTTGCATCCAGATATGGAGAATCTAGAAATCAGCATTTGAATTACACAATAATCTTATGCCTACAGAAATGCAAAACAAAATGACTCTGAGATTCTCTCTTACACACCTCAGAATGGCTAAGATCAAAACCTCAAATGATGGTACAAGCTGGCAACAAAAGTGGAGAAAGGGGAACACTCCTCCATTGTGGGTGGAAGTGAAAACAATCTGACACTTTCTCAGAAAATTAGTAGTTCTACTGCAAGACTCAGCTTTACTACCTCTGGGTATAGACCCAAAAGACGCTTCTCCATACAACAAGGATAACTTGCTCAACTATGTTAATAGCAGCTGTATTCATAATATCCAGAAACTGGAAACAACCTTTATGTCCCTCAACCTAAGAATGGATAAAATTTTGTGAATGTGGTATCTTTACACAATTACTCAGCTCTTAAAAGCAAAAAGATCATGCAATTTTCAGGCAAATGGATGGAACTAGAAAAGATCATCATCATGAGTGAGGTAACACTAACCCAGAAAGAAAAGCATGGCATGAACTCACTTAGACATGTAGTAGAAGTGAAGAGTGGGAAGGTAGTGGAAGAAACAGAGAGATATGAGGGTGGAGATCAGACCTGGGGAGAGCAGGGGTGGAACGACAAAAGGTCTGTAGAGGAAAGAGAAAATGTGGACAGGGGCATTTCTCCAACAAGCTTGATAGCTAAATTGGAGTAGGGTACTATAGGGATATGAGAGGGACTCTAGCTAAGACTCCTAGTAGTACATGAAAGATGACACTCTTAACTAGGCAGATCCCCTAGTAAAGGGAAACACAAAGTCACCCACAAAAACTTTGACTCAAAATTCACCCTGCCTACAAGATGTGCAGGCAGAAAGATAAAGCAGATATAACAGATACAGAGGGAAGGTCTAAACTACGTCTGGCCCAACCGGAGAGAACCAACCCCTGACACTTTTAACAATCTCTGTCTTGCTTGTAGCCATGAATCAAGTCGATTTGTCTTGAGAGACTGCACCCAGCAGTGCATTTAGATGCTGGGCTTCACAGCCAAACATCAAGTGAGGTGTAGGAAGCCTTGTGACAAAGTTGGGGGTTGGGGAGGAAGGGACCTGGAGATGGTAAAGCTTCACAAGACAAACAGAACAAACTAACCAGGGCCAAGAGGGGCAGTGGGGGCTCCCCTTTGCTGAGGAATAGGGGAGGGTGTTGGGGAAGAGGGGGGTTGAGTGGGACTGGGAATTGAGGTGGGGTGGGCTAAGACCAGGATGTAAATCGAATTACTTAATTAATTTTTTAAAGGGCTTAAGCAGGTATATTAGCTAAGTCCTTATCTTCTTCATTACCACTTCATCATACTCTCTTTTGTCTGGAGATGTTTCTCTGCAACTTGTCATTCATTCTATAAACTTAGTATAAAATAAATTTTTCCAAGTATCTTTGGGCTTTTGTTTCTTCACGCAACTGAAGAGAAGTAGTTTAACTATTAAGAGTACTTGATGCTCTTGCTGTTTTAGTTTCCAGCACACACAGGGTGCCTGCCTGCTTCTGACCTCCATGGGTACCTTTGTATATACGTATGTATATAGGTGTATTTGTATACATGTATTTTTTCCTGTTAATCTGCTGTTTGGGCAATGAATTTCAGTCACAATCCTAGGAAACAAAATGAAGCTGCTTTTTTTTTTCTTCCCACAGTTTCAGCATTTGTATGTGGAGGGAAAAGCCTGGAGATTGGCATGCTCATTTGGGAAAATGACTTGATATATCATAGTCCTAACATCTGCTCCTAACTCCTTTACTCACCATCGGCAACTTATATTTTACAACTATTCTTTCCCTTTTCCTTGCTCAGTCATTAACTCATCAATCTTTCAGGACTTGGAAAGCAGAATTTTATTTCATATAATTCAATCTGCATAGCCTTAAAAAATTGAACATATTTATATGCTGCATAAATATAAGGAAAATGAGTACCTATGAGAATTATACAGATCCCTCATCAAGTCCAAGTTTGCCATATCATATCCATTTTCCAGCTTGAATACTTTATCAGGTGGCAGCAGTAGGAAATAAGAACACCTGATTCTCTTTCCATTTGTCACAACAAATAATCAGGAAAAACAAGAACAATAGCAACATCAACAACAAATTTCACTGATGCAATAATAACACATGAGCAGCTAATAACCGATTTGAAAACAGCATCCATTGAAAGATCACCTTTGTATGGTTTGGACAATTGTTCACCAAAACACCATGTTTGTGCACACTGGACAAGTCATAAAATATACAACCTATCAGATAGCCAGCACTCTCCTCCATAATGGAATGAAACAACCATCAAAGACATATTACTCAAGGGTTCTTGGGATCATTAGTCACTAAAATTCAAGCTATCAGACAAATTCTGCACAACAGCTTCAAACATCAGGTGACTTAAGGTGCAGGGCATGCATCTCACAGTGCATTGTGTCTGTAAATAGAGGTGATGGAAGGGAGTATTTGTGCTGACTATTTATTTCTTTGCTGTCTGACTGCTCTAGCTCCTGAGGGGTTAGGAGTCTATAGCCTGCTGTTCCTCAACTGCTGAGATCAGAACACGTAACACAGATGGAGTGAGCTGTGTTCTGAAGGCTGCCACTTTACAGAGATAAGGCTGCAAAGCAGAGAGATGCTCAGCTTTGCCTCTCCCTGAAATTGCCTGAGCAACCATCAATAATAACCACTTGCTTCTCTACTGTTCTGTTAAATCACACAACCTTGCCTACACAGGTGAAATTTGATGGAAATGATTTACTTAAATTATCTGCAACGCCTATAGCTTTCTTACTTTAGTTTCTGTTCTATCACTCACTCTTCTCTTCATCCCTTTTCCCCTCCTCTTGCACCTCTCTCTTTTTCCTCCTCTCGCCTCCAGTTCAGATCTATAGCCAAAATGCAATGATTTAAGAACCTGGTTGAAATATCAGATCACATTTCTTTACCAGTTTCCTTGAGTGTGTTTAATGAGCTGTACTGTACCTTAGCCTCCTTTGTCATTCTACTGTCACTCACAGCACTAAATCTCTAAGTAGGAGAAATTGCAAAACACTCTTATCCCCATTAGAAACACTTGTTTTATCTTAATATGGCTTTGCAATTAAAGTAAGTCAATTTCTAGCATGCAAAGGAAGGTAGCATCAAAGAATTGTATCAACATGTAAAGAATAGAGTCATACCAAAATATAAAGATCATAGAAATTCAAAATCTTAAATGTTCAGAAAACAAGCTCTTCATACCTCTTCCTGCCTTCAGAGAGCAAGGGCTAAAGGGGCTGAACATGCATCTGAATAGTAGTTTTAAAACAATTCATGGAGAATGCATAGCATAGGGTTTAGTACTAGTAGATGCACAAAATTGCTGACTACATTTTCAATTGATTTCCTCCTGACAGCCCTTAAGTGTCCTGTGTCACCCCTATAGAGTGGGGTTCCCAGATAAGCAGCTTAGATGACTTTCTTTGGCATGCTTCAACAGTTTTAACATTTGTCTTCCTTAGGATTTTTATTGCTGTGGTAAAACACCAGACCCAAAAGAAACTTGAAGGAGGAAAAGGTTCATTTCATCTTATATATACAGGTAATAGTCCATTACTAAGGAAAGTCAGAGCAGGAGTCTGGAGGCAGAAATTATGGAGGAATGCTGCTTATTAGCTTGTTCTTCATAGCTTGCTAAGCCTGCTTTCTTTTTAAAAATTTATTTATTTTTTTATAAATCAGTTTATTCACTTTGAATCCCAGCTATAGCCTCCTCCCTCATTCCCTCCCAAACCCATCCTCCCTCTTTCCCTCATCTCCTCCCATGCCTCTCCCTCAGTCCACTGATAGGGGAGGTCCCCTTCCCCTTTCCTCTGACCCTAGCCTATCAGGTCTCATCAGGATTGGCCGCATTGTCTTCCTCTGTGGCCTGGTAAGGCTGCTCCCTCACCAGGGGGAGGTGATCAAAGAGCCAGCCATTGAGTTCATGTCAGAGACAGTCCCTGTTCCTATTGCTAGGGAGACTGAGCTGCCATGGGCTACATCTGTGTGGGGATTCTAGGTTATCTCCTTGCAGGCAAAGGATAGGAGCTAGAAAAAATCATCCTGAGTGAGGTATCCCAGAAGTGGAAAGACACACTTACAAATTGATATTACACATATAATATAGGATAAACATACTAAAATCTATATACCTAAAAAAGCTAAGCAAGAAGAATGACCTTGAGTAAGACGATCAGTCCTCACTCAGAAGGCAATGGGACAGACATTTGAAGTGGGAGAAAACAGGGAACAAGACAGGAGTCTACCACAGAGGGCCTTTGAAAGACTCTAACCAGCAAGGTATCAAACAGATGCTGATACTCATGGCCAAACTTTGGGCACAGTACAAGGAATATTATGAAAGAAGATGGAGATAGAAAGACCTGGAGGGGACAGGAACTCCACAAGGGGAACAACAGAACGAAAAAATCTGGGCCCAGGGGTCTTTTCTGAGACTGATACTCTAACCAAGGATCTATTCTCTTGTTAATTGTAGTCCCCTTTTCAACTCCAGATGACCAGAACCACAGATTCTTAATTAAAAACACTATATAAATGACCCTGGTAGAGTCTTTGCTTCCCTAACATACAAAACAGGCATCCATTGTTTGCATTGATAGCAACATTTTTTTTTCAAAATTCTCATTGACTTATCTATCATCTATCTCTATCTATTTTAATATATTTATTTATCTTGGTATTAGCCCCTCTCTTTCTCCTGGTCCTGCCATCTGCTGTCTCCTCCCCTATTCTTCAAAAATAGAGCTCTACCACCTACAACACACCCTAGCTCACCAAGTCCCCTCAGGGCTGAGCAAGCCCTCTCCCCTTGTGGTCTGGAGAGGCAGGGGTACGTGATCAAAAAGCAGGCAATAGACTCCATGGTGGAGACAACCACTGTTCCCTTTACTAAAGGACCCATATGAAGCCTGAGCTGCCCATCAGCTACATCTGTGTAGGGGATCTAGGTCCAGTTCATGGATGGTCCTAGGTTGGGTATTTTAGTCTACATGCCCCTCTGGGCCCTGGTTAGTTGCCTCTGTTTTCTTGTGGAGCTCATATCACATCCAGGTTCTTCTATTGCCCCCCCACCCACCCACCCACCCCCACACACACTTTCAGCAGACTCTCTATACTTTGCTAAATGTTTGGCTGTGAGTCTGAGCATCTGTTACAAGGCACTGCTGGGTAGAGCTTCTCAAGGACAGCTATGCTAGACTCCTGTCTAAAAGCATAAGGGAGTATCGTTAATAGTGTCAAGACTTACCTCTTTGCCATGGATTGGCTCTCAGGTTGTACTAGACAGTGACTGAACATTCCTCCAATCTCTGCTCTTTCTTTATCCCTGCACATCTTGTAGGCAGGGAAAATTTTGTGTAGAAGTTTTGTGGGTGGGTTGGTGTTCTCCTCCATCTACTAGTAGTCCTGTCTAGTTAGAAGGTATCCTCTTCAGTCTCCATGACCCCTACTACTAGAAGTATCAGCTAGAGTCACTCTCATATGCTCCCAGAAGCCTATCCTGTCTTAAGTCTCCAACTTTTCATATAGATGGCCCTGCTCATGTTTTCTCTTCTCTTCTCTCCTGCTCTCTCTGGTTCTAATCAACACCCTTATTTCTCTTTGCTCTCCTTGTACAACCTTGTTCCCTTTATTCAACAGCTTTCACTGTCTATTCTTTTTCCCCTTCTGAGTGAAATTTAAGCATCTTCCCTTGGGTTTTCCTTGTTACTTATTTTCTTTGGATCTGTGAATTGCAGCAAGCCTAGAACCAACATCAAATTAAAAGGAGAGAAACAATGCCACTGAAATCAGAGCCAAGACTGGGCTGCTCACTCTCACTGTATCACCCTAATAGTACTTGAAGTCCTAGCTAGAGCAATAAGACAACTAAAAACGTCAAGGGTATACAAACTGGAAAGGAAGAAGTCAAAGTTTCTCTATTTGCAGAAGATAGTATATATAAGTGACCCCAAAAATTCCTCTAGGGATCTCCTACAGCTGGTAATCAGCAAAGTGGCTGGATACAACATTAATTAAAAAAAAAAAAAGCAATAGCCCTCCCATAAACAAATGACAATGGCTGAAAAAGAAATTTAGGCGACCACACCCTTCACATTAGCTACAAATATTATGAAATACTTTGCTGTAACTCTAAGCAAGTCAAAGACCTGTATGACAAGAACTTCAAATCTCTGAATAAAGAAATTGAAGAACATATCAAAACATGGAAAGAGCTCCCATGCTCATGGATTGGTAGGAGTCACATAGTGAAAATGGCTAACCTACCAAAACAATCTACAGATTCAATGCAGTTCCCACCAAAATACTGACACAACTATTTATAGACCTTGAAGAAAACAGTTCTATAATTCATATCGAAAAACAAACACCAGAATAGCTAAAAAGTTCTTATCTTCCAAGGTCCAATAGAATATTTTTGTTGTACTAAGCACTCAAATGCTTTTTCCAACCAAAAGTTCATATGATACCACAATATCTATCTCAAAAACACAAAGCCAAGTCTCTCCTAGCAATATCCCACAAAGCTGGAACCAATTTATGCCTTATTTAGGGTTCCCGTTGCTGTGACAAAGTACCATGATCAGAGTCCACATGAAACAAAAAGGGTTTGTTTCATCTTTTTTCTTTTAATTTTTATTTTTTATTTTAACTACAGTTTATTAACTTTGTATCCCAGCTGTAACCCCCTCCCCCATTCCCTCTTAATCCCACCTTCCCTTTCTTATCTCCTCCCATTCTCCTCTCCAAATCCACTGATAAAGGAGGTTTCCTCCCCTTCCATCTGACCCTAGCTTATCAGGTTTTATCAGGACTGGCTGCATGGTCCTCCTCTGTGGTCTAGCAAGGCTGCTCAACCTTCAGGAGGGGGTTGGTCAAAGAGCCCTCAGAGTCAAGTGATCAAAGAGCCAGCCACTGAGGTAATGTCAGAGACAGTCTCTGTTCCCCTACTCGGTTATCCACTTGAATACTGAACTGCCATGGGCTACATCTGAGCAGAGGTTCTAGGTTATATCCATGAATGGTCATTAGTTGTAATATCAGCCTCAGAAAAGACCCCTGTGCCCAGATACTTTGGTTCTGTTGCTCTCCTTGTGGAGCTCCTGTCCTCTCCATGTCCCACTACCTCCCCCTTCTTTCAGAGGATTCCCTGAATGCTACCCAAATTTGGTTAAGAGTCTCAACATCTGCTTTGATATACTGCTGGGTAGAGTCTTTCAGAGACCCTCTGTGATACCACTCCTAGGCATATATCCAAAATATGCTCAAGTGTACAACAGAGACATTTGTTCAACCATGTTCATAGAAGCTTTATTCATAATAGCCTGAACCTGGAAACAACCCAGTTGAGTCTCTACAGAGTAATGGATATAGAAATTATGGTACATTTACACAATGGAATACTACTCAGCAATTAAAAACATAGAAATCATGAAATTTGTAGGCAAATGGTGGGATCTACTAAAGATCATCCTGAGTGAGGTATCCCAGAAGCAGAAAGACTCACACGGTATACTCACTTATAAGTGGATACTAGACCTATAAGATAGGATAAACATACTAAAATCTGTACACCTAAAGAAGCTAAGCAAGAAGGAGGACCCTGGGTAAGATGATCAGTCCTCACTCAGAAAGGCAAATGGGATGGACATTGGGAGAAGGAGAAAACAGGTTTGTTTCATCTTATAATTCCAAGTAACAACAGATCCCTGGGTGAAGTTAGGGCAGGAAGTCAGAAGCAGGAACTGAGGCACAAGCCATGAAAGAATGCTGCTTACTGGCTTTCCCCTCCTGGTGCCTCAATTTGCTTTCTTTTATCATGCAGGAACACCAGTCCCAGTGGGCTATTCCTTCTTCCATCAGTCATTGACTAAGAAAAGGACCACAGGCTTGCCCTCAATCAAATTGGAGAAGTGTAGTTTCTCAACTAGAATTCCCTCTTTCGAGGAGACTCTAGCCTGTATTGAGTTGAAAAACCCAAACCTATCCAGGGCATCATCGATAATAATACTTGGCACAAGTACACCTTATTACATAGAAACAATATTTAGAAATCCAGTACCACAGATGTAAAGCAGTGAGGTGATTAAATTTTCACCAGTCAAGTTTACATACTAGAATCAACATACTTTATGACAGGATCTCTTTGCAGATCCTGGCCTTGAATTTGTCGTCTTCTTGCCTCATATCCTGAGTGATGGGATTAAAAATGTGTTCTTCAATATATAGCTTTCAAATATTTCTACCAAATATGTTTCCCCTGAGGCATAAAGGATTCTCTTTTTTTACTAAACACATATTTCTTAGAAACATCAAACAGTGACTCACCTATTTATTTATTTATTCTATTTATTTAGACTATTTATTCTTCATGCCTTAACTCTGTGGTATAAATAAGGTAGCTTTATTAGATATTATTCTTTTTTGGAATATTTATACAACTCTGCTGAATGTACATTGTAGTATATTTTATAGCCAGATAGCATTGTAAGTTTTCTAAATATTTTTAAGCTATTTATACATATATAATTTAATATATGCATATATACATTTTAAACTCAGTTTGACTATAAGGCGTTTGAATATTTGAAATTCTTAGAAGAAGGAAATTATAAAATAACTGTACTTTTAATCTAATTTTATATATTTTGTAATTATAAATTTTAATTTATATTTAATTTATGATTATAAAATTTTATAATTTTATAATCTAATCTAATTAGAATATAGCAATAATGTTTTTATCACGCTGTATGTTCTATTAGGCAGTGCTGGACTGCAATCCCAAGATTTTTCTGGTTTTGTAGGAATTGTAAAAAACTAGTATGCTCATTAAAAACCTAGTAGGTTTATTGGATAACCAGGTGTCCTTTTGTTAAGCCATATTGTACCTTTTCATCAGTGTGACAAAACATTTGTGAAAGCTACTTAAAGTCAGAAAAGTTTCCTTTCGCTCATGGCAGCAAGGTTTCAGCCCAGAATAGACTGTCTCCATTGCTATGGAATTGAGGTGAGACAGAACACTGTGTCAGAGAACACTGGATAGATCAGAGCTGATCACCTCCTGGCAGGTGGGAAGCAGAGAGACAGTGGCAGAAAGGATTGGACAAGAGAGCACACTTCAAAGACAAGCCCAGTGACCTACTTCCTCTAACCAGAGCCCAATCTGTAGGTTCTGTCACCTCCTAATGATGACATTGAATCATGACTTCATAGAAGGAATAATCCACTGGCCATCTCAGAGTCCTCTTAATTGAATCAATATCCAAAGAAGCAAGCATTCAGCACAGATGTCTTTGGGACATTTCAAGTTTATTGTGTACCATTACCACTCTCTGGTGCTCATGATTTCAAAAGTTGGCATAGCTGGACCTTTCACACTCTTATGTCTATACAGGTTATTTTCTGCCTAATGGACTTCTAGTCAGTATGTACACAGTATACAGGTTCTGGGACCAGGTTCATGTCTGGCACTACTACTATATGTTTACTTTCCTCCAGCCACTGGTACCTTTGGACATAAGAGTCCCTGTTTGCTTCATCTATCTCTTGGTAGCCAGAGAAGTACTTTTTTTCTCTCTTTCTTTCCTTCTTTCTTCCTTTCTTTCTTGTTTATTATACTCTAATGTCTTCAAGGATCCCTTCACTCACTGTTACCTGCTACAGTATCATTGAGAAAGGGGTTGGTTCTCTTTAGAGAGCTTAAAGCATGTGAGGGACTCTGTGAAGTTTTGAGGTACAATCCTTAAGAGAAGACTCATCATTGACACCATTTGCAAGTTGTAGTCTTTCCAAATCTAAGCAGAGTTATGAAAAATCACTAAAAGGTGAAAAAAGATAAAAGGTTACAGCACTCATTGAAACTGGTATTCTTAAACCACACACCTAGGGCATGTTATAAGAAAAGGAAACATGACAAGGAACCAAGGGAGGAGATCAACAGGGCCCATATGGAAGAAAGAGTATTTTAGGATGGCGAACTTGTCCTGTCTTTAGGATGTATTCCACTTTTGCAATCTATGTGTGACAATAACCAGAGGATATTGTTAGTGAGGGAAGCTCCTTCCACAACCAACAAGTGGGTATTTCTCTGGGCATTAATGTTTGATTAACTGTACAGTTGAACTTAAGTTGCTGTTTACTGGAGCTTAAATGGATGCCCTATTGCTTCACTCATGCTAATTCACATTTCTATACAAATAATTGAACAGGCCTCCTGAAATAAAAAAAATAAGGAAGACTCCATTTATTTTGTCTCTAGAAAGTTGCCATCCATGCCACAGTATCAATTATTTTATTTATTAATTCAATTTACATATTAGTCTTAGACCCCTCCCTCCTCCTTCCTCGTCTCACGCTCCCTTCTGCACCCCTCCACCATATTCCTCAGAATAGGGGATGCCCCCTACCCAGGCACTCCAGCTCCTTTTTTACATAAAGACTGAGTTCCTCTTCCTCCCGCGTGGCCTGGTAGGAAAGCCCCATAAGGCAGAATTGATCAAGAAGCAGGCAACATAGTTTGTATCAGAGATATTCCCCCCACTCCCTAGCTAGTGGGCTGACATGAAACCTGAGATGTCCATCAGATTTATGTTTTGGGGATCTTTGAATTGTAGTTATCTTATTCTGTACCATATGACTAAAATCTACTTGTGAGTATATACCATGTGTTTGTGTTTCTGGGTCTGTTGTTACCTCACTCAGAATGATCTTTTCTAGCTCCATCCATTTGCTTACAAATCTCATGATTTCCTTGTTTTTAGTGGCTAAGTACTATTCTGTGTGCAAATGTACCACAGTTTCTTTATACATTCTTCGGTTAAGGGACATGTAGGTTGTTTCAGATTCTGGCAAGTATTGGTGTTAGTTCTTCTGTGAACGTCTGGTAGAATTCCATACTAAAACCATCTGGACTAGGACCTTTTTGGATTAGGAGACTTTTGATGGCTGCTTCGATTTTTTTAGGGATTATAGAGCTGTTTAAACTGTTTAGCTCCTCTTGATTTAACTTTGGTAGGTAAAACCTATCAAGAAAATGGTCCATTTCCTTTAGATTTTCCAACTGTGTGGAATACAGGCTTTTGAAGTAAGACATAAGCATTCTTTGGGTTTCCTCAGTATCTGTTGTTATGTCCTCCTTTTTATGTCTGATTTTGTTAATTGGAATATTGTCTTTTAGTGAGTTTCTCTAGGATTTTGTCTATCTTGTTGATTTTCTTAAAGAACCAACTCCTGCTTTCCATGATTCTTTGCATTGCTCTTTTAGTTTCTAACTTATTGATTTCAGCCCTGAGTTTGATTATTTACTGTGGTCTACCTCTTTTGAGTGTAGTCTTTGCTTCTCTTTTTATCTAAAGCTTTCAGGTGATCTGTAAGGTTGCTTACATGGATTCTCTCCAATTTCTTTATGAAGGCACTTAGTAGTATGAACTGTCCTCTTAGCACTGCTTTCATGTGTCCCATAAGTATGGGTAAGTTGTGCCTTCCTTTTTTCACTGAATTCTAGGAAGTCTTTATTTCTTTCTTTATTTCTTCACTCACCCAGTGATCATTGGGGAGGCAGTTGTTAAATTTTCATGAGTGTGCAGGCTTTTCATTGTTTCTGTTGTTGTTTGTCCCTAGCTTTAATTCATGGTCATCTGATAAAAACAGTTCATTAATTCAATTTTTATGTACCTATTGAGGTTTACTTTGTCACCGACTCTATGGTGTAGTGCTGAGAAAAAAGTATATTCTTTTATGTTTGAATCAGAAGTTTGTAGACATCTATTAGGTTCATTTAATTCATGATCTCTGTTAACTTCATTATTTCTCTATTTTGTTTCTGTCTTGATTTGTCCATTGGTGAGTGGGGTGCTGAAGTCTCCCACTATTAATGTGTTGGGATCAACGTGTAATTTAAGTTTTAATAATGTTTCTTTTATTAATGCAGTTTCCCTTGTATTTGGGGTATAAGTAGTGATGTCCTCTTGGTAGATTTTTTCCTTTGATAAGAATAAAGGGCCTTCCCCATCTCTTTTGATTAATTTTGGTTGAAAGTATTTTATTAGATATTAGAAGATCTACTCCAGCTTACTTCTTGTTTCAGTTTGCTTGGAAAACATTTTCTAGCCCTTTACTCTGAGGTAATGTCTATCCTGGTTACAGAGGTATGTTTCTTGAGTGCAACAGAATATTGGATCCTGTTTTCATAACCGTTCTGTTCTGATACCCTGTGTCTTTTTATTGAAGGATTGAGTCCATTGATATTGATAGATATCAGTGACCAATGATTGTTAGTTACTTTTATTGTGGAGTTGGTGATGAGAGTGTGTTTTGTGTGCTTGTTTTCTTTTGGTTTGCTGTTGAGAAGTTATCTATATAGTGTGTTTTCTTGGGTGTAGTTGATCTTTGGGTTAGAGTTTTCCTTCTAGTATCTTCTGTAGGGCATACTCAGTGCATAGATATTTTTTAAATTTAGTTTTGTCATGAAATATCTTGTTTTCTCCATCTATGGTGACTGAAATGTTTTTCAGGGTAGAGTAATCTGGCTTGGCATCTGTGGTCTCTTAGTGTCTGCATGGCATCTGCCCAGCCCCTTCTGGCTTTTATAGTCTCTGCTGAGAAGTCAGGTGTGAGTCTAATTGATCTAACTTTATATGTTACTTGGCCTTTTTCCCTTGCCTCTTTTAACGTTTTTTTTCTTTGTTTTGTAGATTTATTGTTTTGATTAGTATGTGGCAGGAGGAATTTCTTTTCTGGTCTAGTCTATTTGCTATTCTGTAAGCCTCTTTTATGTTTAAGGACATCTTTTTCTTTAGGTTGGGGAAATTTTCCTCTATGATTTTCTTGAAAATATTTTCTGGACCTTGGAGCATGGAATCTTCTTTTTTTGTCTAGTCCTATTATTCTTTTTTAATTTTCATCTTTTCATGATGTTCTTGATTTCTTGTTTTCTGTCAGTAACTTTTCCATTTTTATGTTTTCTTTGAGCAATGCATCAATTTCTTCAGTTGTATCTTTAGCACCTGAGATTCTCTCCTCCATCTTTTGTATTCTGTTGGTGATGCTTATGTCTATGGTTCCTGATTTCTTCTCTAAGTTTTCTGTCACCAGGGTTTTCTTGATTTATGTTTTCTTTATTGACTCTAATTCTACTATCAGGTCTTAAACAGTTTTATTCATTTCCTTCACCTGTTTGATTTTGGTTTCCTGTCTGTCCTTGATTGCCACCATTTGGTTTGGTTGCAATGCCCTATATTTCTTTGAAAGATTTGATCATTTCCTCTTTATATGCCTCTGAAAACTGCATAAGCTCAGATTTAAGGTCATTGTCTTGTGTTTCAGCTGCATGAGAATATCCCTTGTTTTTTGGCATTTCTGGTGGAGCCATGATGTCCTAGTTTTTGTTAATTGTATTCTTTTGAAGGCTTTTAGCCATCTGGTTGTCCTTAGCCATGGCTGTTTGTTGCTTGAACCTGCACTGAAACCTGGTGTGTCTATCACTGTTTCTGGAGTAGTCTTCAGGATGAGGAGAGAGGTCCAGGATAACAGGAATAGATACTGGTGTTTCCTATGCAGCCATATTGGGAGGGGTATTTCAGAAAGCCAGGCTCAGGAAATACCTTGAGCATGGGTGTTGTGGGTATGGGTGGGGTGGGCACAGGTGGTGTGAGCTTTGGTGCCTTGACAGGCAGGGGCAGAAGCTTCTCTGGTGGAAGTTACTGGGAGTGTAGGGATCAGCATCAGATGGCATCACAGGGAATCTGGTGCCTCAGATTAGAGGCCTAGCAAACACTACTGCAGCACTGCTGGGACTCAGATTCCTCTGGGCGCCTCCATCTTAGAAGTGGGATCTGTATGATTTCATTGTCCACCTGGTATCCACAGGGGGACCAGTAGAACTCTTGTTTGGAGGTTGAGATGCTCTCCCAGTAATCTACATGCTGCTCTCAGTGAATTGTGTGTGTCGGGGGAGGGGAATCCAACATCTAGCAGCGGAGTCAAGGGTCTCTGGACCTGGGGACCTGCACTCTCTTGAGTATTTAGAAAGGGCAGAGGTTCCCAGTTCTTAAATCCCGGACCTGGGAGACAGCCAGAGGGGCCTGGGTGGTCTCCAACTTCTCGGATGTCCCCTTGAGTCTGGGAAGCCCCAAAGTCGGTGTTTTAAATCCAGCTGCATGTTTACTCAATGGTTTCTCAATCTCAGATTTTCTGTCCCTTAGTTATGGTACACAGTGGTCGCGCAAGCTTGGAACAATCCATGAAGACACCTTTTAGAGAGGGCTTTTCAGGGGAATCCTGAATACCCTGCAGGAGCTGAGTCCACAGTCAGCCCACTTTGTGTACTGTCTACGTGTACTCTGACAAGGTATTTTTAAGAAAACTGAATTTTCAGCCTTCTGAGGTCCCTTTTATCAGGAAACCACATTGTCTGTTAAGCTTTGGGCATCAAAAGAGTGCAACTAGTTTTCAATGATTTAATAACTGCAACCCAGAAGACTAGACTAAAAATTCTCCTGTCAGAATAATGCCATTTATGAGTGAGGTAAGTAAGGCATGCAAACTGCTCATTGGAATTGGCCACTTGACCTTTTGTACAATAAAGTGGACCTGATCTGATATGGAAGGGTTGGTACTGGGGCAAAATTTCACTTAACATTTCCTTGTCTAACTCCTGGCAACTAAGAAGGAATGCATCACATCTCAGTGAAATTTCTGTGAGTCTGAGGAAAACATAAAGAAACCTTTGTACCTTCCTCTCTTTGTGATCCTGATTTAAGCTTAAACAGTTCCTTTAAACTGTTTTCAGTGTCTTTCCTCAAAACCTAAATATTTTCAAAATGTAAAATCAATGTGGCCAAGTAATAAAGATATTTTTAAATGCAACCAAAATGTTTTGTAGTGAATGTATCAAGGGAAATTTTTCAGTATAAAATGTCCAGGAGCACATAAGATTTCTTAAAGGTTTGTGACCTTGCTGCATTGAACAATGAAGCTAAATGTGGTTTTTATCAAATCACATATAATAAATAACAAAATAGTCATAAATCATGTCTCCAAAACCAGACATTTTATTGAATTGATTTCACAAGTTGACAATTTCATGCATGTATACAAGATATCCTTATTCTTCTGTCCCTGTCTTTTATCATACTACCAAAACACTTATTAATCTCCAACCCAACCCTGAACATTCCTGTCTCAGGTTCCTAAATTTTGCTTCTATTTTGTGACAGAGGCCATCTGTGAGGCCCTTAGAATGGAACCATCCCTTGGAGACTGAAGAACATCCATGAATCTACAACTGAAGCTACCATTTTCCCTCTTCTTAAATATGTCAGTACCCTATAGTTTAGCATTAATGAATACAGTGCCATAAGCCCTTCCCTTATCTGTTCCTAAGTATTGGGGGGCCCAGGCTCAGTGCTGACTTCTCAGCTTCTATAATCTAATGGCTGCAATAGACAACGAACTTTATAATACTTGTGTGCATGTGTGTGTGTATGTATAATTATGCTTCTAATTTGAAAAATTAAATTATATTCTAGTTAACAAATCTTATTTTTAATAGTGGATAATTAATATTTTCATTAAACATAAGAAAAATCATAGTTCTTTTCAACAAAATAAATGAATTTATTTGTGATTTTTATTTTTGGCTTTGAAATGAAAATTGGCTTTGCTAATTAACTACATTACAAACATTTTTCATAA
>CM053765.1:44148622-44178726 GCA_028658305.1 Pachyuromys duprasi | reverse complement strand
ATAGTTCTTTTCAACAAAATAAATGAATTTATTTGTGATTTTTATTTTTGGCTTTGAAATGAAAATTGGCTTTGCTAATTAACTACATTACAAACATTTTTCATAAACTGAATTAACTGCCTTGGTAGCCTGAAAATAATTTGATAAAAATCACTTTCAAGTTCATAATAAGAACATTTTAAAGTATTAAAATAATAAAATGGTAAAGTAATTCGAATATCTCCTTTACTCAAATTCTGAGCCATGATTTTACCAGGAAGCACACTAAAATCAGGATTTTTGGAAAAAAAAAGTTTATTTACAAAAGGTTTAAGTAAAAGAGAGTGAATGGTGGCATTATAGAGGAATTACAGGAGCACAAAGAGAATAAAGTCCAAGAAAATCTGAAGTCTGAATTAATCTAGTTGCCAAAAGGTTTGTAAATAAATAATTTGTGGGCACAGGCCATTTTATTTTTTCTGCTTGAGACTCAGAAGCATTTGCAATATGTGTGTGATATTACTAAAGGCTCTATTATGCTAATTGTGATGGTTATTCTTGGTTGTCAACTTAACTACACCTGGAATTAACAAATATCCAAGTGGCTTGGATACCCTAATACAACTGAAAACACAAGAAAATGAACTTAAATCTATGCTTATGAAGATGATAATGGTGGAAAGGAATAAAATCCATAGGAATATGCAGTCTAACAAACTGAGGCCATTAGAGAGGCCTGTAGAGGGGAAAGGAATAAATCACTGAAAGAAATATAGGAGAATGCAAAGAATCAGGTGGAGGAAGTCAATAAAACAGTTCAAAATCTGAAGATGGAAATGGAAACAATAAAAAAAAGCACAAACTGAGACAATTCTGGAAAGAGAGAACGTAGAGAAGAAAACAGGAACTACAGTGGTAAGAATCTCCAACAGAATACAAGACACAGAGGGAAAATTTTCAGGTGTAGAAGATACACTGGAGGAAACTGATACACCCATCAAAGCAAATGTTACATCTAAAAATTTCCTGATACAAAACATCCAAGAAATCATCGACATCTTGAAAAGATAAAAATCTAAGAATAATAGAAATAAAGGAAAAAGAAGATTCCTCTCTCCAAAGCCCAAAAAATATTTTCAACAAAATAATGAACAAAATTTCCCCAATTTAAAGGAAAAGATGCCTATTAGTATACAAGAGGTCTTCAGAATACCTAATAGATTAGGCCAGAAAAGAAAATCCCCCTGCCACATAATCATCAAACAAACAAAGGACAGAGAAAAAATAATAAAAGGTAGACAATGCAGCCAGTCCTGAGAAGACCTGATAAGCTAGGGTCAGATAGAAGGGAGGACCTCCCCCAATCAGTGGACTAGGGAAAAGGAATAAAGGGAGAAGAGGGAGGTTGAGTGGGGCTGGGAGGAGATGAAGGAGGGGGCTGCAGAAGGGATACAAAGGGATTAAATGGTAATAAATAAATAACATTTTTAAAAAATAATAAAAGCATCAAAGGAAAAAAGCCAAGTAACTTATAAAGGTAAATCAATCAGAATTACACCTGACTTCTCAACAGAGGCTATGAAAGCCAGAGGTGCCTGGACAGATGTCAAGACTCTCACAGAGTCTTCTAAGAGAACACAGCTATCAGCCCAGACAACTATAAACACAAAACTCTCAATTATCATAGATGGAGAAAGCAAGATATTGCATGACAAAAGCATATTTAAAGAGTACTTATCCAAAAATCTTCAGAATATACTAGAATGAAAAATCCAACCAAAGAAGGCTAACTACACCCAGGAAAATACAGGAAATAAATTACATCACTTCAGGAAAACTAAAAGTGGACAAGCACATAAACACACGACCATGACCAACAGCAAAATAAAAGGAAAAACTGGTCATTAATCTCTCTCAAAATCAATGGACTGAACTACTCAATAAAAAGATACAGGCTAACTGAATAGATGCTTAAACAGGACCCAAAGTTCTGCTCTACAAAGAAATACACCTCAGTCACAAAGATAGATACTACCTGAGAGTAAAGGGCTGGAAAAGGGTTTTCTAAGCAAATGAACCCAGGAAGCAAGCTGGAGTATCCACTCTAATGCCTAATGAAACAGATTTTCAAGCATATTAATCAAAAGAGAAGAGAAAGGACACTTCATACTCATTAAAGAATAATTCCAAGATGACATCTCAATTACAAACATCTACACCCAAACACAAGGGTGTCTATATGTGTAAAAGAAACATTAATAAAGATTAAGCCACACATCAATCCCCACACATGAATGGTGTCATCAAATGACAGATCAACAAATCAGAAATTAAACCAAGAAATAATGACACTAACAGATGTCATGAATAAAATGGACCTAACAGACATATACAGAAACTTCAGCTAAACAGAAAATAATATATCTTCTTCTCAGCACCTCATAGAACCTTCTCTAATATTGACCATATAGTAGGCCACAAAGCAAGCCTCAAAAGATACAAGAAGATTGACATAATAGCTTGTATTATTTCATTCCACAATGGACTAAAGCTGCATCTAAACAACAACAGAAATCACAAAAAGTCTACATACATGGAAACTGAGCAACTCCCTAAACAATAACAACTGGGTCAGGGGAGAAATAAAGAAAGGCATTAATGATTTCCTAAAATTCAATGAAAATGAAGGCACAGCATATACCAACTTATGGGATGAAATGAAAGCAGTGTTAAGAGAGAAATGTTCATAGCAATAACTGTCTTTATAAAGAGATTTGAGACATCCCATACAAACAACTAAGTGGCCCACCTGACAGCACTAGAAAAAAACTAAAAGAAGAAGAAGCAGACACACCCAAGAGGGGTAGATAGCTCTGGAAATAACCAAACTCTGGGCTGAAATTAAAAACAATTAGAAACAAAGAGAACAATTTAAGGAAGAAAAACCCTTAGTCAAATTAACCGAAAGACAGAGAGACAATAGCCAGATCAATAAAATCAGAAATGAAATGGGAGATGTAAAAGATACTGAGGAAATCCAAAGAATCATTAGGTCTTGCTTCAAAAGCTTATATGCCACAAAGTTTGAAGATCTAAATGAAATGGCCAATTTTCTTGATAGATTCTATTTGGCAAAGTTGAATCGAGATGAGGCAAACAAATTAAATAATCCTATATCACATAAAGAAAAGGAAATAGTCATCAAAATCTCCCAACCAAAAAACGAAAAAAGAAAGAAAAAGAAAAAGAAAAGAAAGAAAAATAAAGCCCAGGACAATATTGTTTCAGGGCAGAATTCTAGCAGACCTTCAAAAAAAGAGTTAGTACCAATACTCTTCAAACTATTCCACAAAATACAAATGGAAAGCATTACCAAACTCATTCGGTGAGACCAGAGTCACCTTGATAGCTAAACCACACGAAGACCCAACAAAGAAAGAGAATTGTAAATCAATCGCTTTTATGAACATTGATGCAAAAATACTCAATAAAAGCAAAAGAAGTGTGTGACTCTAACCAAGCAAGTGAAAGACGTAGTTGAAAACAAACAAACAAACAAACAAAACCTTCAGGTCTCTGAAGAAAGAAATTGAAGATTTTAGAAGATGGAAAAATCTCCCATACTCACGGATTAATATTGTGACATTGGCCATCCTACCAAAAGTAACCTACAGATTCAAGGCAATTCCCATCAAAATAACAACAAAATTCTTTACAGACCTTTAAAGAACAATTCTCAACTTCATATGGAAAAAAAAAACAGAATTGCCAAAACAATCCTGTGCAAAAACAGATTCTCTGGAGGCATCTTCATCCCTGATCTCAAGCTGTACTACAGAGTAATAGTGATTAAAACTGCATGGGACTGGCATAGAAACAGAATGGTGGATCAATGGAACCAAATAGAAGACTCAGAAATAAACCCACACACCTATGGATACTTGATATTTTACAAAGAAGTCAAAACCATTCAATGGAAAAAAGATAGCATCTTCAACAAATGGTGCTGCTTTAACTGGATATCTATATGTAGAAAAATGCAAATAGATCTATATTTATCACCCTGCATAAAATTAAAGTCCAAGTAGATCAAGGAACTCAATATAAAACAAGACACACTAAATCTGTTAGGAAAAAAAATGGGGAAGAGCCTTGAATTCTGGCACAAGAGAGTTTCTAAACAGAACACCAAAAGCAGAGGTTCTAAGAACAACAATCAATAAATGGGACCGCATGAAACTGTAAAGCTTCTGTAAAGCTTCTGTAAAGCAAAGGACACTCTCGTCAGAAAAAAACAACAGCCTACAGATTGGGAAAGGATCTTCACCAACCCTATATCTGACAGAGGGCTAATATCCACAATATGAAGAACTCAGGAAGTTAAAAAAGCACTAAATCAAGTAATCCAATTAAAAAATAAGGTACAGAGCTAAAGAGAGAATTCTCTGTAGTGGAATATCGAATGGAATAGAAACACTTAAAGAAATGCTCAATACCCTTAGTCATCAGGGAAATACAGGTCAAAACAACCCTGAGATTTCACTTCCACCCATCAGAATGACTAAGATAAAAAACTCAAGTGAGAACACATGCTGGAGAGGATGTAGAGAAATGGGAACCCTCCTCTATTGCTGGTGGGAATGTAAAATTGTACAATCACTTTGGAAATCAACCTGGTACTTTTTTTAGACAATTAGGAATAGTGCTTCCTCAAGATCTAGCTATACCACTCCTGGGCATATATCCAAAATATGGTCAAGTTCACAACATGGACACTTGCTCAACCATGGTTGTAGCAGTTTTATTTGTAATAGCTAGAATCTGAAAAAAATCCAGATGTCACTCAACTGAGGAATGAATACTGAAACTGTGGTACAGTACTCAGTAAGAATTGGAATAGTAATCAGTAAGAAAATCTCAACAAGGAAATCTACTACTCAACAAGAAAATCGTGAAATTTGCTGGCAAATGGTGGGATCTAGAAACGATCTTCGTGAGTGAGGTAGCCCAGAAGCATAAAGACACACACGGTATATACCCACTTATGAGTGAATATTGGACTTAAAATATAGGATAAACATACCAAAATCTGTACATGTTATGAAGCTAAACAAGAAGAAGGATCTAGGGTAAGATGGTCCAATCCTCACTCAGAAAGGCAAATGGGATGGACAGTGGAAGAGGAAGAAAACAGAGAACAGGACAGCAGCCTATTACAGAGGGCCTCTGAAAGACTCTACCCCGCAGTGAATCATAGCAGATGCTGAGGCTCATAGCCAAACTTTGGGCAGAGTGCAGGGAATTTTATGAAAGAAGAGGGAGATAGAAAGACAGAAGCTCCACAATGAGAGCAACAGAACCAAAACACCTGGGCACAGGGGTCTTTTCTGGACTGATACTCCAACCAAGGATCATTCCTGGAGATAACCTAGAACCCTTGCATAGATGTAGCCATTGCATCTCAGTGTTCAAGAGGGTTCCATAGTAATGGGAATAGGGACTGTCTCTGACATGAACTCAATTGCTAGCTCTTTGTTCACCTCCCCCTGAGGGGGGGAAAAGCCTTACCAGGCCATAGAAGAAGACAATACAGCCAGTACTAATGAGACCTTATAGACAAAAGTCAGATGGAAGAGAATGAGGGCCTCCCCTATCAGTGGACTGGGGGAGGGGCACAGGAGAAAAGAGGGATGAAGGGATGGATTAAAAATGGAATACAGAACTAAACAGGAACGTTTAATGGCAGAGAAACAGTTAAAGAAATGCTCAACATCTTTAGTCATTTGAGAAATACAAATCAAAATGACCCTGAGATTCCACCTTACACACATCGGAATGGCTAAGATTAAAAACTCAAGGGTTGGTGCATGCTGGAGAGGATGTGGAGAAAGGGGAACTTTCCTCCATTGCTGGTAGGAATGTAAACTTATACAACCACTTTGGAAGCCAATATGGCACTCAGGAATAGTGCTTCCTTAAAACCCAGCTATACCACTCTTAGGCACATATCCAAAAGGTGCCCCACCATTCAATAAGGACATTTGCTCAGCTATGTTCATAGCAGCTTAATTTGTAATAGCCAGAATCTGGAAACAACCCAGATGTCCCTCAGTGGAGAACTGTATACAGAAATCGTGGTACACAATGGACTACTACTCAGCAATTAAGCAAATCATGAAATTAGCAAGCAAATGGTGGGAACTAGAGAAGATAAACCAAAAGCAGAAAGACCCACATGGTATATACTCACTTATAAGTGGATATTAGACATACAATATATGATAAACTTACTAAAATATGTACACCTAAAGAAGCTAAACAACAAGGAGGACCCTAATGCAGGTGCTTAATCCTCATTCAGAAGGGCAAACAGGATAGATATAGGAAGTAGGAGAAGACAGGGAACAGGACAGGAGCCTTCCACAGAGGACCTCTGAAAGACTCTATTCACCTGAATATTGAAGGAGATACTGAGACTCAAAGCCAAACTTTTGCCAGGATGCTGGAATTCTTATGGAAGAAGAGGGAGATAGAAAGACATGGAAGAATCAGGAACTCTACAAGGAGAACTACAGAGCCAAAATACCTGGACCCAGAAGGGTCTGCAGAGACCATGGTCCAACCAAGGACCATGCATGGAGAGTTCTTGTTCAAAGGAAGCCCATTGGCTGCTCAGGTTCCAAGTGGGTCCCTAGTCAGGGGAGCAGGAGCTGTCTCTGACATGAACTCAGTGGCTGGCTCTTTGATCACCACCTACCAGGAGGTGCTGCCTTGCCAGGCCACAGAGGAAAATGATGCAACTAGCCTTGATGGGACCATAAGTTAGGGTCAGATGGAAGGGGAGGAGGTCCTCCCCTATCAGGAGACTAGGGAATGGGCATAAGGGGAGAAGAGGGAGGGAGGTTGGGAATGGTAGGAGACAGGGTAGCGGGAATACAATGTGAATACATTTTAATAAATAATTTTAAAATGGGGTACAAAATGAAACAGAGAATTCTCAACAGAGGAATATAGATTGTTGGAGAAATATTTAAAGAAATGCTCAGCATCCTTAGTCATCAGGGAAATGCAAATCAAAACATCTCTGAGATTCCATCTTACACCCATCAGAATGTCTAAATTCAAGTTACAGCACATGCTGCCAAGGATGTGGAGAAAGGAGAACACCCCTCCATTGTTGGTTGGAGTGCAAACTTGTACAACCACTTTGAAAAGTAATCTGGCACTTTCTCAGACAATTGGGATTCGTGCTACCTCAAGACCCAGCTTTACCACTCCTGGGCATATACCCAAAAATGCTCCACCATACAACAAATACATTTGCTCAACTATGTTCATAGCAGCTTTATTCATAATAGCCAGAATCTGGAGACAACCCAGATGTCTCTCAGCCAAAGAATGGACATAGAAATTGTACATTTACACAATAAATACATACTACTCAGCTATTAAAAACAAGGAAATCATGAGATTTGCCAGCAAGTGGATGAAACTAGAAAAGAGCATCATGAGTGAGGTAACCCAGAACCAGAAAGACACAAATGGTTTATACTACCTTATAAGTGACTATTAACCACATACTACAGGATAAACATACTAAAATCCACAGACCTAATGAAGGTAAGTAACAAAGAGGACCCTAGGGAGATGCTTAAGTCTCATTCAGACAGGCCTGGGGTCAGATGGTAGGGAAGAAGGCTCCTTCTTTCTGAGGAATCGGGGGGAGGTAGAGGAGAAGGCAGAGATAGGGTGGAATCAAGAGGAGATGAGAGAGGGGGTGGCAATCAGGATGTAAAGTGAATAAATTATAAAAAATAAAGATATTAATTCTGTAAGTTCTGTTTCTCTACAAAACCCTGACTAATATATTTGTCTTAGTCAGGTTTCTATCACTGTGATAAAACAGAAACACTAAAAGTACCTTGAGGGGTTGGGAAAGATTTATTTCATCTTACAACTTAATAGTTCATCATGAAAAGAAGCCAGCATAAGGACTCAAGACAGGAACCTGGAGACAGTAACTGCTTACTGGCATGTTCCTCATGGCTTCTCAACCTACTTTCCTATAGCACCCTCTGTTAGATTTGTAACATGCTTATGTTGCTAAGCTGAATTATATAATAAAAACAAGTATAGTACAGTCGAATCAGGAAAATAAATAATTTAGTAAGGAATACACAAAATACCTTAAAATATTGGTTTGTATACATATTTTATACAATAAATATATTGTGTACATTTTTATATATGTAAAATGAAGAAGGGATGCTTATTTAAAACTTTCCCATTCATATTCACCTGCTATTCCTAAACCAGCTGCTTTTGAAGGTATTACTGAGTGCAAAGTCACTGGCACTGGAAAACTAGCCTATCTACATTCTGGTTAAATATTTGTTGTGATCCCTTCACCAAATTTTCTATTGTAAGCAAAATAAATGTCTTCTAACTGAAAAAAAACTGTTATTTACTTTGGTTCTAGAAATGGAATGGATATATGAATCAAGATAAAAAGATTTGAAAAGAGAGAGAAATCAACCATTTGTATTTTAAATGACTTATGAGAATCTCAAATTGTCAAGTTTCAAGTACAAGAGCAAATGAACAGATGCATGCATGAAGGCATGTGATTGCTTAAGTCTTCCAGGATTGTCTCAGGGTTCTAACTGCCATGACTGGGTGCCTTACAGTCTTTTACTGCATTCCTCCATAGTGTCTGATCAAATTAAATCTAGAGAATACTCTGCAGAGTAGTTAACATAACTTATTCTAATAATTTGTGTTGTGTTTTTATTTTTGAAACATTTAATATTCTCCTTATTAAATATCTTATTAAGCATCTCACTGTCTTTTTTCTTATCTGTCTAGCTTATGGTATGAGGAACAGATATAGTTGATATTTTCCTTAAAAATTTAGTCACACCACTATTGTATTATGAACACACTGTGATGGTTCATTTTCTGTGTCCATGGCAGAATACTACAAAGAGGGTAATTTATAAGAAATAAAAACTTCTCTGTGGCCAACTGGAAGTTCTGTTTGTAAACTGTATGCTTTACAAGCAATGGGTCCTGAGTTTCATAATGAGAGGCCATGCTTAAAATGTTAATTTTATGGTAGTTGCTGGTAATCTCAGTGCTGGCGAAGAAGAGGCAGGCAGAGTCCAGGGTCTCTTGGGCAACTGGCTTAGCCTACTTGGGAAGGTCTGAGATCCTTTCAGAAAAAAAAAATGGGATTGTCTGAAGAACATTACAGTAATTGTCCTCTAGCTTCCCCCATACAGAAGCCTGTCTGCTTGCTCATGCCATACCTTTGCAAACACACATATTTAAATTGGCTCTTGATTCTGGAGATGGAAAGCCCTAAGTTAAGGAGCTTCCTGTCTGAGGAGAAGCTTTCTGAATGGCATACAAGGCAGAAAGATGGGCCAGCAAATATCTGGGCTAAACACACGCTATTTATCCTGCCTCTACTCTACAATGACCACCGTGTTCTTACAATAATGGCACTAACTCGTTCACTAGGACAAAGTGCCTGTACTCTAATCACCTTTTAATGGTCCCACCTTATAATCTCAAGCCTCATCATGAGACTAGGAAAAGATTTTTAAACCATAATATACATATGTTTTTCAAGACATGATCAAAATCTGTACATTTTTGTTAATCCATTTATATCTTTCTGTTTTATTCCACTGATCTTTGTGTAATACACTGTGGCTCAGTCTTTCATTTGCAGTACATTTTTTTTTCTTAGTTTAATTAGTTGAGGAGATTCTCCCTATTTATTCTTCAGAATTTATTTATTAAATTTTCCAGACTAGTGATAGAATGATGTCCTTAAGTTGAAAGAATTGGTTTAGATAGTCGGAGAGGTGTCTCAGGGATCAACGACACTCATTGTTCCCGCGGAGGATCCACATTCTTTTTCCTAGTACCCACATGGTAGGACAGAACATTTCAAATGGCAGTTCTAAAGGCTCTGACACTCTTCTTCTTCCCTGCTTGGGTACCAGGCATGCATGCAGCACACATATATACAGGCAGGCCCTCAGATATACATATAAAATAAAAATACATAATTCTTTTGAAAGTTGTTATAGGGCCTACAATAAACTTATCTGCAGTTAATGATTTGGCTTACCTTTCCTGGATCAGCAGAATTATTAGTCACAAAATAATCCCTAAATTGTCCAAGTAGAGGTAGCTTCTGTGAGCAGATGCTTTTTCTCAAACTATTTCATAGAATATGTCTCCACTAGACCTATGGATTTTGTTTATATGTGAAGAGGATAATGAAAACTATAAGGGATTGTTTTGGCTAACCACACAATGCTTGAATGTATATCTTTTGATATACATTGTCAAACACAGGACATTTTTGTTGTTGCTAAGATTACCTATTTATTTCCCATCTGTACAGTCTCTCTAGTTTGAGTTTCAGGAACCATGCAAAGGTCATATTCTAGGAAAATCCATCAATCTGAGTTATATTATATGGTGTAAATTCGATTATACTGCATGTGAATAATAGTGGTTATTTCGGACACTATTTTTGTGTTCCCTATAATAAAAATTTTCATTCCACTTACCAATTTTTATCATGCAAAGATCTACTGTAATGTATTCATACTAAGCCTAATTTACAGATGTGTATAAATTGCACACGTTTATATACATATTAAAGTTTGACCATTTCATACATGAACATAATGTGTTTTGATCAAAGCCATACTCTTTCTATTCCTTCAAGTCTTTCCATTCATTTCTCCTCACTGTTTTTCTCTCCCAGCTTCACATGCCTGTGTGTGTGTGTGTGTGTGTGTGAGAGAGAGAGAGAGAGAGAGAGAGAGTGAGTGCCTGTGTATGTATACCTATTGAGTCAACTTTGTAACGCAGGTATGTATGCAGATGTTGGGCCATCCATTGTAGCATGAATAGTCAACAAAGGACTACATTCTACATTCCCCAAAAATCTAGACTCTCCTTTCCCCAGCAGCTATGATCTCCCTATACTAAGGGTGGGACTTTGTGAGCTTCTCCCACATACTGAGTTTTGCTGGCTTGATCTTGTCCATGCAGTCTCAGACACTGTGAGTTTATGTGCAAATAGCCCCTGTGATGTCTGTTAAATACTGTTTTAAGTTACTCATTCATCACCTATGGCTCTTACCATCTTTTAACTCTCATTTGATGACCTTTGAGCTTTACACAGAGGCACTGTGACACGCATGTCCCATTTATGCCTGAGTGCTTCACAATATCTTATTTTCAGACTCCTATTATCAGACAAGAGTCTTCTGCATTTGTTTTAACTGCATGAAGAAGCTTCTTTGTTGAGGTGTGACTGCTGCAACATTATGTGTACAGATAATACACAGGGGTCAGTTTCCTGTAAGTATGTTTAACAGAATAATAGCAGTATATGTCTCTCATTGCATCTATGCCTAAACAACCACAGGTTCTTGACTGAGTTAATAGAACCATGCATGATTTTAATTTGTGTAAAGTACCTTAAATCCAATCGTGAGATAGTTGGTTACTCTTATTGTAAACAAGTTACCAATGGATGCATCTTTCCAAGTCAGTCAATATTGTAGTTGCAGGGTTCACAGCTATGTAAGACTGTTGATATTTTCCCCAGTAATGTGTAAAGGATCTTCCAGCACTGTGAAAGTTAACCAATAAAGACAGTTTCTCCAACCAAGGACTATGTATGGATATGGCCTAGAATCCCCACTCAGATGTGGCCCATGGTAGTTCGGTGTCCAACTGAAGACCCTAGTAAGGGGAACAGGGACTGTTTCAGTCATGAACTCGATGGCTGGCTCTTTGACCCACCCCCATACACGCCAGGGAGTAACAGCCTGGCTAGATTGCAGGGGAGGACATTGCAGCCAGCCCTGAGGAGGAGACAAGATGAATTGGGGTCAGATGGAAGGGGAGGAGGTCCTCCCCCTGTTGGTGGACTTGGAAGGGGTGGGGAGGAGATGAGGGAGGGATGGGGAGAGTAGGAGGGAATGAAGGAGGGGGCTATGCCTGGGATGCAAAGTACCTAACCTGTGATTTATATAAAAATAAATAAATTACATTAAAAAAGACTTCAAAGTAGTAGATTTCCATGTGACTTATCAAAGGACTTAAACTAAAGTTATCATTCCCAATGGCCATTCTACACTGCTTTCCCATTCCTTAGCTTATTCCACCTTTTCTGTTCTATTATTCTACTTTCACCCTTCTTATAAACTGCATCCTACATTGCTTGCCATGAATGAATACCCCCTGTATGGCTCATTTCTAGATGCTTGCCTTTATGGGTGCCCCAATTTAAACACACATATGTCTAAAGTATTAAGTCTAAGAACCACATAAGAGAAGACAAGTGGCATCTGTCTTTCTGAGTTGAGATTATCTCACCCAGAATCATTATTTCCAGCTCCATATAGTTACATAAAAATTTAAAAATTAATATTTTCAGCTAAGTAAAATCTTGTATGTAAGGATCACATTTTAATTAACCATTTAATAGTTGATAGATGGATAGACTATTAATTTTTTCCTGGATATCGTGAATATGGGATAAATAAGTACCTCTGTATGCAGATATTGAATCCTTTTGCTATCTATTCAAAACTTTATAGCTGGATACTGGAATCAATCATTTTTTGTTGTTGTTTTTAAGAAACCTCCATCCCAATTTCCAGAGTGATTGCACCATTTAGCACTCCCAGAGTAATAAAGTGTTCTCCTTTCCATACATTCATGCCAGAGTTTGCTTTCATTCGCCTTTGTTTTTATCTTAGCCAGACTGTCTGTGGTAGGAAGAATTTTCAAAGAATTTTCAGTCTGCATTTACCTTATGGCCTAGGATACTGAACACTTCAAAACTATTTCCTAGCCATATAATTTCTTCTTTTTTGAGAAATCTTTGTTTATTTTCATATTCAATTTTTTCTGTTATTGAAAATATTTTTTCTCACATAATATGTACTGATTAAGATTTCTCTTCTCTCTATTCTTCCCAGCCCCTCCCTGCCTTCTGCCACAGCCAAATCTACACCTTTTCCATCTCTCATTAGAAAATAAACAGGCTTCCAAAGGTTTAAAATAAAATATAGCATAATAGGATAAAATATAATAACATTAAATAAAATGAACACATCAGAATAGGATGAAACAACAATAACAACAAAACAGAGGGGAAAGAGTCCAAAAGAAAACGCAGGAAACAGAAACCCAGTAGTTCACACCCAGGGTCCCCTAAAAAACTCTAACCGGGAAGATACAATATATTCAAAGGACTTGTAAGCCAAACATAGAGAAAAAATGTCATAAAATAAAAATTAAAAGGAAAACTTTAAAATAATAAGATAGATTTTCTAAAAGGAATAACCATGACAGGACACTATGAGACAAGGAAATTTCAGTGATGTTGCTGAATTCATTTTTTGTTGGTCATCTGCAGCTGGACATACAGCCTCCCCTTTAGAATGGTTTGTTTTCCCAGGTACCATGGAGGAACCTAAATTTTCATTTGCAAGTGATTAAGCTGAGCTGGTGCCTATATAGGACCTATACCCGGACATGATACTGTCTTTGATATAGGAAGATACTCTATATTCTACCAAAAGAGAAACAAAACACAAACCCAGCACAAACCCTGTAACCCACAATGGTGCCCTGTCTGCAAGATATGCCAGGGCAGTGGTGGGAAAAAACAAGAAACAAACAAACAAACAAACAAAATAAAACAACAAAAAACCCCAACAAACTTGTGGGAATAATCAGCCAATACTTGTTTTGACTTACAGCCGACTCACTCTCCATGATGAAATCCATACCCAACACTGAGTTAATGACCAAGAAGGTGAGACTCAATGGCCCAGGGAAAACCAAATACTACTATTCTAAAACAACAACAGCAAACACTACCACCACAACAAAACTGTACCAACAAAATGACTTCTAATGACTTTCCGCTAATCTCATGGATGAGTACTTTGTTCAGAGGTATCAAAGAAGCCTCCTGCTGCAGTACAGGCAGACAGTATACAGAGAGTGAGAAACCTTGAAATACTCTGCCCTAAACAGGATGTCTTTAACAACTCCTTCTCCTCAAGGCTTAGGTAAAGAAGGAACGAACAAATCCTTAAAGAAATCAATGAAAACACAAACCAGCAGTGGAAGGAAATGAATGATACAGTTCAAGACCGGAAAGTGGAAAGAGAATCACTAAGTAAAACCTAAACTGATAGAAATCTAGAAATAAAAAAGGGACTTAAAAGTATGTTTCAGAGATAAACCTCATTAACAGAATACAAGAGCTGAAAGAATCTCAGGCATTCAAGAAAAGATAGAAGAAATGGATACCTCAATCAAAGAAAATGTTAAACCTAAAAACCAAAATGAAACAAACAATCAATCAAACAAACAGAAACCTTCCAGCACAAACATCCAGGAAATCTGGGAGACTATAAAAAGACTGAATCTAAGAATAATATGAATAGAAGGAAAAGAAACCCAGGTCAAAAACACAGGAGACAAGGTCCTACCACAGAGGGCCCCTGAAAGACTCTACCTAGCAGTGTATCAAAGCAGAAACTGAGACTCATAACCAAGCTTTCAGCAGATGGCAGGAAATCATATGAAAGAAGGGGGAGTTAATATCATCTGGAGAGGACAGGAGCTCCACAAGGACCAAATATATCTGGGCACAGGGGTCCTATATGAGACTGTTTCTCCAACCAAGGACCATGGGTAGGTATAACGTAGAACCTCTGCATGCCTGTAGCCCATGGTAGCTCAGTATTCAAGTGGGTACCCTAGTAACGGAAATAGTGACTATTCTTGACATGAACTCAATGGCAGACTCTTTGACCTCCCCACCCAGGAAGGGAGGAGCAGCCCTCCTAGGCCACATAGTACTTTGCAGCCAGTCCTGAAGAGACCTGATAAACCAGGACCAGATGAAAGGGGAGGAGGTCCTCCCCTATCAGTGGACTTGGAAAGGGGCAGGGAGTAGATGAGGGAGGGAGGGCAGGATTGGGAGGGAATGAGGGATTGGGATTCAACTGGGATACAGAGTTAAGAAAATGTAATTAATAATAATAATTTTAAAAAAACAGGAGACATTTTCACAAAATCTTTGAGGAAAAGTTTTCTAATCTATAAGAGAAGACGCCTATCAAGTTACAATAAACAAATAGACTAGATCAGAAAAGAATTTCACCTAAGCACATAATAACCAAAACACTAAATATACAAAGCAAAGAATATTAAAATCTGCAAAGAAAAAAAGGTCAAACAACATATAAAGGCAGACCTATTAGAATGACACCTGCATTCTCAATGGATTCTCTAAAAACCAGAAGATCTTTGGAAATATTTTATACAGACTTTGAGAGAAGAAAGATGACCGCACAAAAGATGAAGAAAATAAGGCATTCCATTATAAAACCAACGTTAAATGATATCTATCTACAAATCTAGCACCACAGAAGGCACGAGAAGGAAAACTGCAACTTAAAGATTTTATTTTTATAATTTAAACAACTTAAAGGTTTTAAGCACATCTATGAAAAATCAGGTAATAAGTAATTCCAGACCATAAACAAACAAACAAACAAACAAACAAACAAACAAATAAATAAATACACATGCACAAGCTCACACACTACCACCACCATGACAACCATATCACCACCACTGCTCCACCATCACCAGTACATATCATCACAGCAGCAACAACAACAGAAATTAACAGTCACTACTCACTGATAACTCTCAACATCAGTGGTCTCAATTCCCCAATAAAAACAAAGAGACTAATGGAATGGATGCGAAACCAAGATCCATACTTCTGCTACATACAAGAAACACACCCTAACATCAAGGATAGATATTATTTCAGGGTGAAATGATGGAAAAAGTTATTCCAAGAAAATGGAACCAAGAAAAAAGCAGGTACAGTTATTTTAATCTGACAAAACAAACTTCAAACCCAAACTAACTTGAAGAGATAGGGAAGAACACATAATTCCCATTAAAGGAAAAATCCAGATAAGGAAGAACACATAATTCCCATTAAAGGAAAAATCCACCATGAAGACACTGCAATTGTTGGCATCAACATAATGAATACAGCAAACAAAGGATGCCCAAGTTCATAAAAGAAACACTTCCACAGCTTAAGTCAAATACTGACTCTCACACACTGATAGTGGGTAGCTTCGTTATCCCACTCCCACCAATGTACACATCCTTCAAATAAAAGCTAAAAAGAGAAATGCTGGAGATCACCGACATTATAAACCAAATGGACCTAACAGATAATTGTAGAACATTTCACCCAAACACAAATATATAAGTATCTTTTTCCCAGTAGTTCATGGAACTTTTTCAAAAATTGAGCACATACATAGACACAAGGAATTTTTCTGATGGATTAAAACTGTATATCAGTAACAAAAGAGTCAACAGAACACTTACAAACTCGTGGAAATTGAAAAAGTCAGTACTTAATGAAAACCCAGTAGTTCATGGAACTTTTTCAAAAATTGAGCACATACATAGACACAAGGAATTTTTCTGATGGATTAAAACTGTATATCAATAACAAAAGAGTCAACAGAACACTTACAAACTCGTGGAAATTGAAAAAGTCAGTACTTAATGAAAATTGGATAAAGAAATTAAGGACTTTCTAGAATTGAATGATTACATACCCCCAAATATGAGCCACAATGAAGGCATTCTAAGAAACAAGTTAAGAGCACTAAGTAACTATATTTAAAAGAAAAACGCAAGGAATGGGGGCAGTTAAAGAGACCCAGGGCCAAACTTTTGGCAGAGCACAGGGAGTCTTATGGAGGAAAAAGTGGGTGGGGATAAAGGAACAAAGAGGAGACAGGAGCCCCACAAGGAGACCAACAAAGCTAAAGGTTCTGAGCCCAGGGGATCCTGCAGAGACTAATGCACCAACCAAGCACCATGCATGGAGAAGACCTACACACACACACACACACACACACACACACACACACACACCACTCAGATGTGGCTGATTGGCAGCTCAGTCTTCATGTGGATCTCCAAATGAGGTGAGCAGGACTGCTTCTATCATGAACTCAGTTGTCTGCAATCTGATCACTTGCCCCTGATACAGCCTTGCCAGTCCATGGAGGAAGAGGATCCAAGCAGTCGTGATGAGACTTAACAAGCTATGGGCAGATGGCAATGGTGGAGAACTCCCCCATTCAGACTAGGGGAAGAGGATGGGGGGATGAGAGAGGGAGGGTAGGACTGGGGGAGCTGAGGGAGGGGGTTTCAATAGGGATATATAATGAATAAATTGTGAAAAAATAAAATAAAATTAAGTAATAAAAATTGCCAGATCTCAAACTAGTGACTTAACAACATGCCTGAAAGCACTAAAATGAGAAGAAGAAATCATAGCTAAAAAGAGTATATGACAAGAAATAAACTTAGAGGTGAAATCAGTGAAATAAAAATATAAAGAATCAAAGAAATAAGGAGTTCTTCCTTGTGTATTTCAGTAAGATTGATAAACCCTTAAGCAAATTAACTAAAAGACCAACAGAGACTATCACATATCACTCTTAATGTTTATCCTGACAAAGTTATGTTTAGAAAGTTCTCATATTGACCCTACTTACTCCTCTAACAGATTAAAGATATCAAATCCCTCAGTGAGGTGTTTGGTCCATTTAGAGTGGAGTTTTGTAGCTGTCTTTTTGTCTAGCACCATTGTTGAAAATGCTGACTTTCTGCAATGTATATATTTGGTCACTGTAAATAGCATGGGCTAATCTAGGTCCTCAGTTTTATTTCTTGTATCAATTTATGTATTTTATGCCAGAATCAAGTTTATTACTTTTATTATTATTACCATGTGCCTGTAATACAGCTTGAAATCAGGGACTACTTCTAGTAATAATTTTATTACTCAGGATAAATTTTGCTATGCTGGGTCTTTTGCGTTTCCATCTGAATTTTGAGAATTTTTTTGATTTCTGTGAAGAATTGTATTATATTTTCTATGGGGGGGGGTTCTGCTTCATGTTTTTGCCTTGAGTTTCTGACTTGGCTTCACTCAATGATAGAATGTAGCATGTGAAATGAAATAAACCCATTTCACGCCTACTTGCCTATAGTAATAGTGTTTATCATAGCAACAGAAAAGCAAACTACAAGACCATTCAGTATTGATGGGTTTTCGAAGTCAAGACCATTCAGGTAGACTGGAAAAGTTTCTGACACAAATCCTTCAGTGGGCTAGTAGATTCTTGCCTCACATTCTCAAAAGTATGATGAAGACATACATGGATCTCTGGGGTTCTCAGATGCTGATAGACCACAGTGGCAGGCATTGAAAAAGGGTCACCATTTGTAGGAGGCACAGAACTCTTTGTGTTCTGCAGGTGGCTACAGCCTGGTGTCACAGGGGTGGATTAATTTAAGAACATATTAAATTATGTTAATATATGTTTAATTCCAAAACAATCCTAACTTCACAATAAGTAATTGATTTTGTCTTAGCATGTATCTTGTGTTGCTTTTATTTATCCCAGACCTGAATACTTCTGTTTTTATTTTTTTTATTCTTACTTTCTCATAAAAATTTGACATGTTTTTTTTCTACAAATTTCAACTATATTACATATAATTTCTCTTGTTTATTCTGTTTAGTTCAATTTTAAAAGTTTATAGCATATACAAATAAAATGTTTGGTAACTATTCAAAAATTCTTTCATACTTATATTTCTATTTTAGACTATTAAATACAAACATAAATTTTGTGTTTTTATTTTTGCTATTTTTATTTTATTGAAGTGTTGCAGATATATTTTTTGTCTCTCCCACCCCTAAGCTCCCAGAATAAAGACTCATGAGACTCAAAATACTATTTGTAAATTCCTAGGTCATATAGCTAGGTTCTGCTCTGACTAGCATATAATTTAAAACAAACCAGTTTACTAATGTGTATTTTGCCATTTGGCTCCTACCTCTGCTCAGTACCATGTGTCTATCCTCTTTCCAGCTTAATCTCCCATGCCTGGCTCCATCCCAGAATCCTTTCTGCCTGCCAGAGGTCTCATCTCTTATTTCCTGCCTCAGCTATAGGCCATTAGGTTTTGTTGTTGTTTGTTTTGTTTTGTTTTTTGACAGCAATGTATCCGTACAGTACATAAAATAATCTCTCAACACTGAAGTTTTTCATTGCACCAGAAAAGCATTGTTATTCCAACGGTAAGCATTGTGACTATCTAAACCAGTAGCTATTCCTAAATTTTTCTTATCAACAAAACTGAATTTTCAGTTCTACTCCAGTGTTCCTACTGTAAGAGATAGAACTGTGTTTGGGCTTAGTTATCCAAGGCAAACTCATTTTGCTTTACACATACTCACTTTTACAAAACTTGTTGCTCTTGTAGGTGTTCACGGGGCATAGTTGTGTCCAGTGGGCTGCAAATAAAGACAGCCTGAGGACAGTGGAAATCACCTTAGGTAAAACTGTCTTACGTAAAACAGGACAGTGTGTAAGGATACTGTTGTTTTACCTGCATCCTTCTATTTGTTGAAACGTTTTAAATTTGTGCTGGCTCAAACAATGACCATCATTTGGTAATTTATATTAAAAAAAGAAATTTATTGAAATAGTGTAGTATAATAAGCTATCTATCCTTTTAGTAACTGATTGAATCTTGCCTAATGGTTCCTTAGAATAAAGTTAGTGTGTGACATTACTTGATTTCTAGTTTCATAGTATGAAATCTTGACCAGTGATTTTCAACTTAGAATTATTTTTTTCTCATTTCACCTATTGTTTTCTAGGATGAAGACAATATGGCTGTGACTAAGACAATCTTTATGTATCTCACAGTCAGCCCATTGTGGAATCTACTAAAAATTGCAAAGCATGATGGAAGGATGTTACTTATTTAATCCTGTAGAACTCTGCTCCAGCCATGAAATATTCATCTGAAACTTTATATAACTAAGAGTTAAACTTACATGTTTAACAGCCATTTTTATTTACTTTGGTTCCCTGTGCAGTGAGCCACATAATGAAAAGAGTAACTGCTTCAGTGGTAAAGGAAATGAAAGTCCTTTGCTTTTTTGTTGTTGGTGCGTTGTTGTTTTTTTTTTCTGTTACTTACAGGAAAATTATTCCCCCAGGTTCAAAAATAAAAACTTCATAAGTAAATTCAGAAACATGTACAACTAATAATATTTTTAAAAAATTCTCTATGTGAGGGAAAAGACATTTTTATCAGAACCGATTATGCTGGCATACATGTTGAAATAAAACCATACTTGAAAACACAACCATCAACCAACCATGAATACTGATATTCCTAGGCAGAGCTTTTAAGAAAAACAAACTTTGCAAGTTGAGCATGGGCGTACTTGCTGATGATCCCAAGCCCTTGGAGGCTGATGTGGTGTAAGAAAAAGTAAGGATAAATGCGTAGGAAGAAATGAAAGATGAGAATTTAAATGACCGCAAACAGCTAAAACAGGCTTTCCTTAATACCAGGGAGGTGGCTTCTCTAGTTCTGGCAATGCCATGATCAGATCATGGGACTCACTCAATCAATGATGAGAATTCAAGACAAGGTACATTAAATGATTCTAGATAGGATGGGATTTTTGTAACTAAGGAATTGGAACAAGGGATTCATGAGGGAATTGTTTTCTGTAGACAACAGTAGGGTCTGTTGTCTCCATTTGCAGCCAAGGCTTTTCTGGGGCATCCGTCAGCCATATTCCTTATGGAATCCTTAGATAGATGACTTCCTGGAACTTTGAGCTCAGTTTAATGTCCTTAGCTTTTTCTAGGTGGGGAGAGGTACGTTTTAGATGTACTGAGTACTCAGCCAACCTGAGCTTTATAGTGAGACCCTGACTTACATTACCACACAAAATAGACAGGTGTAGGGGGCTTGAGAAAGAGTGAGGGGGGATAAAGTTATTTTTAGAACATAGCATTTTTGTTGTTGTTGCTCTTCTTCTTCTCCTTCTTCTATTTCTTTACAATTTATTCCCTTTGTATCACTGCTGTAGCCCCTTCCTCATCTCCTCTCAGTCCTACTTTCCCTCCCTCTTCCTCCCTATCCCTCTCCCTTAGTCCACTGACAGGGGAAGTTCTCCTCTACTTCTGTTTGACTCTAGCCTATCAGGTCCCATCAAGACTACCTGGATCCTCTTCTCCTGTGGGCTGGCTAGGTTGCCCCACCAGGGAGAAGTGATTCAAGAAGGCAACTGAGTTCATGTCAGAGATTGTCTCTTCTCTACTTACTAGGGAGCCAAAATGGAGACTGAGCTGTCTATGGGCTACATCTGAGCAGGGCAGTCTAGATGTTTCAAAATTATATTTAAAAAATTTTAGCAATGAAGAATACTTTTCACTTAATTTGGTACTTGGTTAAATATATGAATGTATAAATGTATATTTAAAAATTTTAAAAACAAAATTTCTCTTTTGAAGAAACATCGTTTGTTATATGATATATTCAGTATGAAAAGCAAATGTTTTCATTCAGATATTCATATTTTAATGGTATAAATAAAATATGTTATCCAAATATATAGCCTTCTTTTGAGACATTACATATTCCAAAGGTTATTATACCTGGACTGAATTTAGTAAGTTCGTACATATAAATCTGATTCTTATTTACTTTCCTAGAGAATGTCTTCAGACAATCACTTCAGGAAGGTGATTATTTAGGGAAAGAAAGGATGTTGTCTTTCTCAGCTGAGTGGTAGTTTAGGCTAATCCAAAATCTTTAAATCTCTGGTCTTCCTACTCCATCACTCTCTGGGAGCTTTGTATATAAACTCAGACAGCTCATTCATTGCCTTGAGCACTGCTGGAGGATATGGAAGTGACTTGCTGATTTCTAGCTACATTTTAAGCACAGTTTATTTCATAAAGAGTCCCGAGGCTCTAATATGGGGCATTTTTATACCTCATTTGATTGATTCTCCCAGCCATGGAGATCAGTGATTTGGTAATTGTAAATCCCAGCTTAAGTTGTTTTACTGTTAGATAATGAATGTGTAGGTTTGCCAGGATGTTTGTATCCCTTTCTCTCTGGACAGGAGTTGGTTTAGTGTCTCTGAGAGAATTCTATTATTTGATGGCTTTTCCCATCTGAAGTCTGTTTTCTGGGGTTTTAGTGAAAACTTACTATCTTTGAAATCAGAACTCACCTATTTGTCTTTCAGATCTAGCCACAATCCTGTTTCCCACTTACATAAGGAATTGGAAGTCAACCACACCTGATTTTGAAGCTAACACTACTGTTGGCTCAGGCTGGATGCTGATCTTTGTGTTACCAGTTTTGAAAGTGTATGCAGAGAGCACTAAGTCAAATTGTGATGTAACAGTGCTAGGTACACAGTTGCCTGATAAAATAAAATTTATTCCTTCCCCCTTGTTTTTGCTATGGTTTATAACAGTGCATTTAATTAACGAGGTATTTTTTAGAAATATTTTACATACTTTTATGTGTATAAATATTTTGCCTATATGGTTGTAGTCTTGCATTGCCCACAGAGGCAAGAGACGGCATTGGATCACCTGGGATTGGAGTTATAGACAGTTGGCTGCTACCATGTAGGTATTGATGATTAAATCCAGGTCCTCCTGAAGTGCTCTCTTAATTACTGAGAATGTATATGTACTCAGATTTAATCAAGAATTAATTTACTTTCCTTTGTCTCTGATTCTTAATATGAATTCAGGAATCTTCCTGAATAAAAGGAAAGCATGCGGCTCAAATCTAGAAATGCGTTTTTGAAATACTGCAATACAGATTTTACTTGGCTCTTGTACTTGGAAATTTATCGAATATAATTCATTTTAACAATGAAGCAACTCATCAGCACTTACAAATTTATAATCTGATGATATTAAGCTTGTATTCAAGGGGATATATTTAAAAGCAGATATAGTATTTAATATTCAGGTTATGTCAAGCACACTATTTAGCTTCTGTAAAGCTTTAAACATGGCTTTACGAAAGGTCTAAGGAATGGACCCTTCATTATTTCAATGAATTGCCCTAGGGTTTTATTATCCCGAGGATTAGGCTTAAGCAATAAATCTTTGTATTCAATATCACTTTTATGGCTGCGTAATTACCTTAATCCTACCTAGACTTTTGTATTTACACTTTAGAATTCTCCATCTTCTCTAAGCTCTATAGCAATATTGCTACAGTTTTACATATAGAAAAAATTTTCTCTTTACCCTTAGTAGGAAGCCAGGAATTTCTTTTGGTAGTTAGACATGTTAGTGTTTTTCAGATACTGTAAATTGGATTTACCATTGGGACATAGCAAAATAAGGGTCTAGACATAGTATATACTGAGAAATATTAACTGTTTATACCTCAATGTTATTAATTAACTAATATGCATAAAACCTTACTAATAAAATAAATCACGCTCTTACAATTTGAAATATCTTTCTTGAACCATTGTTTAAAGATAATTAAGAAGGCCTTATTATTTCACATGAACAATGGAAGAAAAATGGTGGTTTTACTTAAGATACAGAGATTTAAAAAAAATATTCTCCTCCCACCCAAGCTAGGAGTCATTGTTGCTTAAGCTCACCAGTACTCTGAGCTTGCAAAGAAACACTCTCTTAGAAGACATCTGTAGTAGGCTCCTGTCCCGTTCCCTCTCTTCTACAGCTCCCAGTGTCTATCCTGTTTTCCCTTCTGAACGAGAACTAAGCATTTTCCCTAGGTTCCTCCTTGTTGCTTAATTTTTTTAGGTCTGTAGATTTTAGTATGATTATCCCACCAAAAATGTCCCCTTAAATGACTCCACCCAGCAGGGGACTGAAGCAGGTGCAGAGACTCAGAATCAAATTTTGGACAGAGTGCGGGGAGTCTTATGGAAGAAGGAGGAGATAGAAGGATTTGAAGGGGGGAAGAACCCCACAAGGAGACCAACAAAGCCAAAAATGCTGGGCCCACTGGGGATGCAGAGACTGATGCATCAACCAAAGAACATGCATAGAGAGGGATTAGACCCCTGCTCTGATGTAGCCCACAGACAGCTCAGTCTTCATGTGGGTTCCCTAGTAAGGGCAGAAGACACATTATCTGACATGAACTTGGTTGCCTGCTCCTTGATCACTTCTCCGTGGTGGGACAACCTAGCCAGCCCACAGGGGAATAGGATCCAGGCAGTCCTGATGGGACCTGATAAGCTAGGGTCATACAGTAGGGGATGAGGACTTCCCCTATCAGTGGAATAAGGGTGAGAAATAGGACAGAAAGAGGGAGAGAGTGTGAGACTGGGATGAGGGAGGGATCTATAACTGGGATTAAAAAGTGAATAAATAATAAAAATAATAAATTAAAAAAGAAACAATCTCAGTTGTAACTTACAAAGTCATTATCCTATTCTAGAGCAGAGAAGATCCATTATTGCTCTTATACACAATGAAACAATTCATGAAAGATACCACCATAGCTATGACTAAGAAAAAAATTCTTAGATGTTTAATAAAATGCTAAAAGCTATTGTTGAGTTGTTATTGTATCTACAAAAAAGACAAAATATCCATGATCTGTACTCTTTTTTTTAAAAAATGTAATTTATTTATTTTTATATTAATCACAGGTTAGGTACTTTGTATCCCAGGTGTAGCCCCCTCCCTTATTTCCTTCACTCTCCCCATCCCTCCCTCTTCTCCTCCCTGACCCCCTCCAAGTCCACTGACGGGGGAGGACCTCCTCCCCTTCCATCCGACCCTAGCTTATCTTGTCTCTTCAGGGCTGGCTGCAATGTCTCTTCTGAGATCTAGCTAGGCTGTTCCTCCAGGGCGTGATCTGAACTCTTAAGCACCCCTAGAAATTCACTAGAAATAACGTGGACAGAACAAAAGACTTGGGACATCTTCTTTGTGAGTTTCCTATGTGTAGGGGCTGTGAAATTTTCATTGGTGGACAAGAGAACTGAGAGAGCCACATACACAATGCAGGTATTCATCAAGCACTCATATAATGAGCACAAACATGAAAGTATGACAGGTAGTTAGAAGAAAGCATCCTAGCCACCTCTTCCTTATGTTAGATGGTGATACAACTGAGAACACCTGTGACTAACCTTCTGGTGAACAAGATGCACAAAAATGACTGAAGCCTGAGGATAGCACAGAACACTGGAGATAAGGTCTTCAGATATGTTGAGTATTACAGAGAGCACAAAGCATAATCTGTCTGGTTGGATTTGGGGAAAGAAAGAAGAATGGAAATTCTCAAAGGTTGGGAGCTGGGATGATGGCTAGCAGAAGTTCATCTAAGCCTGAAGATCCAAGTTTGGATATAGTGTTCCCATGTGAAAAGTGAGGTCATGAATGAGGACAACATCCTGTAATCCCAGCTCTGCAGAGGCAGAGATGAGAGGATTTATGAACCACTCTGATCAGGAATTCTTGCTGAATTCACGAGCATTGTTTTCTGTGAGATGCCCTGTTACAAAATCTAATGTTAACCACAACACAGAAAGACACTCAACTCTGATCTTTGGTTTCTTCATGAAAATGCACATACATGAAAGACATGTACACATGAACAACTATGCACACTTACATCTCACAAACACACACATACAAAAACCTCACATGCACACAATGCAAATACACACATATACACAATACACAATACCCATATACACAACACACACACACACTTCTCTAACGTTTGTGAATTTGGAATCTTATGACAGGGAGCTACAGATGTTCAAATATGCAAGTCTCATATTTGTTGAAAAAAACATTGTGAAAATTTTTGTTGTTGTTGTTGGTTTTTTTTTTTTTGGTTTTTATGTGTGTAAGTGTTTTGCATTTATGTATGTATAAGCAGTGCAGGCACGCTTGGTGCCCAAGGAAACCAGAAGAGGGCGATTATGTAACAATCTCTGGAACTGGAGTCATGGACTGTTGTGATCTATAGTGCTGCTGCTGGGAGAGGAATACAGTTTCTCTGTAAAAATCAACAGAAGTGGTTTTTTAATATGTTTATTTTATTTTATTTTTAGGGTGGGTGTTGAAACAGAGCTTCTCTGTGTAGCTTTTGTTGTTTTGGACTCACTTTGTAGACCAGGTTGGCTTTGAACTCACAGAGATCTGCCTGCATCTGCCTCACCAAGTACTGGGATTACAGGAATGTGCCACTGTGCCTGGCCAGAGTGAGTACTCTTAAACTTTGAGCAATCTCTACAATCCATGAAGGAACAATCATGAACCCAGTCTCAAATACCTTGGACCTTATATTGAAATAAGTCTAACCACAACATTGACAAGTAATTGACCCAGCTCACCTGCCGACTGGGTGTTAAGTCAGAAATGGAGTTTTTCCAATCATATGTGACACTTAGAAATAGATAATCAGACTCCAAGATGGCAGCCACCAGTATGTACCATCTCTGAAGAGCAGAGGATCTGGAACTCCAAAACTGGTGAGCGAATGAGCAGCTGAAGCCAGAGCATCGACTTTGAGGCTTCCAGAGCTAAAGGGAATAACCCTTGAGCTGGGAAAAATTGGGTTCAGGCTCCCCGTGAACATCTGCAGGGTCTGAGCGTGGCAAACTATCATTCTCCTTCACTTTCAGCTGCACATTCTCTGGTGGTGGTGGCTGCAGCAGCTGTTTGTGGCTGTGGTAGCGTCAGGGAGTACATAACCCCAGCAATAGAGCCTCCTTACACTAACAGCCAAAAAGGGGACACAAATCTGAGAGTAGAAAATTGTGGGCCTTCTAAGTTTTCCACATATGCCCTCGAGTGAGTTCCAGGGCCCTCTATGCTTTATACACAAACTGCAAATGAGTGCATCAGAGACAGAGCACATACAGAACAATTGCAGAAATCAAGGATGCCATGAAAAGATAAAATCTAAGAATAAAAGAAATAAAGGAAAAAAGAAGATTCTAGGCTCTAAGGTCCAGAAAATATTTTCGAGAAAATCATAGAAGAAAATTCTCCCAACGTAAAGAAAGATGTCCATAAACATACAAGAGGCCTACAGAACATATTTGACTAGACCAGATAGGAAACTCCTTATGTCACATAATAGTCAAAACACTAAATCTACAGAACAAAGAAAAAATATTAAGAGCAGCAAGGGAAAAAGCCAAGTAACACACAAAGGTAGACCTTTCAGAATCACACTAGACTTCTCAACAGAAACTATGAAAGCCAGAAAGGCCGGGGAAGATGTCATGCAGACTCTAAGGCCACAGATGCCAACCAAAACTACTATACCCAGCAAAGCTTTCAATCAACATAAATGAAGAAAACAAAATAATCCACGACAAAACTAAACTTAAACAATATCTGTATATCAACCCAGCCCTACAAAAGATCCTAGAAGGAAAGTTCAAATCCAACAAAGTCAATGACACACAAGAAAACATTGGACATAGATAACAACAACAACAACAACAACAACAACAAAAATCAAAAGAGAACAAGCACATAAACACACTATCACCACCATTTCACAATAAAAGAAACTAACATTCATTGTTCACTATTATCTATCAACATCAATGGACTCATGCTCTAATAAATAGACACAGACTAACAGAATCGTTGTGGAAACAGGATCCAATATTCTGCTGCATCCAAGAAACACATCTCTATAACAAGGACAGACACTACCTCAGAGTAAAGGCTGGAAAATGTTTTTCAAGCAAATGGACCCAAAAAACAAGCTGGGGTAGCTTTCCTAATATCTAATAAAATAGACTTTCAACCAAAAAAAATTTAAAAAGATGAAGAGGAGCACTTCATTCTCATCAAAGGAAAAATCCACCAGGAGAACATCTGAACATCTATGCCTCAAATACAAGAGCGCCAACATTTGTAAATGAAACATTATTAAAGCTTAAATTTCACATTGATTCCAACACCTTAATAGTGGGAGACTTCAACACTCCACTCTCACCAAAAGACGGATCAACAACAGAGAAGCTAAATAGGGAAATAAGGCACTTACAGAGGTCTTAAATCAAATGGACCTAATAGATATCTAGAGAACTTTCACTGAAATTCAAAAGAGTATACCTTCTTTTCAGGACCTCATAGAACCTTCTCCAAAATTGAACATATAGTCGGACACAAAACAAACCTCAACAGATACAAGAAGATTCAAATATTACCTTGTATCCTATCATACCACCATGGCCTAAAACCAGACAGTAACAACAACAGAAATAACAAAAAAGCCTGCACATGCATGGAAATTAAACAACTCTCTCCTCAATGACAGTTGGATCAGGGATGCAATTAAAAAAGAAATTAGAGACTTCCTAAAATTCAATGAAAATGAAGCCACAATTTACCCAAACTTTTGGGACACAATGAGAGCAGTGCTAAGAGGAAAGTTCATACTGCTAATTGCCTTCAGAAAGAAGTTTGAGACATCTCATACAAGAAACTTAATGGCACCTGAAAGCCCTAGAATAAAAAAGAAGCAGACACACCTAAGAGGAGTAGACAGTTGGAAATATTCAAACTCAAGGCTGAAATAATAAATTAAAATAAAATCAATGAAACCAAGAGCTTGTTCTTGAAGAAAATCAACACAACAGACAAAGCCTTAGCCAAACTAAAAAAAAGAAAAAGAAAAAAAGCAAAGAGAGAAACTTATCCAAATCAGCAAAATAAGAAATGAAAAGGGGGTCATAATGAAAGACAAAGAGGAAATTCAAAGAATCACTAGGTCTTACTTCAAAGGCTATACACCACAAAATTTGAACATTGAAAAGAAATGGAAAATTTCCTTGACAGATTTATTTGCCAAGGCTACACCAAGATAAGGCAAATAGATTAAATAATCCTATGTCCACCAAGGAATTAGATGCAGTCATCAAAAGGCTTCCAACCCCCAAAAGGCCAGGGCCTGATGATTTCAGAGCAGGATTCTGTCAGACCTTTAAAGTAAAGCTAACTCCAATTCTTTTCAAACTATTCCATAAAATAGAAACAGAAGGAGCATTACCAAACTTATTGTATGAAACCAAAGTACCACACAAAGACCACAAAAAAGAGAACTTCAGACCTATCCCTCTTATGAACATTGACACAAAAGTACTCAATAAAATACTCATAAACTGAATCCAAGAAATCAGAATAATCCAAGAAATCATAGTGGATGATAATCCACTATGAGTAGGTAAGCTTCATCTCAGGCATGATCGGTGATTCTGTTGGACTCCCCAGGTGGAGAGACCCTCCATTTCTCGGGATAGATGCCAGACCCCAATAACCCACGAAGATGAGAGCTTGATGCAACAGCAAGAGGTTTTACTCAGTAGCCGGCTCGCCAGGGCTCTGCATACAGCTCCCACACAAGGGGGTGGTGCAGAGACATGAGCAGCAGAATCACAGAGTTTATAAAGGCAAAAACTGCAAAACAGGAGGGGGTCTAAGGGTAAGGGACTTTTCTAACAGGGCAGTCAGTGATTGGTTGTGCCCAGGTGTGGTGACTAGGGGATGGTTAGGGACTGTTTGCACTTCTCAGTCCAGGGACAAAGAATGGCCTTTCTTAGAAATGTAAAGCTCAAAAGTTTAAGTTCCCATGGTTAGAGCCAAGTTAAAATTTGCTACCCTTACATTCCCCCCTTCTTTTTTTAATTTATTTATTTTATATCAATCACAGGTTAGGTACTTTGCATCCCAGGTGTAGCCCCCTCCCAATTCCCTCCCACACACCCCCATTCCTCCCACATCTCCTACCCACCCACTCCAAGTCCACTAACAGGGGAGGACCTCCTCCCCTTCCATCCAACCCCAGCTCATCTGGTCTCTTCAGGGCTGGCTGAAATGTCCTCCCCTGGGATCTAGCCAGGCTGTTACTCCCTGGCATGTATGGGGGAGGGTCAAAGAGTCAGCCATCAAGTTCATTACTGAAACAGTCCCTATTTCCCTTACTAGGGTCTTCAGTTCGACACTGAGCTATCATGGGCCACATCTGAGCAAGGGTTCTAGGCCATATCTATATATGGTCCTTGGTTGGAGAAACTGTCCATTTCATTTAGATTTTCAAATTTTGTGGCATATAGGCTTTGGTAGTAA
>CM053765.1:44128876-44148122 GCA_028658305.1 Pachyuromys duprasi | reverse complement strand
ATTCTTCAAGAAGATCAGGGATTTCCAGTGGTTTGTGGTGTGTGTTTTGTCTCAGTTGCTCTCTGTTGTGGACTTTGTGTGCCCAGCTTCGTGCTCTGTGCTGTGAGCACTGCAGGCTGGTCACCCCTCTGGTCTGGAGTATTTACTTCTCACTCTGTGCTAGAGTCTGAGTGTACAGGTGTGAGATGTCAGCTGGGGGCTGTGGACTCTGTCCTGGGCTTGCTGCTAAGGGCTCTCCCCTGTAATGGAGATTTGGCGCCTCCTTCTGTGCCAGGGGCTGTGCACCACGGTCTGAGATGATATTTGGGGCACACACAGTGGGTTTGGGTTTGTGTGCATCTGCTGTATGCAGGGCTGTCTGAAATGGTGCCTGAGGCCTTCTCTGTCTGGCCAGTGGACAGACACCCGAACTGGGGTTTTTGCTGGCAGATGCGTGCAGCTTTCGCCCTCAGTGTGCGGTCTGGTCAAGATGGTTTCAGGATCCTCTCAGTGGTGGGTTGAGACAGAACTCGGGTTCTTCCCAGATCCACCGGGGGACTCACACACTGACTGAGTTTTTGCTGGCAGAAGCGTTTGGTCCATGCCCTGGCAGTGTGCGGACTGGTCAGAATGGTCCCACAATCCACTCAGTCTGTGGGGGTTCCCGCGATCCGTTCGCGCCCGCCACACACCCGTGGGTTGATGCAGAACTCGGGATCCTCTCAGATCCGCAGGTGGACTCACACACTGACTGAGATTTTGCTGGAGGAAACATTTGGCTCGCGCCCCGGCAATGTGCGGACTGGTCAAAATGGTCCCCGAATCCACTCAGTCTGGTGTGGTTCCGATGATCGGTCCGAACCCGTGGCACACCCGTGGGTTGAAGCAGAACCCGGGTGCAGTATGCGCTAGTAGGGCGCAGTTCAGTGAAAACGGCACCAGGCTCCTCCTGAGACTGCCCGCGAGACTGTGCGATCCAGTCTATAATGGCGGGTGGGGGCACCCAGTGCAGCCGCTCGTCCAGATCAGAGCTGTGTGCTGCTGGTCACCGGGAAATTTCTCCAGGTAATAACTGGGTGTCCCTAGGGTTTTCCCACTTGATTTTCTCACCGTAGGAGCTCTGCTCACCTGGCACTCACAATGCTGGCGTTTTAGGTCCCAGAGTTCAGTCTCCTGGTCGCTGTGTTGTTTCTGCTCTCCTACTCCTCAGACACAGTGTTCTCTCGTGGCAGCCATCTTGGATCTCCCTTGGTTATGAGTCTTAATATCTGCTTTGATACATTGCTATATCGATTCTTTCAGAGGACCTCTTTGGTATGCTCCTGTCATGTTGCTTGTTTTATCCTCCATTCAATGTCCGTCCAATTTGTTCATCTAAACGAGCATTGATCATACCAACCTGGGTCCTACTTCTTGTTTATCTTCCCTAGGTGTATAGATTTCAGCATGACCTTCCTATCCTATAGGTTTATATAAGTGAGTATATACCATATATTTCCTCCTGTCTAAGCACATTTCTATTACTTATCTTTATACCCAAAGATGAGTTTATCTCACATTATTCATCAAGAAGTTTCATTTGAACAGCAGAAAGCGTTAAAGTTATTTTTATAAAACTGTGTTTGTTTCTGTTTCTCTCTTAACCTAGCTATGACATAAATAATTGATACCCTACTATATCTGTTTACTAATAAGCTTCACAATACAAAAGCTGAGAAGTTATTACTCTATTCTTAACCCTGGAAGCTAATTTGGCTTCCTCCCAGTTTACATTCCAGAGATACTTTCTCTTTATAAATATTCTGCTCCAGCTCTTTCTCCTAATGTCTCTTGGACCTCTCCTGTGGCTGAATCACATACTTCCCCTTCTAATTCCCTCCCCATGCCTGACAAAAAGTGTAGCCCTATTCTCTCCTGCTCAGCTGCTGGCTATAAGCTGTTGTTGACATATCAGGGGACAACTGGGGAGTAGTGTTTACACAACATTGAGACAGGTGATTCTCCAGAACAAGGTTTGAAGCAGATATGGGAGCAGGGTAGAGAAACTAGTATTTGAATTACACAGTAACTTTATGTGTACAAAATAGAGAACATTACAAAATAGCCTGACTAGTCAAATGCAGAGCATAAGTGACCAAGGGGTGAAAAACATTAACTGATGCATCTACAATACAACTTCTACACCTCAAGCACAAGAAATAACACATAAGGGTGGGTATCAAGGTTGTAAGAGTAGAGGACTAGGGTACCTGCTGAGAGATAATTTTTTTCTATATTATGACAGAAATGTAACAATGAAACTGAATAGCAGTTTTGCCTATACAACTCCTAAAAAATGATAACACAAAATGATAGTCTAATATGGGTGAGGAAAATCTCATGAAGCCCTACCCCTAAATGAGAACCTACAGGCCATTACTGGACTGCTTAGATATGGAGTACCAGTCTGCTCCAGGGACAAGATCCCTGAAAGGCATATATAAATCTAAGCAGTTACCCTTAAACAAATCTATATATGAGCCACAATAAGTGAATTTAGAGTGCTGTAATTATATATATATGCATATATATGAAAATATTATTTAAATATTGAGACCATGAATTTTAATAGGAGTCTGGGGAGATATGAGAAGAGTTTGAGGGAAAAAAGAAAGGGAGAAAATTACTAAAATGCAATATTCACATATGAAGTTTTGTGAAATTATGTAAAAAATAAAAGAATAAAGAAAAATAAAGTAAAACAGAAATCCAAAACATCATAGCAATATTGTTTAATATAACATGCACTAACTAAGGCATTCCATGACCAGGATCAAAGTCAGGATACATGTATAAATATACTTTGACCACAAGGAAGTTGCACTACAGCCATAGTCATATCAAAATCAGAAGTGTGAGCACAGTTAAAGACAGTCTTTCGTTTGATGCAGGTGTCTTCTCCAACAAGTTGTACATAAGAGGAGTCAAACTAAAAGCAACAATTTTCCTTGCATTTTAGTTTTGTAATTTCTGTAGGTAAGAAACATTTTTTTGGTTCCAATATGAGTGTAGAATTTAGATCTGAAATAAATTCCAAAAGTTTATATTGAAGGTTTTGCTCCAAGAGAAGAAATGTTTTGAGGAGGGGCCTTTGGGGCATGATTGGATTATAACATCTTTAATCTCAATAGAAGAGAGCTTTGAAGGGTTGGTTTTTTTTAATTTTTTAATTTTTTTATATTAATTACAGTTTATTCACTTTATATCCCAGCTGTAGCCGCCTCCCTCATTCCCTCCCAATCCCAACCTCCCTCTCTCATCTCCTCCCATGCCCCTCTCCCAGTCCACTGAGAGGAGAGATCCTTCTCCTCCACAGGTGATGGAAACAATAGAAAACTGAGTTTATTTGAAGGAAGTGAGGTGTTGAAAATGTGTCATTGGAAGCAGAGTTTCTCCATGCTTTTTGGCCCCCATTAGGTGTGCAGCTTAAATCTGCCATTCTTCTTTGTAATGATGCTTTGACACACACAAGCCCAGAATCAATGCTGCTGAATAACCATAGGCTGAAATTTACAAACCATTAAACCAAATACATCTTTTTTTGCTTTAAGTTCATTTCCTTGAGTGTTTTGTCACAGGAAAAGACAATCAACCATTGCATGCTACTATGTTCTTGCTATCACTTTATTATACGGAGAATTGGAGGCTAGATAGTCTCAAAATGAAGGCTGAGTTTCCCAAATTGCTTTGTTGTATTTGGAAGTAGAAAGCATTCTTACAGGTAGTTCTTAGAACTGAATGCCTAACGAGTCAGAATAGTAGCTCATACATAGTCCCATAGCTATGGAAAAAAAAAGAGTAATTGTGTATTTCCTTGGGGTCACCAATAATGAAGAACTTATTTATTATAAATATTATTTATAGAGGTTGAAAACAGGATCTAGAAATATCTAAAAGAAAGTATGTATATGTGCCTGCATGTCAATGTCTAGATTAGGTAAATTAGTCCTAAATACACACTTTAACTGTTGATGAAGACATTCCATACGGATGGCAACAGGCTGATCTCCATAGTCATCACCCTCTGCCTCCTGGTTACCAAATAACTGTGGCCTGAAATGTATAAAACCTTGACCCAAATAGATCTTTTTTTCTTCTTTTAAGTTGATTTTCTAGAGTATTTAGTCACAACAAAAGAAAGGTCACACAATCAGGTATCCTGACATATTTTTGACTCCAGTAAGATGATAAAACAGGAAACTGAAAAAAAAAATGGATACAATTCAAAGCTTCTCCCTTTCTTTAGGGAAAACCTACGTGAGACTTTCCCCAATGGTAGGAATTAATGTTATGATCTGAGCACCAGTATTTATCACTTCTGCTTCATGATTGTGGATGCAATGTAACTATCTTCCCTAAGCTTTCACTCCCATGACTTCACAGTCATGACTGATGAACTAGGAGCCAAATAAACCTTTTGTCACTAAAGTTACTTTGGTAAGGATATTTTTTCACAAGCAACAGGACAAATGAAAAATAAGTGACACACTATTGTAGACTGAGTATATTGGCTACATATTTTTCCCTAAGAAGATAATACATAAATGGAAATAATCTTAGAGATTTAAATGTCATTCTCATTCGAAGTTCAGAAGATGAGAGATGTTCTCTGAAGGTTTCTAATGGAATCTTTCTCTTTTTATCACTCAAAACAACTAGAGTCTGTTCTTGTGGGTGGCCAAATTACATGCTAAGTTGGCTTCATAATATCCTTACATTTTTAAAATTTAGATCATTAATTGTGAATGACAGAAATTCTAAGGATAATAATGGAGATCACTTAGAGAGTCAAGAGGCAAGCCATTAGTTAGCAGGTTTGTCACCTCTCTATTTGATTACCTTGTTGCTGACTTATCTGAGACTATCATAAACTTTCCCTTGAAGCAGTTTATCTGCAGTGGGATATTAACTATTACATTGATATTTCATTAAATGAATACACCAGAGTTGGCTTATTCATTTAACCAAAGATGGAAATGACACTGATTTCAGTATCGAACAGTAAGAATATAGCTTTGTAAGCATTAATCTGAAGGCATCTTTCTACATATACTTTGACTCCTCCCTTGTAAATACCCAGGAGAGAAGTTACTTGGTCATAGGAAATATATTTAAATATTACAGCATTTACAAAGTGTGAATTTTAAGACTTTAAGAATGTAAATGCTACAATTCCGGGTCCATGGTTGGTGTTGTCAATCTTTTCTGATTCTAGACATCTAGTGGACCTGAGGCAGAATCTTATGGTAGCTTGATCTGACTTTCCTAGTGATGGTGAGCATCAACCTTGCTGACCACTTTATAACTGATTTTTGAAGTGTATATTATGTTTTTGTTGAACTGATTGTTTTGTATTTAAAAGTCATACATGGTTTTAATTGAGTATATTTATTTATTTGATATTTTAATTGAAAGCAGGAATTATTAGCATATTTAAGTATAACTTAAAAATTAGTTATTTTTGTGATGCCATAATAATGGTGATAGGAAAGGTACAAGGATTTTTCCCCCTATGTTCAATTACAGTTGATTGAAATATAATTAACGTTTTTAAGATTGGTGTTTATAATAATTTATCATTTAATTCTACTTTATATAATGTTAGGGGTTGGTCTGATGCTATGTATTCTGATGCTGATTATTGGCCCCCAAGATCTGGTTGCTGCCTAGATAAGGAGACACTCAAAGTATGTACCTCAAAATGCTGTTTGTAACCTTGCCTAATTGTCTGATTAAAAGGCCTGTACCTAGGCAGTGAAGAAGGAGATAGGCATGCTAAATTTTGAATTTTGGGGACATAAAGATTAAAAGAGAGAGAGACAGTACCAGAAAAGGAGGGAAGCAGGAGGAAGCTATAGTAAGTTATCATGGAGAGGAGCACATGGCCAATTGACATGAATGAAGAAAAATGCCCCAAATGGGAAAATAAGCAGAAATTTATGGAATTATGAATGGGAGGTCGACCAGATAGAGATTATTTAAACAAATTTGCCTGAAATGGGGGCTCGGGAGTAAAGACAGTTATAGGATTAATATCTGCCATGCCCCAGGTGAAATAAAATCTATCTAAAATCTATCAGGTGCCTATGTTTTTATTGATTGTATGTCTTTATTGGTTGTGATAGTGGGTTAAATAATACCGATATGGTTTAATAATAAACATTATTTAGCCATACATTTAAATTAACCACAATATATTGGGCCCAATTAAGTTCATGTATCCACACCCTTAAAAGTATAGTTTATCATAGTTTGGTGGGGGAAATAAGCTCCCAGAGAAATAACCCAAGCTTACAATATACTTTGAACAGATGGGAAACAGAGTGGACTTAACAAAACAGAGGTAGATGACAAAGACACAAGCTGCTTTCCAAATTTTAGCTATTAGACAGGTGAAAGGGAGGAAAGGTTCCTTAGTAACAGTAGTGTCATTTCCTCTACCCTCCATCCCTGGTAACCTTGTGAGGTTTGAAAGGCATGCACACTAACTTAGCACAGATGTATCCACAGGCCAGGGCATTTCACAAGTGCTGCTCACTGCTACTGCTCATGACCCAACTTCACAGAGCATCAGTGACTGCAGAGACATGGAGGATTAAAGAGGTGGAAAAGGGAAGCCAGCAGCCTTCTAGACTGAGCTGGGGCATAGAATTAACCACTTAGATTAAAACATAGAGACTGCTATGGTCTCTCTCCAACACATCACAGCAGAGGGTGCTTGGATCTTTTTATTGGTTGTGTTTTGGTTGTTTTTGTCATGGACATGCATGTTCAGTGGTGGTAACGGTTTTCTTTGCCCTCTGTAGAAAAGTTCAGGGAGAAAGTGAGGAGAAAGCCAAGGAATGGGGTACTAACTTACAGGCAGTAAAACTGGAGGAAGGAATGGGATGCTTCCCAATCGAGTTGATAGCAGATGGAGCTCAGCGTTCTCTAGCTAGTGAGGGTCCAAAGAATTAAAATTAGTTTTTGGGGTTATTGATTTAAAATTTAAAACACAAGCCTGAACAAAGGCCAGAGAGGTGAAGACATGTCCAGCCACCTGAGGGGAGGAACCAGCCTTAGTGCATTCCTTTCCTGCTCACTACAGATACAGTTTCCAGGAAACCAGCCCAGATCACCCCTCTCAGTCCAGATCACCTTTCTCCCCCAGAGAGAGCCAAACAAGGGAAGCCAGACCATTAATGGTTTGGAGGCCTTCCTATAGCCAATTTGTTTAAAATTCAACATCCCCTTTTGTGTTTCAACAAATAGATACTTGCTAGGTAGGAATTCTCCTGCTTTGGGTGCACTGGGAGGGACTCGAATCTTTAAATCAAACACCTACCCTGAGCACAGGACACTGTACTCTTAACTGCTGTGGCATTGAGGATGTGAGCCCAAGCTATAGCTTGTAATAAAAAGATCCTCATTTGTTTTGCAATGGACTCCAACCCTGGTGGCCTCTTGGGGGGTGTTGTGATCTAGGCATAACACTACAAGATACTTATCAAGTATTTCTGGTCTACCAATACATTTTAGCAACAAATAACTTCCAAGGAATAATGAACAGAGCTTCACTGTTGCTGTCTAAATGGCAAAACTGGCACAAAAATTTAGAAATTTGGTTTCTTTGCTTAGTTTTTGTTTGAAAGTTTTGAGTTACAATGATATGGAATTGAAATAAAATATTTCATCAGTGAGGTGACAGCACACACTTTTAATTCCAACATGAAGGAGAAAGAGACAGGTGGATCTCTGTAAATTCTAGACCTGGCTGGCACACACTATGAAGTTAGGGTGTGACCCCATGCTGATAAGATAGAGCCGTTTACAAAAGACAGTATAGAATTCAAAATGACAATTATTTTTAAAATATTGTTATTATTATTATTACTTACAATTTATTCACTTTGTATCCCAATTGTAGCCCACTCCCTCATCTCCTCACTTTTCTCCCCCGCCCCCTCCCAAACTTTTCCCTTTCCCTAGTCCACTGATAGGGAAAATCCTCCTCCCCTACTGTCTGACCCTAGCTAGTGTATCAGTTCCTATCAGGACTGCCTAGATCCTCTTCCTCTGTGGGCTGTCTAGGTTACCCCACCTGAGACTAACAATCAAGGGAGAGGCAAAAGAGTTCATGTCAGAGACAGTCTCTTCTCCCTTTACTAGTAGACTTAGATGGAGATTGACCTGTCTTTGGGCTACCTCTTAGCATGGAGTTTAGGTCCTCTCTTTGCATGGTCTTTGGTTGATGCATCAGTCTCTGCAATCTCTGGGTCCTGGTTTTTATTTTATTTTATTATTTTATTTTTGGCATTGTTGGTATAATGTGTGGCTCCTGTCCCCTCTGGGTCCTTATATATATATATATATCCCTCTTCTTCCATAAGACTCCCTGCACCCTGCCCAAAGTTTGGCTGTGAATCTCTGCATCTGCTTCAATCCTCTGCTGGGAGGAGTCTTTTAGAGGACATTTGTGGTAGGCCCCTCTCCTGTTTCCTCTCTTCTACCACTTCTAGTGTTATCCTATTTTCCTTTCTGAATGAGAATTAACCATCTTCTCTAGGGTCCTTCTTGTTGTTTAAATTCTTTAGGTCAGTAGATTTAGTATGTTTGTCCTATATTAATATCCAGTTAAAAGTGAGTATATACCATGCACGTTTTTAGGCTACTGGGATACCTCATTCAGGATGACCTTTTCTAGTTTCATACATCTACCTGCAAATTTCATGATTTCCTTGTTTTTGAGGAGCTGAACCACACTTTCTGTATCTATTCTTTTGTTAGGGGACATTTCAGATTGTGGTATTATGAATAAAGCAGCTATGAACATAATTGTCTTTGTTGTTTGATGGAGATGTGCCCGGCAGTGGTACAGTCAGGTCTAGTAGTAGCATTATTCCCAGTTTTCTGAGGAAGAACCAGATTAATTTCCAAAGTGGTTGTGCAAATTTACATTCCCACCAGCATGTATTGTTACTTGAGTTTTTGATCTCAGCCATTCCGAAGGATGTGAGGTAGAATCTTAGAGTCGTTTTGATTTGCATTTCCGTGATGACTAAGGACACTGAGCACTTCTTTTAAGTGTTTCTATACCATTCAATATTCCTCTGTTAAGAATTCTCTGTTTGTCTAAGAATTCTGGAAATCAATTCTCTGTTTAGATCAGTATCCTAATTTTAATTGGATTACTTGGTTTGTTGGTGTTTGACTTCTTAAGTTCTTTATATGTTCTGTATATTAGCCCTCTGTCAGATAAAGGATTGGTGAAGATCCTTTCCCAGTCTGTAGGCTGTCGTCTTGTTCTGACCAGAGTGTCCTTTGCTTTACAGAAGCTTTTCAGTTTCATGAGGTCCCATTTATTGATCATTGCTCTTAGAGTCTGTGCTGTTGGTGTTCTGTTAAGGAATTTGTCTCCTGTAACAATGAGTTCAAAGCTAGTCCCCACTTTTTCTTCTAACAGGTTTAGTGTGTCTAGTCGATCCACTTGGACTTTAGTTTTGTGCAAGGTGATAACTGTGGACATATTTTCATTTTTCTATATGTAGACATCCAGTTAGGCCAGCACCATTTGTTGAAGATGCTGTCTTTTTTTCCATTCTATGGCTTTGGATTCTTTGTCAAAGATCAGGTGTGTGGGTTTATTTCTGAGTCTGCCATTCAATTCCTTTCATCCTTCAGTCTATTTGAATGCTAGTGCTTTGCCATTTTTATTACTATTGCTCTATAGTACAACTTGAGATCATTGATGAAGATACCTCCAGAAATTCTTTTACTGTATAGGATGGTTTTAGTTATTTTGGGTTTTTTGTTTTTCTATAAGAAGTTGAAAATTGTTCTTTCAAGTTCTGTAAAGAATTCTGTTGGTGTTTTGATGGAAATTGCATTGAATCTGTAGATTGCCTTGTTAGAATGGCCATTTTTTACTATATTAATCGTACTGATCCAAGGGGAGAGGATAGAAGGGGGGGATACAAAGTGAATAAAGTATAATTAATAAAAATTAAAATAAAAGCACAAAAACTTCAAAAAAGGATATTAGCTTTTATAATTGTTTCATAATTATTACCAGTGTATATTATATAAAAGTGGCCTTTTAATTTAGACAGAAAAGGCAGTTGTTGGGGGTCAGTCTGGTATAATGTATTCTGATGCTGAGTGCCTTTCTTTCATTTAGTTTTATTTTGCTGTACCCTAGTTATTTTTAGTGTTACTTTTTAAAAATATGACACTATTTTTCCAAAATCTCTTCCTAGCTATTAATAGTGCTGAATTTTGCTTTTAGATCCCTTTTAATAATTTTTTCATTGGCAAGTAAATCTCAGTGGATTACGTTTATTTTAATCAGTAGATACAGTTTTCTTTTACAGGTATGTAAAAATACATGAATTGACTTCGTGATTTACATGCTATTTTATTGATTAAGATAATTTAAATAAGGTGAAATCTCAGGGTTATTTTGATTAGCATTTCCCTGATGAGAAGAATGTTGAGCATTTTTAAAATGTTTCTCTGCCATTCGATATTCCTCTATAAAGAATTCTCTGTTTAGCTCTGTTCCCCATTTTTAATTGTATTTCTTGATTTGTTGCTTTATAACTTGTTTAGTTTTTTAGATATACTGGTTATCAGCCCTCTGTCAGATATAGGGTTGGTGAAGAACCTTTCCCAATCTGTAGGTAGTCGTTTTGTTCTGAGGACAGTGTCCTTTGCTTTACAGAGGATTTTCAGTTTCCTCAGGTCCCATTTATTGATTATTGATCCTAGAGCCTGTGCTGTTGGTGTTCTGTTCAGGAAGTAGTCTCCTGTGCTGATGAGTTCTAGGGTCTTCCCCACTTTCTCTTCTAACAGGTTTTGTATGTCTGGTTTTGCATAGCGGTCTTTAATCTTCTTGGACTTTGGTTTTGTGCAGGATGATAAGTATGGATTTATTTGCATTTTTCTACATGTAGCCATCCAGTTCTACCAGCACCTTTTGTTGAAGATGATATCTTTTTTCCATTGTATGGTTTTGTCATCTTTATCAAAAATCAGGTGCCCATAGGTGTGCAGGTTTATTTCTGGGTCTTCTATTTGGTTCCATTGATACACCTTCACCTTACACACATCAGAATGGCTAAGGTCAAAAACACAAGTGACAACACATGCTGGAGAGGTTGTGGAGAAAGGAGAACCCTCCTCCATTGCTGGTGGGAATATAAACTTGTACAACCACTCTGGAAATCAATCTGGCGCTTTCTCAGACAACTAGGAATAGCACTTCCTCAACGTCCAGCTATACCACTTCTAGGCATATATCCAAAAGAGGCTCAAGTACACAACAAGGACATTTGCTCAACCATGTTTGTAGCAGCTTTATTTGTAATAGCCAGAACCTGGAAACAACCCCTGAACTGAGGAACGGGTACAGAAATTGTGGTACATCTACACTATGGGATATTGCTTAGCAATAAAAACCAAGGAAATCATGAAATTTGCAGGTAAATGGTGGGAACTCGAAAAGATCATCCTGAGTGAGCTATCCAAGGAGCAGAAAGTCACACATGGTATATACTCACTCATATAGACATATAATATAGGATAAACTTACTAAAATCTGTACTCCTAAAGAAACTAATTAAGAGGGAGGACTCTGGCTAAAATGCTCAATCCCCATCCAGAACGGCAAAGCAGATGGACATCAGAAGAAGGAGAAAACAGGGAATAAGTCAGGAGCCTGCCACAGAGAGCCTCTGAAAGGCTCTGCCCTGCAGACTATCGAAGCAGATGCTGAGACTTATGGCCAACCTTTGGGCAGAATTCAGAGAATCTTATGAAAGAAGTGGGAAATAGTACGATCTGGAGAGGACAGGAACTCCACAAGGAGAGAAACAGAACCAAAAAATCTCAGCACAGGGGTCTTTCCTGAGACTGATACTCCAACCAAGTAGCATGCATAGAGATAACTTAAAACCCCTGCACAGATGTAGCCCATGGCAGTCCAGTATCTAAGTGGGTTCCATAGTAATGGGAACAGGGACTGTCTCTGACATAAACTGATTAGCCTGCTCTTTGGTCACCTCCCCCTGAGAGGGGACCAGCCTTAGCAGGCCACAGAGGCAGACAATGAAGCCTGATTATGTCTCCTGAGGAGACCTAATAGACTAGGATCAGAAGGAAGGAAAGGAATACCTGCCCTATCAGTGGTCTTGGGGAGGGGCTGCATGGAGAAAGGGGAAGAAGGGAGGGCTTGGGAGGGGAGAGGGAGGGAGCCACAGGGGGAATACAAAGTGAATAAAGTACAATTAATAAAAAGTTAAATATATATTTTAAAAAACAAGTGCAAAAACTACTTGGAAAATAAAGGTTTCCTAAATAAAAACAGATAATTTAAATAATTTTTCTATACCTTTCTTGATATGATTTTTGTCATTTTCCCATGTATTTGGCACATGTACATTGTTCACTTTTTACTGTAACCTCCATAGCTATCATTTTAGTATTAGTTTGGGTTTTACTTTTGCATTAACTTGAATAGTTTTGAGTTATTGTACATTTAGGGACTTGGATATATTTGTGCTTATTTGCTGAACCTTACACAATAATTACGCATAAATATTATCTTGAATTTATTTTCATCTTTATTCGGCCATCTCTTTCATATATCATTTCAGGTAGGTATTTTGTTATAAACCATTTAAACTTGCAAAACATAAAATATATAAAATACGAGTTTAGTGACTTCCACTTATAGTTCCAGCACTGAGACAAACAAGTCAGGCAGGTTTCAATGGCTTGAGTGTAAGGGCTTGTCAAACTATAAAATGAGTTCCAGGACAGCTTGAGCTACAGAGTGAGGTTTGAACTTTCAAACATGTAAAACCTATACAATGCTGTTTATGAGAAAGAAACAGGAGAAGCTTTGAATTTGGTGTTTGCTTTCAGAAATCTGTTTATACGAATGGTGGGCTGTAAGCTTGTGGGGAATGAAAAATCCAAATGCATCAGGCAGGCTAGCTGGCTAGAGAAGTGGTGAGGAGTGATGCCACATGAAATAACATTCTTTTTCTTCATAAAACCTTACTTTTTGCTCATAAGGCGGTAGGGCTCATGGACCATGCCTCCAGAGGAACATGCATGAAACTACTGAGATGGAGCATTTTCAAACCACCAAAATCTCAAACTTGATATTTAAAATCTCAACCTGAAGGTGTGGGACAAAGCTCTCTCCTGTCTCTGTGCCTGCCTCAGGTGGCTAGGGTGGTCAGTCACATGAACTTCTCACCTATTTTCTTTTCCCATGTAAATAGAGCATTGCCAAGTCCCAGCCAATGAGCTGCATTCATCCTCAAATCCTCTCCCCACTGTCCAAGGCCTACAGGTCCCTGTTTAACATGAATGAAGTCTAAGCCTGGCTGTTTATGCTGAGTTGTGGCACTGGGAAAAAAGGGCTTCCCTTCTCCCTGAAGGATGCATTGCAGAACCCGCTGACTTTAGCTGTCTGGCAGCCACAAGCTTCTACTGTTGTCTCTTCCTGCTGCCTAGTTAGCTCAGGCCTCTGTTGCCCCTAGGAGCCCTGAGAGCCCACTACTGACTGTTCCCAAAGCAGCTCCTAGATTCCCAGGAGTCAGTGGAGGCCCCCATTGCCACTTGACTGGCTCTTGGTGCCCTTAGATCTCCACTGACCCCTGGCCCGGTGACAGCAGCCCAGCTAAAAGAGCAGTAACACTTACTGTAGAGAACATCTCCTTCTGTAGAGAACATCTCCTTCTCAGTGCTTCTTCCTCTTCTGCTAAGAATCCTAAGGCGTTTGGACCTTTCAGCTGAGAAGCATGCACTTCCAGCTTGGTGGCATTTGGCCTCCGGGGTAAAGCCACCATAAGGCTTTCAGCTAACTGAGTGATGCCCAAACCACATAATAAAGGATAGTTTCTTTAGTCACCTGGTTTTAGATGCTGACATGTGTACAAAAAAACCTTCATAGCAACATGGAGAATAGTGTTTGAATAAATAACAGGATGCTGGCAATCTAGTCAACTTGATACCTAAAATTAAACGTCAAGCAATCTCCCAGTTTGTAAAAGCAGATTGCATAGCATTTCATGTTTAGAAATGAATGTCCAACCACCTTTCCTGTGCCGTCCACTTCTCACACACTGATCAGAAACTACTTTCTTCCCTGGCAAAAAAAAAAAAAAAAAAAAAATCCTAATTTATTCTGAGTTAGAGATACAAGGACTCATTCTACTGCTCACTGTTAGAGTGAGGAGATAAACCATCATAATAGTTCTTTTTTGTGTGCTCTTTTAAAAGAATGAAAGAATTCTAAGAATCACACTGTGGTTCCTTATGAAGTTCTTGGAGTAGACATATTTATCACACCTGCCTGTGGTGGCGCTACTTTTGAGAGGGACTATTTGATGTAGAAGTGAAAGGATGAAAGGATTACAAACTGAGATATTCTATCTTTCTTTCTTTCTTCCTTTCTTTCTTTCTGTCTTTCTTTTTGTACTTTTTTCTTCACTGGCAATGAATGTTCAATTATACAGGTATAAGTGGCCACAAGCAGGATTTCACCTGGAGGGCACCTTTCTGCAGTTAAAAGCTCAGAATCACTGGTTTGCTCATCAATGCTCTGAACTGTTAAGAGTTTCCAAAATAACATCACAGTGTCAATAAAAAGTACTAGAAATAAATTTGAATGGCTATGATTTTATCTTTTAATGAAGTTCATTTCCAAGTCTATTTGAAGGCTTTCTCAGTTCTGAAACATTCTAAAAACATTTTAAGTCAGCTGTGTAAAGCAGTTTTTGATAATTCAAGCAGTAGGCTAGGTCTCCTCAAAATGAAGTTAGTCACATACCATCAGTGTTTACATGTACATCACTGCCATGTGCCTTTTAGACAATTCTGAGAGATGTTATGTGCATATGGGTCATTTTATGTTTGAATTTACAATATAATTAATGTCATACAATTTACATTTTTATTGACTTGAAAATTTTACATGTTTAACCTGATTTTGATGGCTAGCATCAGAACAATCTTCAGCATATTAGGATTACTTTTATCACTTGATCACTTTAACGTCAAGTAGGTTCTCTTGAAAAAATAAATAAAACAACTCTGGAGTATCCAAAAAGAAAATGACCCTTAAAACTCAAATTGCATTCTTAATTATAATGTGACAATATTATCTTTTGGGAAGACATATACATTTCGACAAATTTTTAGATCAATTCAAATTTTAGCTGAAATAATACACTTTTCAAAAAATACAAATTTGGTATTACAAATTGAAAATTTGTAGAAAGAATCTTCAATTATCTGCATAGAGGAGAACTAAAAAAATAAGTTAAGGCATGTCTAAGTAAAAAAAAAATTAAAAATGTAATTTATATGAGAAATCCTAGTGATATTCTAGTAGACTGGAGCCTAGCATAATCTTCATCTGAGAGTATTCACCCAGCAATTGATAGAACATGAGTGTACCCACAGCCAACCATTAGTCAGGAACTTGGTAAAACCTGGGAAAGAGATGGACTCAGAGGAGTCAAGGACACCAGGAGAATATGGCTCACAAAATCAAATAAGCAGAGCTCTAGAGGCTCAGAGAGAATGAAACTGCAATCACAGAGCCAGGTGAGCATGTAGGCCTTCTGTAAATAGGTTATGGTTGTTGGTGTTTTTGTGGAACTCCTACAGTGTAAGTAGGAGTATCTCTCTATCCTGCTCTTGGTAGGCTTTTCCTCATACTGGTTCACCTAATTTAACTTTGACATTAGGGTTTGCGCTTAGTTATTCCATGTTCGTTTGATAACCTTGGAAGGCCTGCTCCTTTCTGAAGGGAAATGGAGACAGACTGTTATGGGCCCAGGGAGCTGTGGGGCCAGGGAAGCTTGCCTAAAGCAAGAGTGGGATCAAGGAGTCCTGATCCCAGCAATGTTTTCCTGAGATTGACAGGATTAACTTTGATTCTCACCCCACCATACACCCACATGCCCAGGGCCTGTGTGTCACAGTGCATATATCCCTGTGCCCCAACCTTTGTCCACTAGAGTAGGTCACATGGTCCAGGAGCCTAACTAAACTTCCTCTCCCCATATAAGGTAGCATCCATCACCACCTTGAATTCTTGTTTATGCAAATAAGTCATCTCCAGCACCCTATCCCTGGCCAATCACACACACTCACCCTGAAAACCCATGCTCATTCCTCATAGTTTTAAGTAGCTTTTGTTTCCCCATTAAACAAGCTCTCTCACTGAAACTGTCACCTGAGAAGTCTGCTTCTCCCCATGCTTACCAATGCCTGAGGTCTATTTTACCCCATTCCTGCCCTTGCTTCCCCTCTCAGGATTCACTGGTCTCTGTGTTGAGCTGACAGTGCCATAACAGGCAGGGGAAGCCTGAATGCCAGACTAGATCTGGGATAGTGGGTAGGTGGGGAGGGATGGATTAGTAGGATAGGAGGGAGGGGAAACTGTGGCGAGACTGTTATATATGAGAGAGGAATAAATACAAATTTTAAAATTCCAAATATGGACCGAGTACAGAGCTCAGTTGGCAAAGTGCTTGCCTGAAATGCAAGTAGTGGTGGACTCAATTACTATCAGAGAATAAAATACTGCTGATGGTTATGTCTGCCATTCCAAAAGTTTACAGGAAGGAGCAGGCAAATCAGAAGTTCAAGATTAGTTTAAGTGACATAGAAAGACCGAGGGGACATGAAAGAGTCTATGAATCAATCAATTCAATCACTCAATTAATAAATATTTCCAAAATATTGATTTGTGAAAATGTGGGGCAGCATGTAATTAGTTTCCTCCTAATTGATTAGCATAGTAGGCAACTTTTTTAAACAAAATGATGTTAAAAAATTTTGAGTCCATGTGCCAAGTCATTAGCTATATCTAAATTTTCCTTTTTGTTAATATAATTAATGTATATTATTTATAAAGTAGACTTATCTTTCTCTCCTCTCTCTCTCCTCTCTCTCTCTGTCTGTCTCTCTCTCTCTCTCTCTCTCTCTCTGTGTGTGTGTGTGTGTGTGTGTGTGTGTGTGTGTGTGTGTATTGAATTAAGATTCTACCTCAGGAAAAAAAACTCAAAATACATATTTTTATGAGACTGGTTTATCTTTCTTAGTGTAAACAATCACAATTACATCCAGTTTGCTGCAAATATTATGATTTTTATTTCCATTGTACATGTATAATAAGCTAGTGATGTTATTTATTTATTTTTTTAATTTTTATTTTTGTCTGTTAACCTGTTGGTGGGCACATAGGCTACTTCCATATCCTGACAACTGTGCTATAATATATGCAGATAGTCAGGTTTCTCCATTACATGCTTAATTTGTCTCCTTTTGAATGTACTCAGAAAGAGCATAATTAAGTCATATTGTCATTCTATTTTTACTTTGGGGGGGAAAGCTCAATGCTGATTTCTACAGTTCTCTCTCTCTCTCTCTCTCTCTCTCTCTGTGTGTGTGTGTGTGTGTGTGTGTGTATGAGAGAGAGAGAGACAGAGAGACAGAGACAGAGACAAAGAGTGTTTGTAGGTGCCCACAGAGCCTAGAAGATGATATCAGGTTCTTCTGACACCAGAGTTACAGGCTGTCCTGAGTGTTGGAATTGCAGCAAACACTCTTAAGCCTTGGTACACATCTCCAGGCTTTGCTTTAGGGCATTAATTATAAAAAATGTTTATTACAAAAATATTACTATAAAATATTTATTATAAAAGTACATCTCTTGTATAATGATGTGATTTGTCCTGAGTCTGTTAATAAGATGTATTTGATTTACTGATTTGCATATTTGTAACCAACCGTGTATCTGAAATACTATTGGTCACAGTGAATAATATTTATTAAGGGTAGTCAAATTCATTTGTTTTGTACTTCATTATGAGATTTTATTTGCATGTTTATCAGGGAATCTGAAATATAATTTCTTTTTTACCTTTATTTTTTTCATTAATTACAGTTTATTCACTTTGTATCCCCTCTGTACCTCCCTCCTCCCCTCCCGATCCCACCCACCCTCTTCCCCACCTGTGTCCCTTTCCCAATCCACTAAAAAGGGAGGTCCTCCTCCCCTTCCCTCTGATCATAGTCTATCAGGTCTCATCAGGAGGGGCTGCATTGTCTTCTTTTGTGGCCTGGTAAGGCTGTTCTCCCCTCAGGGGGAAGGGACCAAAGAGAAAGCCAATCAGTTCATGTCAGAGACAGTCCCTGTCCCCATTACTATGGAACCCACTTGGATACTGAACTGCCATAGGCTACCTCTGTACAGAAGTTCCAGGCCATCTCCATGAGTGGTCCTTGGCTGGAGTATCAATGTCAGTAAAGACCCCTGTGCCCAGACTTTTAGGATCTGTCACTGTCTTTGTGGAGCTCCTGTCCTCTCCAGTTCTTACTATCTCTCACTTCTTTCATAGAATTCCCTGTACTTTGCCCAAAGTTTAGCTATGAGTCTCAACATCCGCCTCTATACCCGGCAGGGTAGAGCCTTTCAGAAGCCCTCTGTGATAATAGATTGTTTCCTGTTTTCTCCTCCTCCAGTTTCCATCCTCTTTGCCTTTCTGAATAGGAATTGAGCATCTTAGCCAGAGTCCTTCTCCCTGATTAACTTCCTTAGGTGTACATATTTTAGTATGTTTATCCTATATTATATGTCTACTATCCACTTATGAGTGAATATATACCCTGTGTGTCTTACAAAAGACAAAAGGGCTGAGAAAGAAATTAGGGAAACATCACCCTTCACAATAGCCACTAATAACATAAAGTACCTTGGTGTGACTCAAACCAAGCAAGTCAAAGACTTGGTATGAAAAAAATTTTAAGTCTCTGAAGAAAGAATTAGAAGGAGATATCAGACGATGGAAAGATCTCCCATGCTCATGTTTTGGCAGGATTAACAGTAAAAATGGCCATCTTACCAAAAGCAATCTACAGATTCAATGCAATTCCCATCAAATTACCAACACCATTCTTTACAGACCTTAAAGAAAAAAATCTCAACTTCATATGGAATAACAAGAAACCCAGAATTGCTAAAACAATCCTCTACAATAAAAGATCATCTGGGGGTATCTCCATCCCTGATCTCAAGCTGTACTATAGAGCAACAGTAATAACAACTGCATGGTACTGGTATAGAAAGAGAATGGTGGATCAATGGAATCGAATAAAAGACCCAGAAATAAACCCACACACATATGGACACCTGATTTTTGACAAAGATGCCAAAACCATACAA
>CM053765.1:44066207-44128376 GCA_028658305.1 Pachyuromys duprasi | reverse complement strand
CAACCCCAGCTTATCCTGACTCCTCAGGGCTGGCTGCAATGACCTCTGGGGGGGGGGTCAATGTAGCGATGTATCAGAGCAGATATTAAGACTGGAGATCAAGCCTCTGACAGAGGGCGAGAAGTAACGATAGATCTGCGGGTGGTTGTTGAGACTTGGGGAGAACAAGAGCTCCACAAAGACGAAACTGAGCAGGGCACAGGGGTCTTGTATGAGACGGTTTCTACAATCAAGGACCATGTGTGGATGTGGCCTGGAACTCCCGCACAGATGGAGCATTTCTTTAAGTGTTTTTCTGCCATTCTATAATCCTCTACAGTCAGCTCTCCTTTTAGTTCCATACCCCAGTTTTTAATTGGATTACTTGGTTTCTTGCTTTTTAACTTCTTGAGTTCTTTATATATACTGCCTTTCCCCTTCCTTTAGTGTCTTTGGCTAAAGATTTGTAAGATTTGATTGTATTTCAATGAATGAAATTTTTTTATTAAATCTTTGCATTTTCATTTTATATTTTATCCTAATCTTTTTAAATTAAATTTTTATGTTAATTACAGTTTATTCACTTTGTATCCCAGCTGTAACCCCCTCCCTCATTTCCTCCCAATCCCACCCTCCCTCTTCTCCTCCCATGCCCCTCTCCAAGTCTCCTGATAAGTGAGGTCCCCCTCCCTTTCCATGTGACCCTAGCTTATTAGGTCTCATCAGGACAGGCTGCATTGTCCTACTCTGTTAAGGCCGTTAAGGCTGTTCCTTCAGGGAGAGGTGATCAAAGAGCCAGCCACTGAGTTCATATCAGAGATAGTCCCTGTTCCCTTTACTAGGAAACCCACTTGGATATTGAGCTGCTATGTGCTACAACTGTGCAGCGGTTCTAGGTTATATCCATGAATGATCCTTGGTTGGAATATCAGTCTCAGAAAAGAACCCTGTGCCTGCATATTTTGGTTCTGTTGCTCTCCTTTTATCCCAATCTTTATTATTGATTTCTGCTTTCAATTCTTCATGTACATATCCTTGTCCGAGAGTTTGAGGTTCATTTTTAAGTTATTCATTGCTTATTTCCCTGATTTTTTAATGCTGTCATTACTAAATTTAGCATATCCCACCAATAGTGGCGTACTATGTTTTTTATTTTCATTTAATCTAGAATATATTTAATTTCCCTCCAGATTTATTTATTGGATGACTCAACAGCCAGTAGTGGTTATAGCATTTTACTGCACAATTTTCAATTATGTTTTTTCAGTAATCCTTACTGAATACCTCTTTCATATCATAGTTTGACTTTCTTTATATATTCTTCTGTTTGAATTTCTTTTTAAATTCATCCAAAAATTTATATATGTTCATTTTGCTTTCAGTTATGATTCTTATAAACATTATTTGGAATTTTAAATTACTTTCCTATAATTCATTACTATTGGATTAGTAATTTTTAAAGAAGCAATGCTGCCTTCAATTTTAATTTTTTTGGTTTGTTTCTGCTTTTTTTTTCTTTTTTGTTGTTGTTTTTGTTTCAGTTTTAAATATATGCAGGTGGAATTAAGTAACATCACAAGTCTGTGTTGTTCCAGTTGAAGTGTTTGAGTGGTACTAGGGTGTAGTTGGCTTGAGATGGCTTTTCTCCCTGCTTGACTAGGAATGGAGCTCAGTGCTCAAGGCACCAGTCAGTCTTAAGCTTCAGTTCCTCTTTAATTGTACAATGCTAATTGCACAGAAACAAACAAACAAAGAAAATCAATGCATATGTTCATTAAGAAAATACAATATTACTGATTAAAAACAGTCAAATTAGACTAGAGAGTTAGTTCAGTTTATAATCTGACTTTGAGGCAAGCATGTAGTGATGATCACTGGTAGTCTCAAATCTTGCAAAGCAGAGACAGAGCCATAAAGATAGCTAAGACATTCTACACATACATTCTACTCTAGATAGTCTAGGCCAGAGAGAAACCTTGTCTCTAAAACAAAACAAAAACAACAAAACAAAATATGAGAATGTCTCCTAAAGAATGAAGCCCTAGGTTGACCTCTGGCTTCCACGTTTGAGTATGTATCCATGTCCACCCACTTGTACTTGTGCCCTCTACCCACAAATACAAAAAATAAAAATAAAAGAAACCCCAAAGGTTAATCAGTTCATCAATTTCAATAATGTTAGGGAAGTGATCACAAAGAATCAATCAATCACAAAAGACAATTGGTACTATGGATAGGTATGGAAAGGAAATAAGCAGAATAAGGCTAGTTTGAATAAGTAAGACATCAAAAAAGAGGAAAAGGTAGATATAAAAGAGAGACAAGAAAGGTGAAGAGAGGAGACAATGACACTTCAGTTAAGAGTAGAATGACAAGAGACTGGGGCACAGAAATGAAATCAGACAGCCTGAAACATCTCATCACCTGGGAGACCTCACAGGGGCGCCGTTAATCATATGCCAACTTGCATTTTTTTTGTAAAAACCTTTAAAAAAAGATGGGATGGAAAAAGAAAAGAGAGCTTATTGCCTTGAAATCTTATATTAAATAATTGAGCCATGAAAGTAAAAGAAAACTAGACCATGGTAGAGAGTTGGATATGTGGTCTCTTTCTTGATAATGAATGCTGGTCTTATCTCTATTCAGTGCTTCATACGTGAACAGATACCATCCCTTGTTTATATGGTGACTACAGTATTACAGATTTCTGCCTCATGGGGTACTGTGCCTGGAGTAATCTCCTTCTCAGTAGAGGTATTGTGCAGGCTAGATCTCAGTGTATAGTCAAGAGACACTTGTTCTGGATTTCAAGAAAGAGTCAAACAAACCAAAAATCTTTGCCTCTAGAGTAGCAGGATGACTTAGTAAGATATTTTTTTCTTGACACTGCTCCAATAATGGGCTCTGAGGAAATATTTTCCCTAACGTCAACCCTTCCTCTGCGCCTGCACTAGTCTTCCTCCCTTCTCTTTCTCTCTTCCTTTCCTCCTACCCCTTTCCCTGCCATTCTCTCTCCTGTTAAATTTTTTTCTACTGAAAATTATTTGAGAATGTGAGAATTTTCCAAGGTGCTCCATCTTTTCTTCACTTTTTAATTAATTATTATTATTACTTACAATTTATTCACTTTGTATCCAGGCTGTGGCTTCCTCTGTCATCTCCCTCCATCTTCCCACCCTAAGCCCCTACCCTATGTCCGCTAAATAGGGGAGGATCTCTTCCCTTTCTATCTGACCTTAGCTTATCAGGTCTCCTCAGGACTGGCTGCAGTATCTTCCTCTGTGGTCTCAGAGCTAAACATTGGGCAGAATGCATGGGATTTTATGAAACAAGGTGCTCCATCTTAACCCACATTTTTTATTTCCTTCAGCCAATTTTACCCACAAGGGAAAGGACTTTCATTGGAGGGAGGGGGACAATAACCCACCCACAAAACCCTTGACCCAAAATTTGTCCTGTCTACAAGATGTGTGAGGTTAAAAAATTGAACAGAGATAGAGGGAATGGCCAACCAATGACTGGCCCAACTTGAGACCCACACAATGGGAGAGAACCAACCCCTGACACTGTTAATGATACTCTGCTATGCTTTCAGACAGTAACCTACCATAACTGTCACCCGAGAAGCTTCATCTAGCAGATAAAGGAAACAGATACAAAGACCCACAGCCAAACATTAGGTGGAACTCAGCAAGTCTCTTGGAACAGTTAGCGAAAGGATTGAAGAAGCTGGAGGGTTCAAGGATACCACAAGAAGACCTACATAGCCAATTAACTTGGGCACATGGAGGGTCATAGAGACTGAAACCACCAACCAAAAAACGTGTGGACTAGTGCTAGGCCCCTACAGATATGAAGATGATGGGCTGCTTGATCCTCAAGTGGGTCTCCTAATACTGGAGCATGGGTTGTCCCTGACTTAGATTCTGTTGCTTCCTTCTGGATCCCGTTTCCCTTGCAGGGCTGCCTTGTTTGCCTTCAGTGAAAGAGAAGGCACCTAGTCTTGATGCGACTTGATGTGCCAGGGTGAGCTGGTCCAGAGTGAGGTGAATAATGAAGAAAGTGGGTGGGAAGGTAGGACTGAAAGGAGAGGAAGGAATGGGGTTGCGACTGGGAAGTAAAATGAACAAATAAGTAAATTAATGGAAAAAAAAAAACCACACCTGACATGGTGCTGAATGGAATTAGAGAATTGCCAGCCTTTAATAAACATTAATTTCTATTAAAGGCTGTAGTAATGTAGGTGCATTTATATTGCATTAAAAGTAATAACACAATATTTTTGAATGTTATAGCACAAGAGCAAGCACTGTTTTATTTTTAAAATATTAATTTGCTTCCCCTTGACATAGCCTGCAAAACATGACTGTATGAAAAGAAAAAAATATATAAGATATATCTTATATATCTTATGTTAGATATGTATCTTATATTTCTCTATGTTAGAAGGAATAAATTCTTTGATTTAATAATTTTTTGAATTAAGAGGCTGCTGAATATTTACTAGTGACATAATATCATTTAATAATTATATCTTATTTAAACAAAGTACAAACATTAAATGATATTCCATATCTCAAAAATAAATGTTTGTAAAAATTAAATTTTGTTTAAAATAAAACTATTATCTTTAATTATTTTAAATGGTAAGAAATAATTTGTACATAAAATTTCATTGTTCCTCTTACCTTCCTTGGCTTTTCCTCCACCTGTCCTTTTCTTCTGTATTTGCAACATATAAGGATGCATGAGTTCTGTTCCTGTGTGTGACTTAAAATGTGAACATTCCAGTTATTAATTTTATGAGTACACATGTATGTCATCATTCTTCTCAATTGATCTTTCAAAAGGCAACATAACACTATTTTATTAATATATCAAAGTAGTAATCAATACACTACCATGGGGATGAGAAGAGAACTGTAATATAAAAGACAGAGAGAAATGAAGATTATATAAATATATACGTATGCATATAATAACATTGAAGCAAAGACGTGCGTAAAAATAGAGCGCAGAATAACTGGCATAGTAGAGGATGTAGATGAAACAATATAGGCAGACTTAAGAGCAAATACCATAGAGCTTGATGGACAAGTTAAATTCCACATCTGCCATTTACTAGAGGCAAGATCTTTGGCAAGTTACTTAGATTCTCTCCATTTTTCATTTTTTTGACTTTGGTAGAACAGAACAAGAAAAGCAATTTCACAGGTATGTGATATAAAACTAATTCATATTAAGCAGTATTTTCAAAAAATGCCAGCTGCACATTAGAACATGAAATATCCTAAACCATTAATGATAGACAGCGCTCTTGCTCAACCTCTTGGATTACATCTTTGGTAACAACAGGATGATAATGGGGCTTACAAAGCAGTCAACAAAAAGTGCAATGTGATGGTGTAGGGCTGACATAAAGGAAGGACTTCGGCAGCCTAAGGCAGGAGATGCTCTGATGGAAGGAATGCTACTCGGACTTAATGCATAGAGTTATGATGCACACTATCAACCAGAATCTGAGAAGTGTCACAGGTGGATGTAAACAATCTGTAGTAGTCTAGGAGTTAGAGGAGGTAATAAAAATTCTTACCCCACACTCTGTTTTCTCTAGCTTGGTTCGAGTGAGAAGGCACAGACAAGAGCTCAAGGGACTAGTTCCGATGAATAGGATCCCCATGCAGATAACAGCCCAGGGGTAGGTGCAAAAGAAAGTCTAGGATGGAAATACAAATGGCACTAAGCCCCAGGACAAAAAGAAACTATTGTTTTTCTCAGTGAAGATGAAGAAACTATGAGTCACAAAGATGTAATAATGATGTGTCCCGTACCAGAGCTATGAGAAAGAAATGGTAGGCTCAGGTTTTGCTCCAAGAAAACCTGCTTTTTAATATCATGCCTTAGTGCATAGTATCTATGGGAGATCGTGCTCAGAGAGAGCAATGATCAGAAGCACGGTCCTCTTACTAAGAAGAGCTACATTAGTGGACAGACTCATACCGCTCTAAATTAATCACAATTAAGATGTGTCTATCTTGATAAAAAGTAATTGCTTGAGGAAGTAGAAGTGTAAGGAAATAAAGTGTAGCTTTGTGGTTTACAAAAATCTTTAAGTATAAGGTAACCAGAGTTTCTGAGTTCCATGTTGTAATCAAGTTCACTAGGTAGAAGACTTTAAAAACTAAATTGAAAAAAATATAATTGCAAATTTCCAGCTAAAAGTTCTTATAAGGAAAAAAGATGGAAGTGTTTCATATATTTAAAAAATGAAGGGAAGTGTTCGCTTTGTGATTACAAGCTGCGTGATGTATCTGAATTTAAATATATTAAGCAGGAAAGTAATCATGTTTTTTATTCACATGTTGTACAGAAAGAAAAACATGGAAGGAAAAGTCACATGCTCATGTAATCTGTCACAGTTTGGGGGATATATTGTTTTCCTTTTTTTTAACTTTTCTGCTAGGACCTGGTAGTCTGAAACTTTTCATGATAGCGAGGGAACATATCCCAAGACAGACATAAAAACTGTTTGGGAGAACTGAATCATGTTCAGTATGTGTAAGTCCTTTACTTTTCATAAATTAAATTTGTCACACATTTCCATGGCTGTGATTAATTTTTCAGTTCCATGTTGTAAGTTTTCATGCAATATCTTATAGATATGATCATCTGAACTATAAAAGACTGTTTGTCCTTCATCCAAAAGGTCTACTACTACTGGTTCCATTTAAACCTGTCCCTGAATTCTTTTTGTTATATATGTATGTATGTATGTTCACACACACACACACACACACACACACACACACACACACACATATATATATATATATATATATATATTAATCACAGGTTATTTACTTTGTATCCCAGCTGTAGGCCCCTCTCTCATTCCCTCCCAATCTCACCCTCCTTCCCTGATCTCCTCCCTGCCCCTTTCCATGTCCAAGCTACTATGGGCTATATCTGAGAGGAGGTTCTAGGTTATATCCATACATGGTCCTTGGTTGGAGAAACTGTCTCAGAAAAGACCCCTGTGCCCAGATATATTTGGTCATTTTGGAGCTCCTGTTCTCTGCAGGTCATACTATCTGCCCCCTCCTTCTTTCATATGATTCCCTGTACTCTGCTGAAGGTTTGGTAATGAGTCGCAGGATATGCTTTGATACACTGCTAGTTAGAGTCTTTTAGAGGCCCTCAGCAGTAGGCTCCATGGAGTTGATTCTGCAAGTCAAGAGTTGCTGAACTCTCATAATCATCTTGTTTTGTTTTTACATTTTATGAGTTTATATGGATAACTGTGTCTCAAATGCTGCTGGCTACCATGTGACCCTTTCTTAGACTTTGTAGACCTAGACCCTTTGGAACTTTAAAAATTGTATTTCAATCTTTAATTATATCAGTGCACAAACTGTTTATTGAACATATGTTGTTCATCATGAAGTGTAAAGATGGGTGATGATAATTCTATGAAGACCCTGTTTCCCTTTTAGACTAATACAATTACAATCTGTACTATTTTTCTTTAAGTCACTTTTAATACAAAAACACTATTTTTCCTGCAGATTATTACCAGATATTTTCCAATGAGTAAGCAAGCAAACAACAAATAACCCAGACCCAATCATGGCACATCCTAACGATCTTTCTGTCTTGAGTCTTTTTTTCGTTTAGGTATCAGGGTGACTGTGGCCTCAGATGATTTTGGCAATGTTTCTTCTGTTTTTATTTTAGAAAATAGTTTGAGAGCTGTTGGCATTAGCTCTTTTTTTTTTTTTTTTTGAGAGTCCGGTAGAATTTGTGCTAAAACCATCTGTCCCAGAGCTTTTTGTTTTGTTTTGTTTTGTTTTGTTGTTGGGAGACTTTTAATGACTGCTTTTATTTCTTTAGGGTTTATAGGACTGCTTAAACTGTTTACCTGATCTTTATTTCACTTTAGTAAGCTTTATCTATCATCCATTTTGTTTATACTTTCCAATTTTATGGAGCACAGGCTTTTGAAGTAAGACTTGATGATTCTTGGGTTTCCTCAGTGTCCCTTGTTATCTCCTCCTTTTCAATTCTGATTTTGTTGACTTGGATATTGTCTCTCTGTCTTTTAGTTAGATTGACTAAGGGTTTGTCTATCTTGTTGATATTTTCCAACAACCAGTTGTTGGGTTTGGTGATTATTTGAATTGTTCTCTTTGTTTCTTTATTGATTATTTCCTGCCATCTACTCCTCTGGGGGGTGTTGGTTTCCTTTTGTTCTATAGATTTCAGATGTGCAATAGGAGGAGTGGGGAAAGAGCAGGGCTGTAATCAAGACTTAAAGTGAACAAATAAATTTAAATAAAGGGAAAAGTCTGTTTGTCTGTCTGTCTTTCTTTCTTTGTGACAGTTTATTGACTTTGTATCCTGGCTGTAGCTCCCTCCCTCTTCTCCTCCCAGTCCCACCCTTCCTAACTACTGTAATTTATGAGACTTCATAATGTTGCTCCAACCATGAAGCAGTTAAAATGTCATTTCATAGATAAGAAGATTGAAGAGTATCTAAATAAATATCTCAACCAAATTATCTCAATGAAGCTGAGCTACTTTACCTGGGGCTCATTTCTATTAAGAGCTGAGCGGGGATTCAGGCTCTAGGCTTTTGGTCTGGTTGTGTATCCCTAGGCCTTTCTACTTCCAGTGTTCTTCCAATCAATATTTTTACTAGACTATTTATCACTGCAAATATTCTAAATCCAATTACAGAAGCACTCAAGGGTGACCTAAATTTTTCACTCCCAAGCTACTAACTGGGGATGTGGTAATGGTCCCTCAAGTGCTATTTTGATTTATAGTTTCTAGTCTTTCCTTCTGGCTCATAGCAGAGGATGGAAATGCTGTTTCCACAAAACTCACTGCCCTACTTGACCACTCTGTAAGATGTGTGTGTGTGTGTGTGTGTTTACAAGACATGCCATTAGGTTCACTTTTCTCTGTTTTTATTTCTACTGTACAATTTCACTTGTTCTCTTTTCATGGCCTCTTTCTAGCTTGCTCTTTCTACTGACATCTGCTTCTATTGCAGCTTGGTTTCCTCCAGTGGATTGTAAAGTTCAGTTTTCAGTTGTCATGCAAAAGATCCTTCCTTTCTCTTTAAAAACCAAATGTTTAGAAGAAAACATTTTATTCCTGAGTAATCACAATTAGGAAATCAAATTCTCTCCCAAATAAAGTGAATGTCCTCATTGTTTTTATTTTTTACCCTTTCAAATTTAAGATGCTTTCTGCTTACAAGAGATTTCCATAAGCAGTTCAAAGACTGCCAGAGAGAAATGGCAATGTGGCAAATCAGTGATTCTCTCTCTCACTTATCTGATAACCACCTCCATTGGCATCTGTTGACCATGCACAAGACTATGTGATTATTATACATGATATAAAATTATTGGTTTACCTTGTGTCCAGACTCTGAATATGATACACTGTTAAATAATTCCTATGGCTTGAGTGAGCTCCTTACAAACAATCTGTCTTGAAAGTGTCACTCTTTGTGGTGGTCTGAAGAGGTGTGAACCATCAAAGTACTTAAGTCTGGAAGAGAGAATCCTCATGGATGGATACACAATCCCGTGCTTTTCAACCTGGTGAAGATACATGTTTGTTATTTCTGTTCCTTCAGATGTGATAATTTCTATCAATATTTATTTCTTCTATCAATAAAGGGCCTTTAAGGGACACGAGGCATTCTGGTGTGTTGATTTTGAACTTTCCAGACTGATAAGAAATTAATACTTGGTTGGAGTATCAGTCTCAGAAAATACCCCTGAGCCCAGATATTTTGGTTACGTTGCTCTCCTTGTGGAGATCCTGTACTCTCTAGGTCTTACTAACTACCTCTTCTTTCATATGATTCCCTGTGCTCTGCCCAATTAAATCAAGGTACATTCATGGATATAACCTTGAACCCGTGCTCAGATGTAGTCCATGGCAGCTCAGTATCCAAGTGGGTACCCTAGTAAGGGGAACAGGGACTGTCCCTGATATGAACTCAATGGCTGGCTCTTTGACCACCCACCCTGAGGGAGAAGCAGCCTTGCCAGGCCACAGAGGGAGACATTGTAGCCAGTACTGATGAGACCTGATAAGCTAGGGTCAGATGGAAGGGGAGATGGAGAGGGGCATGGAAGGAGATGAGGGAGGGCGGGATTGAGAGGGAATGAGTGAGAGGGTTACAGCTGGGATACAAATCGAATAAAATGTAATTAATGTAAAAAAATTAATAAAAAATGAATACTTAATTTTTTTTTTCATTTTGAGAGAGTGTCATATAGCTCATGATGGCCTTTAACTTACTATGCAGTTGAAGATGATCTTGAACTTCTGATCCTCCTGGCTTTATCTCACACATGCTGAGAATACAGGCCTACACCACCACAGCTTTATGGATGCTGCTGACAGAACCGAGGCTTCAAGCATGCTAGCAATGAGCTCTACGCCCTCACACCCAGACAAAGCCTTAATGTTTGCTTTTTCTAACTCTCCAGTGTGGAATGTCTTATAATACAACAACACATCAAATTAAGACAATATATTTCATGAGTTTGTAGAAGTCATTTGTGAACTTACTTGTAAAAGTTAGGAATGTGTGTGTGAGTGTGTTGCTTGGAATTTATGTCAAGTTCTTGCTTGTTATACAGATGCCTTTATGCTGACTCACCACATATACCAAAATTAGTTTCAATAGATTTTTAATTTGAGCAGTTAAATTATTTAACTTGTTAGAGTAAGCATTACTTTATGTTATATTCCTTAAGTACTAGGAAATAGTCCTATATTGATATGACCTAGAAAGATCCAGTTCATGTAAATTTTGAATATATATAATACTAAATAATCACTAGAAAGCATAAGAACTCTGAAGAATTTTCTGAAAGTCTTGCTATTTATGTAGCTAAGTTATTAATGAAAAGTATAGCTAACACTATTGTGGAAAACAATATAGTTGATTTGGAAGGTGATCCTGGAGTTTTAAACATGACTAAGTGCACTATGTAAGCAAGGCACATTCACTCATCACTTCTCTCACTCAGAGTTTTCTCTGCCCCCCATACACACACATTTCATATATAATTAATTGTGTTCTAAGATGTCAGGTTTCCATTTTTATCATGTAATACTTAAACCAAGGAACTTGTTATGCTTAGGTTGAAGAAAGGAAACAGAAGTTGGACAAGCACACAGCAGACACTTGCTCATGCATTCTGAGGGGGGCACTTGTTTTTTAGTCATTGATAAAATTAAATGTATGCTTAAAATCACAAATAAAGTGTCAAAGCATCTATAATTCTTATAATCCCATTCTTCCAATCTGTAATTTGTTTTCCAGCCTGACTGAATATCTGCTAATGCTTTGGGTGTTCAGGTCTGATGGGGCTGAAAATAACATAGGAATCCTGTATTGGTCATATAGTGATAACTTTTGATCAAAGAACTTTAGTATTTAGTGTGAACTGGACAAACAAAGAAATATGCTGAGTTTCTCTTCAGGGCTAAATTTATGAACATAAAAGCTATACTTATACCATACTTTTCAGATGGAAAAAATTTCAGCAGTTTTAAGAAAATCTTAAGTAAAACAATAGTAAATAATAATGTTGGGTAAATATTAAATAAAAAACAGTAAAATAATATTAGGTGAAGAAAACAACCTCGTTTTCAATAACAGCGACTCATGAAAGTGGTCTCTGCTATTGGCAAGTACTGTGCCTCAAGCAGGTAAAGGGTCAGCCTGGAGACCATATACTAAAACAAACAAACAAAAACCCAACTCATATATATATATATACACACACACACATATATACACACACTACACACACACACACACACACACACACACACACACACTTTAGGTAAGGGATGTGATGGATTCCAGGAAGCACAACTTAAAAGGGCTAGAGAGTTGAAGGGAGTAGGAGTAATAAAAGTAAAAGCATACAAAAATAATTCAATAACAATTACTACTTTCTTTTAGAAAAATTGAGTATTTCCCCTTCTGTTCTTGCAATTTCCTCTGACCAAAATTTTTAACAGAAATAATATCATATTGCAATTTTCAACTTCAATAATTTTGTGTGGATTCTCCTTCCTCCCACCTGAAATGTCTGAAATATTTCCTTTCAGAATTCTCTGAAAGTGACTCAAAAGAGACACCCAAGTACTTTAGCTTGTCATTAGTTGTGAGATTAAAGCCATCTTTAACCATCCATCTAGTGAATCTTATGAATGAAGACAATTTCAGGAGTACTTTAAAAAGAAAGGGGGAAAGAAAAAGATGAGGGAGGGGAAAAGAAATACATATAGATTTCTAATCCAAACTGTAGAGTCCTGAATGAATTAAATGTTTAATATTTTAAGCTACTCAGCTAAGAATTAGTCTGATCTGTACCAAGAAATATCTGATACTTTTCACCACTTTTTATCTTCTTTGTTTATCTTATAGCCTTATTATGCTAGAGTTGTTCCTAGTTTTATAGAGATGGAAATTGGGCACCGATTCTTATTTTTTTAGTGTATGTTACATATTTTTAATATTAATTACAGTTTATTCACTTTGTGTCCCAGCTGTAGTCCTTTCCCTCCTCCATGCCAAATCCCACCTTCCCTTTCTTATCTCCTCCTATGCCCCTCTCCAAGTCCAAGGATAGGGAGATATCCCTCCCTTTCCATCTGACCCTAGCTTATCAGGTCTCATCAGGACTAGCTGCACTGTCTTTCTCTGAGGCCTGACAAAGCTGTTCTTCCATGCAGGGGAGGCAGTCAAAAAAAGACAGCCACTGAGTTCATGTCAGAGACAGTCCCTGTTCCCCTTAATATGGAACCCATTTGGATACAGAGCTGCCATGGGCGACATCTGAGTAGGGGTTCTAGGTTATATCCATGCATGGTCCTTGGAGTATCAGTCTCAGAAAAGACCCCTGTGTCCAGATATTTTAGTTCTGTTGCTGTCCTTAATTTAAGAGAACAAATGGTATTATCAGATGTATATTAAATTTCAAGAGTTCATGATGGTTGGAAGATGATTCTTTTCCGTTTTAAATTTAATTTAATTATTCACTTTACATTCTGATCATAGGCCACTCCCTCCATTTCTTGTGGTCTCAGCATCCCTTCTTCTTCCCTCAGCTCCCTGCCCTACTTCATAGAAAAGGGAAGCTGCCCACCAACCCACCCCTGTAGATCAAGCAGTATTATGACTGAGTGTATTCTCTTCCTTGTGATTATTTAATTCTTAGAGATATATACATTTGTTTTAAAATGTTGTGAATCCCCCCCACACACACCTTTTGGAGATCTCTATTTGTTGAAATTAAAAAATATATATATATATATATATATCAAGATTGTTTCAGGCTTCTTGCTGTTATAAATAGAGCTGCTATGAACATGGTTGAGCAAATGTCCTTGTTGTGTACTTGAGCATCTTTTGGATATATGCCTAGGAGTGGTATAGCTGGGTCTTGAGGTAGCATATATTCCTAATTGTCTGAGAAAGTGCCAGATTGATTTCCAAACTGGTTGTACAAGTTTACATTCCCATCATCAATCAAGGAGGGTTTCTCTTTCTCTATGTCCTCTCCAGCATGTACTGTCACTTGAGTTTTTGATCTCAGCCATTCTGATGGGTGTAAGGAGAAATCTCAGGGTCATTTTAATTTGCATTTTCCTCACAGCTAAGGATGTTGACCATTTCTTTAAGTGTTTCTCTGCCTTTCTCTATTGAGAATTTTCTGTTTAGCCCATTTTTTTAAATTAGATTACTTGATTTGTTGCTGTTTAACTTCTTCAGTTGAGGAATGGATACAGAAATTGTGGTACATTTACACAATGGAATACTATTCAGCAATCAAAAACAAGGGAATCATGAAATTTGCAGGCAAATGGTAGGAACTAGAAAAGATCATCCTGCGTGAGGTATCCCAGAAGCAGAAAGACACACATGGTATATACTCACTTATAAGTGGATACTGGACATATAATATAGGGAAATCATACTAACATCTGTATACCTAAAGAAGTTAATCAAGAAAGAGGACCCTGGATAAGATGATGAATCCTCATTCATAAAGGCAAACAGGATGGACATTCGAAGAAGAAGAAAACTGGAAACAGGACAGGAACCTACCACAAAGGGCCTCTGAAAGACTCTATCCTGCAGGGTATCAAAGTAGAGGCTGAGACTAATAGCCAAATTTTGGGTAGAATGCAGGGATTCTTATAAAAGCAGGGGGAGATAGAAAGACCTGGAGGGGACAGGAGCTCCACTAGGAGAGAAAAAAAATCTGGGCACATGGATATTTTCTGAGACTGATACTCCAACCAAGGACCATACATAGAAATAACCTAGAACCCGTGCACAGCTGTAGCCCATGGCAGCTCAGTGTGTAGGTGGGTTCCCTAGTAATGGGAATAGGGACTGCTTCTGAAAAGAACTCAGTGACCTGCTGTTTGATCACCTCTCCCTGAGTTGGGAGCAAACTTACCAAGCTACAGAGGAAGACAATGCAACCAGTCCTGATGAGACCTGAGAGACTAGGGTAAGATGGAAGGGGAGGAGGTTCTTCCCTATCAGTGGACTGAGGGAGGGGTATGTGTGGAGAAGAGGGAGGCAGTGTGGGATTGGAAGAGGACAAGGGAGGGGACTACAGTTGAGATACAAAGTGAATAAACTGTAATTAATACAAAATAGACCAATAATAGTATATCAGGAATTGGTCTCACATTCTCTTATAAGTGAAGCAGAATCCATATATTTATTAAATAATTTTAATACATACATTTGCCCCATCTTGGCTTAAGATTCCCTAAAGTGAAGACAATTAGAAAACTTGACATGAAGACAGTTTATTTGGGAAGTAATCACTGTGGTTTTTATATTTGGTGTAAAAGTAACAGAGGAAATGATTCTAGGATGCAATGCCAAATGTGGTAACACGGGGCCTTAATAACTGGCTAACTGAACCTTCTCTAGCGGGTTTTGTGCTATCAGCTCAGGAACCCCTTCAGTTCAAATAAAAGGGTTTTAACTCCATTATCTTCTTCAGGGCTGGTAGAAGAGAAGAAATACAAAGTTCTGGCAAGAGTCCTAACATTGTCAAGGATATCTTCACAAGGCTGGTGGAGGATCACAGGAATGACATCAGAATATGGGTGTAGAAAGTAGTGATGCTAGGACAATTTGTGACTGAAACTAGAAGCAACTTAATGCATTTACTTAAATATTTTACTTTTTTCTGAAATACCCCCAAAAGGATATTGCCTTTTATAAATTTGCAGCGAAGTTAAACAACCTCAATGTTTTAACCACAATTGGAAAGATTAGTAAGAAGAATAAACAAAAACATTCATTTTATGCCTGTCTGACCTCTAGAGACCTGCTCACAGCTCAAAGTTAAGAGCTAGTGAGAAATGGTTTTGAACTGTGTATTAAGAAATTCAACCTTGCCTGAACTTTCACTAGTTTACACACTTTTGCTTCATTTCCTTTTTTTCCAGAAAGTTAAGTATTAGTAATGCATCCTTGCAAGAGAAATGTCACAACTCTTTTAATAAGCTACCCTTACATTGTTGCTTAAGGTCAAAGGAAAGTGAACTTTATAGTTGAACCAAGGCAACAACTCACAGCAATGTCAATGTAAGAGAACCATTTTGAACTTAACATTAATTAGCTTTTTAGTGGGCTGTAAAACTTGCTCAAGGTATGGAGTGCTTCATAATTACAGGACATTATGGTCATATTATGAAGAACCGAAATAGAAAGTAGATGAATACAACAAATTTCTTCAGTTTTGAATTTTAGAAATATGGTTTTTTGTGTGTCTTTGGAAATAATTTTAATATTTTAAGTTTTATAAGCCTCTAGAGATGACAGGTAACTGTCAGAAATGCAATGATAAAATGCAAAAAATAATTTACTAAGAGTGGCATGAAATAAGATTTCTTATTTTTTTATTAATTATATTTTATTCACTTTGTATCCCTCCATAAACCCCTCCTTCCTCCCCTCTCATTTCACCTGGCACCAAAGAGGTTTTTCCACAAAATAAATGAATCTACTCATTGCATCTAAAATACACTATTGATCACATATAATTTAACTTCTATATTTATGTTGATATATTTATAAGCAGGTACAATAATTTATATTCCTATAGTAAAAAGGGGCAGCAGTTTTGCTGTACACTAAATCTAACCTTGCTGTAGTTAACTGTAGACCTTGAAATATCTGAATTTTGTGGAGCTCCTGTTCCTGTTCCCTCTAGATCGTATCAACTTTCCCCTCTTTCATATGATTCCCCGCACTCTGCCGAAGGTTTGGTTGTGAGTCTCAGCATCTGCTTTGACACACTGCTAGGTAGAGTCTTTCAGATCTCCTCTGCCATAGGCTCCTGTCCTGAATTCTACCTCCATAAACTCAAGACCATTTCTCTTAATCAATCAATCAATTAATTAATTAATTAATTAATAAAATAAAAAAACATGTTTGTTGTTATTTAGTGTCCACAAGGCTCATTGCAACTGAAGAGTTTGATATGAAAATTACCGAAATTTAAAGATTATGATAGAACACAGAGAGCCATTGCGTGATTGAAACTAATGTCTATAATATACACCTAAAATATTCTTGAGAGTGTAAAAGCTTTTGTGAGATGATTTTCAAGTCAAGTATTTTTGAATTCTAGTGAAGGATGCAAAATATATATTCAAGTGCTATCACTAATCTCTTTTTCTTATATTCAATTCTTCAAGTCACAGGAGAAAAAGTTGAGTCAAAATTTATCCTCTTTCATTTTCTAAGAATTTTACAGTGTGTTTAATTAATGCAAGTTGAAATGCTGCCTTTCAGTTCTATCTCTCAGAATGGTATATAAACATCTTTAAATAAAAATCAGTGGTTGGATTAGTATCAGAGGTATTAAGTAAAGACTAAACTTAGAAAACATTCTAACAAAAATAGTAGCTAAACAATTCATTAGTAACTAAACATTGTATCTTTCATCCTAGATGTGCAATTAAAATAATAGTGATATATAAATGTTTTTATTTTCTCAGATTAGGAGATGAGATGAGAGCTATTCACAGACTTTCTAGCTCTTTCTAAACTCTCATTGACTGATTCAACTCAACTCTTCTGGCCCAAACTCCTCTCAAGCTGACTGAGTCCAACTGGCTTATTTAGCTTATGACTGATTTGATATGCCTGGCCTCAAACTAATTCTGGAAAAACTCTTTTTATCTATGGCTCCTCATTCTTTGCCTCATTCTGTTTTCATCTGTGTCTTGCCTGTTCTCTTGGCAACCTGTTTCTGTAAAACTGTCCCAGTAATCAACTCTTAGTAAAAACATTTTCTTTCTCTCTGTGTGCCTTTCTTTTCAGTCCTGTTTTCATGAGTTGGGTGTATTCTCTTCCTGACTCATTCTGTCATATCTTTTTTGATTCATCACTTTGTCTTCCCTCAACTAGATGTCTCTTCCAACCATGGGTGCTTCCTTCTATAAACTAACCTTACCTTCATTATTTGGGATTAAAGGTGTATACTAAGGGCCTGTCTGTATTCCAGCCAGATCACATAGAACTAGAATGTCTTTGGAACTGATCAGGGATATTGCTGGATTAAAATTCCAGCAACATTAAAATTAAATTTTAATTATTAAAATATGTACTATTCAGAAAATCTACATATTTTAACAGGATTTTTAATGACATATAATCCTTTAGGTTGGGCTATGAGTTGCTGACAATGTTGATTCAATCTACTCTAAAATGAAAATGATATTATCTATATTTAAACCCACATCATGACAACCCTTAGTATATTTATAGATGACAGTATCATGTTTTAGATCATTATCATTAGTCATCTTGAGTATTTTTTCCTGTCATCCTACATGACATACAAAATTCCCTATTTACATTGCTGTGTAGAACATATATTTCTTTTTTAAATTATGAGGCAATTTCTTGAATATATGATAATGCTTATCAGTGAACTTACATATTTATGTAAAACATTAACACATATAATGTGCAGAAGAATATATTTTAGTGTCACAAAATTGGAATAAATATAAAATATTAAGCACACATGTTAGTGATATGGAACCTGCAAACCAAAGGACTTTAATTAACATGCCATATTTTCATATATTTTAGAATCATAATATATGATCAAATATTAGAATCATAATATAACCCCCAATCTAGGAATTGTAATAGTCATAGAAACCATAGAATCCAGCAGGGGTATGTGTCTTATTATTTGTGATAATGGGTTAAATAATATTGCAGTGATAATACTAGGGCTAATAATAAATATTATATAGCCCAACACTCCTTTTTATTTTCTACAACACAAAAGGAAGAGCAAAACAGCTCTAGAATTAGTAGAATGAGGTCCCAGCAGTTAGCACCCCCAGGATGGCTTTGTCTCATGAGGCTGAGCTCTGAGGACTAAGTTCTGCCATTATGGACCAATGATCTGTTTGTTGCCATTGAGCTCACCACATCCCTCATAATATATGGGTTATATGAAAACTCTAAGGGGGATTTCAGCCCCTCACTGAGCAGTATCACTGGCACTCACAATAACAATGCTTGATTTCTTTTGGGCATTGCTGCGGGAGCAGATTATTGATTCACCACTGCCCTTGAAAAGAACCTGCAAATATAGATTGCTAGCAATGGCCACTACCCTTAGAAAGAATTTGGAAAAATAGATTGTTTAGCAAGGATAGGTAAAGATATTTTTGCTATTGGCTCTGATGCAGAAAATCTTAGGGAACAATTTGAAGTCAAGAAAAGTACACTCTTATTAATAAACCCAGAGACTGTTTGAGGTTGACGGGCAAGAACAATAGAGCAGGATAGCATTGGCTGACATGACTCTTTCAAACTAGGCTTGTGACTGAGACAATGATTAGTTCTTTAGACATGGTTTTTGCCCTTAGCTTCCTGATATGATTTAATAAAAAAATGAGTAAAAGAGCACCTTAAACATTTGGAATAGAAATGGCTGCTTTTTTAATGTAAAATTTTAGATTTGTGATTCTTTTAAGACTTTTATAAATTTTTAAGATAATCAATTCTTTCTTTATAATTTCTGGTTGCAGCCTGCCAGTAAAGAAAAGCTGGCTGAGAAATTACTTTGCTTGCTCATACCTTGTAAATCTATAACAAATTGCTTAGTTACATATATGTATGTGGTCCTTAGAAATAATGTTTTTATTCATCTTTAATATGTAAAATGTTTTTCACTGAGGGTATTGGGAAAACATTGTTTCTTTATAATCATTTACGTAAAGAAAAATAGAATGGAACCACATTGTGATTTTTGTGCTGCTTGAAACTTCCTGTGGGGATATATAAACTGTGGGAAGAATAATAAAGTTGTTGGAACTTGCTCTTTGGGGTTTATTCAATCCATCAAATGTATATCTGTGTATATGTGTATGTATGTATGTGTGTAGGTTGTTGAAACTCACTCTTTGGAGTTTGTTCCATCTACCAAATGTACATATGTATATGTGTATGTATGTGCTTATGTACAGTAGCCAAAATGGTTGGAATATTTTTCCATTCGCCAAGAAGTGTGTATGTGTATATGTATGTATGTAAGGTTGGGTTGGAATCCATTTCCATCCACCTAATTTGTAAATGTGTGTGTGTGTGTGTGTGTGTGTGTGTGTGCATGTGTAAAGTAAGAGAAGCTTGAAAGAAGAACTACACTGTTTTCAATATCACTTCACTGGTAAATAAAGATGCAGAATGCCTTCTTTTTGTAGCTACTAAAGATCTCCTTTATTATTTTCTTCCATTTAAATATTATAAATGGATTTTACTTTGATTTGTACACATTATCTTGGAAAATTTAAGTTAGTTATTAAAGCCCTTTATATACTATAGATATATGTGTATATTATTATATTAAACTATAATATTATTTATATATTATGTTATTATTATAATACATGTAATATATATAATGTTAGGAGTCTACCAAAAGAATATCTTTCACACATGCGCACACACACATGCACAATCTTATATCCTGATAATACTGCTTTGATAATTATTGCTTAATTTAGCAGGAAATCTTATGGAGGAGAAGTGTGGGGATAGAGGGTCATGGAGGGGACAGGAGCCCACAAAGAGACCAACAAACCTAGAGAATATGAGCCCAGAGGGTCCTGCAGAGACTGATGCACCAGTGAAGGACCATGCATGGAGAGGACCTAGACCCCCTCCTCAGATGTGGCCAATTGGCACCTCAGTCTCCATGTGGATCTCTGCGTGAGAGGAGCAAGGGCTGCCTCTATCATGAACTCAGTTACCTGTTCTTTTATCACTCACCCTGGTGATGTGGTCTTGCCAGGCCAAGGATGAAGAGGCTCCAGGCAGTCCTGATGAGACTTGGCAAGCTACGGACAGATGGCAATGGTGGAGAATTTCCCTTTACAGCGGATATGGAAAGGGGATGAGGGGAACAGGGAGGGAGGGTGCGACCGGGGGTATTGAGGGAGGGGGTTTTAATTGGAAGATACAATGAATACATTGTGAAAAAAATTAAAAATTTAAAGAAAAATAAAATCAGAGGCAAATGAAAAATATTTTTAATGTATATGTCCCTTTTGCTTCTTACAAATCCGTGTAATTTTAAAAATCGGCTCCCCTCAGTGGCAGGCCCTTTCACACCACTCCCCTTCCCCCCCGCCCCCCCCAGGGGATAGCAGCCTTGCCAGGCCACAGGGGAGGACATTGCAGCCAGTCCTGATAAGACCTGCTAAGCTAGGGTCAGATGGAAGGGGAAAAGGACCTCCCCTATCAGTGACTTAGAGACATGGGAAGAGATGAAGGAGGGAGGGAGGTATTGGAAGGGAATGGAAGAGGGGGTTACAGCTGGGATACAAATTGGATAAACTGTAATTAATATAGAAATAAAAATTTAATTAAAAAATTAGCTTGCCTATTACATATGCTTATACATAAGCTATAGATATAACTACTGTTATTTTTATATTACACAAGCTAGGATTATTTTCTTACCATTTACATACATCACAGACATCTCTTTTATACACCTTTTTTTATCAATCTTGATACTGGTAAGCAACAAACAACCAAACCTTAGCATTATGATCCCTTGAAACTGTATAGCTTTTCATTCAGTTAAATATTCCTTTATTTTTAATCAATGATTTGCATTTTTAGTTTTGCAATCACAGGTATTTTGTTACAAACATTCTGAAATATTTATTGCTGCATGTGTCATTTATTTTTTAAATATTGTATTTCTATTTTTCTGCTAGAATAAATATGTATTGCATGATCTTATACACTGCACCTTCTTAAAATTTATTCCTCTGTGAAAGACATTCTTTTGATAGATTCCTAGGATCTTTTATTTGATCACATATAATCCTAATGAGAAATTTTTCTAGTATTTTAGTATTTTATGCATTTTACTCTCTATATATGTTTTATCACACTAACACATGCAGTATAATGTATAATGAAGATAGTGAGAACAAATATCTATACTTTGTACTCAGAAAGGTTTTTTGGTATAAAATAAGAGTTTTGTTTGACATTGAAGAATTTCTATTATCATATCCTCTTGACCTCTACATGGTTAATTGTGTCATTAGGAATTTTTCCTGAGAGATCAAGTGTAATGAAATAAGTTCCACAAAACTGTTTATAATAATAACAAATCGCATGCTTCTATGCAAACTGCTCTCCTGTTTCCCTCCTTGTTCTTGATGTTGGCAAACAACACTAGAATTTTTTAATTATGTATGCTATGTCTGAAGGTAAGAGAGACACAATAAACAGAGGAGCAGTAATTGCTATAGGTGCCATGATTCTTCATTTTTCGCTTCTTCCAAAGAAAAGCATAATATATTCCCCACACAAATACTTTTCTCCAACAATGAAAAACCTGTTTTGGTAAGAATGTCAATCAGAGGAAAATGGGTCATTGAATGCAGCCTGACAATTGACATGATAAAAGGAAATGGTAAATGTGGCATGGTAATCAGAAAACCTGTGGCATCATTCTGGATCACTGGGTAGGACTTTAAGTTGTCTCATATTCTCGTTGTTCTTCAAAATACTATAGTTATTACTATTATCTTTATAGTCTAGTTTTATCCCCAGTTGGTGCATGTCAGGGTAACTGAGGTAGTTATTTATGAATAATCTTCGTACATTTTATGCCAATCTTTATTTTGCCTTTTTATGTTTAGAAATTTAAAACCAACCCAGTAGACACAATTGTTCATTCATGTTAACTGAGCATTAATAATGTCAGCCCTGTTCACCATCTCCCAGTGATTATCTCTAGGAAATAAAAAGTGGAGTAGAGACCTGTCATTCTCTTGCTGTGGCTCCTTGCTAACTTCTTGTGCTCTACCCAAGACAAATTGAGTAACCTCCAACTTTTTCTTCTAGCCAAGCTCAAAACATTTCACCTTTAGAAGTTCATGCCATAAAAATAACCTGAATGCTGTTGCTTCTCAGGAAAGCTGCACAAGGAAGCCATGGTTTAACTGCTAGAAGAGGAACGACTTAGTGAAATAGCATGTTGTCCTGAACAGTTTCCTGCACAAAGACCATGCTGAGAAAACTGCAGGCTCCCATCTTAGCAGCAACTGTTCCTATGAATCAGGATTTTTTTCTCCAAACTGTGTAACAAATAATGTTATCATTAATATATGATGTTGACTCATAGAAAAAAATGTATTTCCTTTGAAAAAACGGGTTTAAACTATAAAAGAAAACCGTGAAGATCATGAAATTGCATTTGTGCCCAATTTACTTATCTTTAAAAAATAAATAAAACAACACAAAAAAATCTTTAAAGAGAAAAATAGTAATATTAATTGAATATTATTCATTAAAATAGTAAAATTTGAAACTGTTCATTGCTTTATTAAAAGTTGTGTATCTTGCCATTTTTGTTGCTATTTTACATATTGCACAATATTGTTGTATAAACCTGAATTTGGTTATCTGAATTCTGAATCTAAGGTGAAATAAAAGAAGAATATTACCCCTTAATACTGACAATTTACTGTATAATAAACTGCACATAGTCACAATATCTATGTCATTTCTTAATTCTCCAACTTAACTTAAAAAAGAATATAAACAACTACTGTGCTATGCTTAGGAACTCTCTGGGTGACAAATTCATTCACAGGCTAGGGAGAATGTTCAGAGGGTGGAGAGCTTGGTGCATAGCATGAGATCATGATATCAAGCATCAAAATGCTAGTAAATCTGGTAGTAGTACCTTGCATCCGAAATGACAGCTTCCATTCCTATGGTAACATTGGAGGCAGGGAAAGGAAAAAATCTCCAAAAGTTCACAAGAAAGTATGGAAATCTGACATGGTACTCTCATTTCCATATACACATATGTACTCACATATGATTGCACAAACCTTTACTCATGCATATATAAGCATGAAAGCACATACAATTATGAAAACTGATTTATATGCATGCCTAAAAGTTTACACATCTGCTTACTGATGTATGAGGTCATAATTTTTTTTCCATTTGAATAAGAAAGAATGACCTCAATTACTGGGGACTGAAATTAACTACAGATTTTATAATAACGTCCAATGACTGGGTTGGAATGATTCAATTACTAGCCATTTAAGGATATCAATTGGAGACCTCAACTATGATCTGCGTGTGAGACTGAGGCTTCAAATAGATTGGTAGCTGCAGTTTTGAGAAACTTGCATTTCAAAGACCTGAGATAGTTCCACATAAAATCTGGTCAGCCAGAATTCCAGCCTGAAGAGAGAAGGAGCTCACCAGGCCTCACTCCTAACTGAGAAACTATAGGCAGTCTATACCTGCTGAGAAAGACACAGTCATCCTTCTCTGTGAGAGGGAGATTGGCTACCAATAGATTGCCTGTGCTTCAATAGACTGCAACTCACCATACACATAATGCACATACTAATTAGAATCAATGGGTTATGAAAAATAAAAAGAAAAGAAAGAAGAGGACTAAAAGTTTGGAGGGGAAAATGTTGGGGTAGGGGAAAATGTGAGAAATCCTGAAAGAAATCCTATTATCCATGTTGAAGACAGAACATGGTTTTCTTGGTATTGTTAATAGAATCACTAAGGGAAGGACTTCCTTTTATCACATTAGAAGTTTAGGTTATACCAACCTGGGTCCTCCTTCTTGTATATCTTCCCTAGGTATGTAGATATCAGCATGACCTTCCTATCCTATAAGTCTATATAAGTGAGTATATACCATATGTTTCTTTCTGCTTTTGGGAAACCTTACTTAGGAGGACCCAGATTGGTATGATCAATGCTCGTATAGATGAAAAATGGGATGGACATTGAATGGAGGATAAAACAAGCAACAGGACAGGAGCATACCAAAGAGGGCCTTTGAAAGAATCAATATAGCAATGTATCAAAGCAGATATTAAGACTCACAACCAAGCCTTCGGCAGAGGGCGGGAAATAATAATAAAAATAGGGGAAGTTAGTAAGACTTGGGGAGAACAAGAGCTCCACAAAGACCAAACTGAGCAGGGCACAGGGGTCTTTATACGAGACAATTTCTCCAACCAAGGACCATGTATGGATATGGCCTAGAACCCCCGCTCAGATGTGGCCCATGGTAGCTCGGTGTCCAACTGAAGACCCTAGTAAGGGAACCAGGACTGTTTCTGTCATGAACTCGATGGCTGGCTCTTTGACCCTCCTCCATACACACCAGGGAGTAACAGCCTGGCTAGACCCCCAGGGGAGGGCATTGCAGCCAGCCCTGAGGAGACAAGATGATCTGGGGTCGGATGGAAGGGGAGGAGGTCCTCCCCTGTAAGTGGACTTGAAGGGGGCAGGGAGGAGATGAGGGAGGGATAGGGAGAGTGGGAGGGAATGAGGGAGGGGGCTATGTCTGGGATGCAAAGTACCTAACCTGTGATTGATATAAAAATAAATAAATTACATTTAAAACAAAAAGTAATAAAAATAGCCATGCACACACACACACACACACAAATAAGTTTAGGTTAAATCCAGTTTTGTACCTAGCTCATCATTTTTCTTAACTTTCTTCCTCATGTAGTAATCAGTGTCATGCATATTTACAATAGGTTTCCAAGTAACAATTTAATGAATAAATGTATGTTTATGTGTATGAGGGAATGAACGAAAAAGGTTAAGAAGATTTAATTAATTTAATTATTGCAGAAAAGTTTATGGGAAAATGTCCTTTGTTGGTAGTATATATATGAAATGGGATAAACGCTTACAGTAGAATTTCTGAAGTGCATATTTGGCCAGGAAAGAATAAATTAAAATAATGTGTCATTAATAAAAGAACTCTATGTTATGAATCCATGTAGACAACTGTATTCTGGAGAATGGTTTGTCTTTATAATTCATACAAAATTACTTATATTTTATGTGACCTGAACCTCATCTTGAATACATGGACCTTGAAAATGTATTCTGTTCACCACACTTTGAAAGTCAATCACACATGAAATTGGTGCTCAGACAATGTGCATGCAAATATAATCATATATAAATCCATGACCATCAGCGTTCTATTATTGTACATACCTGGAAACTTCAACTGTTTATAGCATCAGCATCCATTTTTATGCTAATTAAATAATTATCTCATTAATACTTCTGAAAAATAGATAATTTTAAAAATATTTAATATCACACTTTGTGGGGCTTCTATTTTTCTTTGATAACTTTATATAATGTGTGATTTTTCTCAGTGCTATTTGAATCAAGATAATCAGAAGTGTACAGAATTTACGAAGATTCTCATGTGTCCTGGGATCAGAAAATATTAGTCATTGTGTTATGCTTATGATACAATATGTTGTGTGATGGAGACGATAAAAATTGTAGGACTGTGGACTGTTTTGATTCTTGCCAATGCCCAGTAGAAAGAAAATTTTTCAACATATCCATTATTTTATTAAATTAAGTGATATGGCTCCGTTCTTAACTAACATGGTTTATTCCTAATATGTTTTCTTTTTTCTCATTTCTTTCTTTATAGTGAGGCTGGGGCAGAACTCAGGGCTGTGAGTGTGTGAGGCTTTCAGTGTAGTGCATCCCAGGCCCTCTCAACATTCACCTCTTGCTGTACATGCACTGTAGACATCCATCATCATTCAGCTCGTGTCTGAAATGGGAGCGCCTGAAGCAAAAGTATGTGTAATGATATAAAATATATAAAATATACATTTAGAAGTCATAAAATTCATCATGAATTACAATAACAAATAGGTCCCTAACCACACTTTGCTAAATATCCTAAAAAAATAGATTCTTCAGGTTCAGGTTGACATACATGTGGTTCTGGAAGTCTATGGGACGATGCAATATTAAAGGAGAAGTATAGCTAAGTTTCCACGGGATTTTGCCATGGCCCTTGGGCCCTCCACTCCTTCCGTCTATCTCCTCGAGGGCAGTATCTACTTCTCAATTTCACTCCGGCTGACCAGTATACTGTCCTTAGTCATACTCTGTCTGTCAGCCAGTAGTCCTTTCAGATAGAAAGTTATAAATTTTGGTTTACCATTGGATGGATTAAGAGTATCACAGACCAGGGTGAGACCATTGTCTATTCCATGCTCCAGTTTCCTTTCATTGTTGGCTGAACACAAACAAGACATGTCTGTATAGTCAGAATCAGGGTTCATAATGCATGGACACATCTGAGATTAACTCACAAAATTCTACTGAAACTCATAAGATTAATATATTTCTTTTCTTGAAGTTCAATAGGAGTGAATTAACTTTGTATTAATATATATATAATAACCTAATTTCTCAAATATGCTAAATTTAATCTCAAATATTTTTTCTTTTATTTTCTCATTTTAAATTTTATTTTTATTAATTACAGTTTATTCACATTGTACCCCAACTGTAGCCACCTCCCTTGTCCCCTCCCAATCCAACTATCCCGCCCTCTTCTCCACCCATACCCCTCCCCAAGTCCGCTAACAGGCAAGGTCCTCCTCCCCTTCCACCTGATATTAGTCTATCAGATCTCATCAGGACTGGCTGCATTGTCTTCCTCTCTGGCCTAGTAAGGCTGCTCCCCATCAAGCAGAGGTGATCAAAGAGCCTACCACTGAGTTCATATCAGAGACAGTCCTTGTTCCCATTACTAGGGAACCTACTTGGACACTGAGCTGCCATGGGCTACATCTGTGCAGGGGTTCTAGGTTATCTCCATGCATGGTCCTTGGTTGGAGTATCAGTCAAAGAAAAGATCCCTGTACCCAGATTTATTTTTTCTCCTTGTAGAGCTCCTGTCCCCTCCAGCTCTCTCTATCTCCCCTTTCTTTCATAAGATTCCCTGCACTCTGCGCTAAGTTTGGCTAGCCACTGCTTTGATATCCTGCAGGGTAGAGTCTTTCAGAGTCCCTCTGTGGTAGGCTCCTGTCCTGTTCCCTGCTTTGTCCCTCTTCTGATGACTATCCTGTTTTCCCACATGAATGAAGATTGATCATCTTACTCAGAATCCTCCTTCTTAAGGCGTACAGATTTTAGTATGATTATTCTATATTATATGTCTAATGTCCACTTATAAGTGAATATATACCATGTGTGTCTTTCTGCTTCTGGGATACTTCACTCAGGATGATCTTTTCTAGGTCTCACCATTTGCCTGCAAATTTCATGATTTCCTTGTTTTTCATTGCTGAGTAGTATTCCATTGTATAAATGCACCACAATTTCTGTATCCATTCCTCAACTGAGGGACATCTGCATTGTTTCCAGCTTCTGGCTATTACAAGTAAAGGTGCTACAAACATGGTTGAGCAAATGTCCTTGTTGTGTACTCGAATGTATTTTGGATATATGCCTAGGAATGGTATAGCTGGATCTTGAGGAAGCACTATTCCTAATTGTCTGAGAAAGTGCCAGATTGATTTCCAAAGTGGTTGTACAAGTTTACATTCCCACCACCAATGGAGAAGGGTTCGCCTTTCTTCACATCCTCTCCACCGTGTGGTATCACTTGAGTTTTTTTTTTTATCTTAGCCATTCTGATGAATGTAAGGTAAAATCTCAGGGTCGTTTTGATTTGCATCTCCCTGATAGCTAAGGATGTTGAGCATTTCAAGTATTTCTCTGCCATTCGATACTCCTCCATTGAGAATTCTGTTTAGCTCTGTACCCCAATTTTAAATTGAGTTACTTAATTTGTTGCTGTTTAACATTTTCAGTCCTTTATATCTTCTGGATATTACCCCTCTGTCAGATAGAGGGTTGGTGAAGATCCTTTCTCAGTCTGTAGGCTGTCATTTTGTTCTGATGACAGTGTCCTTTGCTTTACAAAAGCTTTTCAGTTTCATGAGGTCCGTTTATAGATTGTTGATCTTAGAGCCTGTGCTGATGGTGTCCTGTTCAGGAAGTTGTCTCCTGTACCAATGAGTTCAAGACTGTTCCCCACTTTTTTTTCTAACAGGTTTAGTGTGTCTGGTTTTATACTGAGGTCTTTGATCCACTTGGACTTTAGTTTTGTGCAGGGTGATAAGTATGGCTCTATTAGCATTTTTCTACATGTAGACATCCAGTTAGACCAGCACCATTTGTTGAAGATGCTATCTTTTTTCCATTGAAAGGTTTTGGCAGCTTTGTCAAAAATTAGGTATCCGTAAGAGTGTGGGTTTATTTCTGGGTCTTCTATTTGATTCAATTGATCTACCATTCTGTTTCTATGCCAGTTCCATGCAGTTTTTACTACTGTTGCTCTATAGTACAGCTTGAGATCAGGGATGAGATACCTCCAGAAGATCTTTTATTGTTGAGGATTGTTTTTATATATAAATTTATTTATTTTTATATCAATCACAGGTTAGGTTTTTTGCATCCCATGCGTAGCCCCCTCCCTCATTCCCTCCCATCCTCCCCATCCCTCCCTCATCTCCTCCCTGCCCCCTCCAAGTCCATCAACAGGGGAGGATCTCCTCCCCTTCCATCTGATCATCTTGTCTCCTCAGGGCTGGCTACAATGTCCTCCCCTGGGATCTAGCCAAGCTGTTACTCCCTGGTGTGTATGGGGGAGGGTCAAAGAGCCAGCCATCAAGTTCAAGACTGAAACAGTCCCTGTTTCCCTTACTAGGGTCTTCAGTTCGACAATGAGTTATCATGGGCCACATCTGAGCAGGGGTTCTAGCCATATCCATATATGGTTCTTGGTTGGAGAAACTGTCTCATATAAGACCCCTCAAATATGTTTTTTAACAAATTTTATTTTTCAGTGATATTTGGTTTAAGATTTAATGACATATTTCAAATTAATCAATGAATACACCAAAATTCATTATTTAATTTTACACCTCTGAAAAATATTTTCTATAACTACCATTATATATATTTTTATTTATAAATTCAATTTTTAAATTTTCATTTATAAGTTCAGTTTTTAAATTCAATTTTGTTCAATGAAGTAATTTACACTCCAAATGAATTATTGATTTATTGCTTTTTCTCATAAATTAATTAGAAAAATACTTGAGAATTCTCTCAAAGAGGTTCTTTCTGTACTTTTTATTTCTTCTGTAGGATAGACTTATATATTAGTCTAATTCTTTAGCATTTCTAGTTTAAAAGATAAGAAATGCAAATTCTGTCAACAAAGCATCTCAGAATAATAGTTTACTTATTAAAATATGTACATATGTATTATATTTCATTATCATATTTAATATTATGTGTGATGTAAAATAAACATAGCACAAAAATGAATCATATGTCACATGCAATTAAAATATGGAATTAATGGCATAAAAATTTATGGAATTTTCAGATCTTTTTTCATAAGAAAATACATTCTTCGTATCTCTATCTGTAAAGTAGAATATTGATTTTGATTAGCTATATTCCAAAAGAATGATTTCTCATTTCATAAGTATGTCAGTGCATGTATGTATGTGAGTATGTGTGTTTTTAAACTCCACTGAAACTAGACATAGGGGTTTGAACAGCTCTAATTTAAGTACGTAACACTTTATACAACAAAGATGATTTTTCTCTCATTATTAGATTTCTGTGTAAGTATCTTAAAGTATATGAAGTCTAACATTTGGAATGCCTGGATGCAGGTTTCCAAACCCTAGCACCTGTTTAACAACAACTAGGATACTGCAATCAGTTAACTTACATAAAATTCTGTAATAGTATCATTCCAGCACAGCTAAATCAATTACAGTAAGCGTCCTCTTTGAAGAAGAATCTACTTAGAAAAAAAAAAAAAAAAAGCAAAAACCACGAAAGTACTGCCTCAAGATCCAGATGTACCACTCCTAGGCATATATCCAAAATATGCTCAAGTATACAACAAGGTAATTTTTTGACCATGTTTGTAGCAGATTTATTCATAATAGCCAGATTCTGGAAACAACCCAGATATCCCTCAAATGAGGAGCGGAGGCAGTAATTGTGGTACATTTACACAATGGAATCCTACTCAGCAATTAAAAACAAGGAAATCATGAAATTGCCAGGCAAATGGTGAGAACTAGAAAAGATCATCCTGAGTAAGGTATCCCAGAATCAGAAAGACACACACAGTATATACTCACTTATAAGTGGATAATAGAAATATAATAATATAGAATAAACATACTAAAATCTGTACACCTAAAAAGCTTAGAAAGAAGGAGGAGCCTTGGTAAGATGATGAATCTTCATTCAGAAAAGCAAACAGGATGGATATCAGAAGAGGGAGAAAACAGGGAACAGGACAGGAGCCTAACATGGAGGCCTCTGAAAGACTCTACTCAGCAGGGTATCAAAGCAGAGACAGACTCATAGCCAAACTTTGGGCAGAGTGCAGGGAATCTTATGAAAGAAGGGGGAGATGAAAGACCTTGAGGGGACAGCAGCTCCACAAGAAGAGCAACAGAACAAAAAAATCTGGGCACAGGGGTCCTTTTTGAGACTGATACTCTACGGACCATACATGGAGATAACCTAGAACACCTGCTCAGATGTAGCCCATGGTGGCTCAGTGTCCAAGTTTGTATCCTAGTAAGGGGAACATGGGCTGTGTCTGAACTCAGTGGCTGGCTCTTTGATCATCTCCCCCTAAGGGGGGGATCAGCCTTACCAGGGCACAGAGGAAGACAATGCTGACTGTCCTTATGGGACCTGATAGGCCAGGTTCAGATGTGAGGGAAGGAGAACCTCCCCTATTAGTAGACTAGGGGAGGGTCACGGGAGAAGAGGAGGGAGGAAAGGTGGGATTGGTGGGGAAATGAAAGAGGGGGCTACAGCTGGGAAACAAAATGAATAAATTGTAATTAATAAAAATTAATTAAAATGATTTGATTGAATGTGCCTGAAGAATATTGATTGAAGTTACAGGAAATTCTCAGAAAAATGACAATGCATTTGTCATCAGATATATCTTATCTTGTAAATTATATGATGTCTTTTCCTTGTTGATCATCCTCTGGGAGTTGCTATTGAATAAATGATATTATGTTTATGTGCAATTAGCTAATTGGGAAATATTTTAGTATAATTGAACAATCATATTAATATAGCTAGAAATTGTTCATAATTGGGCCTCATAAAACTGCCAGGTTTGCATTCAAGAATAAGAACAAATGAATAGAGAAATAGCCTTTCATAAAATAGTTTAAATGGCTTGAAGCAATTTACAATCACATTTTACTGGAGAAAAAAAAAGATTAGAAATTCAAACTTGCTATCTTTTCATATTAATAATAAATAACAGAAGAAAGAACTTTCGTTAAGTAACAGCAAAACTTTGCTTTAGGTTAATCCATTCTTATAAGACCCATGAAATTATGTCATATTTCCTACACTATATTCCCTGAAAAATTATCGCACATTACCTGTACCGTGAGGATTGTCAGCAAGATTGACAATACACTAATGCCCAATAAACCAAGAACCATGAAAAATAGTAGACTGTCAATTTGAGGGAAACTGCTGTAGGGCTAGCTTTAATAACGATTGGTAAAATATTACCAATGAAAACTAAATCTTCAGGTAATGAGTGCTTTATCTAATGTTACGAAAGAGACAGTGATATAATTTTTGAGAAGTAAAAGCCAAAGTAAAAACTAAATGTGTTAATCACCATACAAGAAAGAAATAGCAATTATTTCTTATATTGAAAACATGTGCTGTGTTGTTGTGTGTTTGGATTCTAGCAGCTGGGAGGTTGAGGCAGAAGTACAGTGAACGTAGGACCTGCTTGACCCACAAAATAGTACCTTACATAACAAAACAAACAAATGTCACTGGAGTACAGCCAGCCAGCAAGCAAGCCATCCACCCACCTATCTATCTATCTATCTATCTATCTATCTATCTATCTATCTATCTATCTATCTATGTATCTATCTATCTATCTATCTATCTATCTATCTATCTATCTATCTATCTATCTATCTATCTATCTATCATCTGTCTCTACTATATATCTATCATCTTTGTATCTGTCTCTATATATCTATCAATGTTTCTGTCTATGCATGTATATAAGTATGTAGAGATATATATATGTATGTGTGTATATATCATCTATCTGTATCTATCATCTATGTGTCTATCTCTATCATCACCTGTCAATGTATCTGTCTATATATGTATGCACGTATGTATTTATGAATGTATATATGTATATATGTTAATATATCATCTATCTCTATCTATGTATCTCTATTATCTATCAATGTATCTATGTAAGTATGTAAGTCTGTATGTGTATATATAATCTATTTATCTATCTCTATCTAATCTATCACCTATCATATATATGTATTATTTTATTAATACTTTATTTATACATAATGATTTATTAATAGTTTATTAATATAAAAATTTATTAATTCCAATAAATTAGTATTATTTGACCTTGAAGTTTAAATTTTTACATGAAATTGAAGAGATAAAACATAGTAGAAGACGATGTATATGAATTTTATCCATATAGCAACTGACCACAGATATATTTGTATATATATATATGTGTGTATATATATATATATATATATATACACACATTTATATTTATATACGTACATATATAAACAGATATATCTATAGTCAGTTGCTATGGTTTATCTCTTCAATTTCATGTAATAATTTAAACTTCAAGGTTAAATACTACTATATTAGTAGTATATTAATAAAGTAGAATCTTATTTTGAGTGTGGAGTTTAGAACTGAGGCCTTTGGAAATATTAAAATTATGCTAGAATCATCAAGTTCTAACATTAAATTTTGGTGGATTTACAAGGAGAAAGAAAAATAACACACAGAAGATAAAAATATGGATTTCTTTCTTGCATGGTATATCATAGGAAGTTCTTACTGGATCCTACATTTTTTCTGTTGTACTTCTAGACTAAAAATCTGATATACATGCAGGTAGATAGATATATATGATATATAGCTTATAATATAATATATAATATATAACATATATAAGATAATATATACATAATATATAAATTTGTTTTCTTTTATATGTTGGCTGCATAAAGTATTCCATTATAGTATTAGCTACACTAGTGATCTTTCTAGAAGACATATTCACTAGTGCACTAGTGATACAAATGTCTCGTAAGAGTGACGATTTTTTTTTTTTTGGTGGGGGATTTAAACAATATAGGCTATGGTTGTAATCCCTGGGGAGCTGAAAGTAAATCCCTATTGGAATTCTAGCATAGGACTCAGGAAATTTCATGGCAGAAGCTGACCTAAAAGCTTTCTCCCTGAAGAACAACTATAAAAGATGCCAAATAAAAAATGCAATGATCTCTTCTAGATCCCACCATTTGCCTGCAAATTTCATGATTTCCTTGTTTTTAATTGCTGAGTAGTATCCCATGTGTAAATGTACCACAATTTCTCTATCCATTCCTCAGTTGAAGGGGATCTGGGTTGTTTCCAGGTTCTGGCTATTATGAAAAAAGCTGCTACAAACATGGTTGAGCAATGTCCTTGTTGTGTACTTGAACATATTTTTGATATGTGGCTAAGAGTGGTATAGCTGGATCTTGAAGTAGTACTATTCCTAATTGTCTGAGAAAGTGACAGATTGATTTCAAAAGTGGTTGTACAAGTTTACATACCAGCCATCAATGGAGGAGGGTTTCCCTTTTCTGCACATCCTCTTTAGCATGTGCTGTCACTTGAGCTTTTTTATCTTGGCTATTCTGATGGGTGTAAGGTGAAATTTCAGGCTCAGTTTGATTTGCATTTCCCCAATGATTAATGACTTTGAGCATTTCTTTAAGTGTTTCTCTGCCATTCAATATTTCTCTACAGAGAATTCTCTGTTTAGTTCTGTACCCAATTTTTTATTTGTTGCTTTTTTTATATTCTGGATATTAGTCCTCTGTTAGATATATGTTTAGTGAATATCCTTTCCCAATCTGTAGACTGTTGTTTTGTTCTGATGAAAGTGTCCTTTGCTTTGCAGAAGCTTTTCTGTTTTATGAGGTCCCATTTATTGATGGTTGATCTTAGAGCCTGTGCTGTTGGTGTTCTGTTCAGGAAGTTGTCTCCTGTGCCAATGAGTTCAAGGCTCTTCCCCACTTTTTCTTCAAAGAGATTTAGTGTGTTTGGTTTCATGTTGAGGTCTTTGATCCACTTGGACTTTAGTTTTGTGCAGGGTGATAAATATGTATCTATTTGCATTCTTCTACATGTAGACATCCCCTTAGATCAGCACCATTTGTTAGGATGCTGTCTATTTTTCATTCAATGGCTTTGGATTCTTTGTCAAGGATCTGGTTTCTGTAGGTGTGTGGGTTTATTTCTGGGTTTTCCATTCAATTCCATTGATCCTCCATTCTGTTTCTATGCCAGTACCATCCTATTTTTATTACTGTTCTTCTATACTACAACTTGAGATCATGGATGGAGATACCTCCAGAAGTTCTTTTATTGTACAGGATGGTTTTATTTATATGGGTTTTTGGTTTGTTTTAGTTTGTTTTCTCATAAAAAGTTGAGAGTTGTTCTTTCAAGTTTTGTAAAGAATTGTGTTGGTATTTTGATGGGAATTGCATTGAATCTCTAGATTGCTTTGTTAGGATGGCCATTTTCACTATATTAATCCAGGAGTATGGGAGATCTTTCCTTCTTCTGATAGCTTTTTCAATTTCTTTCTTCAGAAACTTGATTTTTTTTTCATACAAGTCTTTCACTTGTTTGGTTAGAGTTACACCAAGGTACTTCATATTATTTGTCTTTATTGTGCTATATGTGTCTATTCTTTCTCAGCCCTTTTATCTTTTGTACACAGGAGGGCTTCTGTTTTTTTTTGTTTTTTTGTTTTTTTTTAGTTAATTTCATATCCAGCCACTTTGCTGAAGGTGTTTATCAGCTGAAGGAGTTCTCTGGTAGAAAATTTGAGGTCACTCATCTTTATTATCAATCTCATCTGTAAATAGTAATACTTTGACTTCTTCCTATTTCTATCCCCTTGATGTCCTTTAGTTGTCTTATTGCTTTAGCTAGGACTGCAAGTACTATGTTGAAGAAATAGGGAGAGAGTGGACAGCCTTGTCTTGTCCTTGTTTTCAGTGAGATGGGTTTAAGTTTCTCTCCACTTAGATTGATGTTGGTATAGGCTTGCTGTATATTGTCTTACTATTTTTAGGAATGTGCCTGAATCCCTGATCTCTCCAAAACTTTAAACAAGAATGGATTGTTGTCAAATGCTTTTTCAGCATCTTAGAAGATGATCATGTGGTTATCTTCTTTCAGTTTTTTTTTAATATGGTAGATCACATTGATAGATTTCTGTATATTGAATCACCCCTGCATACCTGTGATAAAGCCTAGTTGGTCATGGTGGATGATTTTTTTGATGTATTATTGGATTCTGTTTCTGAGTATTTTATTGAGTATTATTGCATCAATGTTCATAAGCGAGATTGGTCTAAAATTCTTTTTCTTTGTTGTGTGGTTTAGGTATCAAGGTGACTGTGGCTTCATAGAATGATGTTGGTAATGTTCATTCTGTTTCTATTTTGTAGAATAGTTTAATGAGTATTGGTATTAGCTTTTCTTTGAAGGTCTGGTAGAATACTGCACTGAAACCATCTGGCCCTGGGCTTTTTTTGGATTGGGAGACTTTTGTTGACAACTTCTATTTTCATAGAGCATATAGGAAAATTTAATTTATTGACCTTATCTTGACTCAGCTTTGGTAAGTGGAATCTATAAAGAAAATTGTCCTTTTCATTTGGATTTTCAAATTTTGTTGCATATTAGGCTTTTGAAGTAGGACATAATGCTTCTTAGGATTTCCTGAGTGTCTCTCATTACAGCCCTCTTTTACATTTCTGATTTTGTTGATTTGGATTACAACCCTTAGATTCCACCTTACACCCATCAGAATGGCTAAGAAAGACTCCATCCTTCAGGGCATCAAAGCAGATGCAGATACTCATAACCAAACTTTGGGCAGAGTGCAGGGAATCTTATGAAAGAAGCAAGAGATAGAAAGATCTGGAGTGGACATGAACTCCACAAGGACACAAACAGAACCAAAAATCTGGGATCAGGGGTCCTGCAGAGACTGATGAATCAACCAAGGACCATGCGTGGAGAGGACCTAGACCTCCTGCTCAGATGTATCCCATGGGAAGCTCAGTCTCCCTGGGGGTTACTTAGTAAGGGGAACAGGGGCGATCTTACATGAATTTAGTTGTGTGCTCTTTGATCAACTCTCTGTGGTGAGATGGCCTTAATAGGCCACAGAAAATGAGGATCCAGACATTCCTGATGAGACCTGATAGGCTAGGATCAGATAGTAGGAGAAGAGGACCTTCCCTATCAGTGGACTAGTGGAGGGACATATGGGGGGAAGAGGGAGGCATGGTGGGACTGGGAGGAGATGAAGCAAGAGGCTACAGTTGGGATACAAAGTGAACAAATTGTAAATGATGATAATAATAAAGTGTTGATTTGGGATTGGAAGATGTTGGGAATAGGAATACTGAGAGGTTAGATGTACTGAAAATATAATCTCTGTATCATGAAAGTATCATACTGAATCCCACTGTCATGTATAATTACATAGATTGAGAAATCTGTCGAACAAAAAAACCATGATTACAGTCATAAGTGATTAAATCTACTTGGATAATTTCCAAGTTCTCATGCCCTCTTCGATTAGAATTCTACGTAGACTCATATCCATTATGTCCAGAATGGTCACAGTGTTTTGAAATCATTACTATGGCATTTGGCACTCAACACATGGGAGACTGAGACATGAACTGCTTGAGAGGGTGAGTTGCAGAGGGAATAATTTCAAACCATGTATCAAAACAAACAAACACACAAACAAACAAATAAAACAGAGGAGTATTACTTTAAAGAATTTATAAGGTTGGGGATATAACAGTGGTCTAGCATACTAAATGCATTGAGTTTGGAACCAGGATTATAATAAACAAAAATACAGTGGATCACCAGCAACTTCAGGACAGACTGATAATAATTTATAGGAGGTAGGCCTTCAGAAGGCTCATGATATGAGATTTGCTAAGTCTAATACCAAACCAAACCTTTTTGTAGGCTGGATTAAGCACAGCCCATGCAATGATGGTGAGCATAGAAATTGGACAGTGTTCAGATGATTTTGGTGATTTTTCTCTGGTTTCCCTTTATTTTATATTCCTCCTTCTTTTAGGCTTATAAATTGCAATTTATTCTGCTCTCTTCTTTAGGATTATACATAGACTTACAGCCACTTTGTCTGGAATATTTTGTAGTGTTTTGAAACCGTGTGAGTGGTTTTTGATACATGCTTCCACACTTGATAAATGCTATTTTATATTTTAATCAAATATTTTTTAAAATAATCAAGTGGTTAGGTACTCTGCATCACGGCACAACAGTGTACGGCATGTTTTACTATATGTAATTAAAGGGCATATATGTCTCTGCATACGTCAGCATGAGCTAAAGCAGATGATGAAAGTTGAATTTCACAGAACTAATGGCTTTCACACACAATGGGGCATTCAAGGGGACAGTGTAGATGAATGGTTGCTATCTTATGGAACAGAGTGAAATAGTAATTTAAAATTCATTTTTCTTTAACATCTAGAGGGTATAATTGATGTTTTATTTGGCATGGGTGGAATGCTTTGCATTATAGGCAAAACACCCTAATGGATTTGATATTTAGTGATATTTTAGGATGCTTTTCACCAGAAGTCAGTATGTATGCAGCAAAGTAACACATATTGGGGCAGAGAGGTGTGCTAACGTCTCACCTGTTAAAAAATTTGCTTTATCTGTAGAGGAGAATGAAGAAGTGGAGTAATGTATTCTTGTGAGATGTAAATTTAAAAAGTCATTTTTGTAGTGAGGCCATGGCTGGTTTTTATTGTTTATTTTAATCTTGAAAGTTACAGAAGTTGGAATTCAGCTGGAGAAGAAGCACAAAAACCAAAATCAAGAGAAGCTTCTTGAAACTTAACTATTGACTTGAGATCCAGTTAAAGCATGTAAGCTATGAGTTGATTAAAAAGCCATTCTGGAACTTCAGAGTGAGGTTTTTTTGGAGTGTTAGGGAAACTCTGGCAAGGAAGTTAGTTATTTAAAGAAGTTACATTGGCAGATGGAATAGGTTGTCCCTTTAATTGAGAGGATGGCTGCGGGAATTTGGATCAGCCCAAAGGATTTGTAAGCACAGGAGCATTCCAAGTGAAGGTCCCTTGTGGATTTTCTGTAATGACTTCAGAGGATTCTCTTTTCTTGAGAAGCTTGAGATGCATCAACCATGGGAATGCAATCCAAGGTTTTGTCATAAGAGAACAAAATTCTGTCCTTGTTGACAAATTTGAGAAGCCTAAAATCTTGAGCTGAATTTTATAGTTGAATTTTACAGCAGATATGGGACTAAGATAAAAGAACGGTGTTACATGCTGTTCATGTTATCAACAAAGAACCCTTGTTAAGCAAAGATAATACTTACATGTCTAAAGCAAATCTTGAGAGTTCAATTATTTTCCAAATTCTTTTTGTTGAAGGCATTTACATTCTGACGGGAACTGGGTTGACATCAATAGTAACAAAACAGCTAGTTAAAGAGAAACTTAATATGATATCTAGAAACTTTTTGATAGTGAAATGTGCTCAATTAGTCCTATTGACATGCAATAAGCACATAGAGATGTCTAAAACAAAAGAAACTGACTGGTAGATCTGGCTATAACTGGGATTTTTTCCTGAGAATATGTTTTTATTATATGTATGTGTGTATGGATGTATGGATGCCTGCATGCATGAATGCAAGTATGTATTCCTATTTTATTTATTACAGCATTGTAGATTTTGGTGAAATTTTATGCTAAAGAACAATGAATTTGAAAATAAAGTACTATCTTAACAAGATAACATCAATGAATATGTGATTTGAGATTTTGTTATCAAAGGAAATGCAACATAGTAAGAAAAACACTTATCACACTATTGAAAATTTAACTACTTCTCCTTGTAATAGACACTGTAGCACCTCAATAAAAATGCCAATCTGAAATGAAAACTCAGTTTATCACACTTACACATTTAACTCTCTACTAAACAAAGTTTGTGACCGATCAAGTAAATCTGGCTTCTTCTCCTGGGATAGATGATTTTGAATGATTGAAAACATATTCAATTTGTAAAATCTTGAGGTTTCTTTTCCTTATATTCTACTTATATTTTAGAGACCAGTATTCAATTAAATGATTATGGGAAATATTAAAATCATTAAAATACAAGGTTATGAATCTTTATGTTCACTTTTGACTTATTTTTTAGTAACTCAGTGGTTACAAGAATGGCATATAACTAGTGTATTTATTACCTGCTGGTATGTACATGCAATCCCAAGATAATTTTATTCTTTCTTTAATTAAAATATGTACTATTTGTTTATCTTTCTTCTTTTTATTTCCACCAGAGCACATTTTCAGAGTTGCTTAGAGCACTTTTACCCTTACATCAATCACTGCATGTGTGGAGAATCTCCAGGGATACTATCCCCAGGTGGTAAGCAGACATTCAGTGAACTCTAGCAGAATTTAAATCTGATTTTCTAGAGTGAAAGAGCCTCAAGAGAAGTGAAAATAATGCAATACTGTTATAGTTTACTTTCTTTGTTCAAATATTTAACATATATAAAATAAGACTTATTATAAAATAAAGGAAAATAATCTTTTCTGAGTCTATTTCTTAAGAAAATTGTAATATCTTTTTAATAGACAGCCTTCAAGAATATATGGAAAAATGTAAATGATACAATTTAACTCAAAAATAATAAACTGAATGTGATTCACTCACATGTGAAACCATTTCTTTTTTTTTCTGAGCAGTAATATTATTTTAGCTCAAAATTTGAAGCACAGAATATGTGTATTATTTTCCAATGTAACCAAATTGTCTATTACAACTGAAAATTAAGAAATAACATAGAGAATATGCTATTAGTAATTCTTTGTGAGTCACCTATAAATACTTAAAATATTATCCAATACAACTCTTTATAGACTTTGAAAGCACAATTCTCAACTTCAAATGGAAAAAAAAAAAAACAGGGCTAAAACAATCCTATAAAATAAAAGAACTTCTGGATGTAACATCATCGCTGATTTCAAGCTTAACTACTGAGCAATATTAATACAAAACTAACTACATGGTAACAGCTTAAAAACAAAAACAACAACAACAACAAAACGCTGATCAATGGATTCATATCTAAGACACACAAGTAAATCCATATACCTATGGATACTTGATTCTTGACAAAGAAGCCAAAACTATACAATGAAACAAAGAAGCCATCTTCAACAAATGGTGGTGATCTAACTGGATATCTGCATGTAGAATAATGCAAATAGGTCTACATTTATCACCTTGCACAAAACCCAAATCCAAGTGGATCAAAAGCCTCAACATAAAACTGGATACACTAAATCTGATAAAGGAAAGAATGAGTAAGAGCCTTGGATACATTGGTACAGGAAACAACTTCCTGAACAGAACACCAACAGCCACGGCAATAAGATCATTAATTAATAAGTAGGAACTCATGAAACTGAAGCGCTTCCATAAGGCAATGGCTTAGTCTAAAGTATGAAATGGCAGCCTAGGAAATGGCAGACTAGGAAAAGATCTTCACCCACCCTATCGCCAAATGAGGGCTGATATCCTAAATAAATAAAGAACTCAAGAATTTAGACAGAAGCAAACCAAACAACCCAGTTAAAAATGGTGTACAGAGCTAAATAGAGAATTATAGACACAGATACTTTTTAAAAATTTTTATTAATCACAGTTTACTACTTTGTATCCCAGCTTCAGCCTCCTCTCCAATCCGCTCCCAATCCCAACCTCCCTCCCTCCCTCCTCTTCTCCTATGGCCCTCCCCCAGTCCAGTAATAAGGGAGGTTCTCCTCCCCTTAAATCCAACCCTAACCTATCAGGTCTCATCAGGACTGGCTTCTTGGTCTTCCTCCATAGACTGCTAAGGCTGATCCTCCATCAAGTGGAGGTGATCAAAGAGCCAACCCATGAGTTCATGTCAGAGACAGTCCCTATTCCCCTTACTAGGGAACACATTTGGACACTGAGCTGCCATGGGCTACTTCTGTGCAGGGGTTCTTAGTTATCTGCATTCATGGTCCTTGTTTGGAGTATCAGTCTCAGAAAAGACCCCTGGGCCCAGATTTTTTGGTTCTGTTGCTCTCTTTGTGGACCTCCTTTTCCCTCCAGGTCTTTCTATCTTCCCCTTCTTTCATAAGATTCCCTGCACTCTGCAAACAGTTTGGCAATGAATCTTAGCATATGTTTTGATACCTGCTGGGTAGGGTCCTTCAGAGGCCCTCTGTGATAGGCCCTATCCTGTTCCCTGTTTTCTTCCTCTTCTGATGTCCATCTCATTTGCCTTTCTGAATGAAGATTACACAATGGAATACTACTCAGCAATTTAAAACAAAGAAATCATGAAATTTGCAGGCACATGATGGGATCTAGAATTGATCATCCTGAGTAAAGTATACCAGAAGCACAAAGACACACAAGGTATATACTCACATATAAGTAGATATTAGACATATAATATAGGATAAGCATACTAAAATCTGTACACTGAAGAAAGCTAATCAAGAAGGAGGACCCTCGTAAGACGCTCAATCTTCATTCAAAGATACTTTTTTAAAAATTTATTTATTAAAATTTATTCACTTTGTATTCCAGATGTAGACCTCTTTCTCATCTCTTCCCAATCCTATCCTCCCTTTTCTCTTTTCCTTCCATACTCCTTCCTTATTCCACTGAGAGGGGTGGTCCTCCTCCCCTTCCATATAACCTTAGCCTATCAAGTCTTATCAGGACTGTCTGTATTGTCTTCCTCTGTGGCCTAGAAAGGCTGCTCCCCCACCAGGGGGAGGTGACCAAAGAGCCAGACACTGAGTTCATGTCAGAGCCAACTCCTTAGACATTGAGCTGCCATGGGCTACAGACAGAGATACATTTAATGGCAGAGAAGCAGAAGCACTTAAAAAAATGGTTAGCTTGTCACAGAGACACCCCCATCTGTGTTTCTTTTTTTTTTCTACAAGTCTTTTGTTCTCTTACCCTTGCTCTCTCCAGGTCTGCTTTCCATCCTTAACTCACTATACCCCATATCCTACCTAGTTATCTTTCTTTAGCCACCATTTTTGTCTATCTCCCCTTCAAAGTAAGATTTATTCATCCTCCCTTGGATCCTCCTTGTTATTTATCTTCTTTGGATCTATGCCTCACAGTATGCTTATCCTGTACTACATGGCTAGGTCCCCTACAAAGATGCAGCAGATGAACAGTTTAGGCTTTATGTGGGTCCTCTAGCAAGAGAAGTGGAGATTGCTTTGGACAGACTCACTTGCAGACTTTTTGATCACCTCCCCTTAGCAGGATTTCCTTATCAGGCCACAGGGGAAGAGAATATGCTCAGTCCTGATGCAACTTGATGAGCAGAGGTACATGGTAAAAGGAGCTCCCCTTTTCTGAGAAAGAGTTGAGGGGGGGAGGGAAAGAAAGGGTAGGAAGATACGATTGGGAATGGAGGAGGGATGGGACAACAACCAGGATATAAAGTGAATAATAAATAAATAAATAAATAAATAAACAAATAAATAAATAAATAAATGAATAAGAAATCTTAATAAATAAATTTAAAAAGAGAAAAAAAAAACATTCAGCATTCATAGTCACCAGGGAATTGCAAATCAAAACAATTCTGAGGTTCCATCTTACACTTGTCAGAATGGCTAATATCAAAACTCAAGGGACAACACACCCTGGAGAAGATGTGGAGGAAGGGGAACCCTCCTCCATTGCTAGTGGGAATGCAAACTTGTACAAACATTTTGGAAATCAATTTTGCCCTTTCTTAGAAAATTGGAAATAGTTCTACCATAAAACCCAGTTATACCTCTGCTGGGCATATACCAAAACATGTTCCACCATACAACATAGAGATTGATAAATTGAGCGAAAACATAGAGATGTTCCACATACAACAAGGACATTTGCTCAACCGTGCTTATAGGGGCTTTATCCATAATAGCCAGAAACTGGAAACAAGATGTCCCTCAACTGAAGGACAGATAAAGAAAGCGTGGTATGTTTACAAAATGGAATATTACTCATCTATTAAAAATAATGACATTATGAAATTTGCAGTCAAGGGAATGGAAATAGAAAAGATCATCTTGAGTGAGGCAGCCTAGACTCAGAAAAAGAAGCATGGCATATACTCACATAAGCGGATATTAGGCCAAAACTTACAGGATAAGCATGGTACAAGCCACAGACCCAAAGATGTTAAGTAACAAGGAAGGCTCAAGGGAAGATGCTTCAGTCACAGTGAGACAGGGAAATAAATAGACATCTGGGATGGATGGAGGAAGAAAACTGGGAAAAGCGAGAACAGGAGGCATCAAGTATAGAGAGTTTGGCAGGAGAGAGAACTGGGAGAGAGGACTGCAAGCAGGGTGGTGTTGTCTCTGGGACAAAGAAGACACCTAGGACAAATGGAACTCCTAGGAATCTATGACGCTAGCTAAGACTCCTAGCAATAGGGAGTATGGAACACGAGCCTCTTCCAAGATGCTCATCTTGTCTGACAATGCCTCTCAACAGTCCTTCTGCTTGTGTATTATTGAAGAGGGAGAAAGTTAAGGAATCTGGTCACTTCCTGGAACTTCCTGATGTGCTTTTGAGTTCTTTACTTCCTATTTAAGGAGCTTGTCTGCAGAATGGGAGGGAGGTTTCCATCTCCCCTTAAAACATCTTGCTGTTTCTCCTTCTTATAAAAATACTGTGTTAAAATATCCTGTTGTTTCCCCTCCCTTTTGTGTTTTGTGTCTTAACGTGCTTCCCTTCAATCTGGAAATTTTAACCACAAAGAAAATGGCTATACAACAGATAGAGATATTTCTTCTCATATGCAGATATGAAAGATAACTGAGAGAAAACTTGAAAAAAAAATGAGTTTCAAGAACACATCATGTCCACGATTTTTGTCCTAGGGGGTGCTCTTGGCTTCTTTTGTCCATGTGTCCATAAACATGTTTTGTACACCATTCTATTTTTTCCTGTATAGCCTTGTTGAATTACTTAGCAAAAAGTCAAATCTGTGTTTTAGCCATTTTAATCTCTACCCCGGAGCCAAAAGTTTGGTTCTGAATTTATGTTTATATAACCTCCACATATAATACTCAGGGATTTCCTACAACAGTATGGATAACATTCAAGCCTGCCCCATGCTTTATCAGTAAGGTGAGGTGACAGTATGCATCATGTTGTTTAGATCATTCCCTGAACAATGTGATGATGTCCTCATGATATAATTGTTTCTAGCATTCCTCCTGCTAGATCCTGTATAGGATCTGGACAAAAAAAATTTACAAGCCCCTGTTTAACTCCTCATGTCCTGAATTTTGACACCCTATACCTCCTTTTAACTGTCATTCTGAGCTCCAGATTTCTGATCAATCATTTTTCGGTTTATGTCACACTCCCTTCACACTACAATTGACAAAGGTTTTTATATCTGGGGATACAACCCCTTATTCTTCACATCATAAGTCAAATGGAAAATTTTCTAATTAAATTGTCTGTCATGATCTAAAATGTTCAGATCTAAAATACTTATGATGTACCTTTCCTATTTGTGTGACTCACTTCTCTAGAAATTTTAATATTTTTATTCTGATGCATATTTCGCTACTAGAAACTTACTAGTATAAAGCATAGTGACAATACTGAATAGATGCAATTTATTAATTTCAGTCCTTGTCAAATGGCAAACAAAATAGAATTTTCCATCATACACCAATTAGTTCCTTTGATTCATGATCTTATTACAAAAATCACTGACATTCTTGTATAATTTTTATATGTCAAAGCATCAACCTTAGAGAAAACAAATTTCCAATTGATCTTCAGCTGTCAAAGATTCTGACTTGTTCTTCTCTCATTCAGAAGACTTATTTTGTGAGCCATCCTTCCATTTTCAAATATTTTCTTTATTATTATTCATTACAATTTATTCACTTTGTATCCCTGCTGTAGCCCCCTCTTCCTCTTCTCCGAGTCCTACTCTCCCTCTCTCATCCTGCCTCCCAATGTACCTCCTCTAGTCCACAGATAGGGGAGGTCTTCCTACTCTACTATATGACCCTAATCTATCAGGTCTCATCAGGACTGTCTGGATCCTTTTTCTCTGTCGTCTAGTTAGGCTACCTCACCAGGGGAGGTGATCAAAAAGCCAGCCCCTGACTCCACATCAGAGAAAGCTCCTGCTCCCCTTACTAGGGTACCCACATAGAGACTGAGCTGCCTATGGGCTACATATGAGCAGGGGTTCTAGGTCCTCTCAATGAATGGTCCTTGGTTGATTCATCTTGTGGTACATTTACACAATGGAATACTACACAGCAATTAAAAACAAGGAAATCATGAAATTTGCAGGCAGGTGGATGAAACCAGAAGAGATCATCTTGAGTGAGGTAACCCAGGAGCAGAAAGACACATATGATATATACTCACTTATAAGTGGATATATATATATATATATATATATGAATTTATATATGTGTGTGTGTGTGTTTGTGTGTGTGTGTTAAAAATACTAAAACCTATAGCCCTAAAGAAGCTAAACAACAAGGATGATCCTACGGAAGATATTTAATCCCCACTCAAAAGGCCAAATAGGACAGACATTGAAAGTAGGAGAAGACCGGGAACACGACAGGAGCCTTCCACAGAGGGCCTCTGAAAGACTCTACCCTTCAAGGTATCGAAGTAGATGTTGAGACTCATAGCCAAATTTTGGGCAGAATGCAGGGAATTATATGGGAGAAGAGGGAGATAGAAAGAGCCAGAGGGGATAAGGAGCTCCACAAAGAGACAAACAGAACCAAGAAATGAGGGCTAAGGGGATCCTGCAGAAACTGATGAATCAACCAAGGACATCTTCCCTCCAGATTCATCAAAATACCAGTTTCCATTGCTGTACTCAAATGGATGTTCTTCCCATTTCACTCACAAAGGAGACTGCACACGCTTCCCAATAGATTACCAAATGCCCTGTGATCATACTTAAAATCAATAGTTTTCCTTATTGATAAATATTTCTATATATTGATAAAAATAGAATCATTCATCATTTTATAGACAGCAACTCTTCTAATCAACCAATAAACAATGCTCCTCTCTACATCATAATTTTTTTCTATATATATGTTAGTAATTCATTACCAATTCAGCATTAGTCATCTAAGGAAAAAAAATCTTTTAAAATCTCTCATTTGCCTTCAACGCTCACATTATTATCCTCTACTTTAAATTTAAAAGTTCTCAAAAATGTCATGTATGTGTCACATTCTATTTAATCTACCCTTAGTATATACTACTCAGGAAAATCAACTTTTCTGAATCATTTGTGATTTTTCACATGAATTCAGTGAAAATTCTCATCTTCATCTTGTTGAACTCAACTAGTAACTCTAAAAGAGGTAGTCAACATGGCCTTCAGGAGATTACACATTTATCTTTCTTTCCACTGACATTCTGAATAGCCCTTCTTATTCCTGTTTGCTTGATTTCCAGGACCCCTTTGTGCCAAGGTTCAGGCTACAAACTTCCTATTATCTGTCTTTACTAAGCCTCCTGGCAATTTCCTTTCACTATGTGACCTCTGATTACCATTTCTCTTTAAATAACCTTAAAACTTATACCTTTATAAAGATGCTCTCACATGACCTTTAGCCTCTCATTTTCAAAAGCACTCTGGATATTTAATAGACTTCTCAAAATTTACATCCATAAATGAAACTCTCCAAGTATATCTTTCCTATATTCTGTTTCTCAATAATTGTAAAACATTCTTTCAATTTGCTAATGCTAAAAACATCTTTTCATTTATACTTTCTTGTCTTTCCTAAGTATTCTACTTGATCCACAGTTCAAAATATGTCCAAAATTTAAATACCTCATCTAACTTTAACTGCTGCTGTTGTATGAGATATTATCAGTTCTTAGTAGAATCTTTGTACTTGTTCCTTACTTAGAAATTATATTTCATTCACATTTTTTTCTTACATACCTCCACAGATTTTAGAGTGATTCTTGAACGTTATGTTACTTTTCCCTTTAAAATCACTGTGATATCTTGTGGTGATTTGAGTAAGAGTGACCCCATAAACTAACATATTTGAATGCATTATCCCCAGTTGGTAGAACTGTTTGGGAATGATCAGATGATACAGACTTTTTAGAGAACATATGTCAGGAGGAAAGGCTTGAGTTTTCAATACCCCATGCCATTAGTTATCTCTTTCTGCCTCTCTTTGGCTCCTAATTATGATAAGATATAAACTCTCAGCTACTGTTCCAGCACCATGTCTGCATGCCTGCTGCATACTCTCCAAAATGGAAGCCATGGACTTACCCTCTGAAACCCTAAGCGCAATAAACTTTTTCTTCTATAAGCTATAATCATGCTGTTTTGTCTCCTCTAAATATATACAACTAAGACACATATCAACTCAAAAGAAAATCTGATCTTTATCATGCCTTGCAAGACTACATGTAGCTTATCGATCCATCTGTCCTATTTTGATTCTCTCTTAGGGTGATAAAATAATGACCAAATCCAACTTTAAGGAGAGAATGGTTTATGTCAACTGCAGGTAGCCCATGATAGAGGGAAATTGGGGCAGGAGCTGAAGGCAGGACCCAGGTTTCCTAGCAGAGAGCTTGGAGAAAAGCTGTTTATTGGCCAATTTGCTTCCATGCTTATATTTGGTCACTTTTCTTATAGCTCCTAGGATATTCTGCCCAGTGGTGGTACTGATCACAATGAGCTGGGCCCTCACACATGAATCATTCTTTTAAAAATGCCCAGTTGACATGCCCATGAGCCAATCTGATGGAGGCATTTCCTAAACTGAGGGTACCCCTGGCGCATGATTCTAGTTTGTGTTAAGTTAACAAAAATTCACTAGCATAGTTCCTTTGAGGAAAGTAACCTGTCATTCTTTTTCCTGCTTAATATCTCCTAGACTCACTGGTGCACCAGTTGCAAATGAACACTAATAAATTCCCAGCCTACACTTTATCAATTGTGTTCTTTTCACTTGATTACATCACTTGTATTGTATCATAGTTACATCTGTACTCAAATATCAGCTTAGTAAGCTAGAATATGTCAACCAGCTTCTGAAACTGGACAGCCAGTTTTTTTGTTCTACTGTTTTATGTTTCTTCAAAAGCATCATTACAATTTGCTATCTGTAATTTAAAATTATTTCTTTTCATTAGGAGACAATCTTATGACTTTTATTTTAAATTTTACAAATATATTTCTACACTTTTGAAAAGACATTGGACCATAGAACTCAACATTTTACCTGATGTCTGAACAATACATGATTAATGTACTACAGTTGATATGGCTACCAATTGATATAGCTAATATAATAGATTCCAGGCTATTTTCTGAAGATAGTATTAATTTTTTTCTGACATGAGACATTAATTTTAACTTAGGCAGATGAAAAGCAATAAGCTTGATTGCTGAAGGCATAAGAAGGTTCACGTTATTTGATCACCAAATCTAGGCAAAGGATATAGCATCAGGAGAACCCGCAATGTAGAATCCAAAGGACAAGTGATGACAAGCATTATACATGAAAAAATAAACTACTTGAATTATGGTCATAGACTGGAAATTCTGTGGCAGTTTGTATGTGATTCAGAACAAGCCACGAACTGAAGATGATATGGGTGCTAAGGTTCTGAATGACACCAACAAATTAATTTGTTAGAACCCAAGGTGAGTAAAAGGTGACCCAGTTAATAATAAGTAATTGTAGACTACATAAAACATAGGTTTAATGCTGTGGTCACAACACTGGGTATAACACCGTCAGGTTCATTATATATACCTTTATGTGCATGGATAGGAGAGGTGGGCTCAAACATCTACCTCAGTTGACAAGCTATTAGCCACTGATAGCTACTGCAAGAGGGACAGTCAGTTTTCTCTAATGTGGGGGATAGACTCTCTAATGGAAGGTCTCCAAGACTATCTGGGCAGAAAAACTGATTGGTTTTATGTAGTGTGAGGGTTAAAAAATATGTTCAAAACATATTGTGTTTGTTGGGTGTTCCTTTCCTCCGTTTCTGTTGGCCTCTCTGGCTCTTAGGAAAGTGTTCTGTCTTCTTCTGAAATCCTGCTCTCTTTCTTCTGTTTGTTTATTTGTTTGTTTGGTCATGTCTCAATCTGACTGTTTTGGTTTCATTTTGTTTTATTTTTATCCTTTAGATACATGTTTTGTTTTGTTTTCCTAATGTGTGGACTAGATCGAGAAATGAGGTAATGAGAAGCTCCGAAGAGTTGGAGGAGGGGAAACTGTAAGAACAACATATTGTTTGAAAACATCTATTTTCAATAAAAGAAAAATAGAAATAAGCTTCTGTCAGAGGGCGAGAAGTAATGATAGATCTGGGGGAGGTTGGTGAGTCTTGGGGAGAACAAGAGCTCCACAAAGACCAAACTGAGCAGGGCACAGGGGTCTTGTATGAGACGGTTTCTACAATCAAGGACCATGTGTGGATGTGGCCTGGAACCCCCTCGCAGATGGGGCCCATGATAGCTCGGTGTCAGACTGAAGACGCGAGTGAGGGAAACAGGGACTGTTTCAGTCATGATCTTGATGGCTGACTCTTTGACCCACCCCCATACAAGCCGGGGAGTGACAACTGGCTAGATCCCAGGGGAGGACATTGCAGCCAGCCCTGAAGAGACAGGATGAGCTGGGGTTGGATGGAAGGGGAGGAGGTCCTCCCCTGTTGATGGACTTGGAGGGGGCGGAGAGAAGGGAGATGAGGGAGGGAGTGGGAGGCTGGGAGGGAATGAGGGAGGGGGCTATGCCTGGGATGCAAAATACCTAACCTGTGATTGATATAAAAATAAATAAATATATAAAAAAGAAAGAAAATAATAAAAAAAATTAAAAAAAGAACTAGCCAGGGTTCAGAAACAACATTTTAAGTTATGATCACGAGACTTAATAGTCCTACTTGCTAATAGTAACTCTTAATAGATACTTTCCAGAGATTAATTTTGTGACTCAATATAAGTGAGTTTGTATTATACTAAATAGGCCCTCTACAAGTTTTGGTATTTATAAACTTAAAAATGAAATTATTAAATAATAACCATTGTATTAGTTAGCTATATACTGGATTATTATAAATAATGCAAACCTGAAGGGACAAGGTTGGAAAGAGAAGTCTAAAATTACTTGAACTGGATAATTCACTATACCTCTACAACAGTTTCAAGCAGTACATTGCCTCTATAAATAAATGAGTTTGTCATGAATGGAATATTAGCTATCCATAGAACTAAACTTTGCACATAAAAAGTGTGCATTAACAGACAATTTAGGCAGAAGTTTAAATTTTTATTTTGTGTGTGATTATTTTAGACTTTGCTAACATATACGAGTTATTTAGAGTACTTCAACAGAAAAATTCAAGAAAAAAATGCAAATTGGAGCTCATGTAGGTCAGTACACCATAACCTAATGACAATCATATCTTACATAATACAGTTAACACTTATTAAAATTTTAAAAGATAATGTGTTCAAAGTAAATCATATGAACTTTTCAAAGAATAAATAAAATTTTGTTTACAAAGGAAAGACGACAGAGAAGAAAATGGATACAGAAAAGCTGCTTAATTCACTGATAGGGGAGGACCTCCCCCTTTTCCATCTGACCCTAGCTTATCATGTCTCTTCAGGGCTGGCTGCATTGTCCTCTTCCGGGATCTAGCTAGGCTACTCCTTCTTGGGGGGTGGGGGTGGGGTTAAAGAGCCAGCCATTGAGTTCATGACAGAAATAGTCCGTGATCCCCTTACTAGGGTACCCAGTTGGATACTGAGCTACCATGGGCCACCTCCGAGCAGGGATTTTAGGTTATATCCATACATGGTCCTTGGTTGGAGAAACAGTCTCATAAAACGCCCCTGTGCCCTGATCTATTTGGTCTTTGTGGAGCTCTTGTCCTCGCCAAGTCTTACTAACTCCCCCTTTTTTCATATGATTCCTTGTATTCTGTGGAAGGCTTGGTTGGAGGGGGGCAGGGAGAAGATAAGGGAGGGGTGTGGAGAGTGGGAGGGAATGCGGGAGGGGGCTACGGCTGGGATACAAGGTACATAACCTGTGATTAATATAAAAATAAATAATAAAAATAGGGGAAGTTACTAAGACTTGGGGAGAACAAGAGCTCCACAAAGACCAAACTGAGCAGGGCACAGGGGTCTTTTACGAGACAGTTTCTCCAACTACGGACCATATATGGATATGGCCTAGAACTCTTGCTCAGATGTGGCCCATGGTAGCTCGGTGTCCAACTAAAGACCCTAGTAAGGGGAACAGGGACTGTTTCTCTCATGAACTTGATGGCTGACTCTTTGACCTTCCCCCATACACGCCAGGGAGTAACAGCCTGGCTAGATCCCAGGGGAGGACATTGCAACCGGCCCTGAGGAGACAAGATGAACTGGGGTCGGATGGAAGGGGAGGAGGTCCTCCCCTGTAGGTGGACTTGAAGGGGGCAGGGAGGAGATGAGGGAGGGATAGGGAGAGCGGGAGGGGAATGAGGGAGGGGGCTATGCCTGGGATGCAAAGTACCTAACCTGTGATTGATATAATAATAAATAAATTACATTAAAAATAAATAAATAAATAATTTTTTTTAAAAAAGAGTTTAATTCATTTGTATAGTTTAAGGATGAGAATTACTGATAGGAAGCTTGAGTCTATATGTATCTGTGATGGAAAAGAGCTTTCGCAGACCCTGGTTGGACCTGGTGCTAATGGTTAAGTTGGGCATAGTATACAGAGAGGAAAAGAAATTTTTTTAGTGGAAAACCAATTTAAACACTTGAGTAACTAAGGAAGGGACTTATGAGAGAAAGGCTGTATGTGTGTGTGGTTATAAATTTAGTCACAAATTTAAATTTAAAATACTGTATTGCATCCCATTAGAATGAATATGTAGCTGGTTACCTGGGTTTGAACTACAAACGTGTTGTTTTTCCATATACATTTCAAAGCCCTCTATTCATAGGTAAAGATTAGCAGCAGAAAGGCAAGATGGTTGTTAGGAAGATTAAGATAAACTTTTTAAAAAGGGGGGAAAGGCTTACTTATTAATACTTGAATTTTGTGTCAGTAAGCTGTTTTCTAGTTAGTAAATAGTTTGGCCTGTAGGCTTTGGAAGCCTTGTGCTCTCTATCATATCTATACCTTTTAGGTTTGTAAAGTTCAACCTGCTGTTAATAACACATGAATGAATGAGCGTGAGTGTGCTCCAATAGAACTTTACTTACAAAAATGAGAACATTCACTGGCTTCGACTCATCATGAATGATCTGTTCATCTGCAAATCAAGATCTTGAACCTAAACACCAAATAAGTGTAGATAATTTGCTAAATCCTAGAGAAACATTGAAATGAATTGAAAAAAGTCAGCTGAGGTTTGTGTCAGAAAAGCAAATGAATGATCAATTCATTATTAATTAATTAAACAATAACTTATTAATTGAAAAATCTTATTAGCTATTGCTATCTGTTAACATCTATTTTAAAGACACAAAAAGCTAACAGTTTACTTAAAGAAAGTGGAAAGATGGGAAATGAATGGTATCAATAAACTGAATTTTTTCCTAAGAATTAGATGTGAACATAAAAATTGAGGTTAAATGTACATTAAAGAGGAAAGTTTTAAGACAGGAAGCATAGGTTGGATATAATATGGACAGTCTGACATCTCTATTCATATAATGATTGCATGCAGTCATATGTTTGTCCTGCCTGTTTCTAACTCCTTACCTCATTTTGTTCTCTGTGGTCTAAGCCACAGCCTTTGGGAATGGAAGCTGCAGAACTCACAGATTACATTGTCAAGCTTGACAAAGCTCTCTTCCCCAAGCCTCACTGGCCTTTATGTACTCAGACTGCACTGAGGATTTTATAGACTGGGGAATTTATTTCGCTGATTGTGTGAGAAGCCAATGGCAAAGATGCATACAAATTTAACAAATTGGATGAATGTGATTAAATCTTAAAGTCTTATACCAATTTCATAGTAAATCAATTCTTAGCTGTCATATCTTTTGACTAAGAAATCTACCTAAAATTGGCTTAAGCTCTGACAGTCTCAAGTGTTTTTGTAATTTCTGATGAATGGCCTGTGGTTAAAATGCCTGTGGTGTTCTATCTTCACTGCTCTCCATCAACCTGAAAGGAATAAATAGCTGCTTCCTCATTTGCCACAAAAGATTCCTTGCACCAATAACTTTATGATTGTAATAGTTTTCTGCAAATAACTACTTTTCATGACCTCCTTTTCTTCAGCTTTTACCACTTTTAATTGTCTTGGGACATGTTTCTTGGTTCTCTGGAAGAAGAAGCCAGCTTTCCCTGCTGTTTGAGTGTAAACTTTGAGAACATTGCCCACAAATATTCTCCCTGTAAGGTAGAAATAGTATACAAACTACTATGGGCCAGAAACTTTGTCTTGTCAAAGTAAGGACTGAGCACAGAACGCATAATAGTCTCATTTCTCTCCAACATTCCACCATAAAAAGTCAGTTCAAATTCTTAATTAAACTTATCTTTCAATTAAAATTGTACATTAAAGTTAAAAGTGCAAAAGTTCCAGTGAGCTTGACTTTTCTTTCTCTTTTGCAATCTGAGACATATATGGAATTACTGTAACACTTGAACTTACTTAAAACACTTTCCCGTTATGGATTTGGTGAAGCATTGCCCCTCTCTACAACTTGCACTTTACCTTTACTGTGTTTAATGGCAAAGGGCTCTTAAGATGCTACCAGCTGCTTAATGTCTGAACTGTAACTTTACCCTAGATTTAAAGACTAATCACTATTTAGAGTAAATAATAGATCTCTATCTTAGACAAACTCAAAACGATATGCTGTGTGTGAGGCAAAAGCCACTTTGTGTCCCTTTGATAATACTGCAGAAATGCTCACTGTAAAATGTTTTGCCATACAATTTTGTCAAAGGGTGATAGGTATTGTTGCTAGTTCTTTATATATGATGGATACAAGAACCAGAGAGCTATGCCACGTCAGTTTAGACTACTAATGGTTTCAATGCCAGAATATGAATTAAGACACTGAACAAATAAATTGCATTAGCAAAAACGGTGGATGCTAAGAAAAGTGTAGAAATGTGATTTTTATTCTCTCAGCTCTTGAAAAGGAAGAAATATTTAAAAGTCCATGAACAAGAGCCCAGGGCTGTCGGCTTCAGGAAGAAGTTCTCATTACCAAGTTTCTCACGGAAGATGGACATGCTGCCAGTGCCAGCATGGCGTGTGATGTCATCACCTTGGCACGTGAATTCTGAAATAATTATGTAAAGAGAGAAGCCATTATATCCAAACCTTTTTACCTCAGTGCTCAGAGCATGGTAGCATTTTTGCTGTCTTTGGAATATTATCTTCAAGATTTCAAAGATATACAGCCAAAGGGCTGGCCATCAGCTGCAGAGTGGAGGAACACCATAGGGTAGACCATGACTACAGTGTTTGCTAAGCAGTAGACATGTTCTTAACTTTTCCAGATGACACTGATATAGGACTAAAGCGAAAAAAAAATTAGACACAAAGACGATAGGTGGTTTATAAAAGCATTAGTGAAAGAGAAATTTAGTACTGTGTTTAGATTTCTTTCATTTGAATGACTCTTTATAAGGCTCCCTTCCTTGAAGCAATATCAATCTGACCCTTAAAAAAGGTCAATGAAAAAATTTAAAGTACCTGATTATAGGCAGAAAGAATTCGTATGTAATACTGGCTAGACAGCATCGAAAATTAAGTGAGAGCCAGCAATCTTAAGAAAATTTTTAATTAATTAATTAGTTAATTTTTTAATTTATTCACTTTGTATCCCAGCTGTAGACCCCTCCCTAATCCCCTTAAAATCCACCCCCACTCCCTCTTCTCCTCCCATACCTCTCTCCTCCAGTCCACAGATAGGGGAGGTCCTCCTCCCCTTCCATCTGACCCTAGTCTATCAGCTCTCATCAGGACTGGATGCAATGTCTTTAAAGTTACTATATATGTTAGAAACCATGGAATCTCTTCTACATGGGTATTTACATTCCTGTAAGTTCTGTTCTGGCTTTGTATATCAATTTGATAACTCAAAAATATTCATCAATATTTTGTTTTCACCGTTTACATAACAAATGTGAACAACTAAATTTGAAAAGTTTGTAGAATCTCAATTTTTTCTAAATTAATACTTATAAAAACCCTATTTCTTCAGTCATTGATTATTAACAAGATCTTAAGTCTCATTTTTCTGTCTCAAAGTTTTCTACCATGTGGCTTTTCATTAGACAAAACAACATTATCGACCCACTGTTGATCATAGTATCCAGAGTATTGGCATACACCTTGAATCTCAGAACTCTGGAGGGAGAGACAGTGGAATCTCTGTGATGCCAGCTTCACATCCATGGGGAGATGCAGACCAATCAGGGCTCTGTAGTGAAAACCTGTTAAAAATGAAGAAAAAGAAAGTAGTCTTTTACTCTGTAGTATAGACTTGCAATCTCCATGACAGGCTTCATATTTTACAAGAAATTTGGAGCAGACACAATGTTTCAGATGCACCACTTTCCCTCTATTATAATACTTAAGATTTACTTTCAACATTAGCATTAACTGTCAATATACTATTTGGGGCCAGGAGAGGGCAGTAGAAAGCTGAAATTTATGGGAAAGGAGGGACGACTTGAAAGACCTTGAAAGTCACCAAGAATGTGAAGAAATGTATTTCTAGGAAGGGTGAATGCATTTGAAACACCAACTAAGAACATCGTCTGGTTTGTTCTATCTTGGCACTGAAAGAAGGGCATCAGGAAATCTGAGGAGTTCATTAAAAACCACATGCCAAAGTGGAAAATAGTCAACTGGAAAATAATGGTACAAAACCAGAACAAAATGAATAAATAAGCATGCAAGCTAGTGGTAATGAGTGTGGCAATGATATGTCTGCACATGAAATACCTTGTGTGTTTTAAATTTTTCCTTCTTAAATCACTGTTTTGAATTTAAAGGAAAATAGATATAAGTTCTAATTTAAAAACACAAAATACCAAAGAAGCAAAATCTGAAAGCATAGATCTTTAACAGTTTTTAATAGAACTGAGTTAGGATGACCTTGGATCTAGTTAATGTAAAATATTTTTTTGAGATTCTCTGAAGCTTGATAATTACTTTATTAATCCTCAAATTATGTACTCACTGTCAGAGCATTAAGTTTAGCTAAAATTATATTTTCCTTCCTCTATACTTATATTCATATGTTCACAATTTTTCTTTCTAATGTACTTTCCTCTATCTGTTTACCTTGTGAATAAGTGGCAGGATCTTTCACATTCTCCATCTCTTGATATATTTACATATACAGAACACATATATGTGTGCATATAGACATATATACAGAACACACACATATATTAATATATATGTATATATACATGCATATTTTTGCTATCTACTCTAAGAATAGTTAGGAAAGAAGACAAACAAATTGTGCCCTTTTAATTTTTTTTCAGAAGTAATTCCTCACTAAGTTGGTGCTCAGATTACAGGAAGCCTTGTTCAAGCGAGTTGTGAGAAGTGATCTTAGGAAGCAGGTTTATGTGGAAGAAAATTAAGTGTAGAGTTGTCATAGATTTTTAGCATACATAAGGTACTTTAGAGAAATGAAATTTTTAGAAACAACAGATAAATGTCTTTCCTCCCCCAAAAAATTTTTAAATGGAAATGGATTTTTATTTTCTTGGTGATTCTAAAAATAAAATTAGAATGATGTAGAAAGATATAAATATAACTAAATAATTGTGTCAGAAAAGAGTCAAAATATATTTCTCGCCATCTGACAATCACATTACTAACAACAAATGAAGAAGTTATATAGGATTACTCATTGTGTTCTTCACTCATGTTGAGATAATTAGTGTCAAAAGTAAGAGCAAACACTCCATTATTATTCATGTGCAGCACCAACAACATTATCAAGGAAACTAATGAATGACGTGAAATGGACTTTGTTTCAATAAGCATCAAACTTTCAGCAAATGGCTAATATCAACGTCTAAGTATTGGAAAGTGGACATGCTACGGAATTTCTGGAAGGCTGAAGGGGCCAAAACATTAATCAAAACGCATAATGATCCCCATCTGCTTACCCATCCATCCATCCATCTGCCTGCCCACCCACCCATCCATCCCTTTATCCTTCTGGACATTTCCTTTACAGAATATAACCTGAGGACAGAGGTCTATGTCAAGAGTTAACACAGGCTGGGCTCTTCTCCCAATATTTCTGTTTCTAGAAGAAGTAAGATGGTAATGGTGGGTGCAGGACAGACTAAAAATTTATACGAAAACACTTATTTGGATTTGAAAGTTTCTTTTTTTAAGTAATTTATTTATTTTTTATATTAATCACAGGTTATATACTTTGTATCCAGGCCATAGCCCGCTTCCTCATTCCCTCCTACTCTCCCCATCCCTCCCTCATCTTCTCCCTGCTCCACCCCACAAGTCCATTGATAGGGGAGGACCTCCCCGCCTTCCATCTGACCCTAGTTTATCATGTCTCTTCAGGGCTGGCTGCAATGTCCTCTTCTGGGACCTAGCTAGGTTGCTCCTCCCTCAGGGGAGGGGGGAGGAGCAAGGGACAGTCAACAAGCCAGCTGTGGAGTTCATGACAGAAATAGTGCCTGTTCCCCTTATTAGTATACCCAGTTGGATACTGAGCTACCGTGGGCTATGTCCAAGCAGAGGTTCTAGGTTATATCCATAAATGGTCCTTGGTAGGAAAAACAGTTTCATAAAAGACCCCTGTGCCCTTATCTATTTGGTCTTTGTGGAGCTCTTGTCCTAGTCAAGTCTTACGAACTCCCCCTTTTTGCATATGATTTCCTGCATTCTGCTGAAGGCTTGGTTGTGAGTCTTATTATCTGCTTTGATACATTGCTAATTAGAATCTTTCAGAGGCCCTCTGTGGTAGGCTCCTGTTCTGTTGCTTGTTTTCTCCTACATTCAATGTCCATCCCATTTGTCCATCTAACTGATGATTGATCATCCCACCCTGGGTTCTCCTTCTTGCTTATCTTCCATAGGTGTATAGATTTTAACATGTCCATCCTATCCTATAGGTCTATATAAGTGAGTATATACCAAGTGTTTCTTTCTGCTTTTGGGATACCTCACTCAGGATGATCGTTTCCAGGTCCCACCATTTGCCTGCGAATTTCACGATTTCCTCGTTTTTAATTGCTGAGTAGTATTCCATTGTGTAAAAGTACCATAATTTCTGTATCCATTCCTCGACTGAGGGACATCTGGAATGTTTCAGGTTCTGGCTATTACAAATAAAGCTGCTATGAACATGATTGAGCAAATGTCCTTGTTTTTTTGAGCATCTGAAAGTTTCTTATACCACATGTAATATCATTTAGCTTTGGAAGCAACTATTAAAATACAATTGAAGATATAAAATGAGATTAAGAATGATTTATAAAACAAGGAGTGTAAAATAATTTTATGTGGTATTCTTTTGTTATTAAAATATAATTACATCGCTTCTCCCTTCTGTCAACTACTTCTATATTTCTCTTTATTCCCTCTCATATTGAAGGCCTTTTTCTTTGATATGTATTTGCATGTGTGTGGTATATGTATGTGTGTTTGTGTATGCATGTGTGTGTCTATATATGTGTGTGAATGCAGATGTGTGTGTGCATAGACATATAGATGCAACCTGCTGTTGAGTTTCTTTTTGATGCTTGTGTATATGATTTCATGGCTGACCTCTTTGTACTGGCCAGTCAATTACAGGGCTCATATGTGGGAAAGACCTATTCTCTGTCTCTTGGCTGCTACTAGTTGCTTCTAGTCTTTTATCTTACTGAGGCAGATGAGTAAGAGAATTCCTCTTTCTACACTTGCATGTCTACTGTCATTGTAATTGCTCAGGTCTTGTTTTAGTCATTTGTATTATTGAGATACCACAGGTATCTCTTCCCTATCATTCCTAGGTCACATTTTCTCACTGCAGACTTCCGGATTATGTTTCATTCTTGGTTGTCTTCAGCCTTCTGTAGTTGAATGTTTAAGCAGACATACAATATAAAATGTATTAAAAATTATTAAAAGACCTAAAATGAATCCACTGTCATTTAACTTATAGGCACTAAATTTATTTAGGTTTTCTGACAAATATTTCTATGAGCTACTACCGTTTTGTATATGAATTTATGGAAAATTGAATAAGTAATACTGGTGTTGGTACTGTCTGAAGAATGAAATTATCTTTTTGAAAACTGAAAAGTTCAACATATCTTAAAGATATGTGAAAGGGTCCTGAGATGACCAGAGGCAGAATTCCCTATTGTCTGTTTGTCATAGGTAACAACACTTTGTGACACATTTCTTCTCTTTGAGATCCAGGTAAATTTTCTGTGGAGGACCTGGCTTATGGCTTAGAATGCAGAGTGAAGATAGGCCACCAACAAGAAGACCTGGCTGTAAAGCTAGCAAATGAGTGGGTTTGTTTTCAGGTGGTGGTGTCATGGCCTCTTCAAAGGTTACAGAGACTCCCAGTGGAGTGGTACATTACTTGTACCATCTGTAGCCAAATATTTTCCTCAACCAGTACTAGCGCAGTCTCTTCCAAAACACCATGCTAAAACAAGAACGACCAGTTTTGTAGTTTTCTGGAAACAATCTCCTACACCTTATTCTTTTGCTAAATTTTTCACAGAAAAATAGCAAAATGCCTCTCATAAAAAACTGAGACCCTGAAAAACCGTGCTTGTGTCACTTAGAATTCCATGATAATAACAGAGCCAAGATGCACCATAATAGAGCCTTGATCAAAAGAAATCATGAGGAAAGAGCCTGTTTATTTACTATTTTAATGCATTTACATAACAAACCCTAAGCAACTTGATTTACATAAAAATTTTGTTAAAATATGAATTAGTTACTGCAAGGGCTGATTGTTCTGTAGCCGCTTTATATATGCTCCTGACAGACTCCTTTTGCAGGCCTTATCCTCTGGCAAAGGTGTCAAGAGAAAGTTTTCATTTACTACTTCCTGCCTATAAGAGTAATACCATCAACTAGGTGGCCCATAATGCAGTGCATAATCTATTGTGATCAGGAAGGGCATGTGTGTTCTCTTTTAGTATCTGAATGTGTTCACTCATTTCCAAAATGATCCTGTACAACAACAGATCATCTGGAGGTATCTCCATCACTGATCTCAAGCTGTACTACAGAGCAATAGTTATAAAACTGCATGGTATTGTCATAGAAACAGAATAGTGAATCAATGGAACCAAATAGAAGACCCAGAAATAAACCCACACACCTATAGAAATTTGATTTTTTATAAAGAAGCCAAATCCATCCAATGGAAAAAAGACAGCATCTTCAACAAATGGTGCTGGTCCAACTGAATGTCTATATGCAGAAAAATGAAAATAGATCCATATTTATCACCCCGCACTAATCTAAAGTCCAAGTGGATCAAAGACCTCAACATAACACCAGACACATTAAATCAGTTAGAAGAAAAAGTGTGGAAGACCCTAGAACTCATTGCCACAGGAGACTACTTCCTGAAGAGAACACCAACAGCCCAGGTTGTAAGAACAACAATCAATAAATGGGACCTCATGAAACTGAAAAGCTTCTGTAAAGCAAAAGACACTGTCATCAAAACAAAATGACAGCCTACAGACTGGGAAAGGATCATCACCAACACTATATCTGACAGAGGGCTAATATCTAGTATATAAAAAAAAACACACAAGAAGATAAAAAGCAACAAATTAAATAATCCAACAAAAAATGGGGTATGGAGTTAAACAGAGAACAATCTCTAGAGGACTGTAGGGTGGCAGAAAACCACTTAAAGAAATGCTCTGATGAAAAAAAATGAAGAAGATATTAGAAGGTGGAAAGACCTCCCGTGCTCATGGATTGGTAGGATTAACATAGTGAAAATGACCATATTGCCAAAAGCAATCTACAGATTCAATGCATTCCCCATCAAAATACCTTCACAATTCTTCACAGACCTTGAAAGAAAAATACTCAACTTCATATGGAGAAACAAAAAGCCCAGAATCTCCAAAACAATCCTCTACAACAACAGATCATCTGGAGGTATCTCCATCCCTGACCTCAAGCTGTACTACAGAGCAATAGTAATATAAACTGCATGGTATTGGCATAGAAACAGAACAGTGGATCAATGGAACCGAATAGAGGACCCAGAAATGAACCCACACACCTATGGAAACTTGATTTTTGACAAAGAAGCCAAAACCATTCAATAGAAAAAAGACAGCATCTTCAACAAATGGTGCTGGTCCAATTGGATATCTGTATGCAGAAAAATGAAAATAGATCCATATTTATCACCTTGCACAAAGCTAAAGTCC
>CM053765.1:44045219-44065707 GCA_028658305.1 Pachyuromys duprasi | reverse complement strand
GGTTTGCAAGTATTTTATTGAGTATTTTTACATCAATGTTCATAAGAGAGATAGGTCTGGGTTCTCTTTTTTTGTTCGATCTTTGTGTGGTTTAGGTACCAAGGTGACTGTGGCTTCATAAAAAGAGTTCAGTAATTTTACTTCCATTTCTATTTTTTGGAACACTTTATAGAGAATTGGTGTTAGGACTTCTTTGAAGGTCTGGTAGAATTCTGCACTAAAACCATCTGGCCCAGGGCTTTTTTTCATAGGGAGGCTGTAGATGACTTCTTCTATTTCCTTGGGGGATATAGGTCTATTCAATCTTCCTATCTGACCTTAGCTTAATTTAGGTAGGTGCAATCTCTCAAGAAAACTGTCCATTTCATTTAGTTATTCAAATTTTGTGGCATATAGGCTTTGGTAGTAAGACCTAATGATTGTTTGGATTTCCTCACTATCTGTAGTTATGTCCCCCTTTTCATTTCTGATTTTGCTGATTTGGACAGTTTCTATCTGACTTTTTGTTAGTTTGGCTAGGGTCTTTTCTATCTTGTTGATTTTCTCAAAGAACCAGCTCTTGGTTTCATTGATTCTTTGAATAGTTTTATTTGTTTCTAATTGATTTATTTCAGCCCTGAGTTTGATTATTTCCATCTGTCTGCTCCTCTTGGGTGTGTCTGCTTCTTTTTTTTCTAGAGCTTTCAGTTGTGCCATTAAGTTGCTTGTATGAGATGTTTCAGTTTTCTTCTTAAAGGCACTTAGTGCTGTGAACTTTCCTCTTAGCACTGCCTTCATCGTGTCCCATAAGTTTGGATATGTTGTGCTTTCATTTTCACTGAATTCTAGGAAGTGTTTAATTTCTTTCTTAATTTCTTTCCTAACCAAGCTGTCCTTGAGTAGCAAGATGTTCATTTTCCATGTATGTGCAGGCCATTTGCTATTTCTGTTGTTGCTGAGGTCCAGGTTTAGACAGTGATGGTCAGATAGGATTCAAGGATTATTTCAATCTTCCTGTATCAGCTGAAGCTTGCTTTGTGACCAACTATATGGTCTATTTTGGAGAAGTTTCCATGAGGTGCTGAAAAGACAGTATACTCTTTTGATCTAGGGTGAAAGGTCCTGTAGACATCTATTAGGTCCATTTGATTTAGGGTGTCTGTGAGTGCCCTTGTTTCTCTGTTTTGCTTCTAACAGGATGATCTTTGCCTTGATGAGTGTGGAGTTTTGAAGTCTCCCACTATTAGGGTGTTGGGGTCAATGTGTGATTTCAATTTTAATATTGTTTAATTTACATATGAAAGTGGTATTGTATTTGGGTTATAAATGTTCAAAATTGTGATGTCCTCCTGTTGGAATTTTCCTTTGATGAGAAGGAAGTGCCCCTCCTCATCTTTCTTGATTAACTTTGGTGTAAAGTCTATTTTATTAGATACTAGGATTGCTACCCCAGCTTGTTTTCTGGGTCCATTTGCTTGGAAAATGGTTTTCCAGCTCTTTAATCTGAGGTAGTGTTTATCTTTGTTGCATAGTTGTGTTTCTTGGGTAGAGCAGAATGTTGGATCCTGTTTCCGCAGCCATTTTGTTAGTCTGTGTCTTTTTATTCGAGAGTTGGTTCCATTGATGTTGATAGATAATAGTGACCAATGACTGTTAGTTCCTTTCATTGTGGAGTTGGTGGTCTTACTGTGATTCATTGCTTTTTTGTTGTTGTTGTCATTGGGAAATTATCTTTACCCTATTTTTTTTTTTTTTTTGGTGTAGTTGTTTTCGTTGGACTGAAGTTTTCCTTCTAGTACCTTCTGTAGTGCTGGGTTGCTGTGTAGGTGTTGCATGAATTTTGTTTTCTCATGGAAAATTTTGTTTTCTCCATCTATGTTGATTGAAATCTTTGCTGTGTATAGTAGTCTTGGTTGGTATCTGTGTTCCCTTAAAGACTGCATGACTTCTGCCCAAGCCCTTTTGGCTTTCATAGTTTCTGATGAGAAGTCTGGTGTGAGTCTGATCGATCTACCTTCATATGTTACTTGACCCTTTTCCCTTGCTGCCTTTAATATTTTTTCTTTGTTTTGTAGGTTTAGTGTTTTGACTATGATGTGACGAAAGGTATTTCTTTTCTGGTCTAGTCTAATTGGTGTCCCTAGGATTTTCCCACTTGATTTCCTCACCGTAGGAGTTCCACTCACCTGGCAATCAGAAATGCTGTTGTTTTATGTCCCAGAGTTCAGTCTCCTGGTCGCTACATTGTTACTGCTGTCCTACTCCTCAGACACAGTGTCCTCTCGTGGCAGCCATCTTGGATCTCCCTGCAATTGGTTTTTAAGAGATCTTTGGGCCTGTTTTACAATTCCTTGGCCTTCAGGATTATATGGAATGTCTGTTTTATGACTTATATTCATTTGCGTACAAAAACAGTGAAAAGCTAATCTTGAGCCGTTATCAGTTTTTATAATGGAAGGAACACCAATTGTAGCAAAACACTTTGAGCAATGACTTATAACATGTTTGGTGGCTTCTCCTGTTAAGGGAGTTGCCATGATAAATCCTGAAAAAGTGTCAATTGTTACATGAACAAATTTTAGTTTTTTAAATTCTGGGACATGAGTCACATCTATTTCTCACAAGTAATTGGGGTCAAGCCTCTAGGATTGACACCATAATGAGGAACATTAAAATGTTTAGGACAAGAGGAACATGAGCTTATTTGTCTAGCTGCTTCTCTGGTAATATTAAATTGTTTTCTTAAGCTCTTACTATTTTGATGATGTAACGCATGAGATTTTTGAGCCAATTTTTGTTGAGTTAATCCAATTAAGTGTGTGGCTCTATCTGCCAAATCGTTTTCTCAAGTTAGAGGTCCAGGAAGCCCTGAATGGGCTCTAATATGCCTCACATAACAAGGCTGTATACAGCTCCAAATACTTTGTTGAATCTCTCTAAATATATCTTGTATTTGTTTATTAGCCATATTAACATATGTTACAGTCTCTAGGACTTGCAAGGCTTTAACTATATAATGGCTATCAGTGTACAAGTTGAAAGAGGTAGAAGCCATCTTTTTAAAGACTGCAGCAACAGCTCGTAATTTTACAACTTGAGCTGAGGCTGGCAATGTTTGTAAAACAAAAGTTTGTCCCTGTAGTACATACACAGCTTTTCCATTTGAAGATCCATCTGTGAATATTGTTGGAACTTGAGGTAATGGCTTCTGTTTAATTATTTTAGGAAATACAAAAGCATGTTCATTAGCAAACTGAAGTAATTTATCTTTTGGATAATGATTATCAATTTGTCCTGAATAATGAGCAAAGGCTATTGCCCAAGAATCTATATTTTGAAATAACCAATCCACTTGCTGTTTGGTAAAAGGGATTCCAATTATAGAGGGCTCCCTACCAAAATACTTGTGAGATTCTGTTCAAGCCATTTGAACTAAACTAGCCACTGCTTTATAATATGGTGTCAGAACTCGAACAGGAGACACAGGAAAATGTAACCATATTAATGGTCCTTCTTGCCACAGTACTGTGGTTGGTGTTTGAACAGTAGCCAAAATACATGCACTCCAATCTTTTGAATAATCAGTATATTGAACATGCTGTTTATTAATAGCTAATTCTATCTTTTGTAAAGCATCAGGAGCTTTTTTGGTAAATTCTCTTTTTGACAAAGGATCAGTTTCTCCTTTTAAAATGTCAAAAAGTGCTTTTAGCTCTCCTGTAGTTAATTTTAAATGGGGTCTTAGCTAATTAATATCACCTAAGAACTTTTGAAAATCATTTAAAGTTTTTAGGTTGTCTTTTCTTAATTGAATTTTTTGAGGCATAATGGTCTGAGGATATAATTTATGCCCCAAATACAAATAAGCTGGCTCTGTTTGCACCTTTTCTGGTGCAATTATTAAACCTCGATCTTTTAAGGCTTGTTGTAAGTGTGCAAAAGCACTTAATAGAATCCCTTTATTTTTATGAGCCAGTAAAATGCCATCCATATAATGAATAATATACACAGAAGAATATCCTTCTCTAGTTTTAAAAATAGCTTGAGCCACAAATTTTTGACATAAAGTCAGACTGTTTCCCATACTTTGAGGTAATACAAGCCAATGATACCTCTTCATAGGCTCTTTAAAATTTACTGGTGGCATGCTAGAAGCAAATCTTTTACAATCTTGAGGAGCAAGAGGAATAGTATAAAAACAATCTTTTAAATCTAGTATAATTTTAAAAGTATTTCTAGGTATAGCAGAAGGGGTAGGTAATCCAGGTTGTAAGGCTCCCTCCCATCAACTTCATGGTTTCATTTACTTTTCTGAGATCTTGTAAGAGTCTCCATTTTCCTGATTTTTTTTTATTACAAAGATAGGGGAGTTCCATGGAGAGTTTGAGAGAGCAACATGACCGCTTACAAGCTGTTTCTGTACTAACTGCTAGGCGGCTTTAATTTTCTCAAGAGAAAGAGGCCAGTGATCCACCCACATAGGATCATTCATTTTTCAAGTTATTGGATCTGCATGGGGTACAGGTTGTTCAGTGACCTCCCCTAAAAATGACCTAACCCATTTTAAATTTTCTTGGGGCAGGTATTAATGGCTGAGTTATGCCTTGTCCAGATTTTTTCAATCCGGAATTTGGTAAATGTCCTTGATTACCTACATTACAAGGGCTATAAAGATACACTCCCATGTTACTCATTCCATCTCTACCCCACAGATTAATAGGAAGGCCAGGAACAATAGATGGTTTAAAAGTTCCTTCATGTCCTTTTTTATCTTTTTAAGTTAACTCATTACTACTTTGTTTAGGACATTGGCTTTGTCCTATTCCTCGCAACTGTGTAATAGAGGATTGTTTAGGCCAATGTACAGGCCATTGATCAGCAGTTAAGACAGAGACATCAGCTCCTGTATACAGTAACCCTGTAAATTTTTTTCCATTAATTTGTAACACTAGTTCAGGTCAATTGGGACCGATAGCTTGTACCCAATAAGTATCAGAGGATCCAAAACCTGCATCTCCTCTCCTATCCTTTTTACTTGCATATTTTGTCTGAACTTGGGGGAGCAATATTAATTGAGCTAATCTTTGACCTTGATTTATTACAGAAATTCCATTTGGAGAGTGTGTCATAATTTTTATCTCCCCTTCAAAATCAGCATCTATTACCCCAGGAGCTACTAAAATTCCCTGCATAGTAGTTCTACTTTTTCTTAATAATAATCCCATAGTCCCCCTAGGTAATGGACCATAAACTCCTGTAGGTAGGGCCTGCATTCCCATTTCAGGAGTTAATGCTGTATAGACGGAGGAACTGAGGCCCAGTCCTGCGCTACCTGTGGTTTCTCTACAGAGGCCCTGAATGGATTTCCTTGCTGGGGAACCATGTTCTGTAGTGCCCCATAAATTTGCTGCAGGGCCTGGGGCAGACCCCTTTTCCAGTTTCTCTGCAGTAAAGGATTTCCTGCAGCATCTACTTTTGACTTACAGTCATTAGCCCAATGCTTTCCTCTCTTACATCTTGGACATAGACCAGGTTCCTTTTGACTCTCTCTTCTCTTACTAGTATTAGGACAATTTTTTCTTAGGTGTCCCATTTGTCCACAATTAAAACAACTTCCAGATACCCCATTCTTTGGGCCTTTTTGTTGTTGAAACAATGTCTCTTCAACAGTCTTTCCTTGTAAGGCTGCAGCCATAGCTATTCCCTGAGTATAAGATTGTCCAATGTCTGAGCATAACCTGATATAGTCAGAAATATCTCCCTTCTTCCTAAAGGGTCTCAAAGCAGCTCGGCAAGCACTGTCAGCATTCTCATAAGCCAATTGTTTTACTAATAATAACCAGACTTCTCATCACCTATAAGTCTGTTTGCTGCTTGCATTAATCTTGCCACAAAATCTTGAAATAATTCATCAGATCTCTGAGAGATTTTAGACAAATCCTCCACCTGTCTACCTGCTTGGGGAAGTTTATTCCAGACCTTTCGGGCAGCAGCATTTACCTGAGCATAAACGGCCACATCAAAATCTAATTGCTGTCCTATTTCTCTGTAAACCCCTTCTCCTGCAAGCATATCATAAGTTATAAGAACTCCCTGAGCTCTCTTATATTCGGCTGTAGATCGACAATGCTCTTTAAAATCTGACTTCCATAATAAATTATCTCCTGCTGATAAGCATGCTTTTGTCAATTGTTTCCAGTCCCCTGGACAGAGGGCCTCAGTAGACAAGGACTCCAACAGAGCTTGAGTAAACGGCGCTGTAGGACCATATTGAGAGCATGCAGCTTTTAATTCTTTTAATTGTTTAAAAGGTATAGATGCATGAACTCTTGTCATATTACCTTGTCCATCAGGTTATTCTAGAACTGGAAAACCATAAAACTCAGTTATATCTTCTCCATTTTGTCTAGCTTCTTGTACAGAAGCTTGTAAGAGAGACACAGCTGTCCGTACAGTAGACAAAGGCAGAAGTCCCTTCGTCTTTTGGATTACTGCAACTGTAGCAGTCCCAGGAAGGTGGCCCAAACCTGCAACTGATGGAGTTAAGGATTGAGCCTCATCTTCCCCAGTAGTTAATTCTTCAATTTTTCTGCTTATTTTCTCCAAGCCACATTTCAATCTTTTAATTTCTTTTTGCCAAGGCTTATGCTTTTTAACATGCATAGCCTGAATTGGAGGGTATCTCTCAGAATAATATTGATCTGGTTCTTCCTCCATCTCTGTAACCTCATCAGGATCTGAGTCATCCTCAAAGTCCTCTTCTGAGAAGTAATTACTGTCATCAGGAGGGAAATACAACTCCTCTGAAGGAGCTGACGGCCTAATATAATTCTGCTTTGAAGGCTGCCACCTTTCTAACCTCCTTCTCTCTGAGCCTGAAAGTTTAACTTTCTTAGTTTCCTATTGCTCATACAGACTACCTTTAATTAAGTTCCATACAAAAAACACTAGGCTACTGCCTTGTCCCATTCTTTATTCTCAGATTTACTTACCACTCCTTAAAATGTAAATTCAAGCTCAAAGACAAACCAGTAGTGTCCTTCACTTTTTCCGTGTATCTCAGACCCCATGTTGGGAGCCAGTTCTGCCAGAACCTGTCAGCAGAGTTGAAGGATTCCTGAGTCAGGAGTGAAGATTGAAATTAATAAAATACACAACACATGTTATGTTCCGCGAGGCTTTTGGCAGTCTGCTCTTAGCGCCAAGCGCTCTGCACGCAAAAAGCGGCTGGCCAGCTAGCCTCGCTTTAGTTATAAAACACAGTCAACATAATGGGTTAACTTCACAAGGAGGTGAAGCAGGAGCTGTGATTTTAACAAGCTATCCCACCTGCTGTCACTAAACAAAAGGCAATGGACTTGCAAATTTTTCCCTGACTCCAGGGGAAGGCCTGGTAGAAGCCTGTCTTTAGCGATGAGATTTAAATGTCAAAGCAGCTGCCAAGGTGGCAGCTAGGTACAGAGACCAGCTCTGGACAACTGATAAGGGAGGTTTTCCTCCCCTTCCCTCTGATCCCAGTCTATCAGGTCTCATGAGGAGTAGCTGCATTGTCTTCTTCTGTGGCCTGGTAAGGCTACTTCCCCCCCACAGGGGGAGGTGATCAAAGAGCAGGCCAATCAATTCCTGTCAGAGACTAGGGGACTCATCCTTGGGGAACCTAATTCTTTGTCTCCTGGCACTCATTAGTTCTTGGTTTACAAGTGGGGTCCCTTGAAATATTCCTCTCCAATGTTAGCATGTCTTTTGATATACTCATTTTTCAGATCTTCTTTAGGTAGCTATTTATGAGAGAAACAGCTTCACAATAAAACCTCTGGTATTCTGGTCTTACAGTCTTTCTGCCCTTTTTCCACAATGTTCCCTTAGCTGCTGAGGCAGAAGATGTGCAGTAGAAAAATCCAATGAGGATGAGCTTCCCACAATCCACTGATCTTAGCACTGCATCTGCCTGTTTTCTGTGATGCTCTCTGTTTGTTACAGAGAGAAGATTCTTTGTTAAGAGGTGACATCTGAAGATTTGGAGCTAGGAATATTAAATGAGAGACAACACTGTATTTGTCATCCCGGTTCTGCTTTACCTCACGTCAGACAGTTTATCTTTTCTAGGTCCACAGATTTCCCTACAATCTTGATAGCATACATTGTCAGTTTTCTGTTGATTTCAGCATTTCTGGCTGGCATCAGATGATGTTTCAAAGCTGCTTTAAATTATTTTTCAAGAATTGATGGTGAACACCTTTACATCTTCATCTGAGAATTCTGTTTACATGCCTAGCAAAAATTTTAACTGGATCAATTGTTTTCTTGGCTTTTCAAGTTCTTGATAACAGTACTCCGTCATATGTATAGCTAGCATATATTTTATCCCATTATGTGGACTTACTCACTTGATTGACAGTTTCTTTTACCCTCCTTCCTCTTCCCACCCTATGTCCCTTTCCTAGTCCACTGACAAGGGAGGTCTTCTCCCCTACTATCTGACCCTAGCCTATCAGGTCTCATCAGGACTGTCTGGATTCTCTTTATCTGTGGCCTCATAAGGCTACCTCAACAGCAGGAGATGATCAAAGAGCAGGCAACCGAGTTCATGAAACTAACTGCCCCTGCTCCCCTTACTAGGGAACCCACATGAAGACTGAGGTATCATGAGATACATCTGAGCAGAGGGTCCTGTTCCTCTCTGTGCATGATCCTTGGTTGATTCATCCATCTCTGCTGGACCACTAAACCCAGATTTTTTGGCTCTATTAGTCTCCTTGTACAACTCTTATTTCTTTCCTTTCTGTTTCTTTTTTTTTTAATCTCCCTGTTCTTCCATAAGATTCCCTGTACTCTGCCCAAAGTTTGGCTATGAGTCTCAGCATCAGTTTTGATACCCTAATGAGTAGAGTGTTTCAGAAGTCTTCTGTAGAAAGCTCCTGATTTCTACTTCTGATGTCTATCCTGTTTGCCCTTCTGAATGAGGATTAAGACTCTTCCCTAGGTCCTCCTTGTTGTTTAGAGAAATTTCAAATGATGAAAGACACTTTAAAAATGTTCAGCATCAGTGAATAGAAGACCCAGAAATAAACCTACATACCTAGGGAAACTTGATTTTTTCTTTTTTTCTTTTTAATTCTTTTTTAATTGATTACACTTTATTCACTTTGGATCCCCCCCCATAAACTTGATTTTTATAAAGAAGCCAAACCCTTCAATGGCAAAAAGACAGCATCTTCAACAAATAATGCTGGTCCAACTGGATGTCTCTATGCAGAAAAAAAAATAGATCCATATTTATCACCCCGCACTAATCTAAAGTCCAAGTGGATCAAAGACCTCAACATAAAACCAGAAACATTAAATCAGTTAGAAGAAAAAGTGTGGAAGACCCTAGAACTCATTGGCACAGGAGACTACTTCCTGAACAGAACACCAACAGCACAGGCTTTAAGAGCAACAATCAATAAATGGGACCTCATGAAACTGAAAAGCTTTTGTAAAGCAAAAGACACTGTCATCAAAACAAAATGACAGCCTACAGACTGAGAAAGGATCTTCACCAACCCTATATCTGACAGAGGGCTAATATCCAGTATATATAAAGAACACAAGAAGTTAAAAAGCAAGAAATCAAGTAATCCCATAAAAAAATGGGGTATGGAGCTAAACAGAGAACTCTCTGTAGAGAGACTGTAGAATGGCAGAAAACCACTTAAAGAAATGCTCAATGTCCCTAGCCATTAGGGAGATGCAAATCAAAAAGACCCTGAGAATTAACCTTACACCTGTCCAAATGGCTAAGATCAAAAACTCAAGTGACAACACATGCTTCAGAGGATGTGGAGAAAGAAGAGCCCTCCTCCATTGCTGGTGGGAATGCAAACTTGTACAACCACTCTGGAAATCAATTTGGTATTTTCTTAGACTATTAGGAATAATGATTCCTAGAGATCCAGCTATACCACTCTTAGGCATATATCCAAAAGATGCTCAAGTACACAACAAGGACATTTGCTCAACTATGTTTGTAGCAGCTTTATTCGTAATAGCCAGAACCTGGAAACAACCCAGATGTCCCTCAGTTGAGGAATGGATACAGAAATTGTGGTACTTTTACACAATGGAATACTATTCAGCAATTAAAAAGGAGGAAATCATGAAATTTGCAGGCAAATGGTGGGACCTGGAAATGATCATCCTGTGCGAGGTATCCCCAAAGTAGAAAGAAACACATGGTACATACTCATTTATATAGACCTATAAGATAGGATAAACATACTGAAATCCTATACACCTAAAGAAGAAAAACAAGAAAGAGAACCCAGGATAAGGTGATCAATCCTCACTTAGATAGACAAATGGAATGGACATTTAATGTAGGAGAAAACATGCAACAGGACAGGAGTCTACCACAGAGGGCTTCTGAAAGACTCTACCTAGCAGTGTATCAAAGCAGATATTAAGACGCATAACCAACCCTTTGACAGAGTGCAGGGAATCATATGAAAAAAGGGGGAGTTAGTAAGACCTTCAGAAGACAGGAGCTCCATAAAGACCAAATATACCTGGGCACAGAGGCCTTTTATGAGACTGTTTCTCCAACCAAGGACCATGTATGGATATAACTTAGAACCCCTGCTCAGAAATAGCCCATGGTAGCTCAGTATCCAAGTCTGTACCCTAGTAAGAGGAACAGGGACTATTTCTGACATGAACTCAATGGTTGGCTCTTTGCCCCTCCCCCCCCCCGAGAGAGGAGCAGCCTTGCTAGGCCACAGAAGAGGACATTGCAGCCAGTCCTGTAGAGACCTGATAAGCTACGGTCAGATGGAAGGGGAGGAGGTCATCCCCTAGCAGTGAACTTGGAAAGGGGCAGGGAGGAGATGAAGGAGGGATCAGAGGATTCGGAAGGAATAAGGGAGGGGGCTAATTCTGGGATACAAAACACATAACATGTGATTAATAAAATAATAAGAAAATGTTCAACATCTTTAGCCATCAGGAAAATGCAAATCAACACTATTTTGAGAGTTCATCTCACACCTGCTGGAATGGTTAACATCAATATCACAAGTGACAGCTTATGCTATAAAGCTGTGGAGCAAAGGCAAAACTCCTCAATTGCTGCTGGAAGTGGACACTTGTACAGCCAGCATGTAACTGAATATGGCAGTTCCTTAGAAAGTTGGGAATCAACCTGCCTCAACATCCAGCTATACCACTGTGGGCATATACCAAAAGGGAATGATCTCCTAACAAGAACACTTGCTCAACCATGTACGCTGCAGCTTTACTCATAATAACAAGAAACTGGAAATAGCACAGATGTTCCTGAACTGGAAAAGAGAGTGGTACATTTACACAATGGAGTGTCACTCAGCTGTTTAAAAAAATGACAACATGAAACTTGCAGACAAATGGATGAAACTGGAAAAAAAAATGATCCTGAGTGAGGTAGTCCAAGCACAGAAAGAGAACTATGGTTTACTTTTTACTTATATGTGGTTTTTAGACGTTAAGAAAATATGACCAAGATACAAATCTTAGATTCCAAGAAGTTAGGTAGAAGAAGGCTCTGGGGGATGCATGAATCTCCCTGAGAGAGGGAAATAAAATAAAATATACATGCAGATTGGGGTGGGTGGGGCAGGAGTTGGAGGATCAGTTGTGGAAACAGTTAGGTGAATGGAGAGCCTGTGGAGAGAGAAAGCTGGAATTGGAATTGGCAGTCACTGTGGAAACTTTTGAGGTTCTAAACCTCCTCGGCTCTATGAAGGAGATCCTAATGAGTACTTTTTGTGATTGAGGATATTGAGTCTCAACAGACCATCTTTTGTTGCCAGGCAAGGCTGCCAGGGGTGGGACTGAGTGCCAGCAATTTTAGTTGTTGGCCAAGGAGAACCCATGGAAATCCCCAAACTAGTCAGGCTGTTGCTAAAACAAAGGGTTGTTCTCCACAAACTGGCAGCAGGTCCCAATCGCCCAGAAAAACAACCATACAACACACCAAAGACACACAAGTCCAACTTATGCCTATATAAAGCTTTTACCTCTATGATCTAGTCTTTTGGTGTGAGAGACGGTACTTTGCAGACTACCAAAAGAGACATAGGGATACCAGCTCAGCCATAAAATTTTTGACCTACCATCTGTTCTACCTGCATACTATGCTAAGGCAATGGTGCTGAAGAGCGACAGGAGAACAAGACTCTCCCAGTCAACTAAGCAAGGAGCATATGAGCTCACAGAGACTGAAGTGGCAAGCGCAGGGCCTGCACAGGTCTATACCGGATCCTCTGTACCCATATTTTAGATACTACTTTTAGTATTATTATAAGACTCTTGACAGTGAGAACAAGTTGTCTCTGACTCTTGTGCCTACCCTTGGAACTCTTATTCCTGTTTGTTTGCCATGTCCAATTTAATATGAAACGTTTTGCTTCATCTTACTGTATTTCAATCTGTTTTCTCTCAGAAGCAGCTACTTTTCTAATGAAGCATAAAAAAGGGAGTGGATCTGGATGGGAAGATATTTGGGAAGGAATTGGACTGATGAAAAGAGGGAAAACTAAAATCACAGTGTATTGTATGAGAAAATAATCTATTTTCATTAAGAGGGGAAAAGTGAGTAATATACATAATATATAAGAAATAAAATAATTCAAAAATAAGAGCCAATAATCCAAGCAATATGTGCTCACTTAAAATCAAATACAAATAGCCAATAAATAGTGAAAAACATTCAGCATTGTTAGCCAACACAAAAATTCAAAGCAAAACTACATAAGATAGAGGAAATAAATATTACCCTACACATATATATGTAATAAAATTCTCTATGCTGTACAATGCTGTAACTTTTGCTAATAAAATCATAAAAATTAAAATAAGAGATTTATCTCAAGTGTATTATGTTGGGTAAATGAAACCAGAATTTAAAGAATTATAAAATTCTATTTATTTGATACTCTCGCAGAAAGAATATTAGAATAAAAGAAAAGAGAGCTATTTAAAACCTCGCCTAGATGATAGGCTGCTTAGGTTTTTATGACACATGATGAGATGATTTAGGAAGCATTTACATGATTTCATTTACCAAAAAATTGCCGAAATACTAACAAAATTAAGCTTTGCCACATATATAAATCATGTTTTAATTTCAAAACTAATAAAGAAAAACAACGACTCTACTCATCTACATCTAAATCTGAAGGCTTTTGATGTAAATCTAAGATTTCATCATTTACTAGATACCTAAAACTGACATTTTTAATGGAGCCTGTTGATGAAAAAATTTAATCTCTATGAAAATGTATTACAAATGCATTTTTCTCTGCATGCATATCCTGCAGTGAATAAAAATGGAAAGTCATTATTTCCAGAATTAATTCAGTCTTAAGTGTTCCCGTGTACAATAAATTTATAATAAATAAGTGCTAATGTTAGTAAATCAACATCTATAAATGTTTGGTGAAAGTCTGTCCTGTAATAATCTTTGAAATTGAAACTGAAAATGGAACTTCACTAATGATAAATGAATATCACACAAAACTGCTACAAAGGATTGTCAGAAGACAGTGTAAATTCTTACAAGTTGTTATAAAAATGTGAAATACAGATGATGATATGTGGGTGATGGTGCTATTATATGACTGTGAGGACATGTGACTAGTGCAGGTTGGTAATAATGGTGTTGTAAATGCGGGTGATAAAGTCACTTTTGGTGCTAGGAAGAACACATATCATCTGTTAATTGCCCCCTTAAATGGCCCACATTTATCAATGAGCAAACAATTCATGGCTTTTTATTCAATTAAAGGGGAGCTTCTCAGACACAAACTATGGTAATGTGCCATATAACGATGGAATAATCTTTATAAAGGTTTTTTAAAACAACTATTTTAGTGATATGTCATTCGTATCATCTAATTCCATCACCGTGAAAAGATGATCAATGGCAGATTGGCAGATTAAACACAAGAGCAATACTGCTTCATCATCAATGACTTCTAACAGATGTAGTCGATATATACTATACATATATAATATAACTTGGATGTGCAAATACTACAAATATTATATAAAATGAGTCTTAAAGATAAGAAATCCAAACCTTTATAATTTCTAGTTACAAGAATATTTCATTTATTAGCTTAGAAAAATATGATTCATGAATAATAATAAATAGGTATAATCGTATTTACAAACTTTTTTGAGTTGTTATACATTGTACTGGGGAAATATCATTACTTATTCATGTAATAAGTGCTTTATTATTTCAATGGTGTTACATATTATTGTCTGCAAGTGTATATACATCACCACTATAAAAAAAAACAAAGCAACACTCAAATTCTAGCAGAACACTTAGAAGAAAGAATTTTAGATGTGGCACTCTAGAATAAGACTTCCTGTCATGAGCTGAGTGGACCTATCCTGGGGTTGTTTTAATTTTGTTTTGGTCTTTGAGAGAACATTCCTATGAAAGAAGTGTTTTCCATTTTCTTCTCTCTCTCTCTTTATCTCCATAATCCCTTTATTTTCTAGACAGAAGTTTGCACCAGTAAGGAGATATCCTAGTTTTAATATTTAGCAATGTTATATAAACATGTAACAATAGCAATGAAAAGAACTAGAATGTTGTGCATAGTCAATGAGCCAGACCCTCTACTTCACCATCTTTTATCTATTTCAACATTTTATATCTTTCAAGTATATATCATTACACTTATTTTATATACAATACTGAATTTCAGAGAGTTGGTACTTTAGCTCAAGTCCTATAGAAAACATAGAAACATGTCATTTCAATGATTCTGTCTTTTATATACAACCTTTAAAGATTTCTGACTGAACTATTTCTTTGTTCAAACCTTTAATTATAAATCTAGACTCACTATCTAGGTTTGAGAATGTACTGTGTATTAGAGTATTGACAAATGAGTTTGTCAAGTAGAAGTAACCTTGGCATTTTTTTTTTTTTTTTATTTCTAAGGACCATTTAGTTGTCATGAATTACTGGACCAGAATTACGGCATCTATTTTCTAAGGTGACTCTTCATTCTAGTACTGCTACTTGTAAAAATTCAGTAACTCAAGATGTGGGTTCAATTTGTGCTTGAAAGTTTTAATATATTAAAAATATAGAGAAAATATTTTAAAATAAAAAATATTAAAAATAGTTAAGAGAAAGAAGCTTTCATACATAAATGAGTCTTAGATCTTTCGGTGTGCACATCTCCCATTTCTTCTCAACTATCCTTTTATTTAACTCTGGCCTTCTCTCTTTAAAATCAAAACATTTAGGGATTTCTGCTGTTATTATGTCAGTGGTGAAAGTACTAATCAGTCTACTCAAATACAACTAAGAAATAATTTTGAGTCATTTTATTCATTTTATTATCTCAGAAGACTTTGAGATGATGAGAAGCTTAACTTTCATGAAGTAATTAGTTGAGATACGAAAGGACTGTTACAATTTGTGTTATTTCTCTCAGCTGTGACTACTTATAAAATAGAACAGTTTCTATAGAGTTGTACATGAAACCAGGTTAAGAAAGATGAAGAAAAAAAATCACTCTTTCCTTCTAAAAAAGCAGAATGATACTATTAAGATTGCCAAACAATGATCTGCTATGTGTGACAAATTGAATTGAAATAAATTAATCACAAAGAAGGTGAATGAATGAAGTCAATAGTCTTGTGCTCTTAATAACAGTTATAGTTATTCTAACCTCAGATTTTATATTCTTGTAGTAATGATTTATGATATAAAGTATGATAAAAAGATGTTTTTAGTTTGGTGTTTAAGCAATAAATTTTGAAAGAAAATATGTAGAATCAAGATTGAAGAATGTATCTAATTTACAAATTAGCCAACATTTTGAGATGCACAATTTTGTTATAATACAATATATTTTACAGTGTTGGTCATATGCATATATATGTATCTGTGTATATATGTTAACATATACATATATATGCAGACTTAAAGTATTCCAAGTGATAAAATGTGTTATGTAGGTATTTAACAAACAAAATGTAAACAAATGTACATAATACTGTTTGGTAAAAGATAATTTAATAAATACCTATAGAGATGTGATCTTTGGATCGTTCAAAGTCATATGTCTATTACTGTTACTGATTTGTCAAGCTGTTAACATCTGATGATGGAGGAAATGATTCTCTCAACAAAAGACTTGCTATGCCAGCACAAGACTCTCAATTTGAAAAACTAGAACCAATACTAATTTTGTTCTTAAAAGAAGCAATTACGCAGACCTACAATCTCAGACCTAGAGGGACAAGAGTTACCAACAGCTTTTCACCATAAACAGTCAATGTCTAGCTTTGAATACCTAACTTTCCTTTGCTTCTCTATACCTACTGTCCATGGTTTGTTAATAGATTATTGAATGTCAGCTTCTTTACTCTCTCTATATGCTACGTGTGTATTTGCACATAAAACATGTATACATAAATATACATGTATCAAATTTATTCATTGACCTTCTCATTCTTCATTGAAACTTTTGTCATACATATTCACAGGAAAATCTCAGTTCAGCTTATTTTGTGTGGAATTACCAATCATGAATCCTGTATGGTCATATGTCAAAGTGGCACGCATAAGATAATAGGCATGTGATATGAATTTTAAAAGTTTGAAGAGAGATTTAAAATTTTTTCAACAAAGAAAAAATGGAAGTTAAGGAACTGGATATGTTTAAACATTAGGCAATGTATGTGTGCATGAAATCATAGTGTGGCATCCCAATATATATATGGATTTATGTGGTGGGTAAAATTTGCATTTAAAAACAATCTGTACTTGTCTTAGAATTGCTGACTATGAGAAAGCAGAGAAGAAAGAGAAAAGAGACCTTTCTGTCCAGCATGGCTACATGGAGCATATCAGGCTGTTAAATGACAAATCAGACAGGAATACAACATGCCCAGTGAACACTGAGATTGTAGCAGCATTCGTAATCACACATGTGCCTTGCTCTAAAAGAAATATGAAGTTCAGCGTATTTTGACTTTCACATGACAAAATAACCTGTAAGGTATTAATTTCATTTGTTTCTTCCAAGCTAAGGAACTGATCACCACAAGAGGGAGTCACAGTTAGATGAATGTCCACAGAAATGGGGACATTCAAAGACTTTTCAGCAATGAATGAATTTAGCCCTGAGAAGACATTAATTCACTATGATTCAAAATACAAAATGTATTATGATATGGCATTCCAGGAATGGACTTGTGAGTCTAACTTATTAATATAGATTTGCCTTAGATGTAAGTCATAGTAATTTTGTTGAAACTCCAAGTACATTCTGTGGTTGTTCACTTAGTTGCAGAATGCACAGCCAAAATATACATATTCAGCAAATAAAAGAACCCTCCACATGACTCTGAGACTTGCCTAAAAGGGTGACTGTAGTAAGGCTTGAAAAGCAAAAATGATTGACTGCCATTCCCCTTAAAAATGTGAAATAGGTGGTATACATCTGTATAGAAGACAAAGTTGAAATTTTTTTATATATATTATCATCATAGACTTACAGGAGAAAGGTGCACTGATTGCCACCACAATGCCCACAGAGTGTCTCTGTTTAAGGGACTATGAAGAAAGATGGGTACTGATGAGTAGTGTATTACCCTAAATATAACATAGCTTTAACAGTGTATTAACTTCAGCTATCTTTTCAGGTACAGTTTATACACTAGAGTGAACACATTCTTTTTTTTAACATTTTTAGTTTATATTAATCACAGGCTATGTACTTTGTACCCCAGCAGAAGCCCCCTCCCTCATTCCCTCTCTATCCCCCCCTTCCATCCTTCATCTCCTCCCTGCACTTTCCAAGTCCACTGATAGGGGAGGACCTCCTCCCCTTCCATCTAACTCTAGCTTATCAGGTCTCTTCAGGACTGGCTGCAATGTCCTCTTCTGTGGCCTCCCTCAGGGGGTGGGGAGGTCGAAGAGCCAGCCATTGAGTTCATGTCCAAAATAATCCCCATTCCCCTTACTAGTGTACCCACTTGGATATTGAGCTACCATTTGCTACATACAAGCAGCGGTTCTAGGTTATAACCATACATGGTCCTTGGTTGGAGAGACAGTCTCATAAAAGACCCCTGTGCCCTGATATATTTGGTCCTTGCAGAGCTCCTGTCCTCTCCAGGTCATACTAACTCCCTCTTCTTTCATATGATTCCCTGCACTCTGCCAAAGGGTTGTTTATGTGTCTTAATATTTGCTTTGATAATCTGCTAGGTAGAGTCTTTCCTAGGCCCTGTGTGGTAGGCTCTTGTCCTGCTACTTCTTTTTTTTCTACATCCAATGTCCATCCCATTTGACTTTCTAAGTGAGTATTAATCCTCTTACCCCAGGTCTTCTTTCTTGTTTATCTTCTTTAGGTGTATAGATTTCAGTATGTTTATCCTATCTTATAGATTTATATAAGTGAGTATATACCATGTGTTTCTTTCTGCTTTTGGGATACCTCACTCAGGATGATCATTTCCAGATCCCACCATTTGCCTGCAGATTTCATGATTTCCTCTTTTTTAGTTGCTGACTAATATTCCATTGTGTGAAAGTACCACAATTTCTGTATCCATTCCTCAACTGAGGGATATCTGACAAAAATAGTTGAGCAAATGTCCTTGCTGTGTACTTGAACATCTTTTGGGTATATGCCTAGGAGTGGTATAGCTGGATCTTGCGGAATCACTATTCCCAATTGTCTAAGAAAGCACAAAATTGATTTCCAGAGTGGTTGTACAAGTTTACTTTCCCACCAGCAATGGAGGAGGGTTCCTCTCCAGCATGCGTTGTCACCTGAGTTTTTGATCTTAGCCATTCTGACAGGTGTAAGGTGAAATCTCAGGGTCATTTTGATTTGCATCTCCCTGATGGCTAAGGATGTTGAGCATTTCTTTTTTTTTTTTTATTTTTTGCTATCAATCACAGGTTAGGTACTTTGCATCCCAAGCGTAGCCCCCTCCCTCATTCCCTCCCACCCTCCCCAACCCTCCTGCATCTCCTCCTTGCCCCCTCCAAGTCCACCAACAGGGGAGGACCTCCTCCCCTTCCATCCAACCCCAGCTCATCCTATCTCCTCAGGGCTGGCTGCAATGTCCTCCCCTGGGATCTAGCCAGTCTGTCACTCCCCGGCATGTATGGGGGAGGGTCAAAGAGTCAGCCATCAAGTTCAAGACTGAAACAGTCCCTGTTTCCCTCACTAGGATCTTTAGTCCTACACCGAGCTATTCTGGGTCCCATCTGAACAGGGGTTCCAGGACACATCCACACGTTGTCCTTGGTTGTAGAAACCATCTCATACAAGACCCCTGTGCCCTGCTCAGTTTAGTCATTGTGGAGCTCTTGTTCTCTCCAAGTTTCCCCAATCTCCTCCATTTCTATCATCACTCCTTGCCCTCTGCCAAAATCTTGATTTCTAGTCTTAATATCTGCTCTGATACTTTGCTACGTTGACCCCCCCCCAGAGGTCCTCCTTGGCATACTCCTGTCCTGTTGCTTGTTTTCTCCTTCACTCAATGTCCATCCCATTTGTTCATCCAAATGAGCATTGATCATACCCACCTGGGTCCTCCTTCCTGTATATCCTCCCTAAGAGTGTAGATATCAGCATGACCTTCCTATCCTATAGGTCTATATAAGTGAGTATAAACCATATGTTTCTTTGAGATACCATATGCTTTTGAGATACCTCACTTAGGATGATCATTTCTAGGTCCCACCATTTGCGAATTTCATGATTTCCTCCTTTTTAATTGCTGAGTAGTATTCCATTGTGTAAAAGTACCACAATTTATGTATCCATTCCTCAACTGAGGGACATCTGGGTTGTTTCCAGATTCTGGCTATTACAAATAGAGCAGCCACGAACATAGTTGAGCAAATGTCCCTGTTGTGTACTTGAGCATTTTTTGGATATATGCCTAAGAGTGGTATAGCTGGGTCTTGAGGAATCACTATTCCTATTTGTTTAAATTGGGCAATTGAAAGCGCCAAATTGATTTCCAGAGTGGTTGTACAAGTTTGCATTCCCATCCTCAATGGAGGAGGGTTCCTCTTTCTCCACAACCTCTCCAGCATGCATTGTCACTAGAGTTTTTGATCTTAGCCATTCTGGTGGGTGTAAGGTGAAATCTCAGAGTCGTTTTGATTTGCATCTCCCTGATGGCTAAGGATGTTGAGCATTTCTTTAAGTGTTTTTCTGCCATTCTATAATCCTCTATGGTCAGTTCTCTTTTTAGCTCCATACCCCATTTTTTAATTGGATTACTTGGTTTCTTGCTTTTTAACTTCTTGAGTTCTTTATATATACTGGATATTAGCCCTCTGTCAGAAGTAGGATTGCGAATGATTCTTTCCCAATCTGTAGGCTGTCGATTCGTTCGGATGACAGTGTCCTTTGCTTTACAGAAACTTTTCAGCTTCATGAGGTCCCACTTATTGATTGTTGATCTTAGAGCCTGTGCTGTTGGTGTT
>CM053765.1:44012045-44044719 GCA_028658305.1 Pachyuromys duprasi | reverse complement strand
CAGAACAGGAGCATACCAAAGAGGACCTTTGGGGGGGGGGGGTCAATGTAGCGATGTATCAGAGCAGATATTAAGACTTGAGATCAAGCCTCTGCCAGAGGGCGAGAAGTAATGATAGATCTGGGGGAGGTTGTTGAGCCTTGGGGAGAACCAGAGCTCCACAAAGACCAAACTGAGCAGGGCACAGGGGTCTTGTATGAGACGGTTTCTACAATCAAGGACCATGTGTGGATGTGGCCTGGAACCCCCGCACAGATGGGGCCCATGATAGCTCGGTGTAGGACTGAAGACCCTATTCAGGGAAACAGGGACTGTTTCAGTCAAGATCTTGATGGCTGACTCTTTGACCCTCCCCCATACAAGCTGGGGAGTGACAGACTGGCTAGATCCCAGGGGAGGGCATTGCAGTCAGCCCTGAGGAATCAGGATAAGCTAGGATTGGGTGGAAGGGAAGGAGGTCCTTCCCTGTTGGTGGACTTGGAGGGGGCGGGGTGGAGGGAGATGAGGGAGGGAGTGGGAGGGTAGGAGGGACTGAGGGAGGGGGCTATGCCTGGGATTCAAAGTACCTAACCTGTGATTGAGATAAAAAAAAATATCGTCAGGTAAACTGAAAACTCTGATTTTATTTATAAGATACATCTACTAAAATATAAGCAGAAAGGACATTAATGAAAATTATAATATCAAAATTTATGCTTGTATAAGTAAATTTTCTATTAACAGCACATTTTCTGATTTATAATGAGTACGTGTCCTTTTGGTCATAACTAATGTAATTTCTATGTCACACACAGGCACAGTTTCTACCTACTGGAGTGACAGACAAGCTTCCTACAGAAAAACCTTTGGCAGCCATTTATAATATCTTGACATTTTGAACACAGGGAATTTCTGTAGTAATGAGAATGTATGGGGTCATATTTTTAGAAGAAGGACAATACATACTTTCCTTGAAAGTTAAATATTTAAAGTTGTATTCTCCTTGAGGTGTTAATTAATGTGTAAATCACAGCTGAGTAGCTGTGTAATTTCAGACATTGAGCAGCAGAGCTAAATTGTGGGGTGCTTTATAGGATCAGGAAATAATAGCATAAAGCTTAGGAGTTACTAAGGAGTGAGATGTAGGATCCCCTGGTTTTAGTTGGCTCCTCTAAAAGAGCTTAGTCTAGAACACTAGAAGAAGATGAACAGTTTAAGCAAAACTATAACTGCACTGAAAAAGATCTAGCTTCGTTCTTTAGATTGAGGTTTTCTTTATAAAATGTTATTACCTTTCATTTGTTTGTTTTTTAAATTTATTTTTATTTATATGTTTAATTAATTCAATTTATTCACTTTGTAACCTAGCTGCAGCACCCTCCATTATCTCCCTCAGTCGCCCCCCCCCTTTCCCTCTTCTCCCCCAATGACCTTTCCCTAGTCTATTGATAAGGGAGGAATTCCTCCCCTTCTATCTGACCTTAGCCTATCAGGTCTCATCAAGGCTGGCTGCATCATCTTCCTGTGTGGTCTGGCAAGGCTGTAACCTAAAAATGCAAATTTCCACTGAAGCAACATGTCAGACAGACTTTGTAAAGAGGCTTCCAAAGACTCAATCAATGAGAACAGAAATGAAAAATCAGGATTGGAAGAAATTAAATCCTCTGCACAGTGAAGAAAATAATAACTAGAGAAAAGAGACAGAATACAGAATGAGAGATAATCTTTGTGAGTTTATTACCTGATAGAAGGTTAAATCTATAATATCTAAAAATTTGAAATAATACCAAAATTCTCGTCAAATCCAATCATTTCTTGAATCTTGATCTATTTGAAAGTAAAAGAGTAATTCCTTTTATAATAACTTGAGTATGTTTTAAGTTTTTTTTTTAAATCTTGTTAGTTGTACTTATTTATTTATTTAAGAATATCTCTTAAGAAACCCATGCTGACCTTGAACTCACTAGAGAACTAAGGTTGTTGTTATGGTTTGAATAAAAATGACCCCCAATTGGCCCATTAGTTGTGGTGCTGTTAAGAGGTGTGGCTTTCTTGGATTAGGTGTGGTTTTGTTGTGTCTCTTTACTGCAATAGAGAAACCCTGATTAAAACAGTTGGCCTTGAATTTTGTTCCTCTTATCTTCATCCCCAGAGTTCTGGGATGCAGATATAAACAACGATATACTACCATACTTGATTGTGATGCTTTAAATGTACATATTTTCCCCTAAGTAGATATTCTATGATTATTGTGTTTAAATAGAACACCTTTCATGAAAAGGTGAATATCCCTCAGTTAAGACTTCTGACATGGTAATATAAGTAAGGATGTAGCATGTGGCACAATAAAAGAGCTTCTGAAGTAAGGGCTCTGCTTGATCATTTTGTTTTACTTGTTCATCAATCCATTATGTCATTGGATCACGGGGCAGCAAATACTGTTCTTCCAAGGGAAGTAGGTGAGGCTGTGGCCTTCAGGGAAAAGAAAAGAACCATTACAAGCTCTCGAACAAAGGTTCGCCATGGGCTCGTCATAAAAAGTATTTAGAAACTTTTACATTATTTAAAATGTCATAAGGAGTAATAAAAATGTATTAGACTTCCAAATAGCATTGGAATAACTTAAAACAACGTGAGCCAGACTTTTGAAGATAGTTTAAATTGTATTGTATGTGGAAAACGTGTGTTATGTCAGAATGTGAAGAAATAGATCAAACGACTAATAGTAGAAATGGTATTTAATTGAAAAAAAGCTTCAGAGCTGAACTTAACTAAATGTAGAAATGTAGAATGTATCTAAATGTACATGTAGATAGTCAATGCATCAGAAAATATAGGATGATATTTGTACATTATTGCCTTTGTTTTATGCTTTAGTGAGAAAAAAAGAGGAATAAGAACAGGAAGGAACACATTTGTAGGCTTAGAGTGTTCCCAAACCTACTTGATTTAGGGTACTTAAATGCTTCCAACCCACTAATTAGAGGTAGGAGAGAACAAAAGGAATTAGGGAATGGAAGTTGGGAACCCTTTAGAGGTAGTTCCTTGGAGGGATTCCACTCTTCCTCTTCAGGAGACAAGCAGCCTAGTCAAATAACAAACACCAAACAACAATAGGAACCAACAGCAGGAGCACGATTCAGCAGAAACAAGACCACATATGGGCACGAGTCAGCAAAAGTAGCAAGACTCAGCTGGACTGCCCTGTGAAGTTCTCTGGAGCGTTTCTCTCTGAGAAGCGAAATGTAGAAAAAACCAAGACCAGCTAAACGATGTGAACCTGACAAAGTATAATGATGCAAAAGCATTGTCTCTGCCCGTAGGCTTCTATTTGTCCCTTCTCAGAGTCCACACAGGGCTGTTTTTCCATCTGGCAAAAACCATGTCCCTTGCACGAGACAGCTTCCACAAAAACACCACACATCCTCTCATGCGTATGTTTTCACTGACCAAGATCATGTGTCCTCTCATGAGTTTGCTTTCAACTGAGGATAAACTAAAAACATTTCTGCATCCCCAAACAAAAAGCATAAAAAAAGAAACCAAAATATTTACTATACACATCACAGATTCTTATTAACAACGACTTAACAATACTACCTCTAATATCTACTACGTTGATCTGACCAAGCCAGTTGGTTTAGATCTTGTGGTGTGTTCATGCCATGGAAGGAGATGGCCTTTTCAGAGAACTGAGCATTTAAACAAAATACGCTAATTTTACAGCTGATGAATTGAATAATCTAAGTGGGTTTTGTGTGACAGACTCTTGTTACACATTTTTAATTTAAAAAAATTCTATTAATTTATTTTTAATCTTTTTATGTCTATTTATTTATTTACTTATTTAATACAATTTATTCACTTGGTATCCTGGCAGTATCCCCTTCCATCTCCTCCTAGTCCCACCCACCCATCCTCCTTCTTCTCCCCCTATGTCCTTTTCCTTGTCCCCTGATTGGGGAGGATCCCCTCCCCTTCTATCTGACCCTAACCTATCAAATCTCATTAGTGCTGACTGAATCATCTTCCTCTGTGGTCTGGTGAGGCTGCACCCCCCAGGGGGAGGTGATCAAAGAGCTGACCACTGAGTTCATGTCAGAGACAGCTCCCCCCCCCTTAATAGGAAACCCACTAGGAAACTGAGCAGGGGGTCTAGGTCCTCTGCATGCATGGTTCTAGGTTGGAGTATCAGTGTCTCTGCATGACCCTCCTGGGACAAGGTTTTTGGCTCTGTTGGTCTCCTTGTTTAGTTCCTTTCCCTTCCAGGTTTTTCTATCGCCCTCTTCTTCCATAAGGTTTCCTGCACTCTGCCCAAAGTTTGGCTGTGAGTCTCAGTATCTCCTTCTGTATTCTGACAGGTAGAGTCTTTTAAGGGACTCACATAACCAAAAATAAATTTCCTGGAGGCAAATTCTTCAGTTTTCTGGTTTTGACAGGATCTAATATGCAGAAGAAATTTGATAACAGAAACAAAGGATTAAATATGATGCATGAAAAAAAATGCCCAAAAATGTATTGCAAAGTGAAAGAAAAATACATTCTAGCCACTAATTTTCTAAAGACCCATGCACTGACAGGATGTCATGTTTCTTCTAGTTTACTAATACTGGCCACCTTGACCCATGCTTATAATGCACACCCAGCACACAAGCAATTTGGGTTGGTCTAAATCAGTGATTTTTTAGCCTTCCTCATGCAGTGTCCTTTAATGCAGTTCAAAAAGTGGTCCCCAACTATAAAATTATTTCCTTGCTACTTCATATCTGTAATTTGGCTACTGATATGAACTGTGCTTGCAATATCTATATTTTCCAGTGATTTTAGGTGACCTCTGTAAAAGGGACATTGGACACCTAAGAGGTTGTGACCCACAGTTTGAGAACTACTGGTCTAACAATTCATTTGAAAGTTTCATTTTTACCTTATCTCTAACATTCTCACTATATCTCATTTCTCACATAGCACACATAACTAAGAACAATCCAGTGAATGACTGTGAAGGAAAGGTGATACTAGTAGACACAAGTGATATATCTGCATGAAGTACATTTTCTAATAAATGACAATAAAAACACAATGAAATGAGAATATAAAATGATTTTCCTAACAAATTTTCTCTAAGAACTTTATGGCTTATAAAATTTAATACCACTTCCATTCAAGTCACATTTTAAATAAAATGCAAGTAATAAAATGATTTATATAATACATGGAAAGTGAAAACTAAGATTGTAGAGATAATATCAGTGGTGATAATTTATAAGCAAAGTCCAGAAGAATAAAGAATATCAAAATGTTATATAACATAACTAGGTTTAGTAAATGAATGAGCCCGGATGCACCCTTGATTCGAGAAGAGCTGCACAGGAAATAAAAGATCAGTTCAAATTGTAGTGCGTGTGTCGGAGTGAGGACAGATCATTCAGCATAGGAATGAATTCTGCTCTTGAAGATCACCTTGGTTCCATTCCCAATAGTTTTGCCAAGCAGCTCATAGCCTCCTGTGAAGTCTTGCTCTAGGGAATCTGAAACCTTCTTCAGGATCCGTGAGCTCCTGTACACACAAGGCACACACATATATAGATACACACACAAATACATAATGTTTAGCACCTATGCTACAAACTGTCTATGGACAAATGTCTTGAATTTCTGTATTTCTGTCATTGAGCATGATCCTGTCTGAAGAAAGGATTAATTTTCCCTTCTAAAATTCTTAAGCCTGTTTTGTCTGCATTTGAAAATTTACAAAATTAGAAAGCATAACATTGATATGCTATCAACTTGAAGTGCTGTGTGTTGAAAAAGTTAGTCATTCTTGGGAATTATAATTCTGACACTATCATAATTTGTTTTTCAGTGTATTGCCCATAAATAGGTACTGAATAAAATAATAAGTATAAGAAATAGTTTTTAAAAGTATAAACTTACAGAAAAATATGGTACTTGTCTGTAATTGCTTCCTCAAAAGCAGATGGAATTTTCCCAAAGTCTTCCAAGAACTGAAGGGTGAAACTTTTAGCTAAAATGCATATTTTGCTGAGAAAGTTACAGTGTCAGGTACAAAAACCTGCCCTTATCACTAGTATTCAAAAGACACTCTTTTGAACAAATATTAAGACTGGATTATTTGATACCCAATTTGAGGGAATACATAATAATAACCTTTAATTTATAAATTATTCAATTTAAGTAATGTTTTATATACTTTTCATCAAAAGATTATATTTTTTCATGCTAAGATTATTGATGTGCTTTAAAAAAAAGAACAGTGAATAATAAAGTCCCAAGTCCATATGTCAGTAAGAAAAAATACATAAACCATGTTGTCTTGAGTCTTTGAGCCTTATATTTATTTGAAACATTATCAAGAAACAGTGGACAAATAGTGATATTTTAATTTTAAGATAATATAAAATCATCAGAGGGTAGATAATAATTTTCAAATGAGATCATTCATACATACAAACACACAGACACACAGAAATAGAGAGACAAACACACAGACAGAAACATGTTCCCACAAACACATACACACACACCAGAAAAGTAAAGTCAAAAGCCCATACACAAATGAAGAGATTTTAATAAAACTGAACTACAGAGAGAAAAATTTGCTGGTTTAATTATCAAAATGGGTGCAGAAATGTTAACATCTAATATGATTAAAAACGTTGAATTCAGTCTGGTTTTTACAATATTTGCCTCAGATATATAATGCCTTGAGAATCATTTACAGTGTCCAAACCAAGCAGAATCAAACCAAGAATGCATACAGAAATACATGAACCATCTAGTTAATGTATCAAGTTGATAACAGTGAAGATAAATGGATTATTGATTAGAGAAAGGTTATCATTACCTCATGCATTCATTCATCTTACCATATGGGCTATTTGTCTAACTTTTAATTTTAATCAATTTGTCATAAACAAATAAAAGATAAAATCAGCCCTAAAAGTTTGGGACAATATTGAGTTTTAAAAGTATATCTAAATTATAGTTGTGAAGTATGCCAATGACTACAGATAATAAACAGCAAATATGAGGCAGTTGGGGTTCCTGAGGTTGCACATCAAAAGGATGAGAGGGCTGTAAGAGCCTCAGGGATGTCTTTCACAAAGTGCTGTCTGAGAGGCACAGAGTGCCCTGGCAAAGGAAGGAGCTGGATCTATCTACTCCAAGAAATGCTCTAGGATGGATCTGTTTAGAATTCATCCAATCCTTGACCCCATCCTTTGATTTCTCATATTCTAAACCAGCAGAGAAAGAAGGGGTAATCACCACTTGTTGGTAGAAGTGATAAGAGACTAGCATGTAAGAGCTTTTCTCTTTTATGAACAGGTTTTTGTTTTAGTCTCAAGTATGAAAACATCTCTCAAGGAAGAGGGGATCTCATTGCTCAGAAAAAGAAAAATCATACTGGATGTGGTGATGCCTACTTGCAATTCATGGTTTTGGAAGGTAAAGGCAGGAGATGGTTAGAGATTAATGTGGGCTGCATAGAGACTAGATAAAGAACCCTAAAATGTAAAAGTGGAATAGCACATACTCAATTATTTTGAAATTCAGCTGAAATGAGTACTGTGGTGACATATAGCCGGAATGAAAATAAAAATGGATTTGCAGCAGAAATTCAAAAACTGAGAGATGAGGAAGGTTGGAGAATGCAGCTGATTCATTTCTCTGAATTTTCTTGAGAGAGAGAATCTAAATTTCAGCAAGTTGTTTTGTTTTCAAAACATCTGCTTGAGTTTGCTCTCATATGATTTTGCAATTGTTTTGGTAGTTAGCACTGCTTTGGGTTTGCATATATGGAACCATTTGTCGCAGTGGAAGTAGGAACATTTAAATTTATGCCTGACTGTGAAATGAACAAAGCTCAACTTTATGACAGTACACAGAAGGGTCAAGTGGTTCCAGATATCAGAAAGCTTTACACACACACACACACACACACACACACACACACACACACACACACACACACAGTGCTTGCTATTTATTTAGTAGCAGCCTGACATTTATTTTAATGCATTTACATGCATGGAAACTCTATGTCACTGCTTTTCATACAGTGAATGCATGAGAATGTTTATATTTGTATACACTGCAAATTATTTTGAGCTAATCATGTTCCATTCTAACATAATTATTAGATATCAAAAATATGTTTTCATTAGTCAGATGCCATCTAATTAATATAAAGTTTCTATCTGATTAAATCTCCATTAGATGCTGTTCAGAACAATGACATTTCATGTGTTACTGGACAACCTTACTGCCTCACAGATGGCACATGATAAAAATATTAGCCAAATATTATATCATGACTGGTTAAACAAACTAAAGCACATCCATCTTAATAAAACAGACTACAGATCAGACTGCTGCAGAACATGCAGCAATGAAATTACTACCATAGCAGATTGGAGTTCACTGTACCATATGCTGACAATCGAAGAGAGCCTCAGTTTGCGCCTGTAACAAGCAATTGCAGATGTGAAATATTCTGTGTTTGATCTTGAATATACACTGCTTAGAATTAACTAACAAATACCAAAGTATATGGATTTTAGGGTTATGAATTTGAGCATACCTTATGACTATCTGACGTATTGATAATAAATGTACAGGCAGATTATTTAAAAAGTTTAATAATTACTATAAGGTTCTAAAACATTATTTATTAATAACCCACTAGCATCTTTTGATATTTTTGTTTATTTGTTTCATTTTTGTTTATTTTGTTTACTGAGACAGGGTTTCTCTGTGTGTAGCCTGGCTGTCCTGGAACTCAATTTGTAGGCCAGGCAGGCCTCAAACTCACAGAGATCTGACTGCTTCTGCCTCCCTGTTGCTGGGATTAAAGGCGAATGCTACCACACTTGGCTGCATCATTTTACTTTATTTTAAATTAAGTTTTAAATAAATATTTAAGTAAACATCCTGCCAAAGAATATTATAAGTAATACTGGTATGTATTAATAGTAGTGTATTATATGTTTTATTAGTATATATGTGTATTGTATGAGTATGCTATTAGAACATAGTATATATTATTTTATATATGCATATTAAAGTAAATATTATTAGTAGGCATTGTATCCAATGAGTTATTGTGAGTTTTACCTAGATAATAGACATACACTAACAAAATGAAAAAGTATTACCATCCTTATTTTTCTAATGAAGAAGCATAAACATTAACTGATGACTTAATGTCCCTCAAAGTTATATTAAAATTAGTCATGATAGTGTATATCACTCTAGGCTGACTAAGTTTTTAATCTGTGATTAAAGAAATCTGATATGATTTCTCTTTGAATATACTCAAAGCCATGGCATTGCTGTTGCTCACTGAATGTTACTCTGAATTACTCTACAGAAAGCCACTTGACAGAAGAGTGTAAAGTCACCAAGTAAAGGTGTAGTTCAATGCATGTCTACAATCTGGATCCTTAGTATTGTGTAGACTATGAACAGGCAGTCAAAATGCTTCTGTGATTCAATGATGTAGCAAATTAAGTGCTGCTGGTAGAGTCACTGATTTGAATCATGGTGTGTTGAGAAACACTGAGATTTTAAGACCTTTGTCAGTCTTACCCTCAGACAAATGTGTCCATTATCTTAACTGAAAGGATCTTCAGAAATCCACATATATAAATGTGTACAGCTACACATATATCCATATATTCACAGAGGTATGCATAATTTAAATGAAAATGAATATTTACACATTGCAATGAACATAAATTATAAATTAAGCTACCTAATTTTTGGTAGATTATTTTACTCCTAATTTTTTATTTAAAGAGAACTAAAAGACAAATAATTACTTCTACACATTAACTAATGTAGTGGGTTTCAATTTTTCCAAATGCTATATTATTCTATTATTTACTGTTGTTTCTTGTGGTATAGGAGATTCTTTGTTAGTTGCTTTTTGTTGCTATGTTATAACACTGTGCTTACAAGGAACATAAAGAAGAGTTAATTTTGCCTTATGTTTCAGTAGGCTGTGTCCATCATGAGCAACGAACAGTATGACAATCACAAATATGACAGCAGGATCAAAGAGTTGATACCACATATTTTCCAATGCAAGTGTAAAACAGAAAAGAAGTGGAGGAAGGCTATAAATTCTCAAAGCCTGCTTCCAGTGATGTTCTTCCTCTGGCAAGACCATACATAAAGATTCCACAATAATTAATGGTGTTGTGGTTGTCTCCAACCGCTGTTGGAGACAGATGTTGAAACTCACAGCCAAACTTTGGATGAAGCACAGGGAGTACTAAGGAAGAATGGGGGAAGAATAAGAAGGACCCAGAGAGCAGAGGAGCACCACAAGAAGACCAACAGAGCCAAATAACTGGGGCCCAGGAGGGCTTAATTGGCATCAACCAAGAAATATCCATGGACTCCATCTAGGCTCCTTACATACACATAGATAATGGATAGCTTGATCAACATGTAGGTGCCCTAGAAAGTGTAGAGGGGACTGTCTCTAACATGGACTCCTTTGCCTGATTTACAATCACTTCCTCCTGGAAGTGTCATCTAGCCAGGCCACAGGGGAAGAAGATGCTAATTCCTGATGTTACCTGATGCACCCATCTGAGCTGGTAGGGAGAGGTTCCCCTCATCTGAGAAATAGGGGAGTGGGGATAAGGGGAAGTGGGAACAGGAAGGAAAAAGGGAAGGCCTAAAATTGAAAGGTAATGTGAGTAAATAATTAATTAAAAATATTCCACAATCTTCCCAAACAGTGCAATAAGCCATGGCTATAGTGTTCAAATATGTGAGCCTATGGTGTGTGTTTCTTATTCAAACCATCACAGATACACTAAATAGTTCACATTCATTAACCAACTTTTGATTAGTGAAAATTTATGTTTTCATTGTAGGCCATATATTAAATAACAATCTATACAGTATTACTGAAAGTGCAAATATAATTATTATGAACCTTAAGGTCAATTTCTATTTTATAAATGTCTAGAGTTTCCCTGTTTTTCAAATAAATGTCTTATGTACTACATAGAAACACAGTTTTTATTCTGTCAATGGTCTACTAAGTGATTTGAGAAAGTTACAGTTTTCCTCATTATTTTCTCATCATGCAGACTATTGTTGAATCTAACATTTCCTACTTAAGCACACATATTTAACTGAATGAATGTATTAATCTCCAGTTCCATTTTCTTATTCTATCTTCTAATTCATTTTCATATCAATTTAATCATTTAACTATTTCTCTCATAAAAACACTATTGTTCTTATTTCCACTATAGAAAAGCTCAAAATGACTCACAGTAATAAATGGTTACTTACCATTTATTAAAAGGCTCTCTTACCCAAGAGCCTTCCTTTACCCCAACTAGTTTCTGCATTTGTATACTCTGGTTACCATGCTTTTCCCTACTTTGAATTTTACTGGGAAACTAAACATTAGTTGAATGGATATAGAAGTTATTTGTGATTCTGAGATTTATGAGGGATAAAGTCACATCAGTATTAGTAATGAAAGAAGAATCAAAGGTCTATCGCAGAACCCTTGACTCAACAATATATTTAAGAGAAAAGCAGTGTTCAAAATTGCAGAGCAGTTATGATCAAATTCTTTGAAGATACAGTGTAAAGAGCAGTGAAGTTAGTGCTGATATTGCAGCACCTTTTAGCCATGGTCCATGGCCAAAGGTCGATCCAACGACTTCTTCCCTAAACCTATATGTCATACCACGAACACACGGTATGTAACAGACAGGTGTTTGCAAATGCTAAAATGGATTCTCAGCCTAGTGATAGTTTACTAATTAAGGTCTCAGAGATAATCCAGTCTAGGTAGGGACCAGAGAGAATTCACTATCTTTATGAGTCCCTGGTAATAGACACAACAAACAGGGACCCCATTGACAACACAGCATAAGCTACTTTAAGTCCTACTTATTTGTAACCTGTGGATAGTCACCTAAAGTCTAGACATGGAAAAACAGGAGAAGCCTCTACTTTTTTTACAGGTCTGTAATGACTGGAAGAGGTCCTTCAAATAGAGAGACACCTGTCTAAATCTACACAGGCCATGCATATTCAGGCAAACATGATGCAGAATCCAAATTTATGAGATGCTATATCATAAATTTGAAGAGTTATAAAAAATCAATTTCTATAATAAAGGAAAACATAAATTGAAAAAAAATAAGCTCCGTTTAATTTTTGAGAGACAAGCAATTCCACTACCCTTCTTATAGATAATGAGAATGTTAGAAATTCCTTTATGCTAGCTGGGTTTCTCAATCATATAAATAATTTCTTGTCTATTATATCACATTAGTTGACAAGCATTTTTATCTACACAAGTAAAACAGTAAGATTATATAGCAAGATTCACGCATCTAGGAAAAAGTCTCTGGTCTTTATCAAACACCGGACAATTGTCTCTTGATTTGGGGCTTAAGAATAACAAATATATCTGGGCACAGGGATCCTATATGAGACTACTTCTCCAACCAAGGATCATGCATGGATATAACCTAGAACCTCTGCTTGCCTGTAGCCCATGGTAACCCAGTATTCAAGTGGGTACCCTAGTAAGGGAAATAAGGACTATTTCTGACATGAACTCAGTGGAGGATTCTTTGACCTCCTCACCCAGCAAGGGAAGAGCAGCCCTCCTAGGCCACAGAGTACTTTGCAGCCAGTCCTGAAGAGACCTGATAAACCTGGGTCAGATGAAAGGGGAGGAGGTCCTCCCCTAACAGTGAACTCTCACAAAGGAGCAGGGAGTAGATGAGGGAGGGAGGATGGAATTGGGAGGGAATGAGGGAGTAGGATTCACCTGGGATAAAGAGTTAATAAAATGTAATTAATAATAAAAATTAAAAATAAAAAAAAATAAAATTAAAATGAAAAATGAAAAAAACAAAAATTAATGTTAATTTTCTCAAAAATTCTAGGATACAATTAGGAAATAGTAAAGAAAGACTTCTTATTCATGCAGAGACAACTGCTGTTGGGACTGATAATTACACAGTATTCTTTTATGGAGAGGCCATTGTAGGTCTCGATGGCAAAACGATGGACATTCTTGCAAGTCTCTTTATCAAAGAATCAACAGGCCCCATGGTTTGCTTCCTTTCTGCAGGAACACAGAGAAAAAGAAGCATTCAATATTATTTAAAGCATTGACTCATGATTCAACTGTATAGGCTGAAAAACAGGAGGCAGGAAAAAATAAACTATTTATGTATTCAAATAACATTTTAAATGCAATAGAATTTTAACCAAATTCTAGAAATGTGTCATATTCCTTCTCATCCTGAGTGAGGTAACCCAGAAGGAGAAGGACAAACGTGGTATGTACTCATTTATAAGTAGATAATAGCTATATAATATAGGATAAACATATTAAAATATATATATAAAATATATATTCCTAAATAAGTATGATCCTACTTTCTCATTCAGAAGGGTAAACAGGATAGACATCTGAATAGGAGTTGACAGAGAACAGGACAGACCCCTTCCACAGGGGACCTCTGAAAGTTTCTACCCACCAGGGTATTGAAGCAGATACTGAGACACATAGACAAACTTTGGGCAGAGTACAGGGAATCTTATGGAAGAAGGAGGAGATAGAAAGACCTGAAAGGGACAGAAGCTCCACAAGGAGACCAACAGAAACAAAACATCTAGACTCAGGGGGTCCTGCAGAGACTGATGAATCAACCAAGGACCATGCATGGAGAAGACCTAGATCCTCTGCTCAGATGTATCCCATGGGTAGCTCCGTCTCTTTGTGGGTCCCCTAGTAAGTGGAGCAGGGGCAGTCCCTGACATGGACTCAGTGGCCAGCTCTTTGATCACCTCCCCCTGGTGAGGTTGCCTAACTAAGCAACAGAGAAACAGGATCTGGGCAGTCCTGATGAGACCTGATAGGTTAGGGTCCTATGGTAGGAAAGGAAAACCTCTCCTATCAGTGGACTAGAGACAGGACATATGGAGGGGCAGAAGGGGAAAGTGTGGGACCAGGATGAGATGGCAGGGAGGGGGATACAGCCAGGATACAAATTGAATACATTATAATCAATAATAATAAAGAAAAATTTAAAAATGAATCCATACTCATATGTATTTGCTCTGCTATGTCATACTATGGTTCTATAGCCTCTCACATCTGTAGTTTCCATCAGCCCTGGCGCACTGATAAAATATAATGAAATTACACTGTTCCTGTCTGAATTTTTGCAGCATAAGCACAACTGCCTGTTCTGTGGAAATAACCTTCTCTTTAATTCATTATTTACAATGTTTTCTACCACAAGGTATCAGAAACACATTTTTATTGGGCATATGCAGCAAAATTCATGTGCAGGCAGCCTGCCTAGCCAAGCATTGCATCGTTCATTTTATATTTATATTCAAGGGAGCTGAGTAACGTTGTTTAGCTTGAGTGGCACTCTGCCACACACATATTGCAGTGTGAGAAGAGTTTGGAGGAAGCACCAAAGCCAACCACACATTACATGCATGTTGCTCCCAACAGCTGTCTCGGCTCAAGTTGTTATGGTTCCATGAGCAACGCTGGCCTTGCTCATTATGTTCAGAAATTTGATTATTCTCACTTTATCACCCTTAAAATGGGTGCCTTGACATCTTTTCTGCTTTAAGGAATTTGAATTTGCATACCTATAGAGTTGTACCACCTACACTTGTAAGTGGAGTGATTGTATCCATTCATAATCGGTGAGGAAAGAGTCAACTCAGAAGTAAGAAACTATACCAAGCAAGGGTGTGAAGAAACTGTCAGAGTTCTACCACTGAGCTGTCTCTTCCACAGGATTCAAATATAAAACAACCATTCCTCTACTTCTATTTTACTCACTTTCAGAGGCATTTGTTTTTATGGTGCATATTAACATATATGACTGAGGATATAAAATGTCACAAATTGGATAAGCCTGAAGCATTCTGCTCATTAAAGTTTATGTAGCTTAGTTATATGGCTGAATTTGGCTCTGTGATATAAAGCTAAAACTGCTGATCTCAATTTTGCCATTAATGGCTTCCTGTCATGTGGACTTAATGTCTATGACTGCCCATGTGACACTGATTCCAAAATCTGGAAGAACTTTTGTATTCAGAATATTGCTTTGAAACCAGGCCTAAATGCCACAATTACTTTATACTGCTGACATTAAGAACAGTTAAGAAGTCACGTTATGATGAAAACCTCTGCTTCTATAAATTATCAGCATGGTAGCAGGATTATCATGAATGATATAGAATGAATAGGAATGAACAGAAATAATTCAATTATGCATTTCTGAATAAAATCAACTTTGACTTAAATTAATTAGTAATTTCCTCTTCTTGATATTTTGATAACTGTCAGTTAAGATGCAGATTCAAGTACCATATTATTTAAATTCACTTTATTCTAATTTGAGCTTATTACTGATGTCTCACTTTTCATATTTAGCTCTTTTGTTCATAGTGTTAGAGCTCAGGGTTCCAGATAATTTTTCTTTAGTAATACATAACAATGATTCACCTGATTTTTTCCTTAGATGAATGCTTAAAATGTCATTTTTAAAATTTATGAAAACTGTTTCTTATGATATGGTGATGGTCCAACTTAATCTACTTATTTTTTTATTATGTTGCTTTTTTATTCAGGTTTCAGGCTTCATTTTGCCTGTTGGCAGCAATAAGTATTTAGATAGCAAATATATATATATATATATATACATTTATATTTCTAAATATATATATATATAATGCATTTACTACTTATTATATTATAAGTTTTAGTATGTATTAAGGATGCTAACATAAAATATCTTCATAACTTTTATCTCACTTTAGAATTCTTGGTCTTTGAAAGTACCTATTTTCAAATGATATTATCATATTAAAATATGTTTTTATTAGTTTGACATTTGGTCTCCTGTGTGATTTTGGCTGCCCTGAAACTCACTTTGAAGACAAATCTATCCCTGAGCTCATACACAATTACCTGCCTCTGACTCTCAAGTGCTGGAACAAAATGCATGTGTCATCAACACCTGACTAAACTATGGTTTTTAAAACTTAAGTATTTCAAATCCTCTTTCGATGACTAAATGATAGTATATGACTAGATATATTTCAGTGTTTTCTAGCATCCAGTATTTGAAGTGCTTCATATTATTTTGAATTTTAATAATAATGATGATGTACATTATCATATGAGATTAAATTTGGATATCAATTTATATATGTGTATATATGGATGGATGTAATGATTTAATGGGCATGGTATGTACACATATGTGACAGCCTACAAAAGACAGTAGAGGAAGTCAGATCTCTTGGAACTAAAGTTATATACTCTTAAGAACCATAGCAATGTGGTGCTATGTAGCAAAAACAGGTCCTCTATAAAAGACTAAGTGCTCTTGGCTGCTGACTCCTTTCTCTAGCTTCTATTTACTACTAACTTTCACTACCTTTTAGGAATATTTTCAGTGATACATTTCATCCCATTCTTCACAGGCATGACTTGATTATCAGTCTTCCATAGTTTAATGTTGCACTTTATTTCAAATCAAAAAATCACCTTCAGTACAATAGTGAAAATGTCTAGCACGTGTATTTATCATATTATTTCTTTCATTTAAATGAGACTACCCTGGCCATCAATTCTAATGGAAATCTATTGTTTCTGACACTGGGATTTTTGTTAGTCTATGGCTCTTGTAGCATAACTTCTTGTAATCTTTCCAAACACTTTCTTTATATATACATATATACATATATATGTGTGTGTGTGTATAAACATTAAACATAAACTTTTATGTATAAATGTGTTTAATTCTAACTATAAAGTATTCTTGTGTGTTTATCAAACACCTTGGTGTTTCTGATTCTTCTTCCTCTCTCTTCTTCTGTATTGACCTCCCTTCCCAGGCAAATAGAGCCCACTTCTCATTTTTATCCATTTTCCCATTTGCCATTTCCCATTTAAAAACTATTCTCATGATCAAAAAGAACCAATGATACTTACCCACCAAGATGCTAAATATAATCAAGACAAAGTTTTTATTCAAATTGTTTAACATTGTCACTCATGTGTTTATGTAATCTGTAGGAAGGACTTCTGTCTTAACAATAGCATCAGGGTTTTCAATTCTGTTACTTTTTGTGTCTTTTACTCAACCAAGGATGGGCAGTGAATGTCCCCTGGAAACAAGCAAAACCCAAAACTTCATGTTTTTTTTTTTTTCTGTATGTGTATTTAGGTTAAATGGATACTAACCAGAATTAAATTTTATATATTGACATATACTTATTTAGTTTTTTTTAATGTACTGTAGCTACTTCTTTAAAATCGAGACTTACTAACTTCATTGTTATTGCTTATAAGTTTATAGATGTAGATCCCAGGGGTGCAATGTACCTGGGTCAATGAGACACACACAATTTACAAATTATCCCGACTATTAGAATTAAACAGATTTAACAGAAATTATATGGTACAATTCTTAGTGGCTGTCTAATTTATAAATGAAGTATATAGTTTATTTTCTCTATAGTAAGTATGATTTTCTGTTTACTTGATACTTACTAAGCAATGATAAATATCCACAACTGCCATTCACTGGATCAAACAGTAGGAATATATATATATATACACACACACACACATGTGGGGGGTGTATTCCATTGTGCAAGTTTGGAGTCCACTAACTGAAATTAAAGTAATTAGTTATTCTAATTTCCTAGAGGAATTACAGAGACCTCATACAGAAAAAAATTATTGGAACACAGATGACATTGAATAAATATTGAGTTTCAAGAATTCTTGTTTCATTATCATAAAAACCTAAGTTTAAACTTCTCTGTGAACTTTTTGTTAACTTTTATCAGCTAGTAAGTCAAAACTAATTTCAATTTACATGGCTAGGTATTGTAAAATTCAGTGTAAAATATGCTGGCAAATTTTGTCACAGCTGCGTAGCAAGAAGGAAAAGAATGAGTATCAGCTCAGGAGTGAAATATTTCCATCAACTTAAACTTTATTATACTTACATCACAAGTCTGTTACACAAATTAAATGTGTGTTATAGTTGGCCAGACATAGATTAAGAGCAGCCAAAAAGTAGCTAACAAATTTAAGATGCAGAAAACAACAGTGTAATAAATTGATAAAGTGATATAATATTTTTGAAGGAAAAAATGCTCCTGAGATGAAGATATGCTAGAACAATATAAGAAATGACAAAATGTATGTAGCAAATATTATAAATTATTGTGAGATTTAATGGATTTCAGCATTTAAAATCTACTGTCTACCAGACAACCTATGGAAAATCACGCTGATCTGTCTTAGCTTCTGTAACCCTTTTGAACATGATGCTTAGACTCATCCGGGTTCAAGGAACATCCCTCCAACTATTTGTGTTCATGTTTCTCAGTCTGACCGATATTTCTGATAAAAATTCAGTGTTTGATTATGGATAAGACATTTCATGAAACAAAATCATTTCTGAGTCAACTTCTGATTATTATCCATGATAATTAGTCTTCTATAATACGCATAATGTTTTGACATATGTTTCTGATTTTACTACTCTAACATCAGTTTTAAGTTTTATTTTTATATTAATTACAGTTTATTCACTTTTTATCTCAGCTGTAGCCACCTCTCTCATTCCCTCCAATCCCATCCCCCTCCCTCATTTCCTCCTTTGCCCCTCCCCCAGTCCACTGATAGAGGAGGTTCTCCTCCCCTTCCATCTTACCCTAGCCTATCAGGTCTCATCAGGACTGGTTGCATTGTTTTCCTCTGTGGCCTGATAAAGCTGCTCCCCCTCAGGGGGAGGTGTTCAAGGAGCCATTCACTGAGTTCACATCAGAGACAGCCCTTGTTCCCTTTACTAGGGAACCCACTTGGACACTGAGCTACCATGGGCTACATCTGAGCAGGGGTTCTAGGTTATCTCCATGAATGGTCCTTGGTTGGAGTATCATTCTCAGAAAAAGCCCCCATTCCCAGATTTTTGGTTCTGTTGCTCTCCTTTTAGAGCTACCTGCAAGGGACAGGAGCTCCTCTAATCTCTTAAATGTTATTTAAGAACATACAAAAAAGTTCAGTGGCCCATTTAATGCATTGTTTTATTAGTTGTATTAACTGTACAAGCAGAAGCTGACTTTTGGAAACATTTATTTTATTTTATTTTATTTACAATTTATTCACTTTGTATCCCAGCTGTAGCCCCCTCCCTCAGCCCCTCCCAACCCCACCCTCTCTCCTTCTTCTCCCATGCCCCTCCCCAAGTCCACTGATAAGGAGGGTCCTCTCCTCTTCAGCCTGGCCCTAGCCTATCAGGTCTCATTAGGACTGGCTGCATTGTTTTCCTCTGTGGCCTGCTAAGGCTGCACTCCAAAGACATACATGATTTATACTCACTTATAAGTGGATATTAGAACTATAAGATAGGATAAACATACTAGAATCTGTACACTAAAGAAGCTAAACAAGACTGAGAACCCTAGGGAAGGTGCTCAATCCTCATTCAGAAAGCAAATGGGATGGACATTGGAAGAGGGAAAAAACAGGGAACAAGACTGGAGCCTACTACAGTGGACCTCTGAAAGATTCTATCCAGCAAGGTATTGAAGCAGATGCTGAGACTCATAGCCAAACTAGGCAGAGTGCAGGGAATCTTTTGTTTGTTTGTTTGGTTTTGTTTTATTTTCATAATCTTGTTTACACAAGAAAACATTCTGATATTACAAACAATTATTTTATGTTTTGATTTTTTTGTAAATTAGTTTGTACATATTTAATCAGCTGTTTCATTTTTCCCAGCTAAATTATATATATAAATTATAATTATATATATAAATTATATATATAAGTTATATATATATATATATATATATATAAATTATAATTTACTCTCTTTCTGTCCCGGCTGTAGCTCCTTCCCTCATTCCCTCACAATCTCATCCTTCCTCCCTCTTCTTAAGGGGAAGATAGAAAGACCTGGAGTGGACAGGAGCTCCAGAAGGAGAGCAGCAAAACCAAAAATCTGGGCTAAGGTGGTCCTGCAGAGACTTATACTCCAACCAAGGACCCCCTGCTCAGGTGTAGCCCATGGCAGCTCAGTCTATAAGTGACTTTTGGATTTAGTATTTGTTTTCATAACTATACTATCTAATAGCTATACTTAGCACATTAATTTTTTTCAGATATTCTATTTTTATGTAGTTAATGAAACTTCACATTTTAACTTTTCACAGCACAGTCTAGATATTCGTAAGGAAATGAGATGATGGAAACATATAACAGGAAGGAAAGAAAAGAACAGAAAAATGGGAATTACATTTCAGCTGTGAAGTGGAATATTGTTGGATTTTCTTTAGTTTAATTTTATACCTCTGGTAATAATTCCTGTAGAACATTTCAGGTATATTTTTCTCAATAAAGTTGTTTAATAAGATTTTTCTTTTTCTTTATATTCAAGAAAATAACATCTAAAGTTATGCAGTAGAGAGACAGTTTTTAATATAATTTTAAAAAATTGAATATATCTTAGTATTTATTTTTTCATATTACAAAGAAAATGCTGTCATAAAATATAGCAGAGATATTAAACTAAATATTAATTTGTGGATGTTATTTATGTTTGTAATAGACTTCAGGTAGAAACTGAATAATAATAAAATAATAATAATTTAATCAGCTTTAGATATAGTTTGAAATATTTTCACAACCAAAATACTAATTGCAGTGACCAATCTTTAGGGTAAGTAAGGGTCACTTATGCAAGCATTATTACAAGATTTCCCACTGTAAGTATATGGATAACCTAGAACCCCTGCACAGATGTAGCCCATGGCAGTTCAGCCTCCAAGAGTGTTCCATAGTAATGGGAATAGGGACTGTCTCTGACATGAACTGATTAGCCTGCTCTTTGATCACCTCCCCCTTAGTAGGGAACAGCCTTACCAGGCTACAGAGGAAGAGAATGCAGCCACTCCTGATGAGACCTAATAGACTAGGATCAGAAGGAAGGAAAAGAAGATTTCCCCTATCAGTGGACTTGGGGAGGGGCATGTGTAGAGAAGATGGAGGGAGGGAGGGGTTGGGAGGGGAGGAGGGAGGGAGCTACAGGGGGGATACGAAGTGAATAAAGTGCAATTAATAAAAAAAAATTTAAAGAGTATATCTCCAGGATGAAAAATATTTTATAATAACAAGTAAATTAAACCCTTCAACTATGATATCATCAGAAAAATGCATAAAGACAAAATGAATAAACATATAGCCATGAGAGCACTGCTAATGCTAGTCAAACCAACTCACTTTTCTCACGATCTGAGAGAAAACAAAAGGCATTATTCAAAGAAAGCTTTCATTGCTTTTCCCGAAAGGGTTTCTTTGTTGTTTAGTTTTTATTGATGTAAAACTGTATGTGAATTGTAACTATTTTTGAAAATGCACACATATTGATATGTCTAGTGTTAAGTCTAGTTATACACACTTAGTTAACCATTATTTCATATTGGTTCAATTTACTAACTTATATTTTTCTAGATCTAAGTCATATATTAAGTCAATTAAGTAACTGGTTTGCCAATATTCCTATAATTTTATAAATACAGTATTCCATATAGAGAAATGAATGTTATATTTGGTTTTAATAATTTTATACACTGAAACTGAAAGAACTGAGCCATATTCAGTTAATATGGGTATATGCATCATGGAACTCAATCTGTAACTTTCTTTTTATTCTATCTTTATCTGGTTTAGGTATCAAGATAGCATTGGCTTCATTAAAAAAAAGTTTGAAAGTATTCTTTACTTGTGTTTGATACAACAATTTCTCCTTAATAATTTTTTAGAGTAAAAGTCCTTACTGGGGGAGCACAAAGATCATGAGATATCATTTATAGAAGTTTAAAAATAGGTGGGGTGGTGCAGGCAGGCCTTAATTTGTTCCAGCACAGATAGAAGAGGGAATATGTTAAACTACATAGCAGACCCTTATCTAAAACACCAAAGAAAACTTCCATGGTGCCTGTGCCACCATTACAACAATTGGCTTGGCTCGTCAGGCCAGTCGTTATTGTAGCTCAGAGTTCATAGCTGGGCAATACTGGTGATTGCTTTCCTCTTGTAGTTACAAAGAACCTTCCAGGCCAGTATCAGTTTGTTATATCAAAGTCCTATACTTGAAGTATGCCATATCTTCAGCAATAGGATACACAGCTTCAAGTTTTTGAGGATAACTAGTAACATCTATGAAAGTCTGTAATATTTGAGCGTCTGTGCACCCCAGTAACCAACAAGTCCAAAAGCGTTTCTGGATCTGATGTTTTGTATTTGTTAGCTTGTGCTGTCCGCTAGAGATAGTTTCACCCTGTCACATATCTTCTATGTACCTATCTATCGTCTATCAATTGTCTATTTATCATTTTATATTATGTATATATGTATATGTTTCTACAGGAGTAGGTAGATTTCCATATGGTGTTTTCAAAAGGTTTTGTTTTGTTTTTACCGTTTTGATTGCAAGTTTTCCCCCTCTATCCTGCCCTCCAAGTTACAAGTAAATTTAACCCTTCCTGCTTCATCATTCTCATTGAAGTCACTGCTGCTCCATAAGATAAAAATCATTCCTAGCGTCATTGTCTAGCTGGGTCGGTCGTTCTGATCCTTTCTATATTTATCTTTCATAACTTTATAGATGTTTTTAACTTTTTTTTAACATTACAGGTCCCATGCTCAATTTCCTGGTATAGTTTGAATGATCTGCTTGTGCAGAACCAACTTCTAAGTTTCTTCCAGGACCTGACCTGTCTGAATTGGTCTGCACATCCTGCTGATACCACATGCAACTTCTCCAACCATCTAGATCCTGAACATCCTTCTCCAGGGTTTATTTAGTGAGTCTGACTTCTCCCTTCCAAGCATTTCTCCCAAAGTCCAGATCTGCTCTGCAATCCAAGAATCCTAGGCTTGGATAAGCACACACATTTTGCACATCAGCTCAGTCCCCTCTGTTTGTCTGACTTCATTCTGCCTCAACAATATTCAACCCTAAGGCACATGTCAACCTGAATATCCCCTCTCCCACTCTGTTAATAACAGACATACTACATACCCAGATTTCATCACACACACACACACACACACACAAAACCACAAACAACATGAAAGTGTAAGGATATATTTCTCTGCAAAACTCACCAGTCTTATAGAAATGTTTTCAATGAGAATCACAAGGATGAACCCAAAGATGCAGAATTTAAAAGAATAATTTTACATTTATCAATGAATTCAAAAGTTTGAAGAAGACACATGGAAATAACTCAATGAACTTAAAGAAAATACAGTAATGACCATGGAAATAAGCATTAATGATGGAAATGATGAACACAATCCAGGTTTTGAAAATGGAACTCAATAATGTATAGAAATATTGAAGAGGATTCAAGCTGAAAAAAAAAAAGAGTTGAATAACCCAATAACCCAGCTAGAAAACTCAACAGAAAGATTTACAAGTAGACAGTATCAAGAAGAAGATAGAATACCAGGATTCAACAATAAAATATCTAGACAAAATAAGTGAAAATATAAGTAAATTTTAAAAATATAGAAAAGGAATCTAGAGAAATGTAGGATACTATAAAGTGACCAAACCTTCAAATTTTTGAAATAGGGAGAAGAGTCCTAGGTCAATGTTACAGACCAGACCTTCAATAACATCACAGAAGGAAACTTTCCAAACTAAGGAAAAAGATACCCATGTATCCCACAGAACACTAAATAGACAAGAACAGAAAAGAAAATCCCTGTGCCATATTATGGTTAAGACACTGAGTTATTAAAAACTGCAAGAGAAAAATATGAGTCACATATTAAGGACCCCTCCCCAAGAATAACAGCTTACTCCTTTTAATGGAAACTTTCAAAGTCAGAGGAGCTTGGAGCAATGTATCCCAAGTACTAAATTACTATGACAGCTAACATATACCAATACATCCAGCAAAACTGTCTATGATATAAACAGTCTAAAACAATTTCTACTCAATACACCAAAATGAAAGTAAATACAGAAAGCAATATTTTGGGCTGAAGAGAATAATGAACATAGCATAGCAGAGATGCTGTGAAAAGAACTATAAAACCATTTTATTAAAACACAAAGTGCCACTGAGAAACAAACCACAGCACCACCTGACTGCAATTAAATAATTTTAAATTTGAATGGTGCCAATTCTCCAGTCTAAAGACTGGTGACTGAGTGGATAGAAATCATCCATCTGTCTGTTGGCTATAAGAAACACATGTTTGCTTTGAAGACAGTCACAGCCCTAGAGGAAAAGGATAGATAAAAGCACCGTTATCAAATGGAACCAAGAAGCATCATGTGTTCCTTTCCAAATATCTGGTAAAATAAAACTCAAGATAAAACAAGTCAGAAGAGATACAGAAGTACATATACTTCATTATATAATTAGGGGAACGGTTATCAGAGAAGACATAATTATCCTAGACATATATGCACTAAAATCTGGTGCAACCAATTTCATAAAATAGGTAGTATTTGTTAGTACATTTAAAAAAACGAATTAAAACCAATTAAATAATAGTAGTTAATTTCACTAGTCCACTTTCTCTATTATGTAGGTCTTCTGGATGAAAATAAACAGAAAAATACATGAATCAAATGATCTTACACGTTAGACGAATTTCACAAATAGCTAAAGAACATTCTACCTATACACTAAACAGTACACATTCTAGTCACTAGCAAACAGGAGTTTCTCTAAGAAATGGCCCATCTTGGAATTTAAAAGAAATCTTTACACATTCAGAAAGATTGAAATCACTCTTTATGTCCTATCTGAACACAACGCAAAAAAACTCTTTTGTTGTTGTTTTGAGACTGTTTCTTTGTGTAGCCTTTGCTGTCCCAGACTTACTTTGTAGGCCAGGCTGGCCTCAAACTCACAGAGATCCACACTCCTCTGCCTCCCCAAATGCTGGAAATACAGGTGTACACCACTGGGTCCAGCAAACAACTTCTTAGTAATTAACAAACACATGAAAATTAAACAATCAATTACTAAATTATTTTTTCTTTCAAGGAAGAAATCAAGAAACAACATTTTCCTGGATATAAATAAAAATAGAAACACATACAACAAAACTTCTGGGACATAATGAAATAGTCCTAGTTATACCTAAAACGGTATTAAAAGACCATAAAAGCACAAATAAATAAGACTTAATGATGCATTGCAAAAATAAAAATAAAAAGAACAGAAATAGATCAAATCAAAATCCACTTGATAGTAAGTAATAAAATTAAGAACAGAAATTAATGACATAGAAAAAAATATAAAGGTTTAACAAATCTAAGAGCTTGTTTTTGGAGAAGATAAACAGGTGTGATAGGCCCTTCACCCAGCTTGCAAAAAGCAAGCAAACAAGGAAGAAAGGGAGGATGGAAGTTAGGAAGGAAGGAAAGAAGGAAGGAAGAAAACAAGAATGGCCCAAAATAATGGAATAAGACATGAACATAAAAACTTCACAACAAACACTAAAAAAGTAAGAATACTGTAATGCGAAATTTAAAAAATCTGTACTCCATTAAGTTGGTAAAACTCAAAGAAATGGACTCCCCCACCCCAGATTCATCCAAATCACCAAAAATAAGCCAATAATCAAAATAGACCAATAACAAATAACTAGATACTCTCAAACTCTTTCAAACTAGGGAAAGACATAATCAAGAAAAAAAGTTCAGACTGGTATCTCTGAAGATTTATTTTTTTAAAATAAAATACTTGAAAAACACAAACGTTTCAAAAATATCATAAATAATCATGTTATCTTTATTCCTGAGATTTCGGCATGATTCAGCACACACACACTTCAGTAAATGTGTTTAGCCACATAAACTAACATGAAGACAAAAAAATTTCCCCTATCTTGGGGAGGGCATGTGTGTAGAAGGAGGAGGGAAGGTGGGATTGGGAGGGAAGGAAGGAGGGGTTTATGAGGGATACAAAGTGAATAAAGTGTAATTAATTTAAAAAATTTTAAAAATCTCATGATCATTTCAGTAAATGTAAAAAATATCCTTTGACAATATGGTTTTATGATAAGAGTCATAGAGAAAATGGAGCAATAGGGAGTATAACTCAACAGAATAAAATTTGTACAGGAGAAACTCGTTTGTATAGGAGAACCTTATCCTAAGTGAAGATATCTTGAAACATCCTCACTGAAATCACCAGTTAGACAATGTTTCCCAATATCTCCACTCCTTTTCATTATTGTGCTTGATTTACTAGCTGGAACAGCAAGGTGACAGAGGGTAGTTAAAGGGCTATGAGCAGCAAGATAAGAAGTCAAACTAAGCCGGTTTTCAGATGACATAAGATCATGCATAAGAGATCCTCAAATTGTAGGCAGAAAGTTTCTAGAATCAATATACAAATTCAGCTATGTGGCTGAATACAAAAGCAAGTTGCACAAATCAATCACTTTTCTCTGCACCAAGAACAAACATACAAAGGAAGAGATCGTGGACAGACTCTAGTTAACAATAGCCTCAAAGAAAATAAAACTTGCAGGAGTAAAACCTAACTAAGGAGTTGAAATACCTTTACAGTGAAAATATTAAAGCTCTGAAGAAAGAGATATAGAAAGTGGAAAGATATTCATGCTCATGAGTTTGTACAATTAACATTGTAAAACTCATCACTTTACAAAAGCTATTCACACATTCAGTGCAATCCTAGTCAACACTCCTTTTTATTCTTCACATATATATGTGTGTGTGTATCTCTCTATATATACATATACTACATGTTATATATCTACACACATATGTTAACATGCACTAGAAAAACATGGAGGGGAAAAGAAAATTATGTAATTATCTCATAACCTGAAATATAAAATAATTTGAATTTTTGAAAAAGCAAAAATCATGATTAAAAAGAATAATGCTAGAATTATCATTCCACTACTAGACATTAATTAAAAAACAATATGGCGAAGCAGATACAACAAAAAGCAGAGATGTAGACTAGTGAAACAAAATTATACAAACATGAGTACATGTAACTACAGCCATCTCATAGCTGACATAAACTGAGAGTCTGCTACTTGAGGACTTGCTTTCATGGTAAAAGAAGGCATTATGCAAGCCCTACCAAGTTATGACACCTATTAACCATGGCAACAACCAGTATGGGACAATAAGTGTGCACCAGAGGCACTCATAGTGGTGGTAACCAGCAACTTCTAGTTTGACTTACAACCAGCTCAACAAGAAGGTATTCACACCTGGAGCCAAAAATCCTAGTCAAATTCTTGGAGTTAGTTATCTCAGGGAGATTGGAGATGAACCTACTCCCTAAATGCATTTAAATTATCTGACTGTATACCCACAGATTAGTATATTCATTATTCCTCATTAAGGAAACATCTCTTTGAAACAGATAGATAATTGTTAAAGAAAATTACACCTAAATCAAAATCAAAGTGGTGGAATTTGGCATCTATAATGCAACTCCTGCTCCTAAGGCTCAGGAAAAATTGCTGAAAAGAGGGCAGAGAGATTGTAAGAGCCAGAGGAACAGGGAGTTTGCATTGAGAATGTGCTTCTAGAGATGTCAAAAGCTGCGCCTGCAAAGTGTCACCATCAAAACTGGCTAAAATTGAGCTGAACAAGAACAACAATGCAAATATGGTTGGGATGGGAGGGCAGCCCAGCAGGTCTCAAACTTATACAAGAAAAATAGGTGAAAATCCATTCCCAGTCTGTAGGCTGTTGCTTTGTTCTGATGACAGTGTCCTTTGTTTTACAAAAGGTTTTCAGTTTCCTGAGGTCCATTTATTGTTTATCTTAGAACTTGTGCTGTTGGAGTTCCGTTCAGGTCATTGTCTCCTATGCCAATGAGTTCAAGGTTCTTCCCCACTTTTTCTTCTAACAGGTTTAGTGTGTCTGGTTTTGTGCTGAGGTCTTTGATCTATTTGGACTTTAGTTTTGTGCAGGGTAAAAATATGGATCTATTTGCATTTTCATACATGTAGACATCCAGTTAGACCAGGACCATTTGTTGAGGATGCTGTCTTTTTTTCCATGGTATGGTTTTGGCATCTTTGTCAAAAATTAAGTATCCATAGGTGTGTGGGTTTATTTCTGGGCTTTATGTTCCAGCATTGTATTTCTGTACCAATACCATGCAGTTTTTATTACTATTGCTATAAGTTATAGCTTGATATCAGGGATGAAGATACTTCCAGATGATCTATTGTTGTACAGGAATGTTTTGGAAATTCTGAGTTTTTTGTTTTTCCAAATGAGTTGAGAATTTATCTTTCAAGGTCTGTAAAGAATTGTGTTGGTATTTTGATGAGAATTGCATTGAATCTGTAGATTGCTTTTGGCAGGATGGCCATTTTCACTATGTTTAGCCTACCAATCCATGAGCATGGGAGATCTTTCCATACCCTGATATCTTCTTCAAGTTCTTTCTTCAGAGACTTAAAAGTTTTGTTTTTTTTGTTTTGTTTGTTTGTTTGTTTGTTTGTTTTTCAAACAGGTCTTTCACTTGCTTGGTTAGAGTCACACCAAGGTACTTTGTGTTATTTGTGGCTATTGTGAAGGGTGTAGTTTTCCTAATTTCTTTTTCAGCCCTCTTGTCTTTTCTATAAAGAGGGCTCTGTTTCTTTTTTCTTGAGTTAATTTTTTATCCAGCCACTTTGTTGCCCTATATCTGACAGAGGGCTAATATCCAGAATATGTATATTAAGAAGTTAAAAAGCAAGAAATCAAGTAATCCAATTAAAAAGTGGGGTACAGAGATAAACAGAGAATTCTCTGTAGAGGAATATCGAATGGAAGAGAAATACTTAAAGAATATGCACTTTGGAAATCAATCTGGCTCTCTCTCAGACAATTAAGAATAGTGCTACCTTAAGATATAGCTATACCACTCCTAGGTACATATCCAAAATATGCTCAAGTACACAGCAAGGATATTTGCTCAACAGCTCAATAAAGCTGTTTGTAGCAGCTTTATTCATAATAGTAAGAACCTAGAAACAGTCCAGCTGCCCCTCAGTTGAGGAATGGATACAGAAATTGTAGTACATTTACACAATTGAACACTACTCAGCAATTAAAAACAAGGAAATCATGAAATTTGCAGACAAATGGTGGGAACTTGAAAAGATCATCCTGAGTGAGGTATCCCTGAAACAGAAAGACACAATGGTATACTCACTTATGAGTGGATATTACACATATAATATAGGGTAAACATACTAAAATCTGTACACCCACAGAAGCTAAGCAGGAAGGAAGACCTTGGGTAACATGATCAATCCTCACCCAGAAAGGCAAACAGGATGGAAATTGGAAGAGGGAGAAAACAAGAAAGAGGACAGAAGCCTACCACAAATGCCCTCTGAAATATTGCACCCAGCAGTGTCTTTGGGCCAAGTGCAGGGAATCTTATGAAAGAAGTGGGACATAGAAAGACCTGGAGGGGAGAGGAACTCCACAAGGAGAAGAACAGAACCAAAAAACCTGGGGACAGGGGGCTTTTCTGAGACTGATACTCCAACTAAAGACCATTCATGGAGATAAACTAAAACCCTTGCACAGATGTAGCCCATGATAGTTCAGTGTCCAAGTGGGTTTCCTTAAGTAAGGGGAACAGGGACTGTCTTTGACATGATCCCAGTAACTGGCAACTTAGTCACCTCCCCCTGATGGGGGAGCAGCCTTATCAGGCCACAGAAGAAGACAATGCAGCCAGTCCTGATGAGATTTGATTGGCTAGGGTCAGATGGAAGGGCAGAAGGACTTTCCCTATCAGTGAACTTGGAGAAAGCATGGGAGGATATGTGAGAGGGAAGGTGTAATTGGGAGGAAATGAGGGAAGGGGCCACAGCTGGGTACAAAATGAATAAACTGTAATTAATATAAAAAAGAAAAATAGGCAACTTAGGAATGCTAAGAAAAATTAATATTCCCCCAGCAAGAGACCACAAATTCACTATGGAATACCAAATTATTGGCTCTGAAAAGATACATACATATAACATAAAAAATAACAGGGTGTATATAAGTATTTGGATAAATGGATTAATTTGTATTACATACATACATATGTCTAACAATATACATATATGTGACAAGAATAAATGTACAAAAAGATTCCATAGCTTAAAAAGTAATAAGGAGGAATAGTACATGAGAGACTGGGGGAAGGAAAACAAGAGGGAAATAATGTAATCATATTATAATCAGAAATAATAAAATATATCACTTAAAATAATTAAAGAAGAGGTCAGTATTTGAGAAAGAAAGGGAGGTGTATGGAAGGAGTTGGAGAGGAATAGGGTGGGTAGAAATTTTGCAAATATAGTACCTACTTTTATAATCCTAAAATTTTTAAAGGCAAAAATTAAAACTTGCAGTAAATATGGTGTAGAGATATATCTTTACGATCCATATTTCATTTTCTTTGAATAATGCCATATATAGTATTTGAAAGTAATAAAAAGTCTACCTTGGAAACAGACCAGCCTTATAGTCTGGCTCCTGAGTCCAGATTATGGGCCTGACTGGTCAGTTTTTGTTCAATGTTCAATAAACTTCCATCAATCTCAGTCTGGTGTCCGAGTGGTTCAGTGTCCTGAACCCATAACAAGATCAGAGTTGACACTGAAGAAGTTTCAGAAAGCTAGGTGACAGATTTAAGCATACTTCTTGCTTATACCTAATATAATTTTAATAAATATTCTATTAAATTAATTTTTGTGGAATTTAAAAGAATAATATACAAATATAACGGCTTAAGTCAACTTGACATAAGCTAGAGTCATTGGAGAATATGTCTTGATAAGGTAGGGCTGAAGGCAAGCCTGTAAAACTTTTCTTAATAAGTGATTTTTAGATGTACTTTTTTGGGCTACTGTGGTTGGTTCCTGTATCTACTACCCAAATCCCTTACAAACCCCCAACACTAAGTAGGTGAGAAAGAAGGTTAGAGGAGTAAGGGAGCACGGATCTCTTTAGATTACTTCCTGATGTTCAGGGGTATTGGGTTCTTAAGGGCAATTCCAATCTTCATTGTTAGAACATTCAGCAATCGAGCAAACCAACAAACCACCAACAAAAAATACAGCAGCAGGAAACAGAAGCAGCAGGGACCAACTGCCACAGAACCTCTTTGGGTTCTCCCTTTATACCCTCCCAGAGTCTCCAAAATTAAGTTATCTGGAAAAAAACAAAACAAAAACAAAGAAACAAACAAAAAGCCCCTCCTAAAGCATGAGACAATGAATGAGACACTCTGTGGACAAAAGGAAGCAGCCCCATATACCACATCTGGAATTAAAACAAAAATATATACATATAACATAAATAGGTTTCTAAAGACACCAAAATTCTCACTACAGTGATTGATGTGGGAAGGATTAACCCATTGTGGATGCTGTTATACCAGGACATGTGGTCCAAGACTGTATAAGAAAGCCAGCTGAGCAAGCCTTTTCTTGCCTCTGTGTTAGCTCCTGTGTTACTTTCTGACATGCTTTAATTACTGCCCTGACTCCTGTAAAAGCAAAACAAAACAAAACAAAAACAAAAACAAAAACATTGAGTTGTGAAAGAGTAAGGCACATAAACCCTTTCCCATCCTTGTTGCTTTGGCTATGGTGTTTTACCACAGGAATAGTTACCCTGATTAACACAGTAACAATCAGGAATAACTAGCTATAAAAACCAGCATATTATAACTCAATAATTTAAGAGCAAAACCTTTTTTTGCCGGTAACACTTGTATTTTTAATAACTTTTTTTATTAATTACACTTTATTCACTTTGTATCCCCCCATAGACCCCACCCTTCTCTCCTCCCAGTCCCACCTTCCCTCCCCCTTCCCCACACATGCCCCATCCCAAGTCTACTGATAGGGGAGGTCTTCCTCCCCTTCCTTCTGATCCTAGTCTATCAGCTCTCATCAAGAGTGGCTGCATTGTCTTCCTCTGTGGACTGGTGAGGCTGCTCCCTCATCCAGGTGAGGTGATCAAAGAGCAGGCCAATCAGTTCATGTCAGAGACAGTCCCTGTTCCCATTACTATGGAACCCACATGGACACTGAACTGCCATGGGCTACATCTGTGCAGGGGTTCTAGGTTTTCTCCTTGCATGGTACTTGGTTGGAGTACCAGTCTCAGGAAAGACCCCTGTGCTCAGATTTTTTGGTTCTGTTGCTCTCCTTGTGGAGCGCCTGTCATCTTCCTATCTTACTATTTCCTACATTTTTCGTAAGATTCCATGTACTCTGTCCAACAGTTGGCCATAAATCTCAGCATCTGCTTTGATAGTCTGCATGGCAGAGCCCAAAAACATTTTTTGTGAGGAGGTTTCTTTTATTTATTTTTTATTAATTACAATTTATTCACTTTGTATCCCCCCATAAACCTCTCCTTCCTCCCCTCCCAATCCTACCTTCCCTCCCTCTTCTCCATGCATGCCCCTCCCCAAGTCTACTGATAGGAGAGGTCTTCCTCTCCTTCTTTCTGATCTTAGTTTATCAGCTCTCATCAGGAGTGGCTGCATTGTCTTCCTCTGTGGGCTGGTAAGGTTGCTCCCC
>CM053765.1:43981489-44011545 GCA_028658305.1 Pachyuromys duprasi | reverse complement strand
TGAGCAGGGCACAGGGGTCTTGTAAGAGACGGTTTCTACAATCAAGGACCATGTGTGGTTGTGGACTGGAACCCCCGCACAGATGGGGCCCATGATAACTTGGTGTAGGGCTGAAGACCCTATTCAGGGAAACAGGGACTGTTTCAGTCAAGATCTTGATGGCTGACTCTTTGACCCTCCCCCATACAAGCCTGGGAGTGACAGACTGGCTAGATCCCAGGGGAGGACTTTGCAGCCAGCCCTGAGGAGACAGGATAAGCTGGGGTTGGATGGAAGGGAAGGAAGTCCTCCCCTGTTGGTGGACTTGGAGGGGGCGGGGAAGAAGGAGATGAGGGAGGGAGTGGGAGGGTAGGAGGAAATGGGGGAGGGGGCTACGCCTGGGATTCAAAGTACCTAACCTGTGATTGAGATAAAAATAAATTAATTAAAAAATAAATAAAAATGTACTCCCCCCCCAAAAAAAGAGTCATATTTCAAAAATCCAAGCAATTTAGAATTTATTTTAGGGAATATAGATACTTGTCTGGGATGTGGGCTCTCTGTATTGGCTAGTTTTACGTCAACTTGAGTCAAGATAGAGTGATCAGGGACTCTTTTAAGGAGGAGCCTCAATTGAGCAAGCACCTCCATAAGGGCAGGCTGAATGCCTCTAGAGCGTTTTCTAAATCATTGATTGACAGGGAGGGCCCAGCTCTTTATGGGCGGTGTCACCCCTGGGCTGGTGGTCCTCAGTTCTATAAGAAGACAGGCTGAGCAAGCCAAAAGGAGCAAGCTAGTAGGCAAAGCTCTTCCCTGGTCTCTGCATCAGCTTCTGCCACCAGGTTCCTGCCCTGCTTGAGTTCTTGTCCTGACTTCCTTTGATGATGGGCTGTTACATGGAACGTTAAGTGAAATAAACCTTGTCCGCCACAAAAAAAAAAAAAAAAAAAGCTGAGTAGTATTCCCTTGTGTAAATGTGCCACAATTTCTGTATCCATTCTTCACCTGAGACATTTAGGTTGTTTCCAGATTCAGGCTAATATGAGTAAAGCTGCTATGAACATAGTTGAGCAAATGTCCTTGTTGTATGATGGAGCACCTTTCCGGTATAAGCCCAGGATTGGTATAGCTGGGTATTGAAGTAACGCTTTTTCCAATTTTCTGAGAAAACACCAGATTGATTTCCAAAGTGGTTATACAAGTTTGTACTCCACCAGCAACAGGCAGAGAGCAGGGAGTCTTATGGGAAGGGGAGAGAGGGATAGAAGTATGCAGAATGGTCAGGATCTCCACAAGGAGATCAACAAAGCCAACAAATATGGGACAAGGTGGCCTGCAGAGACCGATACACCAACCAAGGACCATGCATGGTGAAGACCCAGACCCCTTGATTAGATATAGCATATAGGCAACTTAATCTCCATGTGGGTACCCTAGTAAGGGGATCAAGGGCTGTCTCTGACATGAACTCTCCCTGGTGGAGCAGCCTTGCTAGGCCACAAAGGAAGTGAACCCAGGTAGTCCTGAAAAGACTTGATAGGCTCAGGTCAGATGGTAGGGGAGGACTCGCCCTTTCAGTAGACTAGGGGATGGGGAGAGCTGGGGAAGAGGGAGGCAAGGTGGGACCCGGAGGAAATGAGGGAGGGGCCTACAATTGGGATGTAAAGTGAATAAACTGTAAAAACCTAAAAATTACATAAATTAAGAATAAGCTATCTCTTATTCCTTTTAAGATGAAAGCTGTTTCTTGCATTGACATATCTTAAAACAAAATCAGTAAATATTGGGATATTCATATGTTTTAAAGCATGTACATATGCACCATTAAGTACTTTAAAAGAAATAATATTTTATAATGTCACCAGAAAACCTGACATTTTCAGTAGAGTGCATTGATATTTTATAACAATTTAAAATTATTAGCACAGTGTAAGGTAATGTCTTAGACTTTTGATAAAATTTAGAGTAATGATAATTTTATCATTTAGACAATGATAAAATTTAGAGTAATTCTTCTTTAAGGAATATATTATTCTAATGAGTAAAAAAGAGCATCAACTTTCAAGGACATCTGAAATTTGCCTACAAATCAATGTGGAAATGAGTCAGTTATAACTGCACCATTTTTTCACATAAATGTAAATGAACACTATTTTTTAAAATAGTATTTTACTATCCAATTAGTTGCTTTATCTTTATAATAATATATTTAAAGGTAGTGGCTCATATAAGAAAGCAAAACACTGATTTTTGGTGGTGCCTAAAGCATTTTCCATCAATTGTTTCCTGCAGAATAAAAAAAAAATTTAGAGGATTAAATGAACTCATTTACTTCTGACAAGTTTTATTTCAGCTACACAGCTTGTAAAACCACAGGGGAATGTATAGATATTCTATTTGTATCTGATTTACTAAATAATGTGATACCACACAGAAGTAAAGCTGCATTTTAGGTAGATAAATCAATAAAATATAGATTTTTTTGTATTGGAGTGCATCATTTCTGTAATGCGGCTTCTGTTTATTTCAGGAAGATTAAATTTAACATTTTCAAAGCAATGCAGTTTAATATATTTTCAGAAAATAAGTTTTATAGATTTTGAGCCGGTCAAACATGCCACTCACTTTTATATTTAACTACTATGCTTAATCCTTTCACTGTTTTCTCTTTTTTTTTTCTTGTATAAGTGGGCTTCTGGAAGCTCGGAGGCTAATATCAAAGAGAGAATAAATCTCATAGTATTTCTTCCCCTCCATGATTTTGCTGCCTACTGTTATTAGCATTCCTATAATTAGCATTCTTCTAATTTGAAGAATGGGGTTTTAATTATTTTTATAGCCTTGGTAAATATTTTGTAGGGATATATTATCTAATTTAATCTTCCTGTGTTTCTGTAGACATGTGTGCATGTGTGGGTGGGTATGTGTATTCTTCACACCAAATAATAGCCTCTTAAAAATATCATTTTTTAAAATTTTCAAATATCCATTCTTAAATTTCTGCCTTAGTCCACAAAACATAAATATTATATACACTTCTGAAATATTTCTGAACCCCTTACTCATGGAAGGATCTACATGTGAAATTTTTTTGACTCAAATCTGATTGAGCTTCTTAACAATATTCATATTCATAGCATTTCTACATCCTTATTAATAGTTTCTTCATTTCTTGCTCTCAATTAACCTTTATAGTTTCTTTAATGCATAAAACATTGCACTTTCTACAACTTGCATTTTTATCTTACTAATAACATTTTTCATCTCCATCTTTTGATGTCAAATCTAATTATTTTGAGATTACTATCATCTTCTTGTTGTTAAACTACTGTTTTAGAGAATTTATTTTCATTAAACCCTAAAATTTGCCTTCTTATTTTTCAGTACTTAATTCAGTTATGTGCTCTGAACTTAATTCTTCTTGTAAACATTCCTGTCATCTTCAAATCCTTAGCCAAATGATTCTACAAATATTACTAGAATATAATAGAACATTACAAATATTCCTATTTGATTTTATCATGCTGGACTTTTGACATAACTATGCATGTATATGCACACAGAATTTTTTATGTAAGTGTACATAAAAAGAAAATTATACATTATTTAAGTGTGTACAGATATATCATATATACTAAATATGTTTGCATATGCTAAATAATTTTACTAGATTTGAATTTAAATTAGCTGTTTAGATATGAACTGTACTAAAACTTTGAGTTAAAGAGTATTGCCTGGTTTAATTATAACAAACTGTTATTCCACAACACTATAATTAGCTACATTTTACAGACCAAAAATTTCTTTATATCATTGGGTTCACGCGTCTCACCACACACTGTCTCCTCTGAATTTATTTCCTTATGCTTCCTACCCTTCCTTCTTGACATCCTCCTCCAAAATGTCCCATAATTCCCCCTGTCAAGCTAGAAACAGTATACTATATTTCAAACCTTCAAAGCATTTTTTTTCATCTTAGATTCTTCACACACTTATTTATTTCAGAATTTAAGAAGCTTAAGCAAAATCCCCTTCACAGATGCCTCTTATTAGGTGGCTTTATCTAGCACATCATCATGTTAAAACTATACACCACTGATAGTATATCTATTTATTCAGATATTTATACTGCAGTATACGAATTGGATCCAAAGCCTTAGAAGTGCTAGGTAAGCAATCTCTCACTGAATTAATTCTAAGCCTTTATTTAATTTAATTTTAAGTGTGCTTGTTTTTAATTAGTCATTTTAAAATTCCTTACATTTTTGCCTTTGTACATTTTATTGATGCAGGAAAAATAAATCCGCTATACATTTTGGCAAAAACAAGCAGGAAGCAATTGAATATGTTTTCTTCTTTATATCCTTGAGAAAAGTAAGTGTTTGTACCTATCAATCTGGTCATCGATTATGATCAACAAGGGCTACAATGAGCATCACTGATCTCAAGGAAGGTGCTCTACTTCAGCAGACTGGCCATGCTGAAGGCTATATGTACATAATATCTACATAGCCCCAGACTCTTTGGTTTAAAAGAGCTAATTCTATGGTCTTGTGACCTTCTCCTCCTGTGGCTCAAGAAGAAACTCTGGTAACTTGCTATCTTTCTTGAATTTTAGACAGCTGTTCTCTTAGGCAAACCTTTCCACTAAAGTTAGGGTTGTATCAATTACCCAATGCTTTTCCTCTACTTCTTGTCTTTCCTCAACAATCAGTTGTTTTCTAGAAGTGTTCTGTCTGTTCAAATACTTTCTAGAATGAAGACAGAAAGCCCTTCTGCTTTGTCATTCAACCTTTCTTTAGTCTCAATTTCTTTTCCCCCTAATTTTAATTTGTTAAAGCTAGGAAATATCTAAATGTAATTAAAATTTTTGTTCTCCATCTTCAAGTAGGGGTCTGATATTTTCTTTTATGTAAAAATTGAAACCTCTCTACACTGTTCAAGATGAAGATGGTTCAGCAGCTAAAGGGTTTGGATAGGACACCTGGGTCTCTAGCATCTCTAGCCAGATTTAGTGCATTCATACAACAGAACATAAGGATGTCTAGGGTTTTCCAGCATGCTGTTCTCATAAAGCTCTTCTGGGCTGGCTCTGCAGCCACCATTCCTTGCAGACAACAGCTAGCTCTATGTCTATGTTTGTAAGTGGCCCCTATCAGAATGGCTAAAATCCAGACAACTGATAACACCAAACTCTGGAGTGTATTGTGCTATGGAAACTTCTAATAGCTCCTGGTAAAAGTACAAAATGTTATAGCTACATTGAAAAGCAGTTTGGCAGATTATTGAATAGTTAAATATAATGTTAATAGAAATGTAGTTGATGAGGGAAGAGGACAATACTTATCTGTGGGTATTAGGACAAATTTTTAAAATTTTGTTAGAGAGTTTGCTGGTTAAGTAGAGTAGTAGTTATAGGCTCAAATTCAAGATCCATGAACTTACTAGCTTTGGGTGGTTTACTAGGGTTCATGTTTACCTCTTGAGCAGATCTTAAGTCTAATGAAAGCTGTTAGCTACTGCTACTCTTTCACCATACGGCTATCTTGACATGATGGCCATTGCTGCGCTTTATAGGAATCATAGGTAAGACTGTTGATTGCTTCCCTCCTTTGGAAGCTTGCATGGTGCATGCAAGCTAGTCCTCCAATAGGGGACATTCAGGTCAGTTCCAACTCAGTGTCTCTGGATGCTGTGTCTAAAGTGCATTTTGTCTTCAGCAATAAGGATTCACTGTTTATGTCTCGGGAGCAACCAAAGTAAATAGCAATAGCTTATGAGATGGGAGTTTCCTGGACATCATTGACCAATGATTTAAAAGAAGCCTTCTTAAGCTTGATGACCTTATTTTATTTTATTTTTTATTTTTTTGTTAGATAGACGATGGTTATTGAGCAACCTTGTCAGCTCAGATGGAAAATTGTCATTTAAATTACACACACATACACACACACACACACATATCAACTTACATGTATTCATGTGATATAGTTTTTAAGGTAGATAAGCAATAGTATGATTTCTTATGACGTTTTAAGACATTATTGCTGCTATTGTACTCTCCTTCCTTTTTCTGTACTCATCTACATCTCTGCTGTAATTAAATCTCCCATTTTACTAACCAAAACGTTTGTATCTGATATTTATCCTTCTATTATTCCAGCAGTTTCAGTCTCACTGTGGTCTATTTTAGTTATTTGTATACGACAGTTAAACCTGGATATATACTCATATCTGACAATTTGGAAAAAGGAGCTTCATATGAGAGAGAACATGTAACTTACATTCTGGGTGTGGGTTACCTCACTCAATTTTACCTTTCCTAGTTCCATTCATTTACACATACTTACCATTTACCAGGTTCTGATGCCTGTGGTTGGAATTTTTATTAGATCATATTTGGCTCTTTGAGAGATCATTGTCAAACCAAGTGAGAAGATTTCTTCCAAACTATGTATGTATGTTTATATACCAACTATAGTACATTATAGGGTCTTTTTAGGTAGTTAATAGTGTGACTTTTAAAAGACATCCTTTCTTATTTTACTGTCCTCCCTTCCACTCCTTTTTATAACACCCAAGATATAAGAACAACCTAAATGTTCACAAATAAGTTTGTAGGTAAAACATAGTTCACACAAAGGCATAATGAAGCAGTACTCTGACATAAAAATATTCTGTATTTCCTAATGACAAGCTTGAACCTGAAGCATGGTTTTCAGAGAGATACTATTGATTATTTACCCTAAAAACTATAATTCATGAATAAATGTAAGTTGACATGTGTGTGTGTGTAATTTAAATGACAAACAGAAAGATGAATACAGCATAATATCAGTTCTATGGGAAATGTAACATTTATAGGAACATAAAAGAAACCATGTTTTCCAATGCCTGGGAGGTGTTGTGGAGATGTATAATTTGTAAAACTTTCTTCAAAAAATGCTGTTTGATGCAATAAGGATAAGAAACCTAATATATGCTTGTTGGTTACAATTATCAATACTGTAATAAAGAATTAAAACTATGTTAGATCTAAAATTATTGCCATGGGACAGGGACAGAAACATATTCTGATTGATGCTAGTCAGCATAATTATGTTGACTGTTTAGTAAAGTAAATACATTGAAAAGCATTATGCTCTAAATGTTCAAAGTTCTTCCAGTTCTATATCATCAGAGCTGAATAAAGGAAATAATGCAACTATAAAGGCATAAAGGGAACCTGAGAAACAGTGACTCCAAAGGGATCAACAACACTAGGAACAAAGTACTTAGTAAGTTGAACAAGTTATTTGTACAATGAAGTATTTTTGCAGTATAGCTATTATTTTCAGTTAATACTTTTCTTTGGTACAAAATGTACGTTGTCAGTATTTATTGATTCTGTAACCAAAATTTCTTGTACAGACTTTCTAAGCAAACTAATATATCAAAGTGATATTGTCTTGATTAAAAAAAAAGTAAATCCTTGATACATCTTTTGAGAAGATGAAATCTGGATAGAAGAAGCCCATTTTGCAATGCGAGGAGAGGGACTTTCCCAAACACATGCTCTGATAGTTTTATTTGAAGGAGAAAAAGACGTTTGCATGTGTTTCCCAGATTATCACACATAACAGATGAGGATTTGTTGTTGTGCCCATTTTCACAGTGGTGGGGATTGTGCTGCAAGAGAGCACAGATGTTACTCATTGGCAGACAGTTGTTACCTTTTCTGTTTGGGACTCAGAAGATTATCGTCATTCTGGATGTATACCAAACTTCTCTGAGTGTCTGGCATAATTTAGTCAGGCATATAATGCAAATGGGCTTCCTTATAACAAGGTTGCATGTAAAGTGATGGTTAATGTGGTTTGGGATTCCTTCATGAATACATCAAGTTTCCCATGCAGGGAGATGTACTTTTCTTTTTTAATGAATGAAGGCTGCTTGTTAAACAGAAGACCATACACTAGGCAACATTTTTATCTATACTGTATGGTTCCAATAGATGCTAAAATTGGGTTACACTTTATCTGTTGACATTATTATTTTTCTTCCTTTAAAAAAAATCAGCGTTTTAAATTTACATCCCAAAGATGCCCCTTCCCTCTTCTCCTCCCAGTTCCCCTTCCAGTTCTTTCCTCTTTTCCCCTAGAAAAAAGGGAGCCCCCCCCATTAACCCTCCCCAGCACATCAGGCCATAAAATATACACAAAGGTCCTGGTGCAGACCCACGTAGGCCCTGTGCTTGCTGTTTCAGTCTCTGTGAATTCATATGTGCCTTGCTTTGTTGATGCAGATGTCCCTGTCCTGGTATCCTTCAGCTCCTCTAATTTGTACGGATTTTTGCCTCTTCTTCCTTGGTGTTCCCTGAGCTTTGAGGAGAGGATAGAGACATACCACTTATACTCTCTATTAATGTAATATCTGGCTATCAGTCTCTGTATCTGTTCGCATCCATTGCCAAAAGAAGCTCCTCTGATGATGAATGAATAAGGCACCAGTCTATAGGTCTATCAGAATACCATTAGGAGCCATTTTATTGACCTTTTTTAATTTTAGATTAATATTGTTTGGTTTTACCCTAGTCTCTGGGCTATCTAGTCTCTGGTTCTTGTTTAATCAAAGCAGTGTTGGAAATGGGTTCCATCTCATGGAGTAGGCCTTAAGCTATATCACACATTGTTTGGCTACTTTCACAAGTTTTGTGCCACTATTGCCCTAGCATATCCTTCAGGCAGCGCAGATTGTAGGTCAAAGGTTTTGTGGCTGTGTCCTTATTTTTGTTTCTCTTTTGGTAGCCTGCAGAGTACCTTCAAGCACTGAGGACACTAGAATGTAGGGGTAAAGGCTCCATATAAGCACCTGTCAGACTTCTCCATGTTCAATGAGTTGTTTTGGATGTTGTCCTGGGTAATAGGTACCTACTGTCAGTTTACAGAGAGCAACCCACTAGGATATTCATGTTATCTCCTTGGCCAACAACTCAACAGAATGCATCCTGGTCCTACCACTGGAAACCTGGTTTCATAACAACAGATATCCAGCTGAGACTCCATATCTCCTTTTTTTAAGAGACCTTACTAGGATCACTTTCATATATTTTAGGAAGTTTCTACTGCATTAGGCTTCCATATTAGCTATCAAATACTCCTCAGTTTCAGTTGTCTGTTCCATGATTCTCTCCCTTTACCCTATCTTCCTGCCTCCTCCCAGCTGATTCTCCTTTTTCTCATCCACACTGACTTCCTGTCCACCTGTAATATCTAATTTAATTCTGCCTCTCAGGAAGATCCATGTGTCTATGCTAAACATGTCCTCTACACTTAACCCTTCTGGGTCTATAGATTAGAGCTTGGTTATTATTTATTTACCTAATGGCCCATATACAAATATAAATGGATATATATATATATCTTTTTTATATCATATCTTTCTTTTGGGGTCTGGTTTATTTCACCCACAATGATTTCCTTCTAGTCCCATTCATTTGCCTGGAGATTTCATGATCTAATTTTTTTCTTTTTTTTTTTTCCTTTTTTAAAATTTTTTCAGGAAAAAGAATCACATACATTTTATCCATAATAAGTTGACTGGAGAATTTTCTCTAAATCCACAGGGAAAGGAATAATAAGTTGCATAAAATCTTGTACAGACTGACTAGATTTGGTGACAGAACATGTGGAAAACAGCTTGGGACTTGAATGCATATATATGCATAGTCAGAATTTTAGCCTCAAACTTGTTTGAGTAAGAGAAAATAATAAGAAAAAGAATTACTTTAGTTTTGCAGGTTCTTTTTTAATTTTCTAATTAATTTTTTATAATTATAATTTATTTACTTTGTCTACAACCCCTCCATTGTCCCCTCCCAACCCCGCTCTCCCTACCTCTTCTCCTTCCTTGCCCCTCCCCCAGTCCACTAATAGGAGAGAACCTCCTTCATTTCCCTCTGACCCTAGTCTATCAGGGCTCATATGATCTCATTTTTAAATAGCTGAGTAATGTTCCATTCTGTAAATATACCACATTTTTTGTTCATTCTTTTGTTGAGGAACATCTAAGTTGTTTTCAGTTCCTGGCCATTATGAATAAAGCAGCAATGAATATGGTTGAGCAAGTATCCTTGTGGTAGGATGACATGTCTTTGGAGTATATGCCTGAAAGTGTTAGAATTGGGTCTTGAGGTAGAGGGATACCAAACCTTCTGAGGAAATACCACACTAATTTTCATAGTGGCTGTATAAGTTTGGACTCATCCACCAACAATGGAAGAGTGATCCCCTTATGCCACATCCATGTCAATATGAGCTGTCACTTGTGCTACTGATTATACCCATTCTGAAAGGTGTGAAGTGGAACCTCATTTAGAGTTTCCCCTCTTCCTACTCCTCCTGATACCCCTTACCTCCCCTCCCATCTGGATCCTCATCTTTCCTGTTTCTTATTAAAATACAAACAGGCACCTAAAAATACTAATAATATAAGATTAATAACAGCAAACAAATCAGAATATGATAAAAAAAGAACAGGACAAAGCTTTAAAGAAAAAGCACAAGAAACACATGTAGATAAAATGATAGCACACATGCTAATGCATTCGGATGTGAAACAGAACAGTACAAAACAAATACTCCTCCCCAACCTAGAAGCTGTAATGTAACCTCCAAAGTTTAATTTGAATTTATTCTGTGTTGTCCATCCACTGCTGGGCACAGGGCTTACCCTTAAAAGTGGTTTGTTTCCTCAGTGAGACTCCCTTTCTTCTGCAAGTGGCTGCAATTGAAGACAGCTTCTGCAATTGTGTGTGTTTTTCCTTTCAGTTCTAAAGCCCCTTTTGTTGCAATCCCATGCAGGCTCTGTGCATGCCTGGTGTTTCTGTAAGTGCAAATGTGCACCAGCCCTGTTGTGGCTAGCGAACATTTATTTCTTGCTGTTGTCCATTCCTTCTGGCATTTACACCTCTTCTGTCTTCTATTTTGCCAAGTTCACTAAATACTAATGGGAGGGATTTGATGGAGACATCCTATTTACAGCTGACTGTTTCAAGGTATCTCACTCTCTGGGTATTGTCTGGGTGTAGGTCTCTGTATTTGGTCCCATCTGCTGAGGGAGGAAGCTTCTATGGTGATGGCAGAGCAAGGCACTAATCTATGAACACAGCAGAATGTCAGTCACTGTGTTGCTGTGTTCTGTTAACAGAACAATAGTATATGCTTTCCCTTTATGTCTCTAGGCTAATTACTCTCAGGCCCCTGACAACCCAGGAAGCACTGGGCATGGCTTTCACCTACTGGAGTGGTCTATAACTAATATTAGATACTGAGTGTTTACTCCAAAAATGTTTGTGTTGCTGTTGTACCAGTGTATCTTGCAGGCAGGTCATTCCTGTAGATTAGAAGGTTTATATCTGGGTTGCTGTTTATCTTTCCCCTTATTTAGTATGACAGTTCCTGCAAGTACCATGAATATTAGTCCATAGGGATGAAGGATCTAGAGTCATCAGTTCTATATTTCCAGGTTCAGTGACTTGTTTAGTTCTTATCTTTAGCAGTAAGGCCTTACCTCCAATTTGCGAAGAGCAACAAACAGTCTTGGAAATAGCCCAAGTTGTTTGCAGGGACCCATGGGATTCTTTTGGCCAAAAACTTAATAATATCCAATCCATTTGCAGTACTGGAAGCTTCATTTGGTGAAAGAAGATGTCATTTTTTTCTCTGCTTCCCAAGTTATTTGGCAATTTAATTTAGATCACCTTCATTTACGTTTATGAAACCTAATACAGTAGTATTAAATACTATCTTAAAGTATATGACCCCTAAAATGACCCTTTGTTTTAGAAGCTTTTCTTCTCATTCTCTACTTCCCCATTATCCTCCCTCTTCCTTCCTGATTTATCCTCTCATTCCAGTCCTTCAAACCCTATCCATCTACACCTATCTATTCTATTTCCCCTTTCTGAGGAGATCCCTTTCTCCACACTAGTCCCAGATTCTGTATGTGACATTTGTGATTACATGGATTCTTCGCTTCCTGATCAATGACCTAACAGCTAACATCCACATATATGTAAATATCTATGATAATTTGTCTTTCTCTGCTTGAATTATATCACTTAGGATAATTCATTCTAGATCCACCCATTTATCTTTAAGTTTCATTTTTTTAATGGCTGAGTAATATTACATTGTACAAATGTAAAACTTCTTTTTAATATTTTCACCTGTTGATGTACAACTTGTGTATTTTCCATCTTCTGGCTATTACAGGTAGAACAGCAAGAAATGAACATAGTTGAGCAAGTGTTTTTGTAGTAGGATGAAGTATCCTTTATGTATGTGCTCAAGAGTACAGCTGGACCTTAAAGTAGATTGATCTTCATCTTCCTGAGCAACTATCACACTGATTTCCATAGCAGCCATACAAGTTTGCACTCCCATCACCAATGGATAAGTGTTCCACTTACTTCACATCCTCACCAGTATGAGCTGCCATTTGTTTTACTGATCTTAGCCATTCTAGCAAAGATAAAAATTTTTATTTGCTTTTTCTTGATGACTAAAGATGTTGAACATTTCTTTACATGTTTCTCATTCCTTTGTGTTTCCTGTTTTGACACACTTCAGTTTTGATAGGTATCCCCTTTTAAACTGGGTTATTTGTTTCCTTCAAACCTAGTTTCTCGAGTTCTTTACATTCTTTGAATATTAGCCTTCTCTTGTCTGTGTAGTTGGTAAAATTCTTTCTCGGTTTTATAGCCTGCCACTTCATCCAAATGATTGTGTCCTTTGACATACAGAAACTTCTCAGTTTTTATGAGGTACCATTTATAAATTTTTGTCCTTATTGCCTGTGCTATTGATGTTCTGTTTGGAAAGTTGTTTCCTGTGCCAATGCATTCGAGATTATTGCCCATTTTCTCTTCTGTCAAGTTCAGTGCATTTGGATTTATGCTGAAATCTTTGATCCACTTGGACTTAAGTTTTATATAGGGTGATGAATATGGATCCATTTGTATTTTTCTATACTCTATCATCCATTTTGAGTAATACAATTTGTTGAAGATGCTATCTTTTTCTAGTGCATATTTCTGGCATTTTTATAAGAAATCAACTGCCCTTAGGTGTGTGGACTTATTTCTGGGCCTTCAGTTTGATTCTGTTGATCAGTGTGTCTGTTCTTCTGCCAATACCATGCTTTTAAAAAAATTACTATAGCTTTGTTGCACATCTTGAAATCAGGAATACTGATACATTCAGCAGCTCTTTTATCTTTCAGGAGTGTTTTAGCTATTCTTGGTTATTTTTCTGTTTTCTGTTTGGTTACTTAGTTGTTGTTGTTTGTTGAAAATTGTCCTTTAGAGATGTGTGAAAAATTGTCTTGGAATTTTGAGGTGTATTTCACTTGCTCAGTAGATTGCTTTTTGTAGGACTAGCAATTTTACTATAGTAATTCTACTGAAATGAGCATGGGAGGTCTTTCCATCTTCTGATATCTTCTTCAATTTCTTTCTTCAGGGTCTCTAATATTTTATTTTACAAGTCTTTCACACTTACTTGTTTACTGCAACTCTGAGATATTTTATATTTTTTGAGGCTATGTGAAGATGTTATTTCCCTGATTTATTTTATGTTCTCATTTGTTTATTTAATTTACATCCTTGTAATGCCTTCGCTCGTTTCCTCCCAAACCCACTCTCTCTCCCCCTGCCCATTTCCCTTTTTCTCAGAAAAGGGGAGCTCCCTGTCCCATCCATTCCAGCTCATCAAGTTGCATCAGGACTGAAAGTGTCTTCTTTCCCTGTGGCCTGTCAAGGCAGTCCCTCTAAGGGAAAGTGATAAAAAAAAAGTTAGCAAGTAAGTCCCTGTCAGAGGATCCATTTGAAGCCTAAGCTGTCCATCTGTTACATATTTGTAGGGGACCTATGTCCATTTCATTCATGGTCCTTAGTTGATGCTTCAGTCTCAGCAAACACATCTAGCCCTGACTAGTTGGCTCTATTTTTTTTTTTTTGGTGCTCCTGTTATATCTGCATCCTTTTCTCTTTCTTCCCACTATTTCCCAAGACTCCCTATGCATCTACTGATATTGGCTATGAGTCTCAGGATCCATTTGGAGACTGCTAGGAAGAGCCTCTTAGAGGACAATTCTGACAGGCTCCTATCCAAAGGCTTAGCAGAGCATCATTTATAGTGTCAGGGCTTGGCATTCTCTGATAGGGTGGGCATTTGCAAGAAATAAAGACAGTATAGGTTTTCTAGTATTCAATGAAAATGATGGCAAAACATACCCAAACTTAAGGGACACAATGAAAACAGTGCAAAAAGGAAAGTTTATAGCACTATGCATCTTCATAAAGAAATTTGAGAGATCCCATACTAGTAACCTAGGGACTCACCTGAAAGCTCTAGAGGAGATGGAAGCAGACACACCAAAGAGGAGTAGAGGACAGGAAATAATTAAACTTGCTCTGAAATCAATAAATTGAAAACAAAGAGAATGATACAGAGAATCAAAGAAGCCAAGGGCTGGTTCTTTGAGAAAATCAACAAGATAGACAAACCCTTAGCCAAACTAACTAAAAAATAGAGTAAGAGTATCCAAATTAACAAAATCAGAAACAAAAAGGGGGACATAACAACATACTCTGAGGAAATCCAAACAATCATTGGGTCTTACTTCAAAGCCTGTATGCCACAACATTGGAAAATCTAAAAGAAATGGACTGTTTTCTGGAAAGATTTCAGCTACCAAAGATAAATCAAGATCAGGCAAACAGTTTAAAAAGTCCTATAACCCCTAAGGAAATAAAAGCAGTCTCCTTTATGAAAAGTTTTGCTCTGCCTCATGTTGAAGTTTTCTGCAAATGGGAAGCTGAGACACACATGTACTATAAGTTTAAATTATTTGGATACTGGAGGAAAAAAAGTAGGAAGAATAACCAGAGAGGGATTTAAAAACTGGGTTATATTATTCAGTTGTGCCACTCTGAGCACAGTGAAGTTACCTCCCTGAGGGTGTTCTGGTCCCTTTCCTGGAGTATTTGCCTGTAGGTGGAAAATCTGAAATATTTATGCACGATTCCATTTTCCTTTGGCCAAGCTTTACCTGGAGGAGGTGTTGGATGTTTTGCCCTCTGGTCTGCACTTTCATGTAGCCTGAATCATCAAAACAGTCTATGGGAGAAAAACAAGTTACCTTGGCCTGCATTGTGGAGCCATTTCTAAGTGCAAACTGATGCTGGGTTGGCAAGGAACTGTTCATTTTAAATGAGGCTAAACTGAAAAGCGAATGCATGTGAAGGTGCTTTGGGGTTTCTTTCTTTTTTCTTCCTTTCTTCTTTTTGACAGAAAACCGAAGAAAAGTATTCAATACAAGAATGCAGATAATATTGCAAACTTAAGTCCTTCTTGACAAATTTTATGGATGAAGTTCATGTTAGTATCTGGAAAAGGTAACTATAAAAATGGGAAATAGATAAATAGTGATATAATATTAAAACTAATGTAAGAACATGGAAAAGAAGAGTATGAAAGCTGAGTATCTTTTAAAAATAGCAAAATCAAGTTAAAGTTAGGAGTCAAGAAAAGGTACTTAAATTTAGTTAGATATATTGTGGAAACCAAATTAAGAGAACGGGGAACCAAAAAGAGTTATAGGAATTTAGAAAAACAAAACAAAACAAAAGTTAAAAGCCTTGTACCACAGAACTTAAAACTGAACTATATAGGAAAAGGATCAGAGTAGATAGATATTAATGTGGTAGAATTCTGAGGAAACACTTCCATTCCACTCACGAATATACATGAAGTCTGCTTTTACATTGAAAAGAGAAATTCTCAGGAGGCTCAATAAAGAAAAAATTCCAGAAACCTAAAGTTCTCTCAGACATTATTGCAATTGGTTAAAATTGAAAGCAACCGTTGTAGGCTTAGATTTTTCATTAAACCTACATTATTTAGAGTTCTTGAGTACCTTCACATTCCTTCCAACCACACCCTGTGACTCCCTCTCACAACCTTAGGAGGGAGATTATTAGGATACCAGCGGTCCTGTCCAAAGTACAAGAAGTAGCAACATAAAGTCAGTGAAAGCCACAGGGTTCAGTTGGATTACGTGGAGAAGCTCTCTGAAAAGCAGTGTCAATTGAAAGAGCAATGTCTCACTGTGGTTTGGCCTCTGAATATGCCCTTTACTCAGAGTCCACACATAACTGTTCTCAGCTGGCAGAAGTCATAGCCCTCAAGTAGAGAGCTTGTAGAAAAACATCACAGGAAGGCTTTCTGTGATTTTTTTTTTTGAGTTGATTTTGTATCCAGCCACTTTGCTGAAGGTGTTTCTCAGCTGAAGGAGTTCTCTGGTTGAATTTTGGGGGTCGCTCACTATCACATCATCTGTGAATAGTGAAACTTTGACCTCTTCTTTTCTAATTTGTATCCCCTTGATGTCCTTTAGTTGTCTTATTGCTTTAGCTAGGACTTCAAGTACTATGTTGAAGAGATATGGAGAGTGGGCAGCCTTGCCTTGTCCCTGATTTCAGTGGGATTGATTTAAGTTTCTCTGCATTTAGTTTGATGTTGGCTATAGACTTACTGTATATTACCTTTACTATGTTTAGGTGTATGCCTTGTATCCCCGATCTCTCGAAGACTTTAAACATGAATGGGTGTTGGATTTTGTCAAATGCCTTTTCCACTTCTAAGGAGAAGATCATGTAGTTTTTCTCCTTCAGTTTGTTTATATGGTGGATTACATTGATGGATTTCTGTGTATTGATCTACCTCGGCATGCCTGTGATGAAGCCTACTTGGTCATGGTTGATGACATCTTTTATGTATTTTTGGATTCAGTTTGCCAGTATTTCATTTGGTATTTTTGCATCAATGTTCAAAAGAAAGACAGGTCTGAAGTTCTCTTTTTTTGTTGGATATTTGTGTGGTTTAGGTATCAACATGACTGTGGCTTCATAGAATGAGTTTGGTAATGTTCCTTCTCTTTCTATTTTGTAGAATAGTTTGAAGAGAATTGGAGTTAGCACTTCTTTGAAGGTCTGGTAGAATTCTGCATTGAATCCATCTGGCCCAGGGGTTGTTTTGGAAGGGGGAGTTAATATGACCTGGAGATGACAGGAGCTCCACAAGAACCAAATATATCTGGGCACAGGGGCCTTTTATGAGACTCTTTCTCCAACCAAGGACCATGTATGGATATAACCTAGAACCTCTGCTCTGATGTAGCCTAAGACAGCTCAGTATCCAAGTGGCTACCCTAGTGAAGGGAACAGGGACTACTTCTGACATAAACTCAATGGTGGGCTCTTTAAACCGCCCCCTCCCCCTGAGGGAGGAGCAGCCCTGTTGGCCACAGAGGAGGACTTTGTAGCCAGCCCTAAAGATATCTGATAAACCAGGTCAGAGTAAAGGGGAGGAGGTTCTTTCCTATCAGTGGACTTGGAAAGGGGCAGGGAGGAGATGAGGCAGGGAGGGCAGGATTGGGAAGGAATGAGGGAGCGGGATATAGCTGGGACACAAAGTTAATAAACTGTAACTAATATTAAAAAATAAAAAATTAAAATAAAAAAGCATCATGTACCCTCTCACTACTCAGCCTGTGCAAAGCATCATGTGCCCGACTTGCAGCAAAACATCACATTATAAAACTCAGTCTTTAAGGCAACCACAATTTCTACTTCAAACCATTTTAATAGGCCTTGCTCTACCAAATGTGTGTACTGAAGAAATAAGGAAGACTAGATTCTGAGAGTGGAACGTAATGCTTAAGAAAATAGTGCAATGGTCCATAGTGATACTCAAAACAAGATTAGAGAACTGTATAAGTAAGTTAAATCACTACAATATTTAGGACTATGAAAAATATCAATAGATTTTTTCTTTCATTTATTTATTGATAATAATTACAGTTGATTCACTTCGTATTCCAGCTGTGGCCTCCTCACAACTCCACCATACCTCCCTCATGTCCTCTCACACCCCTCCCCAAGTACACTAATAGAGGAGGTCCTCCTTTAATTTCCTCTGACTCTAGCCTATCAGGTCTCATCAGGCTTGGTTGCATTGTCTTCCTTTGGAGCCTGGTAAATCTGCTCCAAACTCAGGGAGAGGTGATCAAAGAGCAAGCCACTGAGTTCATGTCAGAGATAGTCCCTATTCCCATGAATAGGGAACCCACTTGGAAACTGAGCATACATGGGATATATCTGTGCAGGGGTTCTAGATTATCTCCATGCATGGTCCTTGATTGGAGTGTCAGTCTCAGAAAATATCCGTTTGCCGACAATTTTTGGTTCCGTTGCTCTCCTGACCTCTCCAGGTATATCTATCTCCCCCTTCTTTCATAAGATTCCTTGCACTCTGCTCAAAGATTGGCTATGAGTTTCATCATCTGCTTTGATACCCTGCTGTGTAGAGTCTTTCAGAGCCCCTCTGTGGTAGGTTCCTGTCTTGTTCCTCTTCCAATGTCCTTGCTTTTGCCTTTCTGAATGAGGATTGAGCATCTTACCCAGGGTCTTCCTTCTTGCTTAGCTTCTTTAAGTGTGCAGATTTTAGTGTGTTTATCCAATATTATATGTCTAATATCCACTTTTAAGTGAGTATATACCATGTGTGTCTTTCTGCTTCTGAGATACCTCACTCAGGACGATCTTTTCTAAATCCCAGCATGTGCCTCTAAATTGCATGATTTCCTTGTTTTTAATTCTTGAGTAGTATTCCATTGTGTAAATGTGCCAAAATTTCTGTATCCATTTTTCAGTTGAGGGACTTCTGGGTTGTTTCCAGATTCTGGCCATTACAAATAGAGCTGCTACAGACAAGGTTGAGCAAATGTTCTTTTTGTATACTTGAGCATCTTTTGGATACATGCCTAGGAATGGTATAGGTGGATCTTGAGGAAGCACTCTTTCTAAATGTCTGAGAAAGTGACACATTGATTTCAAAAGTGGATGGACATGTTTATATTCCCACCAACAATGGAGGAGGGCTCCCCTTTATCAACATCCTCTCCAGCATGTATTGTCAATTGAGTATTTGATCTTAGCCATTCCGAGGGGTGTAAGGTGAAATCTCAGGGTTGTGTTGATTTGCATTTTTCTGGTAAGGATTTTGAGCATTTCTTTAAGTGTTTCTCTGCCATTCCATATTCCTCTGCTGAGAAATCTGTTTAGTTTTGTACCCCATTTTTTAATTGGATTACTTGATTTGTTGCTGTTTAACTTCTTGAATTCTTTATACATTCTGGATATTGGCCCTCTGTCACACAGAGTGTTGGGGAAGATTCTTTCCCAGTCTGTAGGCTGTCTTCTTATTCTGATGACAGTGTCCTTTGCTTTACAGAAGCTTTTCAGTTTTATGAGGTCCCATTTGTTGATTGTTGATATTAGAGCCTGTGCTGTTAATGATCTATTCAGGAAGTTGCTACTTGTGCCAACGAGTTCAAGGCTCTTCTCCACTTTTTCTTCTAACTGGTTTAATGTGTCTGGTTTTATGTTGAAGTCTTTGATCCACTTGGACTTTAGTTTTGTGCAGGGTGATAAATATAGATCTTTTTGCATTTTTCTACATGTAGACATCCAGTTAGACTAGCACCAGCACCATTTGTTGAAGATGCTGTCTTTTTTTCCAATGTATGGTTTGGATTATTTGTCAAAACTCAAGTATCCATAGGTGTGTGAGTTTATTTCTGGGTCTTCTATTTGATTCTATTGATGCACCATTCTGTTTCTATGCCAGTTCCATGCAGTTTTTATTATTATTGTTCTGTAGTACAGCTTGAGATCAGGGATGGAGAAACCTCCATATAATCTGTTTTTGTACAGAAATGTTTTAGCACCTCTGTTGTTGTTGTTGTTTTTCCATATGAAATTGAGAATTGTTCTATCAAGTTCTGTAAATAAATGTGTCAGAATACTGATGGGAATCACATTGAATCTGTACATTGCGTTTGGCAGGATGATCATTTTTACTATGTGTTTCCTACAGATCTATGAGCACGGGAGATCTTTCAATCTTCTGATATTTTCTTTTTTCAGAGACTTGAAGTTTGTTTCATACAGGTCTTTCGCTTGATTGGTTAGAGTCACACCAAGGTGCTTTATGTTGTTTGTGGCTATTGTGAAGAGTGTAGTTTCCCTAATTTCTATCTCAACCCTTTTCCCCTTTGTATTTCATATAAAGGAGGGCTACATTTTTTTTAGTTAATATTGTATCCAGCCACTGTGCTGAAGGTGTTATGTATACCATTATGTCATCTGTGAATAGTAATACTTTAAATTCTTCCTTTCCATTTTGTATTCCGTTGATCTCCTTTAGCTGTCTTATTGCTCTAGCTAGGACTTCAAGTATTATGTTGAAGAGATATGGAGAGAGTGAGCAGCCTTGTCTTGTCCTTGATTTCAGTAGGATTGATTTAAGTTTCTCTGCATTTAGTTTGATGTTGGCTATAGGTTTGCTGTAGATTGTCTTTGCTATGCTTAAGTAAGTGCTTTGTATCCTTGATCTCTCCAAGGGTGTTGAATGGGTGTTAGATTTTTGTCAAATGCTTTTTGGCATCTAAGGAGATTATCATGTAGCTTTTCTCCTTCAGTTTGTTATATGGTGAATTATATTGCTGGATTTCTGTGTATTGATCTACCTAGGCATGCCTGGGATAAAGCCTACTTGGTCATGGTTGATGATATCTTTTATGTGTTTTTAGATTCAGTTTGCAAGTATTTTATTGAGTATTTTTGTATCAATGTTCATAAAAGAAATAGGTCTGAAGTTCTTTTTTTCTTGGGTCTTTGTGAGGGCTAGGTACCAAGGTGACTGTGGCTTCATAGAATGAGTTTGGTAATGTTCCTTCTGTTTCTATTTTGTGGAATAGTTTGAGGAGAATTGGAGTTAGCACTTCTTTGATGGTCTGGCAGAATTCTGTGCTGAAACCATCTGGCCTTGGACATTTTTTGCCTGAGAGACTTCTGATGACTGCTTCTATTTCCTTGGAGGATATAGACCTATTAATTCCATTACCCTGATCTTGATTTAATTTTGGTAAATTGAATCTATCAAGAAAAAAATGTCCACTTTATTTAGATTTTTCAAATTTTGTGGCATATAGGCTTTTGTAGTAAGACCTAAATATTATTTGAATTTCTTAGTGTCTATTGTTATGTCCCCTTTTCATTTCTGATTTTGCTGATTTAGATAGTTTCTCTCTGCCTTTTAGTGAGTTTGGCTAAAAGTTTGTCTATCTTGTTGATTTTCTCAAAGAACTGATTTTCTCAGTCATTCTTTGAATTGTTTTCTTTGTTTCTAAATCACTGACTCCAGCTATGTGTTTGACTATTTTCAATTGTCTACTCCTCGGCTGTGTCTATTTCTTCTTTTTCTAGGGCTTTTAGGTGTGCCATTAAGGTGCTTGTATGAGGTGTCTCAAACTTCTTTCTGGAGGCACATAGATCTTTCCTCTCACCCCTGCTTTCATTGTGTCCTGTAACTTTCAGTAAGTTGTGCCTTCATTTTCATAGAATTTTAGGAAGTCTCTAATTTCTTTTTTCATTTCTTCCCTGATCAAGCTGTCACTGAGTAGAGAGTTGTTTAGTTTACATGTGTATGTAGGCTTTTTGTTACTTCTGTTTTTGAGGTCTAGTTTTAGACCCTGTTGCCCTGAATAGGATACAAGGGGGTTATTTCAGTCTTCTTGTATTTGTTGAAGCTTACTTTCTGCCCGACTATATATATATGGTCAGTTTTTGAAAAGGTTCCTTGAGGTGCTGAAAGAAGGTATACTCTTCTGAGTTTGGGTGAAAACTCCATAGACATCTATTAGGTTCATTTGATTTAGGACCTCTGTAAGTGTCCTTACTTTCCTATTAAGATTCTGTCTAGATAATCTATCCCTTGGTGAGAGTGGAGTGTTGATCTCTCCCACTCTTAAAGTGTTCATATCAATGTAAGATTTAAGCTTTAATAATGTTTCATTACAAATGCAAGTGCTCTTGTTTTGGGGGCATAGATGTTCTGGACTGTGATGTGGTCCTGGTGGATTTTTCTTTTATGAGAATGAAATGCCCCTCCTTATCTTTTTTCATTAATTTTGGTTCAAAGCGTGTTTTAATAGATATTAGGATAGCTACTCCAACATGTTTTCTAGGTCCATTTGCTTGAAAAACATTTTTCTAGCCCTTTACTCTGAGGTAGTATTTATCTTTGTTGTAGAGGTGTTTCTTGGATGAAGCAGTATGTTGGATCCTATTTCTGCAAACATTTTCTTAGTCTGTCTTTTTATTGGAGAGTTAAGGCTGTTGATGTTAATAGAGAATAGTGACCAATGCATGCTAATTCCTTTTATTGTGGAGTTAGTGATGTTACTATGTTTCTATTGTTGTTTTCCATTAATTATGTTTTTGTGTGTGGAGTTATCTACATCCTGTTTTCTTGGGTGTAGTTAATTACATTAGATTTGAGTTCTCCTTCTAATATCTTCTGTAGGGCTGGGTTACTGTGTAGATATTGTTTAAGTTTAGTTTTGTCCTGGAATATTTTATTTTTCCATCTGTGCTGATTGAAAATTTTGCTGGGTATGGTAGTCTGGGTTGGCATCTGTGGTCTCTTAGAGTCTGCATGACATCTACCCAGGCCACGTTGGCTTTCAGAGTTACTGTTGAGAAGTCTGGTGTGATTCTGATAAATCTACCTTTATGTGTTACTTGGCCTTTTTCCCTTGCTGCTTTTAATATTTTTTTCCTTTGTTCTGTGATGTGAGGAGTTTCTTTTCTTGTCTAGTCTAGTTGGTGTTCTAAAGACCTCTTGTATATTTATGGACATCTCTTTAAGTTGGGAAGATTTTCTTCTATGATATTCTTGAAAATATTTACTGGACCTTGGAGCCTGTAACCTTCTTTTTTCATTTATTCATATTATTCTTAGATTTTGTCTTTTCATGGCATTCTTGAGTTCTCGGGTGTCTTGTGTTTAGAACTTTTTGTGATTTCACTTCTTATTTGAGATATATATCATTTTCTGCAATTGCATCTTCAGTGTCTGTGGTTCTCTCTTCTGTTTCTTTTATTCTGTTGGTGATGCTTACTTTTGTGGTGCCTGATCTTTTCTCTATTTCTCCTGCTTCAGGATTGTCTCTGTGTTTTCTTTAATGATTCTAATTCTGTTTTCATGTCTTACACCATTTCTTTCATCTGTTTAATATGGATTCCCATCTTTCTATGATGGTCTCTATTTTTTTGTTCATTTCCTCTCTATGTGCCTCTACTTGTACCTTTACCTGTGCCTCTATTTCTTTGGCTGTATTTGCCTGTATTTCTTTGAGAGCTTTGTTCGTTTTTTCTCTCTATTCCTCCACTTGAGCCTAAATTCTTTTGGCTGAATTTTCCTATATTTCTTTGAGAGCTTTGTTTATATCCTCTTTATGTGCTTCTAATAACTGGGGAAGCACATAATAATAATTTGAGAACATTTTCCGGTGTCTCAATAAATTAAAATATCCTTTGATTTTTGGGGGTTTTCTTATGAAGCCATGGTGTCCTGTTTTTTATTGAATGTCTTCTTATGCTGATCTCTAGCCATCTGCTGTCTTGTACCCTTTGTGCTTGTTTCCTGGATTCAGAACTTCAAACTGGGTCCTCTGTCTCTGGCATCTGGAGTATTCTTCAGGAAGATGAGAGAGGTTCACCAGTTAGAGAGTAGATGTTGTTCTTTCAGCTTTAGCTAAGGGAGGAAGTTCAAAGGCACAGCCATGTAAGCATTGGAGTGTGCGTGGAAGTGTGCCTTGAAGGCCAGGGTGCTAGAGCATGTATAAGCCTGGAAGGGTGGAACATCAGTGCAGGAGGGGTTGTTGGTGATGTTTGTGGGCACAATGCTTGGTTTAGTTAGTATGTACTAAAACATACTATTTTTAGTTGGTATGTACTAAAACATACTAACTAAACCAAGCAACCTAATTTATTGCCAGAAATATTGGAAAGTTGCTATTGTGTGCTTGTGTGTTTCCTGGTGGAACAGAACATTAGTACTTATTCCAAGACATAACCTATAGTGTGTCCTTGCCCAGAAGCTAACTATTAAGAATTAGTTGAATAAAATTTAATTGTTCTAAAAAATAATTAAATTGGGCCACTTTTAAATATCAGAATGATCATCATGTTAGATGTCAAAATAATTAAGCCAACTTTCCAAATAAAAATTTAAATACAAGGCAGTAAAACCAAATGCCACATATGAATATTGATTCAATCCTGTTTGCAAAACACAGACATAAAAGCATGCATTTTAGCAGGACCTGAGACCTTTGAAGTTGTCATCATTGTTGCACTGATGTTAAACACATTAGTTTTATTTGTATATATGGAATATATATTATAGTCAAGTGGGATGGTATCTATATTTTTATGGATTATACATGAGTATCAAGGAGTAAAATGTCATGGATTTGATGACTTTAAAGTTCTATCAAAAATAGTATGTGCATGTATGATGTCTGTGTGTATGTTTGTCTGTATAGATAGACTAACACAAAGAATAGAAAACACATAAGAGTTAAGAATTACTAAATATAATTATAATAGGTAATGTCATTTATTATATTATCTTTCATAATTGGGATATTTGGAATAATAGGGAAATTGTTGAGAATACATCAGTGAGTAATTTGATACAAATAGCATTGTTAATATCCTCACATCTTTGTGTAGTAGTATTACATTCTGAAACATACTGTTTTTCTGTGGTGAGGATAGATAACGAAATGCTCTCAACACTGAATGTACTTTGAACATGGTAGGAGTTTATCTATTCATAAAAGTTAACTCCTATTTGAAAGAGCAGGAACTAAATAAATCCAATCATTGGCAAAACTGAAAGAATTATTGTCTTTAATTCCTTAGTTGTATTATTCCTAAAATATTTTATTATCTACCTTTTTGTTTTTGAGAAATACATTAAAATCTTATCATTTCTTGTGTGTTTATGAATTTATTAAATTTATCATTTATATATTATATTTTGAAGCCACTATAAGCCAGAACATGATATTAGATATATATTTTTTTTTGTATGAGCTACTGTCATGTGGAATCTTTCTAGTGTCTTTCTCCAAGCTTCTTACGTTCAGCTCTAAAATTAAGATAATATTACCACTGTCTTATGTGGTTCCGTATTTTAAATGTTTATGTATATACAAAGTACAGTATTTAATATACACCTTCTAAACATTATTTACAATATTGGAAGTTACACGTATGTTATTTAGAATGTATCCATTTCAGATATGTCCTGTTCATATACAGCTTCTGCATTAGTCTGTTTCCTTTTTACTAAGGAAAGCACCACAGATGGGTATATAACAAAAACAAGCAAACAATCAAACTATGCTTTTCATAGTCTGATTGAAGGTTAGTGACAGATTTCTTTTTGATATTTTCCTGAGATGGTGTAGATGATAAGAGAAACAGGAACATGTAAACATATCTCATGTCTACTTCTCTCTCTCCTCCCCTCCATAAAACTGCTGTTTTTGTTGTTGATGTTGTCATGTTTTTAGTAACATTGGCTTTACTTCCATACATTTATCTACTCCCAATCATGTTTCAATGGCTTCATCTCTAACTTCTGTCATCAGATTCCAACGTACCCACTCACTCCCCTGTACTCCCTGACGAAAACTTCACTCCCCCATCCGATCCTGCATTCTTACCTCCTAACTATGAGGATTGAAGTTCATCTTGAATTTCAGGGACAGAAAGCATATTGAAATAGTATCCTGAATGCTTTACATTGTCAAAGTATCAGGATATTTAGTAACTGACCATTTACTTGTAACATGTGCCCATTTCTAAATACTCAAACTTGCTGTTTTGTGTGAAACACAATTTCATTCGAAGGCTACTTACAAAACACACAGCATTTCCCTTTTTTCTACTGGTCTTGATCACACAAGTCTCAGATTGGACAAAAACCAAATATTGGACACTGGAAAGAAGGCTTTTGAAATCTTTGAAAAGTAGTTAACTAAGGTAGAATGGACCCAGGGAGTTGGAAGTGCCCTGTTTACTTGGCAAGAGGCTGAATATTTCACATGCTCAGGAGGGCTCTTTCAGGGCTTTCCTGTTTATTCAGCCACATGCTGAGAACAATTACAGTCCTCCCTAGCATTAGCAGAAAACCTACTTGAGCTGAAGAGTTACTCATTAGCTTGTACTGGCTCCAGGAGATGCCCTGGTACTCTTACCTGAATACAAATTTCTTTTTACTTTTCTTTCTCTTTAAATTAACAAACAAACAAAACAAAATAAAGTTCTAGTCTTTTCTCCTCAGTAACAAATTCATAATACTATCTTAATTTGGAGATTTCTTTAATGCCTTTCGTACAAAAAATTATTTAACATATGAAGTCTATACCTGAACTTATGTACACATACATGCATATATTATATGTTTCACTGTTTGATGTGCTTCCTAATATTAAAAAGATGTTCTTATGTTCATGCAGTTGCTATAGGATGAGAATCTAGCTCTTTAATCATAAAAGTCAATAGTAAAGAATTGCCAATGGAGTCACATCAACCACATGCCAGGGTAATGTCTTATGCTCTGGAGGAATTGGCCAATGGAAAATAGTTAAAGTAAATGCTTTAAGTAAAATATAGAGTTGTTTATTGATCGTTTTAAACAATTTAATTAATTTAGTTAAATTTGGGTATGCAAATGCATCTAGAAATTACACATTTCTTTTAAGTTACCTAATTTAATGCAGTAAAGGTTTTGAAGATGTGTTTTCATTACTTTTCTTATTTGCTTTGATATCTGTTGCAGGGGTTTCCTTCCCATCTCTAATTTTGTTAATCTGGATGTTTTTATGGATAATTTTCCGAAAAGTTTTCAAATTTTGTTTGTCTTTTTAAAGAATCATCCTATTGTATTCATTATTATTTTCCCCATTGTTGGGATGGCTATGTGTTTTCTGGCTATGAAAAAGTGTGTTCTTAATTGTTATCTGAAGCCACCAATGCATGGCTATCAGTATGTGTAAATGTCACTTTCTCACTTGCCTTTAAATGTAAGGCAAACTGCCCTGGGGAACTTGACCTTCCCCAGCCTACTAGTTGAGTAAGGAATGTGGCTTTTTGCATAATAAAGAGCTGCAGGCTGCAGCTGGGACAAGAAGTACCAGAACAGGGCAGGAAGTATGGGAAAGACTTCCAGGCAGATGTAACAAGCAGACAGGGATGGTGGCAGAGGAAACCAGAACAGAGATAGGACTGAGATAGGCAGTGAGAAGTTAGTGGAGTGGAGGAAGGGAATGCTGGAGATGAGTTAAGTTAATAACTAACTGAGAGACTGCCCCAGCCAAAGGCCAACAACCTTAAACTATATAGATATCTCCATGTCTTTATTAATAAATGTCAAGTAGGATCCACTAAATCTGCATAATAGACATTTTATTGTTTTCTGCACTGATTTTGATTATTCACATCTACTGTCTTAGAGATTGGCTTGTTCTTGTTTTTTCATGGCCTTAAGGAAATTGTTGATTTATTTGACATTTATCAAAAATTTTTATGTAAGTGCTTAGGGCTATGAACTTTGTTCTTAAGATTGTCATCATTTGTCCTACAGATTTTGATGTTTTCATTTTCATTCAACTTTATATTTATTTATTTTTTTCAGTAACTCCATAAGTTTGTGTTACTTCTGTAGTTTCCGTGCTTTCTTATATTTTCTGGGCCTTGCTTTTTTTTTTTTCTCCTTTGTGATCAATTTAGTAGAAAGTTTCATGGGCTGTTGAGAATAGTGTATATTCATTATTATTCAGATGGAATGCTCTGTAGATGTCCATTAGGTTCATTTGATTTATGATGCTATTTAACTTTAATGTTTTCTCTTTTTATCTTTCTTCAGCTGACATTCTTACTGGTGAGAATAGGTTTTTGAGGTCATCCAATATCATTGTGTGGATATTAAAATGTATCAGTTTGTTTTGTGAGATGAGCCCATCTGTATTTAATATATGTGTGGTGGTTAGTTTTATATCAACTTAACGTAGCCAGTGTCTTTGGTGAAGAAGGGCTATTCAATTGAGAAAACACTCTTTCTGAACAGGCCAGGGGTAACCCTTTGATGCATTTATTTATGGTTGAGGTCGATGGATTTGGTGTTTGTGGACCCTGCCACATCTGGGCTGGTGGTCCTGGGTTCTCTTAGAAAGTAGGCTGAGTGACCCCTGGGGAATACCAATTAATAGAACTCCTCTATGAGCTCTGCATCATTGTCTCTAAGGTCCTGCATTGGGTGCTTTCTGAGACTGCCTTGGAGGTGCTTTCTGAGACTGCCTTGGATAATAGACTACAGGTTATAGGATGAAATAAGCTTGTTGCTTCCCAAGCTGATTTTGATTATGGTGTTTTATGACAATTATAGAAACTCCAACTAAAACAATGCATGTATATTTAGAATTGAAAGACATTCCTGATAGAGTTTTTGTTGATGAACATGAATTGCTTCCTTCATCTTGTCTGTTTTGGGTCTAAGTTTAGTTTGTATCATATTACAATATTGTTGCCTATTTCTTCCTTAATTCCAATTGCTGAGAAAACCTTTTTCTATTTTTTTTTCTACTTTAAGGTCTACCTGTATAATTGAGTTACAGTTCTTGGAGATAACAAAAGAGGTACCCTATCTTTTAATCCAAAATGGTGGTCTGTTTGTGATTTATTCTATACTTAAGACTATTAATGTTTAGAGTTAAGATTCAAAGCTTTATATGCAATTCATGCAGTTTTATTTATTTTGCAGTGCTCTAAAAGACTTCTTTGGTTAATTGTTCTGGTTACTCATGTCCTGTAACCTCTTTGGTGAGCTTATTCTTAATGGTAATAAATTCTTTTGGTAGGACTTTTTATCATGAAGAAAAATTTTCCTTCAATTTCAGAGGACAATTTTGATGAATATAAAGTCTGGGTTGATTGTCATGGTCTTTCATCATTTGTGATCTATCTTTTCATGCTTATGGATTTAAATGTTTATTTAGAATAATTATATGTTTTTATGATGGGCTTGCATTTATAAGTTCTAGTTTAGACCTTAAACTTTAATATCTACTGATTTTTAATCTTTTGGTCTCTCTGAGTCAATGACATTAGTGGAGAAAATGTGGTCTGAATGTACATAATTACTTACAATAAGTAGAGGACCAAATGGAAAGAAAAAACAGAAGCCAGAAGCTCACTCACGTTCCTTAGTTCATTAACCAGACTGCACACTGGGGGCGCACACTGCTCGGGTCCAACAGCAACCACCTTGGTCCCTGTGTGTGTCCACGGGGCAAGACAGAGAAGGCCTCAGGCACCATTCAGACAGGCCCGCAAACAGCGGTGCACACTGCTCGGCAACACCTGTAACCAACCCAAATCCACTGTGTGTACCCCAAATATTTTCTCAGACCATGGTGCACAGCCCCGGCCCAGAAGGGGGCATCAAATCTCCAGTCCAGGGGAGAGATCTTAGCAGCAAGCCCAGGGCAGAGCACAGAGACCCCAGCTGACATCTTAAACCGGGACACTCAGCCTCTAGCACAGAGTGAGGAGTAAAGCTTCCAGACCAGAGGGGTGACCAGCCTGCAGTGCTCACAGCTTCTAGCACAGAGCACGAAGCAGGGCACACAGAGCCCACAACAGAGTTCAACTGAGACAACAACACACACTAACAAAGCACTGGAAATCCCTGATCTTATTGAAGAATACTCCTGACAAAAGAGATTGACAGTTTCAGACTGAAGTTCAGCCTTAAGGCACAAACAGCTCCTTGATTATATATAAACAAATGCCCAGAAATTGGTGAAAGAACGCAACCAACAAAACTAAGGACACCATGGCCACAACAGAAACAGCCAAAAGCAGTGGAGATTTTAATTCAGCAGAGACACAGGAAAATTATGTTAAAGCTTTGATTATGCAGATATTGGAGGAACAAAAGGAGAGACAAAAAGAGGAAATGAACAAGGCCTTCAAAGAAATGGAAAAGAAATTAACTGCCCACATAGAGGAACAATCAAAGATAAACAGAGAGGAAACAACCAAAATAGGA
>CM053765.1:43964243-43980989 GCA_028658305.1 Pachyuromys duprasi | reverse complement strand
TCTGGGTTGTTTCCAGGTTCTGGCTATTTTGAATAAATCTGCTACAAACATGGCGAAGCAAATGTCCTTGTTGCAAACCTTCGGCAGAGTACAGGGAATCATATGAAAGAAGGGGGATTTAGTAAGACCTGGGATGACAGGAGCTCCACAAGGACCAAATAGATCAGAGCACAGGGTCTTTTATGAGACTGTTTCTCCAAAGAAGGACCATATATGGATATAACCTAGAACCCCTGCTCCGATGTAGCCCATGGTAGCTCAGTATCCAAGTGGGCACCCTGGGAAGGAGAATAGGGACTATTTCAGACATGAACTCAATGGCTGGCTCTTTTACCTCCACCCTCCCCGGCCCTGAGGGAGGAGCAGCCTTGCTAGGCAACAGAGAAGGACATTGCAGCCATTCCTGAAGACACTTGATAAGTTAGAGTCATATGGAAGGGGAGGAGGACCTCTGCTATCAGTGGACTTGTAAAAGGGCAGGAAGGAGATGAGGGAGAGAGGGTGGGATTGGGAAGGAATCAGGGAGCAGACTACAGCTGGGATACAAAGTAAATAACCTGTAATTAATATAAAAATAAAAATTATTAAAAATTTCATTCCAATTTCGTTCTTTGAAATTGGTAACTGAATATTTTCATCTTGATATTTTAATTACACATTTTTTCTGGGTAATAAAAACGTGCGTTTAGTACCCCAGAGCCCATGATAAAGCCTAGAAGTACATATTTGTAAACCCAGCACTAGGTGTATGAGGCCAGAAGTAGGAAGATTTAAGGATTTGCTAGCCCAGGGTAAGCTCTTGGTTTGATAAGAGGTACTGTTTCAAAAACTATGGTGGATAGTGGTAGAAGAAACCATCCTGTATCAACTTTTGCCTCTGCATGCCTCTGCATAGCAGAACACAGACATATAGGATCACAGAGAGAGCAAGGGGAGGGAAAATGAAAAGGGGGGACCCTAAGTACAGATTATGCTTTTAATGGATAACTTTGATCCTGTTTCTGTTTCTGTCCGAAGTTCTTCCACTAAAACCTTAATTTCCTTGTGATTTTATTTGCAGATTACTCTGTCACAGCAGAGACACTCATTACATAACAGTGCTATGAGACTCTGGAGGTCTTAGTCATCTAACAGTCTGGATGGGTATTAAAGATGGCAATTTCAATAAGAAATCCATACAGAGAGGGCTAAAATTCATGTTCATATACTCATATTACTATATATTAATATCTCACTAATTGGTTTTCTTTTATCTTTTAATTAATTAATTAAATTTACAATCGCTCTTCTCCTCCTGGTGGTCCTTCCTCCCTCCCTCTCTCTCCTGTCTCCCTTCCCCACATTTCAGATAAGGGAAGGCACCACTACCAATCCACCCCTCCCCCCCCAGCACATCATGTTAAATCAGGAGTGAGTGCATCCTCTTCCTAAATATGTAGAAAATGAATCAAACTTTTTCAGGCTTAATGGCATGTAGTAGGCTTTTACAGTTCAATCCAGGAATAAATAATTGGAGTAATTTTCTCTGTGTGCCTTAATGAAAAAAATGTAGAAAGCACTACGGACAGAATATGAAAAATAACTTAATAAAAATAGAAAATAGTATAAATTTATGTTGATCAGTATATTTTTAGATACGGAGAAGTAATTTGTTTTTATAAATGGTAATCAAGTGTCCTATCATGACTTTTATTACATAAAATTCAGCAATATCTCACATTTAAAATTATATATGTGTGTGCATAATTTTGGCTAATTAATTTTAATAAAGGGATAGCTAAGAAAAACTCAGGAAGTAAAATATTGCTATGAGTGTATTTTAAGATAACTTTAAAAGAGCAAGCCAGAGCATAGCCTAAGGACAATTACCCTCATCTTGTAGACAAATTGGAAATGAATTCTTAACTATTGATAATAAGAGGAAATGCAAAATTCAATGATTAATTGTTGCCAATATGTCATTGGGAGAAAAAGGAACCCAGAATAATTTTAGAAAAAGGTGTTGACCTACTTCACCTCCATCCCTGATGAAAGGTCTGGCCACCATGACAAATGCCTTAGGACTTGCTTAACTTGCAAGTAATGAAAGTAACTTGTCTCTGGCTGCTATAGACATCAGTAAACTCTGTATTTTCTTTGAAGTTTTATAACTTCATATAATAGTACAGCATTCATTTCTTTTGCACAAGTAAAGTGGGAATTTTAAAAATATGCATGATTCTGGAGCAGATATGTATGCTTGTTTGCATGCTGCTTTTTTTCTTTATCGTTCTCCATTAGTTGTTTACTTACCTTGAATGATAGATTTGGAATGTATCTATTTTTTAGTTTTTAAATACTTTAAAGAATATTATATTTAATATATATAAATGTATATAGTATGTATGAATCTAACCTATACCACATTTCCTCCCCTCCAATTCTATCCATATGCTCACTTTCCCTCTCCACTTTATGTGCTCTCTCTTTATCTCTCTCTCCCTTTCTGTCTCCCTTTCTCTCTCTTTGAGTTTAATACACACTGATTCCACTGCCTGGATATACAGGGTGTGAGAGTGAAGCATGGAAAACGTTTGAGGGGCTGCATTCCTGAAGAAAAGTGACTCTCCCTCACCCAAACCCATTAATTCCTTACAATTCTTCAGAATGGAGACTTTGTGAGCACCTCCCCAGTTTGTGCTGGGAGTTTGGTTAGTTTTCTGTTGTGCAGATCTTACACATTCGTTCCCGGCTCACATAGAGTTCAAGTGTACACAGTCATGTCCAGCAAATACCACTTAACTCCAGATATCAATTCTTTTTTTTTAAGATTTATTTATTATATATACAATGTTCTGCCTGCATGTGCACCTGAACAGCAGAAGAGGACACCAGATCTCGTTATAGATGTTTGGGAGCCACCATGTGGTTGCTGGGAATTGAACTCAGGACTTCTGGAGGAGCAAGCAGTGCTCTTAACCTCTGAGCCATCTCTCCAGCCCCAGATATCAATTCTTGCTAATATTATTTTATTTTACTTGTAGAATAAACATTACTCATAAAATAATAAAACCAGAGAAATAATCTGTCTCTATCTCATCTATACTAGGGAATATCAGGTTGAAAAAGACCAACTCTTTTTCCAAAATCTTAACTTTTAAATTTTTAATGTTTTTTTATACATGTCATTGAATATAACTTAGATTTCAATATTTTGCTGTATATAAGAAAACTGGAAACATGCATAGAAATAAGTTGCTACTCTTAATGAGAAGATAGATAGGACAGAAATGCCATCATTATTTTGCTAAAGAGGAAACAATCAGCCAATAAAATATTAAATGTAGTCGTAAAATTATGAAAGTGTTATTAAGCAATTGACAGAGTTGCAGCGGTAGCTCCAGTTCTCCAAATCTAGCTGTGTTCATCAACCACATTACATGCTTCTTCATGAGTGTAATAAAATAAGAGTCACAGCACATTCCTGTGACTTTTGTCTCCACTTATGGAGACAAAATAGACATGATCATGAATAACCACAGAAGAATGATATGCTTTTAAGAGTGACAATTTCATATAGTTTTCTCTCTGTCTCTGTACACACACACACACACACACACAGAAGAGGGAGTAGGGAGAGGAGAAAGAAACGGAGATCAGGGAGAGACAGAGAGAATATGAGGATTGGAGCTATGCAATTAACTTTACTTACCCAGCTACTACCAACACCAATGTAAGAAACAGGAAGGCACTTAATCAGAAGTTACTCATGATACATCCAGACTTGAAGAGCAGGATTTTGAGACAATAGACTTTTGAGAAGTGTTTCAGAAAGTTGGGATTTCTCTTGCATTTACAGATTAGAACCTGAGAGGTGAGAGGTGAGGACTAGTTTTTTTTTGTTTTGTTTTGTTTTGTTTTACATCTGTTTACTTTTGTTACAACTAGAGGCCAGATGCTCAGATATTCTTTTTCCAAAAATACCACCACAGTGCTTTTTAATGTACTTTAATCTTGCCATATTAAATTTATGTTAATTTATGTCAAACTATATATTTATATTTAAGTTCTCTAACGTTACATTCTAACACAAAAGGCTAAATGTGACAATTACAACCTGAGGTAATAACATTCAAACAGAGCAGAAAAAATCATTCTTTCTGTGTATGCTGTAGAATCCTTTAAGAAGGATTGCAACTCAGGTGTAGGAATTTCCACTGACAGTCGCAATAAACAAAAACAAAATTTCATGTGGGTTCACTAGTAAAGGGAACAGGGAGTGTTTCTGATATGAACATGAAGGGGGAGCAGCCTTTCCAGGCCACTGAGGATGACAATGCAGCCAGTCCTGATGAGACCTGATAGGCTAGAATCAGACTGAAGGGGAGGAGAACCTCTCCTATCAGTGGACCTGGAGAGGGGCATGGGAGGACATGAGGAAGGGAGGGTAGGATTAGAAAGGAATGAAGGAGGGGCTACAACTGGGATACAAAGAGAATAAACTGTGATTAATATAAAAAATAAAAATTTAATTAAAAAGCTTAAACAAAAAAAAATTCATTTTCCTAACAGCAACTGATGTCAATAATTGGTTTTTTGCATAATTAGTACTCCAACATAAGAAACTATTTTCTCATCTATAGAATACATTTTTAAATATCTCACATAATCAAACTGAATAATCTCAGTATTTATTCAACAAATGGACCTTTTATGCTTTAAGTGCATGTCACAATGTATACCCATGTACACATACACATACACTTTGAAGCTTACATAGACAGGAGAACAAATACGTACACTTTTTACCAGCTGCATTTCTGTGATAGAGTAACAGATTCTGTGATCATAATTAGTTTATTCTTAAAATCTAGTTCTAAAACTATTTTTCTTTCTTCTCATAGCATGTAGCCTCTTCCTTTCATTCTCATTCCCTATTAACTTGTTTCTATGCTCTGCAATTTGACTTTTGCCTTTCTATAACTCTACATAGACCTAGACATGATTTTTAATATTATATATATTATATAATGTAATATATATTATATATCATTGAAATATATTCTTATTTTTTCTGGCCTTTCATAATTTCACCAAGAATAATTTTATTCCTGTACATTAGTGGAAAATTACTTGATGTTATAAAAATTATATATATATATATATATATATATATATTACCACAAAGAGAAAAACCTAAATGAATGCCTAATAAAATTTTGCTTTGGGAAATAGGAAACTAATTTTTCATGGATGCTTTTCTCCAAGTATTGGTTGGATGAAGCAAATGACATCTTACGGAGAGAAAATTGTTATAGAGGGCATAGTGTGCTTTCACTCATTTGATGTGAAATGGGAGGCAAATAATATAGAAAGGCAGATAGAATATCAAAATTTATTAAGTAGAAAGAGATGTTTTATTTTAACAATTACAGAAATTTTATGTATGAGAAATAGGTGCTCCAGTTTACATTTTATAGAAATTTTATATGTGAGAAACATGTTACCTTTTAAATTTTATAGAAAAGAGTAATTGTTTTTAATATTTTAACTGTATTTAACTTTATTTAACTTTATGATTGAAGGTGTATAGTTTATATATAATTTCACTTTATTCTTTATAACAAAATTATGATTAGCATCTGTGTGTAGAGGGTTAATTAGGTACCTTTCATTTTGTGTTTTGTACTCTCATTTTCTAAGAACAAATCAGAATGAAACACTCAGATGGCATTACTCTTTTAAAAAAAGAAAAGAAAACTAATAATCTATGGGACATAGCTAGTTTAAAAAAATCACTGCGTAGTAAGTTTTGCCAATGGAAAAGCAGAACATACACACTAAGAATAGAATGTATATATTTGATGTTTGCTCAGAAACCTCATAAAATTGATGTGACACCTAAAGAAATGCACCAAGAAAAAAATACTGCAGAAAAATGAGGGTTTGCATTAAAAAAACATTTTTAATGATTGTGAAGGGTAAGTAATGAGTATGACTTTAAGATAGCCCTTATGGAAATTGACAGGACACATGGTATGAAAGTGTCTACATACCTTGTAAGAAATGGAGTCCTGAGTACTAATTACGTTTTAAGGGACCCATCTGTTCTTACTGCCGAATATGACACAATGGAGATTAAATGTCATCTTGAATTTTAGAGTACAGGAGACACGCTCAAACCAAGGCAGTAGACACTTCAACATGCAATATCCGAAAGGGAGTATTTCTCAGAGAACACAGGGGTGCAGATGGTCTTTCTTTTACCATTACTAGGTATATATCCATAGAACTGGACAAAGTTGCAACTGCCTTGAGATTGAAACCACTTTGAGGAAAACAGTGGAGAGAAGTGAGGTCTTTGATAACAAGACCACTGCACCTTCAGTAATTTAAGACTGATGCTGGAGAAATTGTCTGGTTATGAGTCCTGAGACCTGATAGAAAGACCCTGAGGCACTGAGAGTGATAGCTAAATCTAATCTGTTTAGGTGTTTGATTTCTGCAGAACAAAAGAAGCCTGATTGACTCAAAATATCCCTTCAACTATTTTCATCAATAACCTGAACCAATCTTACATAAATGTCTGGATTATCATGTTTCAATTATTACCTTATAAATAAAAGATTTTATAGGCAACCAAAAAATAGTACAAATTTGTAGCTTAAAATATAACAAAATTTCTTCATTCTGAGGCTCCTTTACAATGAGAAAAAAAGTTAAAAACATACAGAGAAATAACAGCAAAAACAAATCCCCCAAATGATTAGACATGCCCAAATCCAAGAAAATTAACAGCTCATAATAATGACAGTGCAAAAAATAAGACCTTTATAGATTGTAAAGAAAATATAATGAGCAAAATCATGTTGTTAAAATAAAAATATGATATGTTATGAAAAAAATCTCTTTTATAAATTGAGTTTATTAGAAACATTTTTTATAAATTCTGTTTTAATTTTACATGGCTCTATTTTCCTAATACTGAGGTCAAACACAATTTTCCAGGAGAAAAAAAATAAATGATGTTCTTTGTTGTTTGAATGAATTCAATATCCAAACCTTATAAAGATATTTAAATAAAAACAAAATTCATCCAATGTCATTTATAATTGTAGGTTCTAAATACCTTTGAACATTAAGAAATCAAAGCAGTTGATTTACTAAAATTGCAACACATAATCATATTGGACATTCAAAATTTACACCTATTACATTAATCAAAACCAGAAAATTGTTATAACAAATTTTAAAAACTCATTAAGTGGTTATTTTATCAAACTTGAAGCATAATGTTCTTTAATAAGACCAAGTGTTTACAATAAATCTATATTGAAAATCGCAAAAACTTATTTTAAGTTTTCCCAACATAAAATGCCAGTTATTAATTAACTTACATATGCAAATCTATACATTTTAGGTAATTGTGTTAAAATTTTTTTCCTGTAAAACTTGCAAAAAGATATTCAGTTGTTATAGAAATAAAATATTTGCCTAGATTATTCAACATTATAATGATACATATGCAAATAATATAGAATAATGAAACAAGGATGCCATTTATTTAACAAAATATGTTAAGTAAATCAATATGCAAGCACAGTACTGTAGAAGTTGTAAAAGGTGACTTAGAATTGTCAGCATTTAGGAATTTGTTAATGGGATCACTTTAACAGCATGGTCAAGATAAGTCTAAATAACAAGTGCATATTTGAGCTGTGAGCTGAAATTTAAGGATGGATAACTAGATAACCAAGGGGAAAAACAAATCAGAGAAAAAGCCTGTTTCTATAAGTTGGGAATATCAATATGTATCGAATGGATATAAAACACTGTACAGTTTGTGGAGAGCAAGGAAGGCTTGTGGCCACTGACAATATGAGAGGTGAAGAGGAGAGGTGTTTTGCAAGTCATTGTTAGAAATTTAACCCATAAGTTCTGTGAAACTATTCCAGTTGTTTCATCAAAATAATGGAAGAAATGGATAGCCATTGCACTACCTGCTGTGTTCCATAGGAATCATGTAACAGAGTACAAAAGTACAGTGATGTTTTAGGAGGCCTTCTTATCAACCCTGACAATCAAGGGGTACTGCTCAGAGAACTGGCAAAAGATGTTGTAAGGTGCTAGAGATGGCTAGGTGGTTAAGAGCACCTATTGTTCTTCACAAAGACCTGGATTAGTTCTTAGCACTCACGTGGTGGTACACAACCATCCTTACCTTCATTTCCAAGTCACTGACATCTTCATCTAACACCCACAGGCACTGCATGCACATAACATACATGCATACACATAAGGGAAACACTAATGCACCTAAGATAAATCTAAACAAATTTGAAAAAGAAAGTAGTAAGAAAATCCAATTCTGCAACCAACACTTCTTGAAACAAAGATTGCAAAATTGGGGAGTACAAGGCGGCAACCAGCACTCACTGTATCTGAGGGGCACAGGATCTGCAACCCTGAAATTGGTGAGTGGAGGGGCAGCTGAAGCAGAACATCGGACACTGAGGCCTTCTGGGCGAGAGGGAACAACCCTTAGGCTGGGACAGTTTGGATCCAAGTCACCTGTGGACGTCTCTGGGGCTTGAAAGTGGTGAATATTCGACTCCCCTGCACTTCCCCTTGTCCATGCACAGACCTCCCAGCTCAGCAGAGGCAGCAGTGGTTGCCCAAAGCAGGACTCTCCATGTCCCCATGCTCGGTGACTGTGAATGCAGAGGCAGCAGCAGATTGGAGCTCCCAGGTCGGCTGCAGGAGCTGCCCCAAGCAGAAGCCTCCTTGCTCAGAGACTGAGATAGCAGAGGTGGCTACCCCAAGTATGGGACTCCTTGCTCAAAGGCCAAATGGTGGACACCACTGATCTGATGGATCTCCTGTACCTTCATATGCCACTGAGGGCCCAAATCTGAGAGTAGAGAACAGGGGAAACCCCTGTGCTTTCTGCATAGGCCAGCGAACTAGTAAGTGCGGTTTCAAGAGACACAGGCAAAGCCCCAGATCCAAGGTCCCTCTATTACTCTAGCATCCAGACATTGGATCACTCCCACCCACATCCTGACTATGGGCACCATAGCACTGCTTGGGACAGCTTTCTCAACATTGAATCCCCGGTCCTGTGGGTCTCCTAGTGGACTCCAGGCAAACAATTCCTAGAGACAATATGGTACAACCCAAACAGATCTAAATACCTGGAGAACAGCATGACAGGCCATGGGACACAGAGGGCTTCAGAAGACATGCACATGCACATTGTGCAGACAAACAGATCTAGCAAGGATACCTGTGCTTATGCTCCAACCTTCCAGGGATCTACATGCTCTAGCACCCTGTCCTTCAAAGAATTTAGGGAAACTACACCATTCACAATAGGCATTAATAACAGAAAGTACCTTGGTGTGACTCTAACCAAGCAAGTGAAAGACCTGTTTGAAAAAAACTTCAAGTCTCTGAAGAAAGAAATTGAAGAAGATATCAGAAGATAGACAGATTTCCTGTGCTCATGGATTAGTAGGAATAACATAATGAAAATGGCCATCCTGCCAAAAGCAATCTACAGGATCAATGCATTTCACATCAAAATATCAACACAATTCTTTACAGAACTTAAAAAAACAATCCTTAATTTCATGTGGAAAAACAAAACAACAGCAACAAAAGAAACAGAACTGCTAAAGCAAAAGCAAACCTATACAATAACAGATCATCTGGAGGTATCTCCTTCCCTGATCTCACACTGTACTACAGAGCAACAGTAATAAAAAACTTCATGGTAATGGCACAGCAACAGACTGGTGTATCAATGGAATCAAGTAGAAGACTGGGAAATGAACCCACACTCCTACAGATACCTAATTCTTGACAAAGAATCCAAAACCATACAATAGAATAAAGATAGCATCTTCAAAAAATGGTGCTGGTCTAACTGGATGTCTACATGTAGAAAATGCAAATTGATCCAATTTATCACCCTGGACTAAACTAAAATCCAAGTGGATCAAGAATATCAACATAAAACCAGACACACTAACCTGTTAGAAGAAAAACTGGGGAAGAGCCGTGAACTCATTTGTCATAGAAGACAACTTCATGAACAGAACACCAACAGCACAAGCTCTAAGATCAAATATCAATAAATGGAACCCCATGCAACTGAAAAGCTTCTGTAAAGCAAAGGACATTGTCATCAGAACAAAACAACAGCCTACAGACTGGGAAAAGATTTTCACCAACCCTGTATCTAACAGAGGGCTAATATCCAGAATATATAAAGAACTCCAGAGGTTAAAAAGCAACAAATCAAGTAATCCAAGTAAAAAATGCTATACATAGCAAAACAGAGAATTCTCAATAGAGGAATATCTAATGGCAGAGAAACACTTAAAGAAATGCTCAGTCCTTAGCCATCAGAGAGATGCAAATCAAAACGACTCTGAGATTTCACCTTACATCCTTCAGAATGGCTAAGATCAAAAACTCAAGTGGCAACACATGCTGGAGAGGATATGGAGAAAAGGGAACCCTCTTCCATTGCTGGTGGGAATGTAACTTGTACAACCACTTTGGAAATCAATCTGGCATTAGGGATAGTGCTACCTCAAGATCCAGCTATACCACTCCTAGGCTATACCATATATCCAAAAGATGCTCAAGTCCACAACAAGGACATTTGCTCAACCATTTTTGTAGCAGCTTTATTCGTAGTAGCCAGAATCTGGAAACAACCCAAATGTCCCTCAACTGAGGAATGGATACAGTTATTATGGTACATTTTACACAATAAAATACTACTCAGCAATTAAAAACAAGGAAATCAAGAAATTTGCATGTAGAAGAAACCTTTGTGCCCAGATTTTTTTGGTTCCTTTTTTGCTCTCCTTGTGAATATCCCGTTCACTCCAGGTCTTTCTCTTTCCCCCTTCTTTCATAAGATTCCCTGCACTCTGCAAAAAGATTGGCTATGAATCTCAGCATATGTTTTGATAACTTGTTGGGTAGAGTCTCTCAGAGACTCTCTGTAATAGGCTCCTGTCCTGTTCCCTGTTTTCTCCCTCTTCTGATGTCCATCTTGTTTGCCTTCTGAATGAAGATTGGGCATCTTTCCAGGATTCTCCTTCTTGATTAGCTTCCTTAGGTGTACAGATTTTAGTATGATTATCCTATATTATATGTCTAATATCTGCTTATAAGTGAGTATGTACCATGGGTGTCTTTCTGTTTCTGGGATACCTCGCTCAGGATGATCATTTATAGATCCCTCCAAACAAGGACCATTCATGGTGAAAACTTAGAACCCTTGCACAGATGTAGCCCATGACAGCTCAGTGTCCAAGAGGGTTCCCCAATAATGGGAACAGGGAACATCTCTGACATGAGCTCATGGGCTGGCTCTTAAATCACCTCCACCTGAGGGAGGAGCAGCCTTACCAGTCCACAGAGGAAGACAAGAAGCCAGTCCTGATGAGACCTGGTGGACTAGAGTCCGATGGAAAGGTGGAGGACCTCCCCTATCATTAGACTTGGGGAGGGGCATGGGAGAAGAAGAGAGAGGGAAGGTGGTATTGGAAGGGGTTGAGGGAGCGGGCAACAGCTGGGATAATAAAAATAAAATAAAAATAAATTTGCATGCAAATTGTGGGAACTAGAAAAGATCATCCTGAGTAGGTATACCAGAAGCAGAAGAACATACATGGTACATGGTATATTCTCACTTATAATTGGATATTAGACATATAATATAGACTAAGCATACTAAAATCCATAGTTAGGAACAGAAAGAAATAAATGCTCTGCTTGTTCATCTGGCTTCCCCTTTTACCTTCTCAGTTCATGACCCCAACCTTAGGTAGAGTAAACCCAAACTCAGAATCTTCTTTTCTTGGTTAAATCTTTTTGGTAACACTTCCATGGATACACCACAGGAAGATTTTCCTAGTGAGTCTACTTCCAGCAAAGTTCTCATTGCAGTTCATCATCACAGAGATATCCTAGTAGCGACTTAGAAAGTCAAATTGATGAGGTTACATTTCCTGAGTGAAGTATAAGTTTAAGCTAATGTATTCACTAAGTGGCTTGTGGATTTTGTCTCATTATGACCATGAATAAATTTAGTAGAAAATGAGTGAAACTTCAGAAGAGTTAATCTCTGATGTATAAGAAACTGGAGACAATCAAAGTTCATAAAAAATATTGACATAAAACTTGTAAGAGAGCCTATTGTTCCTGAATTTTAAGTCTGAGTTTGCATGGTGCATTGAGCTTATATCTTGGATGTATAATCACTATGTCATTAAAAGCAGTCAACATTTTATTTTGTTACTCTACCTACATTCAGATTTAGAATATATAAAATATAATGCATGTTCAGTAGATTCATGTCTCAATTACCTTTCCACTGATGTGATAAAACACAGTGACCAAGGACATTTATAGAAGAAAGAGTGTATGGAGTGTACAGTTTCAAAGGATATATTTATGACCTTCATGGCAGGAAGCATAGCAATGCACAGATAGCATGCACCATGCTAAAACAGTAGTTGAGAATTACATCCTTATTTACATCAGGAGGCAAAGAAAACAGAATGGTGTGAGACTTTGAAAATCATTGAAGCATTCCTCCCTGACACAGCTCCTCCAACAAAGCCACACCTCCTAATCCTTCCCAAATAGTTCAAACAGTTCAAAATAGATCTAACAAGGCTCATTCAATTATATGCATCTATGGGGGCTTTTCTCATTCAAACCATTAGAGTGCATTTGTGTGAATTTATTTATATAAACCAAAGTTTTCCTCAAGTTTACATTAGAATATATTTGTTTAGAAATGTTATATTTCATAGTTAAAGTTCATGTATAATGTTACAAACAAATATTATTGTTGTGAGAATAGTAAATTGAAATAATTTGTTTTTAAATAAAAGTATGTCTCTTTGAATTTGTTCATTAAAATAAATGATGATGTCACAAATAATATCGTCCCATGAAGTAAACTTCAAAAAGCAGAATAATGTTGACAAAGAAAATGCTTACAAAATGTGCTGTATAAAGAGTTATATTCAACATATACAAGAAATTTTCAAATTTAGCAGGAGCAAATAACCCAATTAAAGTAATGAACCAACAACCTCAACAGATGCATCACCAGAGAGACTGCACAGATGGCATGCAAATATAAGAAAGGCCACAACTCCACAACATATGTCATCAGAAAAAATGCAAATTAAAACAATGCGGTACCATTATGTACCTGTTAGAATGACGAATTTCCAAATCACTGACAACACAGAATGTTGGCAGGGATATAAAATGCTGGCTGTCCTCAGTCACTGCTTGTAGGAATATAGAAGTGCTACAACTGCTTTGTGGAACATCTGGTCAGTTCTATAGATATTGTAATTTTAAACATAAGAGAAGCAATTAATGAACATTTTAAGGGTAGAAAATGCTGGATTTCAATACAACCAGACCTTTCTTATTCAGAAGGTCCCCTAAAAGTCAATGCAACCTCAACAAAAATCAAAGGAGAAACAGACTAAGGCTCTCATTAAGAGGAAAGAACAAGAAGTTGTTTCTGATGATGTTAAAGACAATGATGCAACAAGAAAAATTACTGGTAACATGTACTTTACAAGTTCAACAGATGCCCACATATAATGCATGTTCAGTAGATTCATGTCTCAATTATTTTTCTACTGATGTGATAAAACACAGTGCATACATGTGTGGAGGTTAGAGAAAAACTTTCAGGAGTTGGTTCTCTCTTTCCCCCTTTAACAAGGGGACACAGCTAGCCCACTGGCATTTTATATTAATGCAGAATAGTATGTTGGAAAGGTGAGTCATCAACACCAAACTACATGTCTTTGGTGATTCTGACTGTCAAAGCCTTTCTTTCTAACCCACACTGCCCTCTTCAACTCTAGAGCTAATGTCCCATAATGCAAACCTTTGGCCGCAGTCATCTCAAGCCATCTCCAGTCTCCTCTGTTTTTTCTTCTCTATTCCTCATCAGTTTCTCACTGCCGAAGCTCAGAATGGGAACATGAGGATTTGATTTGACTTCATGAAACATTTGTTTTCTTTCATTGAATTAGCTTTGTTTAAATCCTTAGTTTATGTTTCTCTCTTCTTTTGTTCATTTATTTATTGTAAATCACAAAACCTCTCTACCTTCAGTTTTATTTCTCATAGCATTTGTATTGTTCCAACAGGAATTTTTTTTAATTGAATTGAGGTAAATCATGATAGGCTGTCTGAGAATCAACAAACCAGAACCAAGGCTTAACCCAAGACCAAAGGCTTTAGGACTAAGAAACTCTTGAGTCTCTGGCCAAAGAAATGAGATTATTTACAAAATCTGGGATCAAAAGCTATAAAAACCTACTCTTCTTGTTTCCAAGGCTAGAAACGAGGATACCTGGGCTCTAAACTAGCAAACATCTACTTTTCTTCACGTTGTTCTTTCTGTCTATTTAGATCATGTGGTGATTAATCAAAAGTCAATTTGATTCGATTAATATTTTCACAGGTTGTTAGCAAAGTACAATGAGAGGTTAATAAATATTGACTGAAAGTTATAAATTACCCACTACAGCAGTTTATAATTTTATGCTTTTTAATCACAAGTCTGAAATTGAAAACAAACATTTTAAACAATAATTTGCTTTCTAAAGATATTTCAAACTATAAGTTTATTGGAAGGTAGCACCACAAAGTCATGAGATCTATGCTGTGCTTTGAAGGCAAATCAATGTTTTATTGGGTAAAACATGATGACAAAAGATTGAGCATTCAATTACAAATGTGGCTTATTTATCACAGGGACCATTGATTGGAGATAAAGTTGTCAAAGTCTATGTTTAATGAAAATGCTAGACATCATGGGTATTTATGAAATAATTTAGTGTGTGTGTGTAAAATTGAATAGTAGCATGTGCAAATGAAAAGACAGAATGTGAATATGTCTTCCATCAGTAACACAAGTTCTCAAATATTTATAGAATAAATAAGAAAGAGAATCCCAACTGTATAGGCTCCGGAAACAATCTGGAGATAAAATTTATGAAAGTTGAAAAAATACCGTCAATGATTTTAGCAAAATCAAAGAAATAAGAATGAAAAGAACATTAGGTTTATTAAATGGAACCAGGCATTTTGGACATCCTTTCCTACAGATAGGGGTGATTAACAAGACAACAAATTGCGTAAGAAATCGCTACATGTTGGAGTATGTTACTGTGAGGGGATGCTGGAAATGTGATAGACAGGCAAAAAAGTCAGTTAAAATATTTATTTAAAAAACGATGAGCATTTCTTTAAAAAGGAAAATATTTTAGTTGCTTTATAAAATTAAAAATATCAATTTAGTATTATAGCACTATAAGACCATGCTGTGCATCGTGATTAAGTTAAAAGGATTTACTGGAATTAATATTTTGTTTGTTTAATTCCTAGGACATTTCAATGACCTTTTTAGATTAATGCTGCTTAGAACACCGAGCTTACTTCTTTTCCTGGTTTTTGTTTGTTTAACATCACACAAGTCTACAATATGTCACAGTTATTTATAAAGTTTGGCGTATTAGCTCATGTCCAGAAATTGTCCTCAAACTTTTGGAAGCCTTTCAAATTTCAAATAAGACCCAGTGGTAAAGACATATAGAGGGTATATTAAGTCATACTTTTGAGAGTAAAGCAAAATAGCACAACGTTGATTTCAAAGAAACACATCACAACCACATTATTAGAAAGAAATTTATACTAATGAAGCCTTTAATTTAGTTATGAAATTCATGATCCTACCATATTTACATGTTGAGTAATGCCTTTCTTATTATTGTGGAAAAAATAAACTTTTTTGTGAAGAGATCATGAAAGGGTTTTTTTGTTGTTATTATGGTAGTATTTGTTATTATTGATATGTTCGAAGAACAGATGCATCTGGATTGGTATACATGCTAACAACCACCACCACAACAAAACATATATTTATTTCAAAATTTTCTGGATTAGTCTTAACGCCTGAAGTTTTCACATAAGCCATCTTTTTTTTAATGTAACAAAATAAAATATAATAATACAAAACTAAAAACCCTATCACATCAAAGTAGAATAAGACAAACCAACAAAAGGAAAAGAATGCAAGAGAAGGCACAATAAACATATATAGATGCAAAACCCAAAACCCCACTAATTTTCAGGCTCAGGAATCCCATAAAAAGAATAAACTGGAAGCCACAACATAAACGCTGAGGATCTGGTACATACCTATGTGGGCTCTGTGCCTGCTTCTTGGCTCTGTGAGTTCTTTTTTTTTTTTTTTGATTTTTTTAAAATTAATTTATTTTTATGTCAATCACAGGTCAGGTACTTAGAATAACAGGCGTAGCCCCCTCCCTCATTCCCTCCTACCCTCCCACTAGCTCCCTCATCTCTCTCCTCACCGCCCCCTCCAAGTCCACCAACAGGGGAGGACCTCCTCCCCTTCTATCCAACCCCAGCTTATCCTGTCTCCTCAGGGCTGGCTGCAATGTCCTCCCCTGGGATCTAGCCAGTCTGTCACTCCCCAGCTTGTATGGGGGAGGGTCAAAGAGTCAGCCATCAAGTTCATGACTCAAACAGTTCCTGTTTCCCTGAGTAGGGTCTTCAGTCCTACACCGAGCTATCATGGGCCCCATCTGTGCGGGGGTTCCAGGACACATCCACACATGGTCCTTGATTGTAGAAACCGTCTCATACAAGACCCCTGTGCCCTGCTCAGTTTGG
>CM053765.1:43939904-43963743 GCA_028658305.1 Pachyuromys duprasi | reverse complement strand
GTTGTTTCTGCTGTCCTACTCCTCAGACACAGTGTCCTCTAGTGGCAGCCATCTTGGATCCCTTTTTTACTAATTCTTACACGAGAAAACTCCTAATTTTTTTTTCACTCCAACTTATTGGTTTGAGACAATAAGATTAGCAGCTTCAGGACTTGGGGAGTTGACTGGAGTTCATGTGTAGTTCACATTTGGAATACCTCCTTGAGGTAGAAAGTAACTGGTGATGGTGTCAAATCAAATGCTTCAGCTCTGCCTCATGCTGAAGGCATGGTTTTCAAAGCCATATTGTTGCTGGAACATGTACATGCCTGACCCTTCAGTTTGTCTATACACAATATATAGCTGTATTTCCAAGCAGAAATCCAGAGGAAGAATAAGGCAGGCAGTCCATTCTGGCCTTGAAAATCATCCAAGTTTATTTCTACTTTGCTGTGGTCTTTTAAAATGTGGTCCTATGGCTATGTCGTGATTATTGTGGGAAATGAATGAACTTTTTGATATAAATCTGTACTACAATCTTAGGCAAATAGTAATAATTTTGCATAGGAGCAACAGCAGCCAGAGTAATAAAACATTGAATTTGAAATTTAGTTTCATGAATTCTCATTTTTTAAAATCACTATGTCATAATGTCTACTTCCCTAAAGTATTTAGTGTCAAATATAAAATAGGCTTTAGATTATTAATCAATATTAGAGGTGATGCAGATGGAAGAAATTTTATTACACTGGTGAGCTTCTCAAGTCATTATATTTAATACCTAGTATTGATTTTAAAATGCCTGTCACAACATTATAGATATTATTAATATTATTATCTTCAACAGTAAGATATTTATTGCAGTTGTGCCTTACTGATTTATTTGATCAGTAAATCTTTGGTAAAGAAACGTACTTTGCACGATAACAAAAGAGAAATATAACCACCAACCCAGCAACAAAACCAACCAAGAAGTTTGATTTATAATTTGTCCTGTCTGCCAAATATGAGAGAGAAATGGTGACGCAAAACTGTGGGAAGAACCATCAGTACCTGATTTTACATGAAGCCTACTCTATGAGGTGGAACTTATATCCAAAATTGCTTAGCTGGCAAAGAACTAGAGATTAGCTAACCCATAGACCTATGGTTAAGCCAAATACTACTGGTCTAAAAAAAAACCAAAAAACAAAAACAAAAAACCAAAAAAAAACCCCAAAAGATAAAAATAAACGAACTCCTAATGCTATTCATGTATGACTTATTCAACCTGTGTCAGAGAAGTTTTTCCCTGAAGTAGATGGAAACAAATAGAGACCCACAAACAGACATTATAGAGATGGAGAGTGAGGGCGGGGTGGAGAGAGAGAGTAGGCACATGAAGTCCTAAATGGGACGCAGCCATCAAATCCTTCCTTTAAGAGCTCAGGGCAGAGGAAGCAGAAGGAAACTGGGAGCCAGAGGAGACGGAGGAAAACAGTGGAAGAAAGCATTTTAGATCAACTGAGCAAGGTTCAGATGAACTCACAGAGACTGGAGCAGCCAGCACAGGGACTGCAGGGCTCTGTATCAGATCCTCTCTGTGTCCATATTATGGCTTTCAGCTTACTAGAATCCTGACTATGTGAAGGAGCAGGTCTCTGATTCTTGTGCCTTCTCTTGGGCTCTTTTTCTTCCTTTGATTGTCCAGTCAAACTTTGATGTAATAAATTTTTATTTATCTTCTTATATTTTATTTTGTTATGTTTGTTGTTATCTCTGAGAAGCCTATTCTTTTCTAATGATAGAAATAAAGGGAGGGGATCTGGATGGGAGAATAGGTAGGCAGAAACTGGTAGGAATAGAATAAAATGGTAATCAGGACATATTGTCTGAGAAAAGAATATATTTTTAATAAAAGGGAGTAACATTTATATAGTATTAAGAACTTAATATTTAACTTGTCATACTCATTTCCTTTGCCCAGAAGTTCTAAAGAAGTTACAATCATGTGTGTTCAGACTGATAGAAGTCTATCTTCATTATAAAAGTCTTGCCTTGCTTTTAAATATTATTCATTCAACATATTTTGGTTTTAAACTTTCCCTTCTCCCAACTCACTACTTCCAGATTTTTCTCACTTCACTGCACAGCGAACTTAATATTCTCCCCTACTAAAAAAGAAAAACAACAAAAACAAAAATAAGAACAAATAAAGACAGAGACAGAGGGGCAAACACACAAAGAGAGAGAGAGAGAAAAACCCAAAAGACAAAATAAGCCAAAACAAAACAAGACAAAAATTGCACAAAAAAGGTGCAGTCCATTTCGTATTGGTCAATTACTCCTGGGCATGGGACCTGCCCTGGTGAGTGGTTTATATAACCAGTGACACTCCATTAATATACCCACTGACACTCCTCTGGAGAAAACTCATTTTCTCTTTCCCAAGAGTTATCAAGTACGTATGCCTTCTTGGTCAGCGATAGACCTTTCTGGGCGTTTTCCCTTCTCAGTGCTGACACTGTGTCTGGATTGATCCTGTGCCAGTCTTCCTCACACTGTCTCAATCTCTGGGGCCCTAGGTATATCACTCCAGTTGTATCACAAAGTCATCTTCGACTGAGAGAGGTAATTTTAGGAGTTAGTGAGGTAATGAAGAGAAAGCTTTGTAGGGATCTAGGATGTGGGAGAAGAGCAAGAAAGCAATGAAGAGAAAAAAGTCTTACAGAACAACTGAAGAGTAACAGCATAGATTGATTTGAAATGTGTAATGATCACAAAGAATAACCACAGAATTCACAGGAAAGATGGAGGCTGTGAGGGGTATGTGAAAGCAATGATGCTATACAAAAGCCAGGAGGTAGACTTGAGTATTTCTTAAAACAGTGCTTCATTTTCACTTTTCATTAAAAGTGGGGGAGATCGACTAAAGTATAAAAACATCTATCCTGTTTTTTAAATTTTTTTTATATTTACTAAAATTTATTTACTTTGTATCCCAGCTTTATCGCATTCTCTAATCCATTCCCAATCCCATCCTCCCTCCCTCCATCACTTCCCCCTGATAGGGGCGCAGCCTTACCAGGCCACAGAGGAAGATAATTCAGCCAGTCCTCATGAGACCTGATAGGCTAGAATCAGAGAGAAGGGGAGGAATTCCTCTCCTATCTGTTTATTTATTTATTTAAAAAATCCTGAACAATTGTTGGCCCTCTTGGTGTACCCTACAAATACTCAACTCACCCCTTTTCTACCAGATCAGCACAGGTCTTGATACCTGTAGAGTTCTGTATCTGAAACCTTGGCAGAGCAGAAAACAGTAAGAGTAGCTTTCAGTCAATTACAGATTGTTTCTCTTCCTATTTTCTCTGCTTGTACTGAAGTAACACAAAGGCAAGATAGAATCAAGTTAAGAGAGGAGCATCTTGATTCTGTCACTCTCTGATGTGTAGCTGTCGGTAAGTAACCTATATTGCTTGTACTGTAGTTTCATTACCAGCAAAATTGTTATGGACAGTGTGGGTGAAGACATATGTTACTTCTTAAACAACATAGCTCTTGACACTTACATGTCTTCATTTTACTGCTACCCCCCATATCTTGAAAATATAAATCCATGTATGTGTAGTGATTGAACCTATACTATGAAAATCGTACAGCAGGAATTTAAAATGGGGCCATACATCTTTCCTGACTACTGTCAACAATCTTTTCAAGTAACAAAGAGAAATACTTGAATCTTTTTCTATGTGTAGTCTTCTTATCTATAAGCAAAATTTCAAATTAATTTAATTCAACCTATGTCTAATTAAGGCCTTTCAGTTACCTGAAATACATATTTTCTGGAGATCACGTTAAGCAAGTAATAGATGGTTATTTACTATTACCAAAGTTGTATACAAAGTAAATGTAGATGTTTTAATTGTGATAGTCATTAAAATCATTCAATAATCCTGCTACTCCACTTAGTAACAGCAACACATATAAATAAGCATGAAAACAAAACCAAAGGAAAACCCTGAGAAGGATGCAGGGCCAGTTTTAATTGGTTTTGTAACAGTAACTGACAAGGTAGATAGTAAAATCCAGACCAATGATTAAATCCACAAGAAAATTCTGCCCCTTTAGGGATGAAGTATAAGCAGGTAAGCTTCAATGTGTTAGGCATATTAAACAGTGAATATATCTTATTTCTTCCAAGAAATTAAGTATTTCTATTGTGAGTGGCAGAAACGTGAGGGAGATGTATACCTGTGCAATGGTCCATATGTAGATGTAAGAAGATAGTCAAGAAAGCTGCTTTTCTTCTTTCACCAAGTATGTCTGCATTGAAATAATTTCGAATAGGCTTACTTTTGATTTTCTTGTAGGTGAGTTTCTAAAAAGAAACCTATTGGTTGGTCAATACTCTCAAGCTTGAACTGTGAGCATTTGTTACATGACTATCTATTCAGTGTCCTTTATTTTCTTGTATTATTTCATAAAAACAATGCTTAGAACATGACTGCTAGTGCCAAAAAAATCCCAGTTTGGTTCTCACAAATAAGAATGCTTTATGATTTTTTTGAATCTTCTAAGAAGATTGAATATTTTTAAAAATTCATTGGGGAAAACTTCTGGCCATATTCTATCAATCCTGTGTAACTGACATTCTTTCTTTCTAGCACTACATCTTCAAAAGCTAAAACTATTGAAATTAAATGTTGAGTGCATTTTTTATGACCTGGTTTACAGACCTGGCTGCCTGCTTTACAAGACATACAGCTTAAATTCTTGACGTGAGAACAGAGAACAAGTACCCCAGCATGCCAAAGTTCCAAAAATGTGTAGAACACCCTGAAACTTATGCTTGATTTTCTTAATTCTCCAGAGGAATTGTCTCAGAGAACTGCCTTGATTTCTATGAGAACATCACTTTACATGATCTTCAGTCTTTCTTTGTTTCTCTGTTTTTAAATTCCTCTCTCTAACTTCATTTCTTTCTTCTCTTTTTAGAACTTCCTTCTTTGCTTCTGCTTCCTCTCTTTCTTTGTCTATTCTTTTGAAAGGTTGCATGTAGCATGCACAATGGTACTTGTTTTCATAGATAACACTGAGGAAACCAGGAATGTTAAGCACATTGTTTCTTCAAAGTTGCTTTTTTTTTTTTAAGAAAGAAATGTATAACCTTCTTCCACACAGAAGTCTGGGAATGATTGTTGCTGATAATCTGTTGAGTTTTGTGCTATGATTTAGAAACCCCTGCCTTCATTTGGCACATGGCAGTTAACAAGAACAATCTTAAGATGGATTTCCCCTTTCCTATGTCTGCTGCTAGCTACTGTTATGATTCTCTTATACTTATGTACAGTGGTTACACTAGCCATGCACATAATGCATTCAACACTGACATCTATTATTGCCATAATTTTCTCATTAAAAAATATAAAAGGAAAAAGAAGATGCAGGAACAAAAATTCTTGTTCTCACAGATAACACTAGGATAAGGTTAAACATGTAGGGTTGTTTCTTCAAAGGAAGAGATGTATAGGCTGATTTCAGTTCAGAAGTCTGGGAATGGATATTTAATAGTTTGTTCAGCTTTGTGCCATTTATACGTCTGAGACCAAACTAGATACTCACCAGACCCTTAGGATATCACAGGAGGTCAATCTATAGGAGCTATATTTATGGAAGATGTAACATGTTCTTTGGATTGATACTCTGATGGCCATGGCATTTGCTGAGATTCCCAGAACTGCTAAAAATGGTTTATCCCAAGACCTGTTAGCAAACATATGAAGAGTTCTTTTGAGAAATATATCCTATATTTTCTGTACAATCAGCTTCTTGCATGTGTGGAAGCTTGAGTGCATTCATGCCTGTCTTTTGCTTATAATTATTCAGTTACATAGCCTGTGACAAATACATTGTTCAACATATCTTGATATTGTCTAGTCATTGGCACAGACTGCAGGAGCAAGAGAAAAATAGGTTATGCTTCAAGTACCACGGTTAAAGTTACGATGGGAGCATTGTCCATGATTGTTGAGGTTCTCATTTTGATCACCATTGCCTTTTCCCTGACTACTTTTCACCTGATGAACAGACTGTGGTCTAAGATGCTGCTTTTATTTTCTAATGGCATGGAACTTATTTAAGACTTACTGGCCTTCAGTCATATAACATTATTCTTATATGTGTATTTTAAAACCATATCCTTTTATTCTTTTCACCCTATTTTGTGGCAATTAACATGAAACAATATTTAGTAAACTAATCTGTGATAATTACTTTTCTTTGTCCTGGAAACTTAGCTGGAGTGAAAAACGAAGGAAAATGGACAGACAGACAAGCACACAAAAAATATGGGAACACATGGGCCATCTTTACCCAAGATGGAGTAGCACCATATACACAATAATCCAGCACCTTAGAATATTTATTATGTAGAACAAAGAGGAGAGAAGTTAGATATTATCAGTAGGAATAGCTGTTGTCTACAGATGTAAACATGGAGGAGTAGAAAGCTGCCGTTGCAGTAGTTTTGTTGATTCATAAACATTTTAATTTGATGTAGAGGAAGGCTTTGCCAAATTCTGAGCCTGACCAGTATGGAAAAAGCTTTCCCAATTTTTCATGTGTATGAGGAATTGGTCATAGACATAGCCATGATCATGCTACCAATGCATTTTTACTAGGCACTTCATCTGTTCTTTGCATGTTCGTGCAAGGCTTCCTCTGTTCCCCACAATTTGTGTCATGTGAGTAGTATGTACCAATATAATTTGTATAAAATTACATATGAAAATGATTAGTTTGGGAAATTTTGGCTAAAATCAGGTGTAGTACCTTTTCTTTTCAATTTAATATTTAGTGTGTCTTCTATCTAAGGACAGTATATTAAATAAAATTTTGGAGTTGGAAGACGGAATGGGGCTTGCTTCTTCTATTCCATGCACTGACCTGGTGTTGCAGTATCAGCATGATCACTGCATCAAAATATTTCCTATAATAAATAAAAAGTTTAAAAAGCAGATTTTGAAAAGCTCTGTATCATGTTTTTATAATAGATGTATGTGATATACATGCAGTAGAAATATATGGATATACATTTGTACATGAAAACCAAAAGAAGACATAGAGTGTCTTTGGTCATGCCCAATTATTTATGTGATTGTCAGAAATTTGAACCAATGTCCTCATGTTTTCACATCAAATTATGTTCTCTGTATTTATTTGCAGCAATTTGCTTATATTATTGGTTGTATTGAAGTTCCAGCTGCACCAAAAATCAGCTTCTTAGGTAAGAAACGACTCAGTTTGACAATTTATTATTTCAACTTCATGGTTTATATTGTTTCTCTAAAACTTACTTGCAAAGTCTTTAGGTTTTAATTTGAGAACCAGATTATTTTACCAAAGCATTAATGCTTGGTGTTTAAGTATTACATATGTCTACTACTTGACTACATATTTAATACTAACACTTAGTAAAGAAAAACCTGTAGAGCAAACGAATTTTCAGAAACTTATGGCCAACTGTTGGGCAGAGTGCATGGAATCTTACGAAAGATGTGAGAAATAGTAAGATAAGGAGAGGACAGGAGCTCCACAAGGAGAGCAACAGAACTAAAAAAATCTGAGCACAGGGATTTTTTCCCGAGACTGATACTCCGACCAAGTACCGTGCAAGGAGAAAACCTAGAACCCCTCCACAGATGTAGCCCATGGTGGTTCAGTATCCAAGTGGGTTCCATAATATTGGAAACAGGGACTGCCTCTGACATAAACTGATTGGCCTGCTCTTTGATCGCCTCACCCTGATGGGGGAGCAGCCTTACCAGGTCACAGAAGAAGACAATGCAACCACTCCTGATGAGAACTGATAGACTAGGCTCAGAAGGAAGGAAAGGAAGGTCTCCCCTATCATTGGACTTGGTGAGGGGCATGTGTGGAGAAGGAGGAGGAAAGGTAGGATTGGGAGGGGAGGAGGAAGGGGTTTATAGGGGGATAAAAAGTGAATAAAGTATAATTAATAATAAAAAAGATTCAAACATTTACATTTCAGTTATTTTATCAATTCCAAAGACTGTGTGTGTGTGTTGGAGGGAAGACAAAGCATCACATATTCCACAGTTCTGAGAAAGCAATGGTAGTCATACAATGTTAACGTAATCTGATTTTTACTAGGAGAAATGTAAATACATTTAAATAATAGCACATATTACCCCACACTCTTCCTCTTCTTTTTTCAAAAAAGCGGTATACTTTTATTTCACTTTTTTATTGAAAAATTCAGACAATATATTTTGATCATGTTTTCTCCCACCCCAATTCCTTTCAGAGTCTCCCTACCTAACAAGCTTTATGTTATCTTTCTCTCTTTTTACCTCTATCTCTCCTTTTCTCAACACAAACACACAAGGCAACAAAGAAACACAAGCACAAAAATAGAAATAAAAACAGAATCAAGCCAGATGTGGTGGTGCATGCCTGAAATCCTAGCACTCTGGGAGGCAGAGGCAGGCAGATCTCTATGAGTTCAAGGTCAGCCTGGTCTTCAAGGTGAGTCCAGGGTAGTCAAGGCTACACAGAGAAACCCAGTCTAAAAAAAAAAAAAACAGAAAAACAACAACAACAAAAAACAATCAAAAGAACAATAAGAAAAAAAATATCCAAACAAAAATGAGGCAAAAGTACCAATGAATTTGTTTTGTGCTGGCCAACCACTACTGGACCCCGGAAATGCCTTGATGTGTGGTTAACATATACAGTGAGATGTCATTGAAGAAAATGGATGTTTTCTTTACCAGTGGCTATCAATTGCAGATAGCTTATTGGTTAAGAATAGGATAGGAATCTGTGTCCACTTCCCTCTGCTGTGGCCTCATCTGGCTTGAACATGTACAGTCCATATGTATGCTACCACAGTATCTGTTGGTTTATATGTACATCAGTTCCATTGTGTCTGAAAAGCACCCATTACTTTTGGCCCTTATAAACTTTCTGTCTCATCTTCTGCATTGTTCTCTGAGCCTTGAGGGAAAGGTTTTCATAATGATATACCACTTAGGATTAAGTGCCTCAAAGTCTCCTGCTCTGTGCATTGTCCAATGTGGTTTTCTGTTAAGTTCCCATCTACTACAAGAAGCTGTTCTGATGAGGGCCAAGCAAGGCAGCTTAAAGAGATATTTACCATCCTGGGAGCCTTCCATGATGCCCATATAAGGCACTTTCCTTCCTACTTACGTTGTCCCTCCACTCTGTTTTGTCTCCACAGTACTTGTCAGCACCTCAGCGGGAATCTAAACATAAGTGAGAGCATTCACTTGATCTGTTTTAATTACATACGCCTGCTTGTTACCCATGCCCGGCACTATTAATGTGACCAAGAACTTGAGACTAGATAGGTCACAGGTCTAGGAAGAAAGAATATAATTCTGCTAAAGAACATAGCAATAAAATGACTCCTAATGACATATTGCTATATCCATAGGCCACACTCTTCCTCTTTAACCAAGGGATAGCTGAACTGAACCGCAGAGGAGTCTGCAGTGGAGAGCAGGAAGCCACATGAACTCTTCAGCTTCATAAGTAAGCCAAGGCAAGAAATATCTGAGAAGCCAGGGGACACTTTGATATAGAAAATGGACTGATTAAAGAAGAGTCTAGGAACTTGGGATCTTCACCACAGATATTGTCACCCTAAGGCATGATTTCCTGGTTCTTGTTCTCATACATAAAAGAATTTAAAAATAGGCTCAGAAGAAGATAAAGCCAATTTTGTTCTTGGAGTTTGAGAGGGAAAACAGCAGGACAGGCAGACAGATTCTGTGGCTGCCAAGATAAAGGAGATGGGAAATGTAGGAAAAAAAAATGAAAGCTGTATTTTCTGAGTTAAAAGTCAACAAGACAGGTTTGCCAATGGATGTCCTCCAGTCATCTCACAGAGCTGATGGGTTGTTCAGAGACATGGAAAATGCTCTGACTGAACAGACAAGCAGACAAAGGCTCTCAGCTTGTCTGTGGAGAAGAGATGGAAGAAGGTTTCTTTCTTTTTTTTTTTTTAAAGTGTGAAATCAGTGCAGCTTAACAGTGAGTCTGCAAGCAACTGAATTTAGGCAAGGACATTGAAGTCTCTAGATATACATGTAATTAAAGGGATTTTCTTACTATCCCTTCATATGTGCCATATTTCTTTCCACTTCCTGGCTTTAGTATGGTCTTTAGGATATAAAACAGGAATATCCCTCCCCCACCCCCAACTCCACCCCACACAAGTTTTCTTTGGCCTTGTTTAGGGAGTACCTGCTGTGCTTCAAAGGCTGTTATCAGTTCCTTAGCAAGCTAGTCCTAAAGCAGTATTGACTGTCCACCATGATATATTTGGCAGCATGATGACGTTCACCTATTTGCCACAGGTCACGCCTTTTGTCCCACAGGAGGCGAACATAGATATTTATGTCCAAAGGATCCCTGGAAATTTCTGGCTGCAAATGTCTCCTTTTACCCTACTTTTCCTTGACCGACAGGTTCATCACGTTTTCATGCTAATATTCCTCATGTTCATTGAAATATCTCTTTGGAATTTTGGAAAGAGCAATCAGTGAGCCTTCAAGGTATGTGGGTTTTTTCTACCACTCTGATCTAGACTTAACTCTCAGCTCTATTTAAACAATCTGAAATTTAGTTTATAATAACTACACAACATAGAGTTGAATGAAGTAGATAAGTACAGATATAAACACTCATGTTCAGGTATGCAGGTCCTGTTCCCCTTGCATGGATTTGTTAGAATTAAGGTATTTAAATAATTTCTTTGTCTTTGAAGTGAAATTCACTTATAAAGACAACTGCTCTATGACCTTATTTAAGAAAAAAGGACAAAGTGTTTTAATTACAAATTACATCGAAGATACATTTCTTTCGTAGGCTGCATGTTTGTGCATGATGAATGCCGTAGCTCATACACAGGCATTTTTGAATGTGTGTTCCCATGCACATGCAAGTGAAGGGCAGTGGGTTTCAGATGTCTTGCTCTATTACTATCTGCCATTATCTTTTGAGATGGGGACTCTAACTGAATGCAGAAGTTGCTGTTTGTTTGCTAGGTAGCCTCAGTGATGTTCTTCTGCAGGACAGGGGCCACATGCTCTTGTAGTGGGCACTGAGGGCCAAATCCCCTTGCCTGAGCAACAAGTACTCTTATCATAGAGCCATCCACCTAGATTTTCCTGATACTGTAAAAAATCAGAAATTGGAGGTATAAACCATAACCCAGAATGCGTTGTTAAAGAGGTGTAGGAAGTTTGCTTAAAATGGTAAAGTATAAGGTCACTTAATGTCAGTGAGTTCTAATGAAATATATATTGTGCCTTAAAAATATTTAACAATGCTGAGAATAATTTTTATAAGAGAGATGTGCATTACTTTAACTGCAGATTACATTCTAAGAGCAAAGATCATGTTGTCAGTTGTGTGTGTGTATGTGTGTATGTATGTATGTATGTATGTATGTATGTATGTATGTGTATAAGTATGGATGGTATATATTAATGTGTGTATGCCAGGGCATGCCTGTGATTGTTCACAGAGAGGTCAGACAACACATCAAGAAGCATTCTGAGTCATATTATGTTTTACTTTTCTGAGACAAGGTCACTCGTTGAACCTGAAGTTTCTGGTTAACTGATGGCTAAGTTCATATTACCTTCCTGCCTGTCCCTCCAACACTGGGGCTATTGGCACACACACATGATCATTCCACCCCTCTTTTTTTACAGAGGGCCTGCACATTTACATTCGGGTCCTCTTGATTTTATAACAAGCAATTTTACCCACAGAGTCACACACAGGCCCTTAAGTTGTTTTAAGAGTTGTATCTGGTCTCCTATTCATATAATTACAGCTCTGGCCCCAGATCTAATGGTTTCCTGATGTGAAATGGAAGTATTGGTCATTACATACCCAAAGGTACATGCTTAAACAATGATTATATTTACATTAAGAAGCACTTTGAGCCTTCTGAAAGTCACATGGCACAGGAATTTTCTTTTTGGAAAATGTGATTTATTTTTATAACTGTTACCTCAAAGAATGGACAAGGACCTACACATTAAATGTAATATGCTTATCATTTGTCCCATCAAAGCAAGTAATATTGTATCATGTTTTCTTCTTCTTTAAAAAGTAATTTCAGGTTTATTTCAGAAAATGTGTGTCTGCTGAACATTAATTATTATAAATTTGGATACAAAGTCACCATTTTTTTAATCGTGTAAAGATTCCATGGGGATTTTTTTTTTCAATTGCCAAATGAGAGTTAAAGGCCAATGTCTTGGAATGTGCTCAGCCACACCGCATGTGCGAATCACTGCTACGCAGCACCTCATGACAGAAAATTAATAGACCGTCTTAATGACCCTCAGATTTCTCCTGTTGCTCAAGCAGCTGACTCAATCCCCAACAGCTATAATTAAACAGAGCAATCTGTCAGGGAAGATAGCTGTTCTTGTTAATTTGGTGAACCACCATACTGGTTTTTCCTATTATGCATCGCGGCTGACAGTCTTGCAAGTTTTTTACCAGAGCCCTCTGCCAAGCAGCAGAGCTCCAAGCAAGCACCTTGTGGAACGAAGCGGAGGATTCTGAGAAAACTGTGGTCTCACCTCTCTATTTTTAGTTTTGAAACTTGCTTTCATGGAGTTAATGAAATGCAGCTATGTTATTGCGCTTGCAAAACTATGAAATAAAGAGAAGCCCAAGCTTTCTACCATTATGTTGTTGCCTTCTACAATGGAAGATCTCAGTGTGTCAGTTGGGGCTGCTTCTTTATAGCACCGAGGATGGATGCTGCAAGAAGACTGCTTCCTTGAGAGCTGTTATCAGAAAAGCCAAATTCTTTCAGGTGCTCTCTTCATTCTTTCCATAAAAGATCAATTCTTTTTTCTAGGGGTTCTTGCTCAGGCAGCCTTTCCATGACTGAAACCAATTTATATGACATACAGAAGCAGTTTAAACCAGAAACACATCCTTCATGGTTGTTATAAGTAACAGAGCACTTTACACAGCATAATTGCTATGTAATATTTGTGTATTGTTTTAGGTAGATGAATACTGCCTGCAAATGTAAGATTCCCTAAGATCATTTCTAAGAATTACAGATTGTATATGAATACATTTTCTACTTTACACCTAGAATTTTATGGAATCTATCATTTTTTAAAAAAAATTATCATTTTTTACAATATATTCATTATATATCCTAATTGAAGCCCCCTCCCTCACTTCCTCCCAGTCCCACCTTCTCTTCCTCCTTCCCACAACTCCACTGAAAGAAGAGTTCTCTTCCTTTGCCATCTGCTCATAGCTTATCAAGTCTCATCACATCACCACTGCTTGGATCCTCTTCCTCTGTGGTCTAGTAAGGCCACATGGTCAAGGTCAAGTAATCAAAATGCAAATGCAGGAGACCCACAAAGAGACTGAGCTGCCAATTGACCACATCTGAGCAGGGGCTCTGTGCATGGTCCTGGTTGGTGCATCAGTCTCTGCAGGACACCTTGGGCTCAGATTTTTTCACTTTGTTGGTCTCCTTGGGGAGCTCTTGGTCCCTCCATGTCCTTCAATTCCCCTCCCTGCCCCCCTTTTCCATAAGACTCTGTGATCCGCCCAAAATTTGGCTGAGTCTCAGCATCTGATTTGATCCCCTGTTGGGTGGAGCCTTTCAGAGGACCCTGTATAGTAGGCTCCCATCTTGTTTTCTCTCTTCCACTGCTTTTGGTATCTATCCTGTTTGCCGTTCTGAATGAGATTTAAGCATCCTCCCTAGGGTTCTCCTTAGTGTTTAGCTTCTTTAGGTCTGTAGATTTTAGTATGGCTATACTATAGTATACAGCTAATATCCACTTACAAATGAGTATATACTATGACTGTCTTTCTATTTCTGGATTACCTCACTTAAGATGATCTTTTCTAGTTCCATCCAGTTGCCTGCAAATTTCATGATTTTCTTGTTTTTAATAGATGAGTAGTATTCCATTGTGTAAATGTGCCACAATTTCTGCATAAGATGCTCAATATCCTTCATCATGAGGGAAATGCAAATCAAAACAACTTTGAGATTCCATCTTAACACTGATCAGAATGGCTAAGATAAAAAACTCTAGTGATAATACATGCTAGAGAGGATTTGAGGAAAAGGAAACCCTCCTCCATTGCTGGTGGGAATGTAAAGTTGTACAACCACTTTGGAAATCTAGCACTTTCTAAAAGAAAATTAGGAAAAGCGCTACCTCTAGATCCAGCTACGCCACTCTTGGGTATATACCCAATAGATTCCCCCCCATACAACAAGGACACTATGCTCAACTATGTTCATAGCACATTTATTTTTAATAGCTGTAATTTGGAAAAAATCTAGATGTCCTTCAATGAAGGCATCTCTGTCTTTCAGAATGAGGTATATACTAACAAAATAAAAATTTAAAAACCCACCTCTTTCTGAACATACATGCTTTTAAATCCACAATTATTCTAAATTAATCACATGGGTTAATTGTTGACTTCCAACTTATCTATTTGTCCCTTTTTTTGATATTTAAACTCTTAGGTGATTGAGAGTATGGCATCAGTTTCTTTATCTGCAGCTATCATATTTGGTGTTCAAACTTGTTAGCTACAAGATAACTATAAGAAAAAATAGGCCAACTATTGGGTATAAAGATAAATTTCATAGTCCTTCAAATATTAGAAATTGTAACACAAAATACAAACATTAGTCTTTTTCTGTGGGAAATATTGTTTTCTTAATGTGAAAAATCAGAATTGTCAGCATTTTCTAGTTTAGAGACACTTCTGATTACAAGTCTTATTATTAAGGACACTCCATTGTAGAAGCAGAAAATTAGCTATATAAATGAAATATATGTTTTCCATACATTTTTAGTATTGATCAAAGGAGGTAGAAAAATAAATGCTAATGAATATGTTCAAGAATTACTCCGTAATCTTGACTACACTTTGTAAAAGCTGGAAAAGTGATGGCAGACAAAGAGTAATGCATAAGATTACTTTTTATGAATAATTTCAGCTATGCTACATAAACTTTCATCTTTGATAATTTTCCCATAAAGTACCTGTTATCTCTACTGAGCAGACTTTTGGGGGTTGGTCTGATGCTTGTATTTTGATGCTAATTACTGGTCCTCACGATCTGGTTACTGCTTGGATAAACCTATCATTGTTTTGTGAACCTGCCTAAGACATTATATCTCATTGGTTGATTAAAAGGCCTAAAACCTGGGCAGGGCAAAAATGGAGTAAGTGTGGCTTTAGTACCCAGATTTGGGGTAACAGGAAAATCATAGGAAAACAGACAGACAGATGGGAAGAAAGGTGGCACAATGAGTCAGCATGGAGAAGAAACCGAGTTGGCCAGAAGGAAGTACTCCAAGGAGGGTGTTGATGGAGAAAACACCAAAATAAAAATTATAAGCAAGTAACTTGGGATTATGAATGGAAGGTAATGCAGATAGAAATGGTTAAGGCGGTGTTATTGGATGGGAACTGGGAGACAGATGGTGAGTTTATTGAGACAGTGTAGCTAGAATAATAGCTCAAAGTAAATAAGGCAATTGTAAAATATAAGACATGTCTGTGTCTTAGTAATTGTGATAGCAGGTTAAATAATACCTCTACCACAATTATAAGGCTTATAATAACATTGGACAATAGATCTGTGTAAGTAGCAGTTGGCTTCATATTTCTACCATTATGCACTTTAATGTTTCTTAAGCATGCTGAATGAGAAGGAAAAATTTATTTATTTTTCCTAACAAAAAGATTTGTTTGGAATCATTTGAAAACTGTGTGTATGTAGCATCCACTGGAAAGGCAAATCCGAAACTTAAACTTGTGATTTTTGGAACCAAAGCACTAAAGATAAAAATACTACTGGACACTAACCAAGAATCAAACCAAGGTATTCCCCTTTATCTCCAAAAATACTTCATTTTTTTCAACAATTTCTTTTTGCCCAAATCTATAAGCACAAGTCTTAATAATTGACATATTATTTTATGTTTAAATTATATGAGTGAGATTTCTTAGATGTACAGGAAGCTCTAGGTACAATTTAAGGAGTTTTACAGCTTTGGAACCAAGTGTTAAGGCTTGAGAATGTTGGGCACTGATAACTATTTGATCACAAATTTCAATTCTTACTTTACTTGATTCAGTCAAAGGAATCTCAAGAAATAGATTGTCCGGTTTGCTATTTTATATGATGTAGTGATCCCTGGTTTTTGCATGAATAGTGTACTGCAAATTTGGGAGCTACCATATTCACACAAAATAAAGTGAGGAGGAGAGCTATGAAAGGAAATTGTAATGATTTATGTATTAACAACAAGGAAAGTTCCAGTCACTAAGTCACCTTTAGGTCACTGTTTAACAATGTCATACCTCCCACAAAAGATAACTCAGCTTCTTTTTGGTTTGCAGTGAGACAGCTGAGTTCTGAACCATTTTCTCCATTGACAGAAGGAAAAGACCTTTTAATATCATGCTCTCAAGGGGTCAGAAAGTAACCCTCTCAACCAGTTCTTGTTTATGTATTTTTTATGTTTATAAAATATTTAATATATATTGTCTTCTTTTAGCACTGAACACAATTATGAGTTTAGAGACAAGGGCATCCCCTTCCTTTATTTTGTAGTTGATTAGTTCTTGGTGGTAAGTAATGTCTGTCTGCCCACAGAAAATTCAAATACTGTTTTCATTCCATAGCACTGGTAGGTATGAGAAGCAAGAGCAGCTGGTGCTGAGCTAGCAGGATCTCCATAGGCATCCAGCAAGTTCTGTGTGGTCTCATTTTCTAAAATCATCATAAGAAGATGAGTTGAAACTAAATGGAAAAGTGAAGTGGAACTATGATACAGTAACTACTTAGCCCATGCTGAGATGTTATTATAAATAAAATTGGTGTTGGTCTATATATTTTTATTAGTTCTATGATAATCATGGCAGTTATTATTTGACCCACTATCACAATTAATAAAATGCAGACACCTGTTAAATTATATAATTCCTTTATTTACCTTGGGCTGGGCAGATATTTCACATATGCTGTCTCTATAACCTCAACATGCACCTTCCAGACCCCATCCAATGTCGTCTGCCTTAACCATCCTTTTCTGGGCTATCTTTATCCATGATCTATAAATACTTGCTTATTGTCTTCATCTGGGCATTTCCACACCATTATTGGATTTCTGACTCCTGGCCCACGTGGTTTATTCTCCACTCTAACGCATCGTGGCATCCTCCTTCCTCCTCTCTTCCTGTCAGTCCATTTCCCATGATTCTATTGAATCCAAAGCCCAGGAATCTTAGCCATGCCTACCCTATGCTGCCTTGCCAGATTTTAGGCCTTTTAATCAACCAATCATAAAGAATGTCCTAGGCAGGTTTACACAACAAGGATATTTGTATCCTGGCAGTAAGCAGATATTGAGGCTCAGTAATCATCATCAAAATACAAGCATCAGACCAACCTGGACAATTCTCTATTCCTGTCTAAATAAAAAGGCTATTTTCTATACAGTAAGAATAATTATGAAACAAGTATAAAACAAATAGGTGAAACTATATGTATATATATGTACACACACATACATACACACACACATATATATATTATATATATATATTCTAAATGTATTTGGCAATTGTGAAGATAATATCTATCCTTTTTATGAGAGTCTAAGGTTTTATACCTAAGATATTTTTTATTATAGTTTGTATCTATCAACCTAAAAAATCTATCTGGATATAAAATATCTTTTTTATTCATTTTTAAGCACTTAAACTAATTGCAAAACTATGACTATTAGTCTCCAACTTCATCAGACTTGAGAAGGCATAAAATTAATTAGCTGAGAAAACAGGAAGTACATGTTAGCAGCTTCCAAAAACAATGATGCAAAAAAGACAAAGACAGTTTGCTGCCTGAACAGCCATCCAAATCTCTTTATAATATTGGAGCATCATCTTCAGCTTTCTGGCCAAGTATGTTTGACATATACATATGTAAAGCAGGAGCTATTTAGGACTTGTTTACTCTGTATTGGTAGAGTTCAGCAGTCAATTTGGCCTGCATTTAAGCTTGCACATTTTGGGCAGAATACTTTCTGTCATAGCAGCATGGGCATTTTATTTGCTCAGATGCCTGGTTTGCCACATTTGAAACCACCTCCATCTGGAGGTTCTTCGATGCTCATCATCTCTTTGAGATAGGCTGGGTCCTACAAGGAGATGACATGTCTCATTGTTATAGAATTTTTAAAATAATAAAAACATTTTAAATACCATATTCTGTAGATGCCTGAGGTTTGGAAAGACTTATCGATCTTTTTATTATCTGTCTATAGAATCATATCTATCTATTAAACATGGATGTATATTTATGTGATAAATAAGACTGTCTAACAGTTGATTGACTAACACTTAACTTGCATTGCCAAATATCTTAAATAGTTTGCAATAGTAGCTTAAAAGTATGGGAAGAAAACCTCGTATTTATGAGTTGTATGGGCACAGTATTTCATGTGAAAGTAAAAACATATATGTGCATCAAAGATAACCTTTAATTTGAATTCTATACCAATGCATTAAAAATTGCCTTATTTTTGTATCAATATACAAAATCCTATACCAAGGAGTAAAAAAATATCCTTATTTGGGAATAACTAAAGCCTTATTTGGGAATAACTAAGCTGAGTAGTAGCTTCAATAATCTACCTTTTGTTCATATCCCTATTAGATATTCTTACATTCCCCTTTCTTTCTTTTCAACCCTTTTCTCCTTACCTGAGAAAGATGGAGAAAGGAGAAGAAAAGAGAGAAATCCCTGAGTCTAACTTCATTTTCTCTGTGAATAAGACCATTAATAACTTATAATCATCTCCCAATGACAATAAACATTCATAGCCTCAGAAAACAACCAAAAACCTACCCACCCCCCCGAAGGGAAATGAAATGTCATTCATATAGGGATTGTCTAGCTGATTTAGGGTTGAAGAAATCCTATTTGGGGGCCCAAAGGAAATTGGGGAAAATGGTTAAGCAAGTTAGCAATAACATTTGTGGTCCAGTCTCTGAATGTTGAGAAAATTCAGGCTTAATAGAAGTCCTGTTTAGAACAGTCTGAAACAATGGACCAATTGAGATCAGTAGATTTTTTGAAGCTGTTTTTGAGAGTAGGCTTTGATGAGGAACAGCAACTGAAACAGTTGAGGCTGGAACAAGCTGAATGCAGGAACATGCAGGATGCTGGAACAGATGTGTTAGCCTCTCAGCATATTGAAAGGATGAATCCTGTCAGTGTTTGATCCACAATTTCTGGTGTCTGGATTTTTGTTCTGAAACCATATAATTCCTCACAAGTCCTAAAATTATAAATATATGATATATGTAGGATTCACAGATCAGTTAAGGATGGATCTCTGTTCTTTTTATCAGCAACAAACAAACAAACAAACAACCCCCCCAAAAAAAAACAAAGAAAAAACACACATCTGCAAATCTTTATTCGTGCCATATGAAAGGATGGAATGTACATGTCATGGGGATTTTTGTAGCCAACAAGGATTATTGGTTATGCACAGACAGCCATGTCTCAGTCAGCTTTAGAGCTATTCCCATGTAGTACATAAGCAATCTAAGTTATCTGTTTGTTTTATTTGGACCTCCTTCTAAGAGGATGTATATTACTGTTATTATTGATCATCTAATGATGATATTGAAATCAAAACAAGGTTGTGTAGAGCTATCCTTCTCTTTTCTCCTGGGTACCTTGCTATTTTAGGCCAAGCTCTACCTGTCTTCTGCAAGAAGCTCTCACGTTTAAAGAGACAAGCCCATTGCCCTGCACAATAAGAAAGACATTATCTTTTACAATCAACATTATTTAAATTCCTTTTAACCTTTAATACTTAAGCATACGTTAGGTACCGTGTATGTGTTTAGAGGTTTAGGCCTGGGTTTTTATATTTGTTGAGGCTATTTTTGTCATATCCACTTTTCTATAGGGAATGGGCCATTATTCCTTTATAGCTACACTTTATATAAACTTCCTTTTACCCTTTAGAGTTGAAGTCTACCCCAGGCATCTTACATCTGGGTTTTTACATTTGTTGTGGCTTGTCCCGTTTTTAATACAGGAAGATTTTGTCTTTTAAACGTATGAATTGTAGTCTTTGAGTTTTAAGACTTAAATAGGCTGGCATGTACTTTGCCACCTGTAAGTCCCCTGTGTCGTTTTTTGTATTAAGCATGACTGACGTTTATCACTCATGCAAATGTCTCACATTCAAAAGGATAAGCCAGGTGCCAGAGCAGTGTGACACCTTAATTTAGTCAGCAGTTAAAGGCTTTTTGAAATGGGAGGCATACAGTTTGCATGTTTGTCTCCAAAGCTAATTTTGGGTCCTTGCATTGACCAACAGAACATATCTCTCAAGCCCAAACGCCCTGTGGTACCAGTTCTCCCATGGGATCAACACTTTTTAAGGAGATCAGCTGGCCTCTGAGAGGAGTGTTCTATCATCTCTTCTTACATCAGCCTAAGACTGATGAGTATCAACAAGAAAACCTAAGACTGATGAGTATCAATAAAAGAAAAGAACTTTCATGGTAACTTTAAGGAAAAATTTGTCATTTTGAATCCTAGACTGTCTTTGCAAGCAGCTTATCAGCAGGGATTCTCTCCCTGAATATACTGTGTAAATTAGGCTCATCAGGAACTCAGAGATCTGCCTGTTTCTGCCTAAATTGTGTGATTTAAAGAGGTGTGCCACCACCATCCTGCACAAATGTTTCTCCTCAATTCCGTATAATTGTAACTCAAAACCTTTAACTGAAAATCAAGTAAAGAAACAAGAAAATTCTATTTTGGGGGCCAGTTTTGTCAATTTAGGCTGCAACAAGCAAAGCCCAGTTTATCTTTTTTTTTTTTTTTTTTTTTTTTTTTTTTTTTTTTTTTTTTTTTTTTTTTTTTTTTTTTTTAGTTGTTGCTAAAGGCAGTCCCATTCCAGAAAGAGCTGACAAGCATCTTGCAGCTAGAGAACTTTGAATTCCACCTGCTACCAATCTATTTTCTATCAGGAAAATGTGCCCTTTTTATTGTCCCCAAATTAGTATTACTTTCCTGGGATCTCTCCCCACTTTCTGCATGAACTTTTGTACCAGGGTATGGAAAACTGTGATCAGCATTAGACACATTGCATCTAGATCCATGACAATGACAACCAAAGCCAAAAGGGATCCAAACACCCTCTGTCATGGTGTTTTGTTTTATTTTAGGTGTAGTTCTAGGTCTAGCTCTTTCTAGAGGTCTGTCTGCCTTCCAGAATTGCCTTTCCAACTTGCCACGTCTCTACAGCCATGGTCGCTGTTGCTGCTCTGTGTGAGCTGAGCCAGCTGGCAGCAGCAGGCAGAAACACTTGTGTGTCCCTGGTGATAGACCTAGCAGCAGCCAGTTTTGCTATGTTAAGTCCAATCCATATGTCTCCTGGTCTACCCAAAGTCAGCTGTCTTTTGCTTGTGGGCATAATTTAAGAGTATCTCTTAAAGAGACAGTATTTGACATGGGAGTTTTTTAGGTTTTAAGTTTGGGTTGTATCGCTTGGAGCTTATTTCCCCCAACCCTCAAAAAAACTATGATAAATCATGATTTAAAGTGTGTGGATACATAAAATTAGTTGGACAACATTTGTTGTTGAAGATAAAAAGGTGAGTGTTACATTATATATTATTTATTATTCGCCCTATAATTATTGTGGTGGCATTATTTAATCCTTTATATCACAAATAATAGGACACAGACACTTGTTAGATTTTATAATTGCCTTATTTACCTTGGGCTGGGCATATATTATACCTACATTGTCTCAAATACCTCACCATCCACCTCCCAGCCCCCATCCAATGCCATTTTCCTTAACAATTCCAATCTGGGCTATTTACCATCCATAATCCCAAAGTACTTGCTTATATTTTTTATTTTGGTGTTTTCTCCATCCACAGCATCCTTGGAGTCCTTCCTCCTGGTCCATGTGGTTCCTTCTCCATGCTGACCCATGGTGGTATCCTCTTGCCTCCTTATCTTTTACTGTCTGTCTGTTTCCAGTGATTCTCCTATTCCCCTAAAGTCTGGGATCCTTAGCCACACCTACCCCATTTTTGCCCATCCCAGGTTTTAGGCCTTTTAATCAACCAATCATCTATAAAGTCTTAGGCAGATTTACACAACAAGGATAGATGTATCTAAGCAGAAACCAAATCTTGAGGACTAGTAATTTGCATTAAAATACAAGCATCAGACCAACCCCAACACTGAGATGTGAAGCTATGGGATCTAGTCTTGTCTACTGTCTGTTTAGTAATCTCATTTCATGAGTATTCTATTATGTGAAGATACTAATTTAATTTATGTTCTCATTTTTCATTTATTGTTAAGAAATGGAGCTTTTGAACAGTTTTTCATAGTACTTATTTGGTATGTGTGGGTGGTATGCGTTAATATGTGTGTACAGGTGTGCATGTTTGTGCATGAAGATGCTCATATTTGCACATGGCAGAAGTCAAACTTAGATATTATTCCTCTGATGTTATCTATCTTGTTCTTTGAGAAAAGTTTTCTTATTGGCCCTCCCAAAATAAGTAGTTGGCTGGCCAGTGAGCCCAGAGATCTCACTGTTTTAATGTACCCTGTGCTGTGATGATAAACAACATCACCATGCCTGAAGCTTTTACATGGGTGCTGGTGATTTTATTTTTGGTGTTGGTGAGGTGTTGGTGATTTAACTCAGGTCCTCATATTTGTATGGAAAACACATTATAAACTAATCTATTCCCCTTCTTCCTTTGAATATGTTATAGTCATATGCTGACTTATAGCTACTCCTAAGAAACCTGAAAGATATAATCTTAAAATACCATAATATTAAATGCTGTAATCCTGATGGATCAAAATTCCTAAACTATAAAATTCCCACAAATTTAACTCTCAGACAAATTAAAATCACAAATACTGAAATCATGTAAACCACCATTTCTAATTAAACAATAACAGAAATGACTTTGAAGTTTAAAATGTTGAATTTGAGGCGTGAGTTAGTGTTCTTGGGTTGTAAAGGCAGAATGGATGCTACCATGTCAGGTGGCAGCTAGAACAAGAAACCTGCCTTAGCTTTCTGTTAGCAGTGTCTATGATGATATATGCGCTGAGGCTCCTGGTATGAGTAGAAGTGGGCTATCCAGGGAATATCCACACTCAGTGTGGCATGACTATTGCAATGTCTTCCTACTTAGGCCTGCATGTTACTGAGCCCAACCTCATCCAACACAGTTTGCTAACACTTTCTCAATAAACTGAAGCACCAATTACTCACATTGTAACTGGCCTGAATTTACCTTCTTGTGTAATTTAATGGGGACAGTTCCTCCATGCTTAACATGGCATGTCAGAAAGCAGAGACTCTGCTTGGCTCACAGTGAAAAGAGTGGAGTAAGCAGAGTACAGCAGTGGTGGCCAGGTCTGCAGTGATGGAAATCACCTGGTTTCCTACAAACTGGAGATGGAAAACACTGGTTTATTTATGGCTATTTTTCTAACAGGAACATTAGACATTAGTGTTATGATGTTATGTCTTGGTATTGCTGTAGTTGCATATTTCACATTACATTTTAAAAAATAAAAATTTTTTGATCTTAGAGCCTGTGCTGTTGGTGTTCTATTCAGGAAGTAGTCTCCTGTGCCAATAAGTTCTAGGGTCTTCCCCATTTTTTCTTCTAACCGGTTTAGTGTGTCTGGTTTTATGTTGAGGTCTTTGAT
>CM053765.1:43919736-43939404 GCA_028658305.1 Pachyuromys duprasi | reverse complement strand
CCTCACTTAGAAAGACAAATGGGATGGACATTGGATGTAGGAGAAAACAAGTAACAGGACAGGAGCCTACCACAGAGGGCCTCTGAAAGACTCTACCTAGCAGGGTGTCAAAGCAGATATTAAGACTCATAACCAACCCTTTGGCAGAGTGCAGGGAATCATATGAAAGAAGGGGGAGTTAGTAAGACCTGGAGAGGACAGGAGCTCCACAAGGACCAAATATATCAGGGCACAGGGATCTAAGACTATTTCTCCATCCAAGGACCATGTACGGATATAACCTAGAATCTCTGCTTGGATGTAGCCCATGGTAGCTCAGTATCCAAGTGGGTACCCTAGTAAGAGGAACAGGGACTATTTCTGTCATGAACTCAATGGCTGGCTCTTCATCACCCCACCCCCACCCCCAGGGAGGAGCAGCCTTGCTAGGCCACAGAAGAGGACACTACAGCCAGTCCAGAAGAGACCTGATAAACTAGGGTCAGATGGAAGGGGAGGAGATGAGGGAGGGATGGTGGGATTGGGAGGGAATGAGGGAGGTAGCTATGGCTGGGATACAAAGTACACAACCTGTGATTATTATAAAAACATAAAAAAAATAAAAAATGGGGTGCAGAGCTAAACGGAACATTCTCAAGAGAGGAATAATGAATGGAGGAGAAACACTTAAATGCTCAGTGTCTTTAGTCATCTGGGAAATGCAAATCAATATGCCCCTGAGATTCCATCTTACACCCATCAGAATGGAGCCTACCATAGAGTGTCTCTGAAAGACTCTAACCAGCAGGGTGTTGAAACAGATGCTGAGACTCATAGCCAAAGTTTGGGCAGAGTGCAGGGAATCTTATGAAAGAAGGGGGAGAGAGAAAGACCTGGAGAGGACAGGAGCTCCACAAGGAAACCAACACAACCAAAAAAAAAAAAAAAAAAACAGAATCTGGGCCCAGGGATTTTTGCAGATACTGATAGTCCAACCAAGGACCATGCACGGAGACAACCTAGAACCACTACTCAGATGTAATCCATGGCAGGACAGTCTCCAAGTAAGGGAACAGGGGCTGTCTTTGACATGGACTCAGTGGCCATGTCTTTGAGCACCCTCCCCTGGCAAGGTGTCCTAAACAGGCCACAGAGGAAAAGGATCCAGAGAGTCCTGATGCAACATGGTACGGTCAGATAGTAAGGGAGGAGGATCTTCCTTATCAGTTGACAAGGAGAGGGACATAGGGTAGGGGAAGAGTGAGAGGAGGTGGGATTGGCAGGAGATGAGGGAGGGGGCTATAGCGGAGCTACAGAGTGAAAACATTGACATAAATAATAATAATAAAGAAAAAATAAAAGAAAATAGTTAAGAGAGATAGAAGTGCATACTCACAAAATTTGTTTGAATGTAATATAAATTCAGAATGGCACTGTGCAAAATTTTTCCTTTACAATGTTTTATTTAATTATTTTATGTTTTCCTACAATGTATATTTATCATATTTTCCATTCCAGCTCCTTGCTCACTCAACTCTCTGTGTGTCTGTGTGTCTCTGTCTCCCTCTGTTTCTGTCCATCTCTTATCCCCTCTCCCTTTCTGTCTTTCTGTGTTTCTCAGTATCTCTTTATGTGTCACTCTCTTTGTCCCTATGCCTCTGCCTCCATCTCTCTGTGTCTTTGTCTCTGTCTCTCTCTTTGTCTCTGTCTCCATCTTCCTATCTCTCTCTTCATCTCTGCTTGTGGCTCTTTATCTGCCCCATGATTGTGGATCAGACATAAGCTCTCAGCTTTTGCTGCAATGCTGTACCTGCCTGACTGATGCCATTGTGCTGGTCACGGACTCTAGCACTCTGAAAACTTGAGCCCCCAAATTGAATATAAGGTGCTTTGTCCTTGCTGATTTGTCAGGGCAGTAGCAATTATCTGTGACATATGAAAATTAAATTAAGTGTTCATAGAGTCTTACAAATTTTATATTTCTATATTAGAGTGAATAACAATGAGAAGAGAGTTCACTAAATATATTTGGAAGGCATCGATCCTCACCACTCTATCACCAACACTACACCTTACTAAATATGTTTTGAATGAAAAAAAAACAAAGTTATATTTGACTTAAACACATTGATCCCCCCAAATAACGTACTATTGGAAAGGATTTTAAACTATTAGAAGACAGGTGAATGCCCTATGCTAAGTGAACTGTGTGCTAGATAGGAATGATCCTGGACAGAGCAGCAGGTGAACGACCTGTGAATGACCTGTGCAGAGCTGTGCGCAGATATGGGAAGTGACCAAGGATATTTCAATGTGTTAAAGGATGGTTGAGAAATTTACATGCCAAAGATATTTAGAATGATTATGAATTTTGAACAAAAGTCAATGAGAAATGAAGGTCAGAAAGAAAAATACTAGTTAAAACTATAATGAAAATATTAGTACCACAGAATGATACTGAGACACTACTTTTCTAATTATTAGCTGTAAATTTTTAAATTGATGAATTTCTCATATTATATATATATATATTACTTTTCCTTTCATAACTTGCAGTGTGTAAAAGTAAAGTTTCTATTCAAAATCCATGTATTTTATAGCCTATAGTTTATTAATATTAATGTCTCAAATTCCATGCCTTCAAGGATGCTACTGCAGATACTGAATGTTTAAAGATTAAATATAAGTCATTTAGAATATTGCCTCCTACATATTGACAGGAGAAGACTAGAGTTTAAAGATGTTACTGGCTGTATTATGACCTGTTGATAATTCAAAGCACTTCAGATTCAATTCTAATAAGTATACAATAAATCTCTTATAAAACTTTTGTTCCTTCAGAACTCCCTAAAGGGCAGCCTTGTCAGGCAACAGGGGAAGATGATGCAGAAAATCCTGATGAGACTTGATATGGCTGGTAGGGGAGGAGTGCTCCCCCTTTCTGAGGACTAGGGGATAGAGATTGAGGGAAGGGGGAGGGAGGGAGGGACTGGTAGGAAAAGAGAGAGGAGGCTACAACCAGGATGTAAAGTAAATAAATTATTTTTTAAAAAAGGAAAAAAAGAAAAAAATTTAAAAGACGAAAGAAAATTTTGTAAGCTGCACCAGAGTTTACTTCATATATTTTTAGTGCACTAGATTTATTTCATATATTTTTGGTGTGTTTATTTGATAATATTTTGCTGGTTAGATGATGACACTTAGATTTTAAAGTCGTGTCTAAAGTGCTCAAATTGTAGATATACCTTATTCTTAAATGATAAAATGTGCCTATGTAAAGGCAGCTTTCAATTATCTCTTAAGGAATTATTTTTAATTAAATGAAGTCACTGAACTTTTTTGATAACGTATTCTTTGAAATAGCTAATTTGTCAATAATTATGACTTAAAACATGTTTCCCCTTGTCAATATTTTTTGTCTTATCAGATTTTTACTCTTATTTGATGAAAATTAAAAATATGCATTTCAGGGAATACATGCAGAAATATATATAATATGTATATTATATGTATTGGATACTACATATAATATATATATATATATGTAAAATATTCATAGGTATGTATGATACATGTGTATATATATAATTACATATATACATACAAGTGTATATATGTATGTTTTTATATAATTATAATGTGTTCATAAAGATACCCACATATTGTACATTTAAATAAATACCTATCATACATAATCACACACGTGCACACATAGATAAATTGGGCAGACTTTCTAATTATATATTCTAAGGCAAATTATATCTCTTGCCTTCTTAAATTACTCCAGCCAATTTTGTCTGTAAAATGTTGCGAGAACATCTGCTAACTGATGACTGAGTTATCCCAAGAATCCTTTGAAATAGTGAGGATCCAGTCGGTTGCTGAGCACAAAACTGATTCAGCCTATGCATAAGATATGTTCTGCACAACAGCAAGTAATTGCTAGTGCAATAAATCAAGAAAACATGGGTTTTGTTACAATTGCAAGTCACAGATTCTACCTAATTATTATTTAGCTTCATGAAAATATCTATGTTACATGTAAAAATAGGTGAATTTTAAGTATTTTCTTAGCTGTTTATATAATGGTTTTGTAGACTTATTTGTAAAGGATTTTCTACATTGTTTTAAATTAGGTGGTTTTAAAGTACTTATTTGTATCTAATCTTTTCTAATTGATTTTTCTTGAGACTATAACAGTGTTGAGTGGGTTTATAGGAAATGCTGAAGCTTTTTCAGTTTTACTTTTTAATTATTTTTAATTAATTTTTTATTAGTTACAATTTATTCATTTTTTATCCCAGCTGTAGCCCCTTCCAGCCTCCACTCCCAATCCCACCCTCCCTTCCCCCCATGCCATTTCCCAAGTCTACTGATAGGGGAGGTCCTCTTCCCCTTCCCTCTAACCCAGCCTATCAGGTTTCATAAGGACTTGATACATTGTCTTTCTCTGTGGCCAGGTAAGGCTGCTCCTCCATCAGGGGAAGGTGATCAAAGACCCAGTCACTGAGTTCATGTTAGAGACAGTCCCTGTTCCCATTACTACAGTACCCACGTGGACACTGGGACACTGAGCTGCCATGGGCTACAACTGTGCACGGGTTCTAGCTTATCTCCATGAATGGTCCTTGGTTGGAGTATCAGTCTCGGAAAAGACTCCTGGGCCCAGATTTCTTGGTTCTGTTGCTCTCCTTGTGGCATCTTGTCCCCTCCAGGTCTTTCTATCTCCCCCTTCTTTCATAAGATTCCCTGCACTCTGCTCAAAGTTTGGCTCTGAGTCTCAACATCAGCTTTGATACCCCACTGGGTAGAGTCTCTCAGAGTCCCTCTGTGGTAGGCTCCTTTCTTGTTCCTTGTTTTCTCCCTCTTCTGATGTCCATCTGCTTTGCCTTTCTGAATGAGGATTGATCATCTTACCCAGGGTCCTCCTTCTTGCTTACTTTCTTTAGGTGTACAGATTTTAGTATGTTGTTTCATTTTTAAAATTCAATATTTCTGTCCCTCACAGCTACCTTCTAGCTGTGACACACTTTTTATTTTTATTTTGTTTATTCTTTCTTCATGAGTGCATATCTGTCTCTTTAATCACATAAATTGGCCTTTTTCTGTTCTTGCTCCAAGTCTCTGCATCATTTTGACTACTGGGCTATTTGACACTGGCCGCAGGGTTGTACAACAGCTTGCTGATTTCTGAGAAATCAAGTTAGCAAATAAGAAAAACTCAAAGCAACACAAACTAAATCTTTTGATGGAAATTGTAAGTATTAGCTTGGCTACGGTCCTTTATTGTTTTGCAGCCTATGACATTCATTGTTAACATTGGTTCTTTCTCATATTTTATCAGCTAAGTTCCCATTGTTATCTATGTAGCTAGAATTTCATTCCTTCCTAAAATATTAAATAATTTTAAATGTAGCATAGGTAGTGATTTTGTTCCAAAATAAATATACCATCCTGTTGTTTTGATTATCTCTGCACCATTTATGTTTTAATACATGAAAAACAAACTTTATCATTCTTACCTTAAAAGGCAATACACTTAAGCTATTTACAGGAATTAATTTATTTTGAAGAGAAACAGGATTTGAATTTAATTATAATATGAACTTACTATGATAAAATAAAGATAATTATGGAGATCAACCACTTATTAGAAAGTGTCAATTGCTACTAAATTAATATTGATGGAACTTATTAAACATCAAGATTAAAGTAAGGCCTAAGGGAAAGTGATAAAATATAAATCTAAGTGAGATATCTAGACAAACTATAAGGAACTCTTTATGTGACTTTGTGGTCAAAGATTTTGCTAGCATACAGCAGAGATATTGCCTTAGGTACCTTATGTCCAAATGTATTTTAGAAGTCCTGAAATGTAGTACATGGTTGAACAAAATCTGGAAATAAATTACCTTAGTAACTTCTAAATATTAGTTTGCTCACATATTTCAATAATACTTACATTATTATAAGGAAATTTATCATTGAAATAATTGAATTTTACCTTGTGTAAGAAACATCTAGAGTGGTAAAATTTGAATGTATTTATCTACTAAGATGTTATCACCCAATGAGACAGTAGACACATATCTTATCTATGAAAAGTAATTCAAATTCTACAGGAAGAAGTTCTGATAATTTATTACCTGGGATGGAAACCATTCCAGAGTGGATTCCCACTTTGTCTTTGTCTACTGAGTATGGAATCTTTGTAGAGTTAAGTATATCCATATCAGCAATGTGTTCAGCTGCTGGGGTGGTCTTTTGTGCACTCTTCAATGGTTGTCTTTGTATTTTTCAAGTGTTGATTTCTGAACTGGCAGAGAGCTGAGTATTATCTAGATTTTGATATTGTTGTTTTTATGGATAATCACGTGCCTCAGTATTTTGTAAATATACGCCTCCATCACCTTCTGATTAGTGTAATAAACATCTGAGGCCAATAGCTGAGGTAAGAGAAGAAAGGCAGGACTTCTAGGCAGAGATAAGAATTGTGGAAACAATAAGGCATAGGACTATTCACCAGAAGGACACAGAAAGAACAGGTGCTGGGACTGAGGGAGAGGTAATGGGCCATTTGGCAGATATGGACTAGGTTAGTCGGGTTACTTTAACTTGGACGAAATAGCTGAGAGGTAGCCAGCTAAAGTGTAAGATATGATAAATAATAATAAATCCTGTTTCATTATTTGGAAGCTCAGGAATCTGAAACAGTCCAGTGATATTCAACAAGTGAAATTACAGATGCTTTTTAAAACTCATCAAACATATTTCAGAGAGCTATAATAGGCAGTTGCAATACACAGAAGTTTATACAAGGGAAAATGACAATCAAATATCAGTTATTATAAATCATTTGAGATCCAGTTAGAAAATTAGTTCATGAACATAGAAAAGAGTGTGATATTTTGATCTCTCATCAGGTACTATGCTGATTAAACATAGAAAATAATAGAGCTACGTCCCTCATAGTGTTGCAATGGAGTTCATGAGCAGATGTTTCGCTTTTATCAATTATATGGCTCAAGGATTAATCTTCCTGGTCTTAGAAAAGGTACCATATTCTAGATATTTGGGTGATTGGCTAAAACACATTGCAAAGTTAACAATTAATGCTAAAGCCACATTCGAATCTCTCTAGACTCACTTCCAACTTCCCAGTTACAGTATCATAGTATTCACAAAATATTGAAGTTCTATTTAGTAGATATCAAATGAAGATTTTTTGTCATCAACCTTATTTTCACATTTTGAAATCATATCTCCAAATCCTAGTCTCCAGAAATTTTCCTTGGCTTTATATTTTTTTAAAAAATCCCTTGTTTAATCAATTCTCATCACAAGTGGTTTATCTTGTGTTTCTATTAAATTTTCTCCCATTATTGCTTACACATATCAGCATCAGCCATGTCTAATCAGAACAGTCTAGTCTCTGTACTCATAACTTCATTCAGCTTCCTCTACACTAAAATTGTATGTATGTAATATATATAGCCATGCTATGTAGTTCTGATATATATATATATCAACTTTATGTGATAACCATTATTAGTACAATTACCAATTGATATGTGATAGACAAAAGCAGAGACTAAATGGGGCTTCCTATGGATATTATGTGATCCAACTGAATAGTTTACTGGCAGAGTATAAAAGCTTAAGTATAACAGCTTACTTTTACAAAAGGAACGGGAGCAATTTACTGAAAAGGAACACTGGATAATTTTTCAGGGTTGAATTTCTAAAAACTTGCAGTCTGGATGATGATCGAGTTGCAATCTTTTGCCACAAAAAATTTAATGAGGCGTAGGAGGCATATTTTGAGGCTTATGATACAAGCAGTGAGCACAAAGAGTTGTCCAGTTAAGCCATATTCAAGCCTTGCAGTCAGCAAGTATGTGAGGTAGTTACGGTGAGGCTGGGATCTGGACAAGGAATTCATATGAGACCACAATGAATTGAGGTCCCATTTCAAGTCTGGGAAATAACTGGAGATAACTATATTATATACATTTATTCTAAACATCTCCAAACATTTAGTAGTTATTTATTTTGTTTTTATTTGAGGAAAACTTGCTGAGTGGGTATTCAGAACCAGAGGGTTTGCACTAAATTTGGATAAGAAAAATATACGTCAGTAATAAGTAGATCTTGTAATAGAGATTTTGAGAAAGTTGAAACTTGCAGAATATAAAGTAACTATTCAAAATGAGACTATATTAGAATTACATTTACAAGGCACACATTAAATATGAAAGAACAATCAATTAGTAAATTCAGTGTTGTGAGTCAATCAGGAAGGAGAACAGACTTCTAATAGAAATTATCAGAAGACCACACAGGACAGGATAGACACCGGAAGTAGGAGAAGACAGGGAACTCTACAAGAACCTTCTACAGAGGACTCTGGAAAGACTCTACAGAGCAGGGATATCTAAGGAGATGCTAAGACTCATAGCCAAACTTTGGGGAGAGTACAGGAAATCTTATAGAAGAAAGGGAAGACAGGAAGACCTAGAGGGGACAGGAGCTCCACAAGGAGACCAAAAGAGTCAAAACAATCTGGGCTCAGGGGTTCCTGTAGAGAATGATAAGTCAACCAAGGACCATGCGTGGAGAGGACCTGGAACCCCCTTCTCAAATGTAGCCCAGTCTCTATGTGGGTTCCCTATTGAGGGGAACATGTAGAGTCACAGGCATTAACTTGGCTGCCTGCTCTTTGATCACTTGTCCCTTGTGAGGTGGCCTTACTAGACCACAGAGAAAGAGGATCCAGATAGTTCTGATGGGAGCTGGTAGGCTCTAGGGTCAGATAGTAGGGGAGAATGACCACCCTATCAGTGGACTAGGGAAGAGTCATTGAGGGGGAGAGGGAGGAAGGTAGAATGGGGAGGAGATGAGGGAGGGGACTACAGTCAGGATACAAGTAAATAAATTGCAAATAATAATGATGATGATCATGATGAAAAAAGTAAAAAAAAAAAATCGGACTGGAAAACAGGAGAAAGGAAATTGAAGACATACTTAGAAAAATTTTCCAATCTTGTGTTACACTGAAGTAAGTGACACAATCAGTTTCTTCTGGAGTATTCATTTATACCCGGAACCCATTTAAAATCCAATCTGCCTTCAAATGTATTTTATTCTCAGGATATTTGTAATGACAATCTGATGACCCTAAGAGAGCTACGGCAAGAGCCAAGATAAATGAACTTGACTGTCACAAGGTGAACCCAGAGTGCTCATGTCCTATACAAATTCTGACACCTGATGGCTTAGATAAGAGAAAGCCAAGGTGTTAGTGACAAAGAGGTGAAAGTGGATTTGACATGCAGTTCCACTGAAGTGTAATGAGCTAATTTGATTCTACAAGCCTCACTCTCTGAAATACTACATTTTGTCATATATGAAATGATTGATGCTTCTTTGGGGCTGTAGCTATTTTGATCTATCTACCTATTTCTTATTTCCAGTGCCTCCAACTACAATGACTTTAGACATGGCATCTACTGTTAGGTTTTAAGTAGCATTGATGTTATGAACCTATGTTGGAATCTCAGTTATCATTGAATACCAAATTCTATTTGAATTTTGTAAGAAACTTGAAAACCATACTATTTCAAAGCCAAAATAATCCCCTTAGACTGTTGATAGGGGGCATTTTTCCTGTTTTTTTTTTTTTTTTGTATATGCCATGTATATGCAGGTTATGATTGAGATCAGGATGGTCTTTAGATACCCTGGAGCTGGAGTTACAGACATCTGTGAGTTGCCTAATGTGTTGCTAGCAAAGGAATTCAGGTCTTCTTCAAGAGGAGTTCTCAGTGGCTGGCTCTTTGACCACTCCCTCCCCCACCTCCCAGGGAGGAGCAGCTTTGCCAGGCCACAGAGGAGGACATTGATTGTAGCCAGTCCTGATGAGACTTGATAAGCTAGAGTCAGATGGAAGGGAAGGAAGTCATCCACTATCAGTGGCCTTGGAGAGAGGCCTGGGAAGAGGGGAGGGAGGATGGGGACAGAATGAGGGAGGGGCGACAGCTGGGATACAATGTGAATAAAATGTAATTAATATAAAAGAGTAAAAATTTAGTTTAAAAAAGAGTAGTGAGTTCTCCTTCCTATGAGCCTTATTTCCTGCATCAATAGGCATATTGTAAACTGCCTGTGTTGCAAAAGTAATAATAAACTTTGGATTTGAAATACCCAGTTGAGTTTGCTTGCTCATCATTTGCAAGTGTTCCTTCTTTCCTATTCTTATTTTTTAATTATTATTAATTATTGTTATTATTATTATTATTTATTCAGTTTATATCCCACCTGTGGTCTCTCCCTCATCTCCCAAACCCACCCTCCCTTTTCTCCCCCATGCCCCTCCCTAGTCCACTGATAGTGGAGGTCCTCCTCCCTTTCCCTCTGATTCTAGCCTATTAGGTCTCATCAGGACTGGTTGCATTGTCTTCCTCTGTGGCCTGGTAAGGCTGCAACCCCTCCAGGGGGAGGTGATCAAAGAGCTAGCAACTGAGTTCATGCCAGAGAAAGTCCCTGCTCCCCTAATTAGGGAACCTACTTCAGTCTGAGCAGGGGTTTTAAGTCCTCTCCATGCATTGTCCTTGGTTGGGGTATCATTCTCTCCAGAGCCTGAGGGATCAGTTTTTATGGTTCTCTTGGTCTCCACTTGGAGCTCCTGTCCCTTCCAGGTCTTTCTATCTTACCCTTTTTTCTAAGATTTCCTGCACTCTGCCCAATGTTTGGCTATGAGTCTCAGCCTCTACTTTAATACCTTGGTCAGGAGAGTCTTTAAGAAGCTGTCTGTGGTAGGCTCCTGTCTTGTTCCCTGACTTCTGCTTCTGATGTCTATCGTGTTTGTCCTTCTGAATAAGGATTGAGTATCTTCCCTAGGGTCTTCATTGTTGTTTAGCTTCTTTAGGAGTACAGATTTTAGTATGTTTATCATATATTATATGGCTAATATTCACTTATGAGTGAGTATATACCATGTGTGTCTTTCTGCTTCTGGGATACCTCACTCAAGATTATCTTTTCTAGTTCCCACCATTCACTTGCAAATTTCATAATTTCCTTGTTTTTAATTGCTGAGTAGTATTCCATTGTGTAAATGTACCACAATTTCTGCATCTATTCCTCAGTTGAGGGACATTTAATTGTTTCCAGCTTCTGGCTATTAGAAACACAGCTGCTACAAAGATGGTTGAGCAAATGTCCTTGTTGTATAGTTGAGCATATTTTGGATATATGCCTAGGAATGGTATAGCTGGATCTTGAGGAAGCGCTATTCCTAATTTTCTGAGAAAGTGCCAGATTGATTTCCAAAGTGGTTGTACAAGTTTACACTTTTACCAGCAATGGAGGAGGGTTCTTTTTCTCCACACCCTCTCCAGCATGTGTTGTCACTTGAGATTTTTTATCTTAGCCATTCTGATGGGTGTAAGGTGAAATCTCATGGTTGTTTTGATTTGCATCTCCCTGATGACTAAGGATGTTGAGCATTTCTTTAAGTGTTTCTCTGCCATTAGATATTCCTCTATTAAGAATTCTCTGTTTAGCACTGTACCCCATTTTTCCTATCCTATTCTTAAATGCAGGATTCTAAGTATTTGACAGTTTAAGGAACCCTCAAAAGCAGTACTGTTTATGCACTATTAGCTAGATCATATGCGGTTTGCTAACTAAATTACTTATGATTGTTACTTAGTTATCTAAGTAAGTGATTGTATTTATTACTGTCACTTGAAATAATATAGAGCAAATAATTGAATAATTTTAGAAAACTTCACAACACTGTTTTAAGTATTCACTTGTGAAAAAATAAATGAATGCTTATTTTCTGGCTTCCTACAGATACTAGTATTAAATTTATAACAAATGAATAATGGGGTCTCTGAAATCTAAGAAGAATTATATTTTTATACTGGCAATATTTACCTTAATGTTATAATAATGAATAATTGATTTTTTATCTGAAAACAAAATTAGTGGGAATTAGCACAAGCGTTAAGAATATTCATCTTCTAATTAATAAGCTCTTTCTCTCAGTCTTTTCCCTAGAAGGTTGAAAAATGACTGGAAATAGTCCCATGGTTTTGTTACATGAATGGGCTTTAATAGATTCTACTTGTAAGCAACACACGCTTTGGCATGTATTGATGGTCCTCAACTTTATAAAGAAGTTATGCTTTAATAAACATATTGTGATTTAAAATACCCCAATTCAAAATGTACTGATTACACCTAACCTACAAATATTACAACTCAAAACAGAGATCACCAGAATACAGGCTGTTTACCCATTTTGCTTGGCTTTGTGCCTAACACTGAGAGAGAGCTATGACATACTGTTTGCCTGGAAAAGGAAGAATATTAGAGTAATCTAAGTATGATATCTACTGAATTCAAATCCCTTTGTAAAGACAAAGAAAAATTGTTAGCAGAACCACCATGCCAGGTGTCATCCATATATCATGGTCCCAAGATCGTTGATTCTCTTACTTCATAGAAGCTCGGCTTCAAAGCTTTTGATAATTAATTAGGATCTTCTTCTGCATTCCATCTCTCCTTGCCATACTGCTTTGTGATCAGGTAAAATTTTGAGACTGTTTTAAGCCTCTTAATGTGTACTTCTGACAAGCAAACTCATTTTTGAATGCTTCCACTTTTTTGCCAAATAAAGGACTAGAAACTACTAACAGTGCATTGTTGGTAGATTTGTCTCTACATAAAGCCCTCCACTAAAATATTTGCTGAAAAAGACATTTGCTGAAGGACAATGATCAGGACTGCTGTTATGAAGGAGAATCTCATCAAGGGATCTTCATAAGGATATTCAGAATGTTAAGTTTATGGGCTTGATTCTGTTTTAATAGTTAAACCGTGAACTACTTTTAGTTGAAATAGAAAGGTGGATAATGTAGAGAAATTTAATTAACAACATGGCTCCTCTTTCTAGAGATCACATCCAAAGCCCTATATCTGTGTTGTCTGGCTGAAATACAGACAAACCCTTTAGTGTACATCTCTAATCCCTCTGGCTGGAATTTAGTAGATGTTTTGAATCCCATACAATGACTTCTAATTGAGGGGCAGACAAAGTGACAAATCAGAGAATGATTTGACAGAATGATTCAGAGGGAGAATACACCCAACTCACAAGAACAGGAAAGAGAAGCTACTTAAGAGCAGCACACACTCACACACACAAACACACACACACACACACACACACAAAGAGAGAGAGAGAGAGAGAGAGAGAGAGAGAGAGAGAGAGAGAGAGAGAGAGAGAGAGAGAGAGTTAATTTCTGAAAACAGCATAATAGAGAGGAGTCAAGAAAAGTAGGGCAATACATTGTTTGTGTAGTCAGTTTGGTACAGCTTCGTTTGTCGAGTTCAGAGGCAGTTTTTCCAAGTAGAGAAACTCAGTGAGAATCTGTGAGAAGCCAACTTAAATCAGTCATCTTGGAGAGGAATTTTGAGCAAGAACTGCAGAGTTGAACCAGACAGGCAGAGTTCAGAAAGAACTGGGAAAGGTGAGTTTATTCACCAGTAAATCTCAGAGGCTGAAAACATTCTAGGCCTAGGTTAGCAGACGGAGGCTAGAAGCTGAAGCTTTCAAGGTCCAGGCTTTAGAAGGTTAGATTGTATGGAGGCTAGAAGCTCTAGGCATCTAGTTAGATAGAGAAACTTTCGGTTTAGCCCAAGCCATATATCAGTAAATCTTCATATGGCTCTGTTTGCTTTCTCTCTCTAGTCTCTTAAATGCTGTATATTTCAAAACATAATACTTCATGTGTATATTTTGCAAACAAATGCAACGAAAATGCCATGTGTTATAGCCTCTGCATCACTAATATTGACTTTACATAAAATTAAGTTAAGATCCCGAGAGAGAAGATTTTGTATAGGATAACAAGGAGCATGGATGTCACTTTAGGAAACATATGACAGTTTGAAACTTAAAGGCAGCAAATATATGAACATGTGTTGGAAACTCTGCTTATGATCCTATATGCTGAAAAATAAACCTCTGGATATATGGTTGCCTAGAGAAATACAAATTTACACCTTCAGTCTATAGGAAATGACTGATTTACTTGATGAGAAGACTCAGTGTGAAAACCTATAATAATGAACGATTTCTTGTGAAGAGCCTAGATTCTCACATGAGAACCATACACATGCCCTGAAACACAGAATAGAAAAAAAGTTTAATATCAGAATAAAATATCTATATAATTTGGGGTAAATTAATACCCTACGGTTATACACATATTTTGTAAATGTAGTGTTGTTCTTGACACACATTCTGGGGAGTTATGAGATGTTTCTTTGAGCAGTTTAAGGACAAGCATAGATAAATCACTTTCATTTTAAGAAAAGTGAAACATAGGCTTATTTGTGTACTGTAAATTGATCGTACTCATCTGTTTCTTTTGAAATATTAAAAATAATGACTTCCAAAATACTATGGAATATTTCCATATTTATTAATGCATCTTTCCTTGACTATATGAGTTATGCTGAAATATGCCAACCAGTCATTACACTACTGTGAAAAGAGCACTAACTCATGGTACTGAAACTCAAAGATGTCTCTTTTTCCATTGTTTGTCTGCTATACATAGTCAGGGATAATGGAGTAGCTATGGCTAAAGAAAAGAGAATTTGTGGACAAGGAGCAGTAGCAAAGCACATTTGCATCCTTAAATTTTCTGTTGAAATGTGGCACATGTTACATGATACAGTGTAGCTCATGCCACACTGGTTAAAACCTTGTCTTCTTATACCTGAGTTACAATGAGCATGATGGTAGATTGTTCTTTCGTCCTGTGAACTGCAAATATAATTGCTAAATTGTGTTCCTTTGGTATTGACAATGCTTAACTCCCTCAAACTAAATAGCTACTTCTTGCAGCACATATTATACAGGTTCCCTCCTCCCTCCCCAGATTGGTGCTATCTTCCCACTAAGTGATAGAAAATAATATCAGTAAACACAAACACATACGCAGAGAGAAAGAATGTTAGAGACAGACAGAAAGACAAGTGTAAGAATCAGTCTGTACGTATCGGGACCTTAGCCGTTAATTAGGGCTTACTATATGAATTTATGCCTCAAGCGTATATCTGCATATAATATGCTTACCATATAAACATTTATAATTTTATTCACTTATATTTTATTCCTTTATTTATGGAAATTACTTGGTTTGACCTCATTGACATTCGTGATTACTTCAATGATGTCTATTCATTCTTCAAAATGACCACTGCTGTGCAGCAAAAGGCATTGTTGCTGAGTTCAATACAAGGGGGGAGCAGATCTCACTCTCTTTGGTGTTTCTTAAACAGATACACCTAATACCAAAAATCCAAATTGAGTTTTTTGAAATTTAGCACATTAAAGACTTTGAGTGAAATTAAAGTTAGAACAAATGTTATCTTATATTTTCTGATACAATAGTCAAATGACTGACAAAGCAAAGAAGTCTATTAGGCACCTGGAGACACAATTATAGGCAATTATGATGAAGGCCAGAGAAGTGTTTATCCTACTTAATGCCTACTCAAAATGCAGTTTACTTGGAAAACTGTTTTTTATTTCAACATTACACCTTCACAGTGATCTTGATTGCTTTCAATTTGTTACAAAAGTTGTAATTTTTTGAAAAATGTAATGCTTCAGAGTTTCAAATGGCTATTTTATAATCCATCTTAATACTGATCAATCTGATACTTGAAAGAGTCTCTGAATAATTGCATAGCTGTAGGACTATGGAGGACCACTATAGGCAGAATACCGGCATTCACTCACATAAGAAATCTAAATCACTAAGCTACACGTTTTTATATGCTATTAATAAATTTGGTTAGTCTTGGCAGATAGAAATTTCTATTTATTAATACCCTAATTGAGTTTTTGAAATTTAGCACATAAAAGGCTTTTAGTGAAATTAAAGTTAGAACAAGTGCTATCTTACATTTTCTCCTGCAAAAGCCAAGTGACTGACATAGCAAAGAAGCTTGCTAAGCACCTAGAGACATACAATCACAGCAGGATATATTTAGAAATATTTGAAACATATGCTGTGATAATACTTGATACAGTGTAGAACAGGAAAACTGAGCTTCAAAGCATGCATACAAAGTAATAAGACATCACAATAAAAAGGGAAAGTGCATTACCAGGCTACAGAGGAAGACAATGCAGCCAGTCCTGATGAAAACTGTTAGGCTAGGGTCAGAAGGAAGGGGAGGAAGACCTCCCCTATTAGTTGAGGACTGGGGAGGGGGAGGGGCATAGGAGAAGATGAGGATTGGAGGGAGGGTGGGTTTGGAGGAAATGAGGGTGGGTTGGGAGGAAATGAGGGTGGGGACCACAGCATGGATACACATTGAATAAATTTTAATAAATGATAATAATAATAAAAGAAAATAAACTGAAAAAATTAAATGCTGTTTGCCATCATTTTTCTGGAAAGTTATAATCAAAGATCACCAAGACATGGTGCTAAAAGCGTGGATAAGGATCCAGGGAATTAACATTTCTGCATCCTTTGTGTGCTGATGAGACAACTGTTTTTCATACTATACTACCCCCAGGATGTTCCACAGGCTCTTTCATACATGTATAAATTAATACCAGTGAAGGAGTCTCCCTCAAGGAAGCTCCAGGATGAATACAATTATGTTAAATGTGATATAGTAGGATGGAGTTTTTAGCAATACAGAGCTTATATTGCAGGATTGAATGTCATAATTTACTTTACCAGAGTATTTCAAGTCCTTAAATAGATATGATTCTAAGATAAGTACTATAATTCCTAATAATAAAATTAAGTTAATTCCATGCAAACATCTGTTCATTTAATCTTGTTTCCCAATCCTAAATAGAATAATGATGGCCAAAAGCTCATAAGAAAACAAGTCAGGCCAGTTGTTTGTGTAACTGCACATTGGAGTAAGGCATAAGACTTATTTTTAGTGAACTGAAGCCTGAAACATATTTGGTAGGAGAAACTAAAGTGGTATAGAATATTAATGTGTCAAAAAGAAGTAATATACATGATGCATGTCTTTAAAAATAGGAATACTGACAAGCAATGAAGCAGAAATTTTATAGTTCAGAAAAAGAATGTCAAGCAGTTGCTGAATTTAGCATTGATCTAGCAAACATTCATCAAGTGTCCATTATTTTTCTAGGCACTCCACTAAATACCGAAGATTCAGCAATAAACAAGGCAGTTGGGAGACCACGGTAACGTGGTATAGCACTTAATACAAACATTAGCATTGTATGGAGGAAGAAGCTGCTGGAATAGCAGCTCACTAGAAATACGTTGGGGATTTTCAACTGTATTCAGGACCAGAAAACACTACTCCAAGAGAGTGTCACATAAGAAAGTGTCATATAAGAAAAAAAATGAATTACTTGAGAAGAAGCAGAAATGATAGGGAACATAGGGAAATTACTATCCCAGAATAATACTCTGGACATAAACCAGAATAAATAAATGGAGACATTGTGGAAACAACAAGTTTTGGTAGGGTGTGAAAGTCCTCCCTGAAGCCTACCAGCATTGTTGATGAACATTCAAATTATTTGAGAAACATTGATGTTAGCTCTTTTTTTAATTCTGATAAAAATTAGCAGTGATTTTCTTTAGTTGTGGGATTTCATTTTCTCTTAAAGACTATGGCTGCTTCAGTGTCATTTCTCAATATAGATATGTTTAATTGCTGACAGCCTTTTAGATTTGTTGGATTGTGTTTCTATAACTCAAGAATGAAATATGGCATTTGCGGAACTCTTCAGGCAAATTACACCAACTTCATATATTATGAATTTTTGTCAGAAACACATGTTCTCTCTTTCTCTGTCTGCCTGTCTGTCTCATTCACATGTGTATGACATAAAGGTTGAAGAGAAACATTTGGGGAGAATGAATGGGGAACATGTGAATGGAAAAAGAAAGAGGATAAACAGTGACATATATAAGTGAAATATAATGATGCATGTTTTAAAATGTCATAATGAAACCCAGTATTTTGAAAAATAAGTAAACCTACAAAAAGTTCCAACTACTGAACTGGAATTATAAATAATAAAATATATTACCTAATATTTCAATAAAAATCACATTTCAACTATAGACAGAATTATATATTTGAAATATCAAAAAAATTTTATCTGAATCTGGGAATCCCTGAATATTATTATTCTCTGTTTTCTCCATAGGTTCTCGATAAACACTGCGCTGAGTTGGGCCAGGGAGCCTGTTATAAAATATCCTTTTTGATTCCAAGGTTGGAAATCACTATTATAAATCCAAAATGTTTCATAAATAGTTGAAGAAATCCAGAGTACAGATATCCATTCTCAATTATTTTAGTATAGCCTATACCAAGTACAACACTTAAGGGATCAAATTATATTTTGTCTCTAAATAAATTGGTCATTGCTTACAATGCTGCACTTACAATCCCCACAAAAATGCTATTCTAAACAGTATTTCTGTTATATATAAACTTTAACTTACTCACGGATGCAAAGAGAAGGGCTGATTGCTGGGTCCCTGTGTGTGTTTGTGTGTGTGTGTGTGTGTGTGTGTGTGTGTGTGTGTGTAAAACACAGAGACTAATACAGGATTTTATTTCTGTGAGTAAACTTTGAGTCCTGTCTAAGAGAAGTTGGGTGATGAGGCTAAAAAAGACTTCAGGACCTAAGAAGGGGTCAAGGAAGTGGGAAGGTCGGGGAGAGCATGCTCATGACTATCTGCCCATAAAATTCTTTCAGAGAACTGTGTATACGGGCTTCTGAAGCAGAGAAGTGAAGGGTTAAGAAAGAAACCATCTCTAAAAGGACCAGGAAGCATAACAGAACAGGCTGGGCTTTTAGTTATATCCAGGGGAGGTCAGAGGGAGGGAGTGGAAGATATACCTAGAATGGCTAGAGGATTTTTTGTTTGGTTTTTATCAGATTCCTGCCTCTTCTTCTATTAGAACATTAGAGAAAAATATCAGCAGGGAATCTAATAAAACCTACTGAGTTCCAAAATTAATATTAAAATTTCCCTGGTTATAAATGTAAATGATGATAGTTTTAGTCTCACAGACAGCTAGAAAGAAACAAGGATCATTACCAATCCTACTTCTGACAGAAGGCTAATATCCAGTATATAAAAAGAACTCAAGAAGTTAAAAAGCAACAAATCAAGTAATCCACTTAAAAAATGTGGTATCGAGCTAAAAAGAGAACTCACTGTAGAGGAATATGGAATAGCATAAAACACTTAAAGAAATGCTCAACGTCCTTAGCCATCAGGGAGATGCAAATCAAAATGACCCTGAGATTTCACCTTACACCCACCAGAATGGCTAAGATCAAAAACTCAAGTGACAACACATGCTGGAGAGGTTGTGGAGAAAGAGGAACCCTCCTCCATTGCTGGTGGGAATGCAAATTTGTACAGCCTTTCTGGAAATCAATTTGGCGCTTTCTTAGACAATTAGGAATAGTGATTCCTCTAGACCCAGCTATACCACTCTTAGGCATATATCCAAAAGATGCTCAAGTATACAACAAGGACATTTGCTCAACTATGTTTGTAGCTGCTTTATTTGTAATAGCCAGAACCTGGAAACAACCCAGATGTCCCTCAGTTGAGGAATGGATAT
>CM053765.1:43898721-43919236 GCA_028658305.1 Pachyuromys duprasi | reverse complement strand
AAAGTACCTAACCTGTGATTAATATAAAAATAAATAAATTACATTAAAAGGAATAAAAAACAAAAAACAAAAAAAAGAAAAAGTTCCCTAGAACCTCTGCTTGAATGTTGCAAATGGTAGCTCAATATCCAAGTGGGTACACTAGTAAGGGGAACAGGGATTATTTTGGACATGAACTCAATGGCTGGCTCTTCGACCATACACACACATACATATGTTACACAAACACAGGGTACAAACTTATAAAATAGTGCACTAAAGTGTAGTATAAATAATACCAAATCATTCTGATATATTTCAATTTACTTGTTGATTTTTGAAAATTTAATACAAACACAGTCTCCTATTTAATGTGGCTGCTACTAATTAAATAATGTTCTTTCTTGAGTCCCTTTAAACTGGTATTCACTATATTGTTGAAGCTTTAGTAAGATTTTTCTCTTAATGTCATTAATCAGCTAATGTCAAAACTATTGAATTAAAACAAATGATGAAACAGAAATATTTGTATACTCACTCATAAGTAGATATTAGCCATATAATATAGGATAAACATACTAAAATCTATACCCCTAAAGAAGATAAAAAAAAAACAAGGAAGACCCTAGCAAAGATGCTCAATCCTCATTCAGAAGGACAAACATATCGGGAGCAGAAGACAGAGAATGGACAGGACTCTACCACATATCTCTTAAAGAATCTCCTGATCGAGGTATGGAAGCAGAGGCTGAAATTCACAGCCAAACTTTGGGCAGAGTGCAGGGGATTTTATGAAAGAAAGGGGAGGTAGAAAGGCCTGCTGCATGGACAGGAGCTCCAAAAGGAGACCAACAGAGCTATAAAAATTGAGCTCTGGGGGCTCTGCAGAGACTGATACCCCAACCAAGGACAATGCATGGAGAAGACTTAACACCCTGGCTCAGATGTAGCACATGGCAGCTCAGTCTCCAAGTGGAAATCCCTAGTAAGGGACTTTCTTTGGCATGAACTCAGTGGCAGGCTCTCTGATCACACACCCTCCCCCTGGGGATGCAACCTTGCCAGGCCACAGAGGAAGACAATGCAGGCAGTCCTGATGAGACCCTGATAGGCTAGGGTCAGATAGAAGGGTTTAGAGGAACTCTCCAATCAGTGGACTCTCCTATCAGTGGCATAGGGGCATAGGAGGAGATGAGGGAGGAAGGATAGGATTGGGAGGAGACAATGGTTGGGGTCACAACCAGGATACAAATTTAATAAACTGTAATAAATGATAAAATAATAAAAATAAAATTAGAAATGTTTGAATTCTCTACAATTGAGTTGTTAGTTTCCTAGAGGTGCCATAATAGAATACTAAAAATCAGGTAGTAGAAAACATGCATTTCTTTTCTCAATGTTCTGAGGCTTAATATTTGAAATGTTTTGAAAGCTGAATAGGAATTGGCCTTGTTTCTCACCAGCTTCTGTAAAGTTACTGGAAGTCATCTGTGTTTCTGGGATTGCAGAGCATTCAATACCTTTGTCATCTCTGGTTTCTGACAGATTCAGATCTTCAAAAAGCCCTATGTTGATAAGATGCTGGTCTTTCTTTTTAAGTAAGTAATTTATTTATTTTTATATTAATCATAGGTTATGTACTTTGTATTCCAGCCGTAGCCCCCTCCCTCATTCTCTCTGACTCTCCCCATCCCTCCCTCATTTTCTCCCTGCCCCCTCCAAGTCCACTGATAGGGGAGGACCTCCCCCCCCCCTTCCATCTGACCCTAGCTTATCATGTCTCTTCACAGCTGGCTGCAATGTCCTCTCCTGGGATCTAGTTAGGCTGCTTCTCCCTCAGGGGGATGGAGGGCGGTCAACAAGCCAGCTATTAAGTTCATGACGGAAATAGTTCCTGTTCCCCTTACTAGGGTACCCAGTTGGGTACTGATCTAACATGGGCCACATCCGAGCAGGAGTTAAAGTTTGCATCCATACATGGTCCTTGGTTGGAGAAATAGTCTCATATAAGATCCCTGTGCCCTGATCTATTTGGTCTTTGTGGAGCTCTTGTCCTCGCCAAATCTTACTAACTCCCCCTTTTTTTCATATGGTTGACCAGTTCTAGAACCAACAAATTAGCTCCTCTCAAGTGTGCTATGAAATCCACTTAAGTCTGGTTATGCAGCTAACATGGTACTACAATGCACTGTGCTATAAAGTGGCCATGCTTTTACTGTCTTCTGACTTGTAGCTTCTTTTCCAGTCTTACATTCAAACAGACAAACAGTCCTTTTACTATACCTGTATGTTCTCCCTTCTATTTGCTCATTCTAGATACTTTTAGAGGATTTTTAAAATTTGTGTCCTACATTTCTGTACTTCTACTATTTGCTACCTGGGGTTGTAATCATAGTTTTGTCAGAGGTTCACTGGGTGTCATCAGCCTGCGGCTAACAATATGAACAAACTCTGCTTCTATTTTTCCTGACTTCCTTTTGATCAGGCTCTTCTCTCTACCTCACTTCTCTTTCTTTCTTGCTTTCTTTTTTGTACATTTGTGCTATTTTCTGAATATTCTATTTTTATCAGTCATCTAGTTTCATAATTTTATGTGAAGAATTTTCTTATTTTTATTTTATTAGATAGAAATTTAAATATTTAATTTAATATTTTTTTATTTTTGTATTTCTAGGAAATTTTAGTGGTTTTATTTTAAAAATCTCAACTTTTCAGTGTATCTGAAGTTTCCTATGAGTAATACAGTAAGTAATTTAGTGGTCATATGTTAATACATCATTAAATTTTCTAAATTTTGTTTGTTTTCCTGTACCTATATTTGTCTTTCTTTATGTCTTCTGTCTGGTAGGTTCTTATACATGTTGTCCTATAAATAATATTTTCAGTGTCATAATTTTGTTTCCCTTGTGGCAATACTTGTTGGGGCTTGGTGAAATGTAATAAAATTGAATCTCCCATTAGCAACAATTAACGGACTTGCAGAAAGGAAATTCAATGATATTTGTGGTTGCTATTATGTGATGGCTAGGCCATGATTATTGGGTTCCTGATGCATGTCAATTGTAACCACAGACTTCTTCTTCTTTGACTTTTCTGAAGCTGAGTGTTTTCCTCCATTCACCTAAACAACTTTCCATATAGCTTTTGTTACAGTTCACCACTGTCCCAAGGATTCAGCTTTTCCTGTTCCCTGTGTTAGTACTTCCATCTGCCCTGGGCAGTCTGGGCACTTGGGCTGTGGAAGCAGCTTGGAGGCAGCATGCTTGCTTGGCATGTGCAGAACCTGATGTTGGACCCCAAGAGTGCTGAGAATGAAAAACAGTGTCTAGTAACTTCTAGGTTCTTATACTGTGGTCAGCTTAAAGGTCTCCAGTGACTTCCTTGCTTCTCCAGACTTGTGTTTTACTTGAGTATGCTGCAACTGTTCCAGGATATTTGTGTCTCTTCTGATATTAAAACAAAACAAAACAAAACAAAAACTTTTGAATGCTTTTTATAAAAGAACTTCTGGGAGTTCTTAGAGGAAATTTTCTCCAAAGCACCTTTCCATTTTTTTTAATGAAGCGTATAATTTTGTTTACATAATTTTAATTTTCGTCAGATGACTAGTCAGTTCCAAAAAAAGTAAACAGATGTACACTAAGTAAAACACAGCTTCATAAAAATATATGTGACTTATAATTAATCAACATTAAATCATCATACAAAATGACACATAAAAGGAATAGTAAGTTGGCCACTTGTTTTACTTTCATCATTTTGTAATAAAAATGATGTATTAAGCATACTGATATAAATTTTAAGATCTATAGAATTAACATAATCAATGTGTAACAAAACCAAACATAAAATATCTTTGACTTCAATTTATCTATCACTTTCAATTGTGTTCTGTGAAGAATATTTCAGTTACATTTGTAATTTATTTAACTTTGAGAAGCATTATTGTTTTTATACAGAAAGTTATGGTTACTTATATGGCAAAACTGAGACATGGAAAATAAATAAATGAGCGTACTTATATTTTTAAAATATTTTCAACAAGAAAGACACAAAAAGTTCATCATCAACATTGAGCTGTAGGAGAGATAGTGCCACTGGTAGAGACATCTACCATCAAGTCTGAAAGTGATCAGCAGGACCCAAACAGTAGAAGGAGAAAACTGATGCCTGAAAAGTATCTTCCGATTTCTACATATGTGTGTGAATACACACACATGCGCACACACACACACAGAGTGAGAGAGAATAAATAAAATAGTATGATTAATTTTTGAAATTTCAGTCATTAAAAGGCTATTATGAACGGAATTACCTTGCTCCTCACATGTTGATAGTTTTGCTATTTCCCCCAGCATTTACTACCTGTTTCTATGTCTTGTCAGGATGTGTCCTTTCAGTAGCTCTTGTCTGTTCTGCATCTACGTCTATTGTGTATTTTTTTTTTACTCCTATTATCTTTTATCACAAATGTACTCAGTAGTCATCCTTGGGTAATTTCCCTTAGCCTATTTCAAGAGTTTTATAAAGCCTTCATTAATTTACTTAATGTTCACAAGAGCTATCTGGAGCAAAGACACTGGAAGAACACAGAACACGGGTATTAACCAAAACTGTGGAAAACCCTGAGTACACATTGGTTCCTGGAAAACATGCCCATTCCCTCTATTCTGAAGCAAGTTACTCTTAAGCAAATTAAAATAGAGAGAAGACTTGAAGACTCCCTCAGAACACAAGAAAAGGACTGAAAAATGACCTGAGCCTCGCTTGATTTGCAAACAAGCAAGTTTAAATTCATTATTGCCTGTAAGTACTTACTTTAGGCAGAAACAGCTTACCTCTCCAAGGGAGAGTTGTGAGCAGAGCTTTTTCCACAAGGTGCACCTGAAAAAGAAAGTTCTAACATCACAAGCCATCAAAGATTTCCTCACTGTGCTTCTTCATTCTACAAATGAATGTTTGCCTCTGATATCTGGACATTTGGAAAACTCAGCCTCCCTGGGTATAGAGACATTAAATATTGAATTGTTTCTTGTTGAAAGAAAATCTTACAATAAAATAACTGAACATAGCTTATAGGAAACTGATTTTGTTGGGGAAAAATGATTTCTATACTAAGTCCAAGGGTAATGAACTGTGCAAATTAACTAAATTCTACCATAATTTAGAGCCAAAGAGACATTTGCCTTCACTGGATAAATATATAAATACTTTCATTTTCTGTTTCACTGTGTGTGTGTGTGTGTGTGTGTGTGTGTGTGTGTGTGTGACTGCAGAGGTCAGAATCAGCCTGGAAGGAATAGTTCTCTCTTCTATCTTGTAGGTCCCAGGGACCAAATATCTTTTTATCATTAAACCTTCTTACTGTCCTCACAGGCCATGTTAAAGGGAATTATAATGTGAATGATGTACATCCAATATCCACCAAAAAGTAGTCTCCTTTTCTATATATTTGCAGAATCTTGGGTTACACATCTGTCATTGAACTGAAGCCCCGATCAGTTATGGTTCAGTTTTAAAGCAACACTTTCTGATCAACATACTGCAGGAAGCTCAGAGGCAATCTAAAAACAAACAAAAAACATCCAATTTGCTCACAACTCCTGAAGAAATTGTTTAGATTCTAAGTCATAACACTGATAAACAGGTATTTTCTCTTTTTCCTAGCTTCACCCTGTAAGTTCTCAGAGCATTCCTTCCTTCTTTCCCTCCACTCTGTAGACTGGTGTCAAGACAGCTGACATGACATGAGAACCTCATTCTACTCTTGTGGTATTTACTTCCTCTGTTGTCTTTCTGGACAGCTTTGGAATCCTTGGATTTGGCTAGTAAGGGTGATGTCTCCTCTAAGAAGTAAAAGAAATTTGGAACACTTACACACTTATATCCTTAAATATCATCTACATAAATAAAAATTGTATTTTATAAGCTTAAATTAGAGTTTTAAGCCATTAAGGTAAGAATATGAAGTGAAAAATGAGCTTTAAGTGTATGTGGATATTTGTCATATTTTCTAAAAAATATCATTAGGGTATTTATTTATTTTTAAAAATTTATTACAATTTATTCACTTTGTAGCCCAGCCGTAGCCCCCTTGCTTGACCCCTCCCAATCTTGCCCTCTCTCCCTCTACTCCTCCTATACCTCTCACTGCACAAAACTAAAGTCCAAGTGGATCAAAGACCTCAACATAAAACCAGACACACTAAACCGTCTAGAAGAAAAAGTGGAGAAGAGCCTTGAACTCATTGGCACAGGAGAGAACTTCCTGAACAGAACACCAACAGCACAGGCTCTAAGATCAACAATCAATAAACAGGACTTCATGAAACTGAAAAGCTTTTGTAAAGCAATGGACACTGTCATCAGAAAAAAAATTGCCTACAGACTGGGAAAAGATCTTCACCAACCCTCTATCTGACTGAGGGCTAATATCCAGAATATATAAAGAACTCAAGAACTTAAATGGCTACAAATCAAGTAATCCAATTTTTAAAATGGGGTACAGAACTGGGATACAAAGTGAATAAACTGTAATTAAATAAAAAAATAAAAATTAAAAGAATGAGGTATACAGCTAAACAGAGTATTCTCAATAAAGGAATATCTAATGGCAGAGAACATTTGTCATAGTTTAAAAGAACGTTAGGTGTATGAATATGGAAATATCCTATAATACCATTACTTATTTTTCAGAACAACAATGCAGCAATGGGAGATATGCTTTTGAAGTATTTATATGGAAAAAGTTTTGTCTATCAAGTGAAAAATTTCATGATATATGCATTTGATATCTGAAACTAAAAAATGTATACAGCCATGTATTATTTAATGGTAGGACTACATTCTGAGAAATGCTTCTTTAAGCAATTTCTTCAATATCCAAAAATCAAAAAGTGTACAGATACAATTTAAGATTGATTATAGCATCACTAGATTATATAATCATATGAGGTAATTGCTTTATATTAGTCTCTTGTGAACAATATATATTATGGGGAACATGAGTGCATTTTAATTTTCAATCTATTGTGAGTGAAATCCTGGAATAGTTATCATTCATTCAAAGTTTATTTTTATTTTTGCACTTTCATAGTAGTGATGCCTGCTACATTTATTTTTTCTTACAATAAATAAAGTGTTTCAGCCATTGTTTCTGTTGGATAAAGCCATATAGGAAACCCTGGGGTCTCTTTCAAAAGGGAGAAGAGGCTAAGACCAGGTGGAGACTGCTGAGAGCAGGGGAAGGATGCATACGATTCAGGTTCTAATGAACATGAGCCTATTGGGAAAAATCAAAAACAAAACAAAACAAAACAAACAAAAAACACTTCTCCAATTGTATGCACATGGGGCAATGTGAGGAGTCTTGACATGGAGGTATGGGTTATGATTTACATTCTCACAACATAAAAGGTCATTTTGCTGAAGTAGAATTTAAATAGGTTCTCTACACCACTTTCCCCGATCTTACAGGCATGTTTAAATTAACCTTCTGATTCCCAAGTCTCCTGTTTCACCACGTTAGTGGAAATGTTATAGACAAGACATAGGAATTCCAGGTGAGCTTAGCATTGTGGGTAGTTTGGAGCTTTAAAAGTGAACTAACGAATGAGACACACCCCAAGATGTTCTCATTCTGTTCTGAAAAAGAAACAAGGCATAGCAGTTTTGAAAATATTGAAACCAGATTCAGAACCATCACTTGGAACATTTGGGGTGGGATTCCTGTATTTATGTAGGAATGGAAGTAATAAAACTTTCAAGTTCACTCTGATAGATAATTTAAAATGCAAACTTTCTAAGAGTATTTTAATTTCACATCCATAAAAATAATGAAAAAAACAGAAAAAATTTTAAAACATTTTTTTGATGTAATCATGACTTGGACAGAGACTGCCTTTATCTTCTTATATTTGGGAGGCAAAATATTATAAAGTCACCTAAGGAGACATGTTATTATTTGTGAACCTAAAAGATTTGTAGTTATTACAGCAAGGGAAATGTTTTTATAGAATCTAATAAATGTCATTCCTTACATTATGGCTACCACATATCTTCTGGTTTTGTCATGACAAGAATTGCAAAAAGGAGACCTGGTAGCAGATGAAAGGCTTAAGGAAGAAATATGGGGAAGCCACACAACAATGCACGTACCTTTAATCACCTAACTTTAAATTGAAATATGCACCATCATCTCCATAGACAGTATGTTTGACTAACAAGCCTCCAAACAGTCCAACTTTATCAAGGTTTTAAAAAAAAAGTAAGATCAAAGGCAGTGGTTTAGACACCTTTTCACACTCGCCAGACTTCCTTCCTGAATAGATGTTCCAATTTATAAGTTGAGCAACTGTTTTTTCCTCTGTGGTTTTGTGCAATTATACAAGGAGGCTGCGTTTTTGTGACAGATTTCTTTTCACGTCTCATTTTGTGATAAAATCAGTCTTAAAATCTAATCTTAAAAATCTGTCATTTCTATTTTCTAAGGTTTCATAAAATTCTAAACAGCTGACAGACAAGAGTATCTATTATTTTTAATACTTGGAAATTGAAGGGAACAACTAAATTTTAGCCAGAAGTCGACCTACCATGATCTGTATCATAAGGCATTGTTGAATAGAATCCAAAGGCAAAGGGTAATTTATAATTTTGGAATCATCACCTTGAAAAGGTCTTCAATACACTGGTATATTTAAGATAAATCATTTCTAGTGCTTTCATCAACCCTGAGGCCCAGGTCATAGCATATTGATAGGAAAATTAATCTCATAGTAATTAAAGTCATATAAAAATGAAATTTTAACTCTACAACCAATCACTAAAAAATAGTTAAAAGTAGCAGTAATACAAAAAAGAAAGTAGGCATAGTATCTGGGTAAAGGCAGCTGCTGTCAAACGTGGAGACCTGAGTTCCCTACCTGGGTATCACAATTTTGAACTAGAAACTGAATGTCTAAAAATGTCTTATGATATCTAAAAGCACTGAAAGAATCAGACTAACTTTGTAACCTATGTTTCTTTTAGTTGCCTTATAACTTATATTTCCAAGTTCTAGGCCCATGTTAATTAAAGCTTCTTAGTGCTTCTCCAGAGAACAAAGAAATGTAGAAGTTCCTGACATTGGCCATCTTCGAGAGCAGAGATAAGTGAGAAAACAAGCAGAGATCGCTACTGGGAGAAAATCACTGGCCAGCGCCTGTGAGATAAACATTGTTTGGAAACTGGGCCAAATGGACCCAATCCTTCCTCTGAATAGCTCCTGACCTTTGACCAAAAACTTGCAGCCCCCACTCCCCAGAATGACACAGGATGAGTTAATCACTCTCCCACCTTTAACTGCAGCTATATCCCATATGGCAGGAAATTCCAAACTGACTTGAAGATCAGATATTCCCTAGATATATAGGACAGGGCTGACTAAAACCAACCAATTATTTTAAAAGTTAAATACCTCATCCAATCCTGAATTGACAAGACTGCAACCCCTGAAAATTCCCGCACCTTGTCCTTTAAAAACCCAAGGCCTTTGTCTCCCAGTGCCACTCTTTGCTGACCAGCAGGGGTGACCCCATTGCTCAATGGTTAAAATAAACCTCTTGTGATATTGCATCTATGAAACCCAGTCGAGCTCTCTTCATTCCTTCAGGAAATTAGGCTCGTGTTGGGCCTAACAGCATATTATGGCACATGTGTGCCTGAACATTTATATGTACAAACATAGAATTAGAAGGAAATGAAATAGGAATAAACATACCCTCAAGATTTTACCAGTAACTTTACATTTACTAAGCTTGTGATAAATGATACTGAAAAATATGAGGTGAACTGCCTTTATTAGCCATATTCAGGCTGGCAACATATTGTCATGCCTTGTTTGCATTCTTATGTGCTTTCTTTCATCCTCACATTGCATAATATTAGCAAATTATTTGCACTCAACCCTAAAATTATTCTGAATCATCTTCCTTATTTCACAGCTGTTTTTACTCATTTATCTAGAAGAATAACATTTTATAAAAATAATTTTATAAGCAATTTTCTATTTTATTTATTTATTTTTGATCCCCTTCACCAATTCAGAGATCCACTCTTTCTTTACTCATCCAACTTCATACTCATTATCTGTTGTTTAAAAAAAAAGCAAGCAAAACAAAACAAAACCACAAAAAGCACACCCCAAGCCAAAAACAAGCAGACAGCTAAAAACATGGACTCTTTTTGTGTACAGTTTCTTGGTTAGGTGTGGGCCTTTGTGTCAATTTCCCTTCTCTGTGATGGGATGTATCTGATAGTCAGGTTTGCTAAGGAACTACCTTTATCTCCTGTGCCAACTTGCTGCCTCCAATAGAACCAGAGACTAAGTAGTCCAGAGATCTAGAAATCAAACATAAATGGACTAAAAAAATAAGATAACAAAATTAGGTCACAAGATGACTCATAATAATATTCTGTTATACCCATAGATCAAAGCCTTATCTGGTTATCGTCAGTGAGCCTTGCTCCAGCAGATTAGATGGAAAGATTTTAAGAGCCAGTGAAGATAGAGGGCAATAGAGGAACAAGGTCTTCTGAATTGAGTAAGCAAGGTTGAAGAGCTCAGACACTGAAGCGCCAAGCACAGGCCTATGTGGAGCTAGGTCCTCTGTGTATATGTTACAGTTATTAACTCAGCTGTGTGGGTCTCCTGACTGTGGGGCTCTGACTCGTGCCTGCTCTTGGGACTCTTTTTCTCTTGCTCATTTCCTGTGCCCAACTCCGATAGTGTAGTTTGGCTTCATTTCATTATATTTTATTTTCTCAAAAATATTTTAAAAGTTGAGCTGAACATTCACAAAGCAAGGTAGAAGGAATTTAGAAATTTAATGGACAATATATAGTCTTTTCCAAAATAGATTATGATTAACTTAATACCTATATAAAAATGGACACTAACACAAATTGCTTGTATTTCACACACACACAACAACCTCAAAATGCATTGCATATTGAAATATAAAATGTAAAATTATATAACCCTTTAGCAAAATGAAAAATAATTCATAGGACCATGTAGTAGGTGATTACTATTGGGTTTACAAATCAAAAATCTTAGTCTATCAAGTAAAACTCTATAAAAATATCTTCTGTTAAAATTAGAAGCTTCAATTCTGCAAGAGACAATCTTTGGAGAAGGAAATTATACATCACTGGGAGAATCTTGTAAAGCAAGGATCTGAATGAAGAGCGCAGTATTGTACACATTACTTTAAGGACTGACACACACTTCCTAAGTGATCAAAGAACAGAAGTTTTATGTGATTATTATGTTAGAAGTTTCATAAGAAAGAACAGGCAGGTGCTATGTAGCCGTGAAAACGAGTGGTAAACCTCACACGTCATTAAATATTGCAAGTCCAACAATGACTACCACTAGGTGCTGAACAGTTTACAAGCAACAAGGACAACAAAAATCTCAAACAAATAAAAGTCCAAACACCAACACCATGAAAACCTGAAGACTGGAAGGATGGATAGTTATTTTTCCCTTTCTCATACTCTACTTCTCCTTTTCTCCTTTGGTGTGAGTGTAAAATGTCACAACTTTGGAAGAGTTTGGCAGCTCCTCATGGAGTAAACTTACACATGGTGAATGAACAAAAGAAAGAGAAAGAGAAAGAAAGAAAGAAAGAAAGAAAGAAAGAAAGAAAGAAAGAGAAGAAAGGAAAAAGAAAAGGAAGAGGAAAAAAGGAAAGATTTTAACTTCTTGAGCTTTAGACAAAACATTGCAAAATTTATGTCCACAAAATCAACAGGAGACACAAATTGTTTATAACATCTTTGTTTGGAATCGTCAAACTTGGAGGCAGCCAAGATATCCTTAAATAAGTTAATGGATAATAACATTGGAATACATCCAGAAATTTAATATTATTTAGTAGTAGCAATCACTTCTCCAAAGACAAAATACATAGAGGAGCCTCAAATACATATTGTCAATTAAAAGAAAAGGTAAGTTGGGAAAGAAATAATTATTAAATTATTAATGAAGAATTAGTTGATGCTGAAAAAGTCTGAATAAGGGCTTTAAAGACAAACATCTGTGTGGTGCTGTGATGGCTGATAGGTGACATCATTGTTCACATTAATATAATGTACACTATAATGGGTGAACTATAATGCAAACTGCAAAACTGATCAACAATATGGACTTGTCTATTATAGCAAATTTGTTGGGACACTAATAGTAGATCAAGCTAGTGGGGATTTGAGAGTAGTTGAAAGATAATATGAAGACTGTAGCTCATTTCAATTTTTTTTCTTTAAAAGCAAAGGTTAGTAAAATTTATCTTCTTACTACTCCTCTTCTTTTCTACATTAACATCATTATTCAAAAACTATCTTGACATGTTCTGCTTCAGAATAAATTTAAAACTCTTCAATATCCTTCAGAATTTGTTTTAAATATCTCTTCCTAGCCCCTTCTGATCACATTTTCTACTTCCAACTCCCTTGCATATAATTCAATATATTAATCAAATATCTTATTCTAAAACAGACTCTTCATGACTATTTCTTCTTGGCAATACTCTTACCAGAAATCACCAAGCCTTCTCTCATAGATGCCTTCAATGAAACATTTATTATATTTTATTTTTTTAAATTTATTTTTAAAAAGTATTCACTTTACATCCTGATCTTAGCCACCCTCCCTCATCTCCACCCAGTTGCACACTCCCTCCCTTTCACCCTATCCCTGTTCCCTAGTCCTAAGAAAGGTGGAGCCCTCTTCACTTACCAACTGACCCCAGCCTTTTCAGTCTCATCAGGATTGGCTGCATCCTGTTCCTCTGTATCCCACTAGGGGAAGTGATTAAGGAGCATGGGACAGAATCCGTTTCAGAGACAACCCCTGCTCCCCTATACTAGGGTACCTTAACGAAGACTGAGATGCCTATTAGCTACATCTAAGCAGTGTGCCTAGGTCCTCTCTATGTATGGTTCTTGGTTGGTACAGCAGTCTCCCCAAGCTCCCCTCAGGGCTCAGATTTGTTGGCTCTGTTGGTCTTCTTGTAGAGCTCCTGTCACCTCTGGATTCTTCTATCCCCCCACTCTTCCATGAGACTCCCTGCACTCTAATCAAACTTTTGAAACTTACTTTACCCACGTTATTTTTTATGTAGGATGTATCAGGAACTGATATATACCTTTCTACTTGTTGTTTTCTGTCTAGCATATGAATAAAATTTATGTTAGAACATGCCTCCTCTGTCCTGTTTTCAGTTCTCCCTTTATAACAATTTCAGTCCAGAATAAGAATTAATATTTAAAAGTCATAGAGCTAATATTTATTGAATAAAATAATAATATTCTCATACTAATTAAATCAGTATTATTGAATTAATTAATAATTGACATTTACAAGTGAAAATTTTATGCTGAAAGATTGGTGACTTGGTAACTTTTGGAAGGCCTAAAAGATCATCTTAGTTCCTGCCATTTCTTTGATCAATGAATATTAAAATAACATTTAGGAACTAATGGAAAAGAACTGCAAATTTCTTGACTCTAGGGAAATAGAAATAAATTTTCCTTCTGGCTGTCACTTAATCTCCATTAGCATACATACAAGGAAAGCAAATAATTTACATCAAATTTGATGCTCAGTAATATACATTATGCGGAATGTATGAATTTTTTAAAGGTAAATTGAAACAGGGCCTTGTATTCTCATTTTCAGTTTGCGTACTTGATGAATCACATTACAGTTGTACCACTAGTGTTTTCAAGTTTCAGGTCATTTCATCCGCTGGCCGGCTCTTCCTTGTAGGATAAAGGCTCTGCTTGAAGAAGTTTGAGGGTCTGGAGAGATGGCACAGTGGCTGTTCTTCCAGACATACTGAGTTCTATTCCCATCAACCACATGGTGACTAGAAACCCTCTGTCAGGCAAACATGCATGCAAATAGAGCACACATATGCATAATTAAATAAACCTTTAAAAAGCTTTGTTTTTAAAAAAATGATGAGAAGTTTGACTGTAAGGAACAAATTTGACTTGAGAACTGAGTGATGGAGAGCTGTATACCAAGCAATAATATGTAAAATATCTGTGAATAAAGGTATAGCACCAAAGACTATAAACTGTATGGGTATTTGCTACCAATTTGGGGTATACGTAATTTTAGGGCCATATGTAAATTATAAAGAAACAATTGTATACTTCAGGGGAAACCTTTAATATACAATGGACTATTTGGTTATTCTTAAAGGTAATAGAATTCTTTGTTTTGGGATATTTTTCTCTTGATTATGCTAAAAGGAATTAATAAACTAGCTTCGTTTTATAGGTGAGTTAATAGCAAGCCATGAAGTCATTTAATTAGCTGTGAACAAATATTTGTAACAACACTTAACCACATACACCATGTAATATATTAACTTGATATAACAATCTTTCAAAGATAATACACAATGAAAATGATCACTTTTTAGCTATATCATGACACAGGTGTGTAATTCTATTCCCAAAATAGTTTAAGTAGATTTTATTGAGATAATAAACATTTTTCAATGAAATAAGTGGCCCATCATGCATAGTAGCATCAAATTTTTGACAGCATTAGGCATTTCTTTTATTAAATTTTTATTTTTTGTATTGATTATAGTTTATTTACTTTGTATCCTTGTATCCCAGCTGTAGTCCCCTCCCTCATTCCCTCCCAATCCCACTCTCCCTCCCTCATCTCCTCACTGCTCCTTTCTAAGTCCACTGATAGGAGAGATCCTCCTCCCCTTCCAGCCGAACCTAGTTCAAGTCTCTTCAGTACTGGCTGCAATGTTCTCCTCTGTGGCCTAGAGGCGGGGGAGTCACAGAGCCAGCCACTGAGTTCATGTCAGAGACAGTCCCTGTTCCCTTTACTAGGGGACAAACTTGGATACTGAGCTGTCATGGGCTACATCTGAGCAGGGGTTCTAGGTTATAATACCTATAAGATAGAATAAACATACTAAAATCTGTACTTCTAAAGAAGATAAACAAGAAAGAGGATCCGGGGTAAGATGATCAATCCTCACTTAGCAAGACAAATGGGATGGACATTGGAAGTAGGAGAAAACAAGTAACAGGACAGTAGCCTACCACAGAGGGCCTCTGAAAGACTCTGTCTAGCGGTGTTTCAAAGCAGATGCTGAGACTCATAACCAAACCATGGGCAGAGTACAGGAAATCATATGAAAAAAGGGGGAGTTAGTAAGACCTGCAGAGGACAGGAGCTCCACAGGACCAAATGTATCTGAGCCCAGAGGTCTTTTCTGAGACTGTTTCTCCAACCAAGGAGCACTCTTTATTGTGTTAAATCCTCAGAGTGGCATGTGGACTTTGGAGGAAGAGGATCCAGGAAGTCCCAATGAGACCTGCTACCTACGGACAGTTAGCAAAGGTGGAGAACTCCCCTTTCAGTGTCTTAGGAGAAGAGGTTAGAGGGAAGAGAAGGGAGCATAGGATTGGGAGGAGTTGAGGGACGGGCTTCATTTGGGATATGTAATGAATAAATTTTAAAAAATTAAAATTAAAAAGAAGCAAAAAGATGGCACATCATCCAGTACCTTACATAGACTATCAGGACTTAGTGGGAAGGTAGCTATGGTAACCTGCATTGATGATAGTCTTGTTAGCTCTAGCAGAGAAATTACACTTGGATTCTGATATCAAGTTGTAAATCTATACATGACTGGCTAAAGGAAATTAGTTTTATGGCTTTCACGTGCTTTTGGAGATTCCCCATTCCTTCTTTTTTTTTAAATTAAATTTTTATTTTTTTCTATTGATTGCAGTTAATTTTGTTTCCAGGCTGTAGCCCCCTCCCTCAGTCTTTCACAATCCCATCCTCCCTCCCTCCCTCCCTCCCTCCCTCCCTCATTTCCTCCCATGCCCCTTTCCAAGTCCTCTGATAGGGAAGGACCTCCTCCCTTTCTATCTGATCCTAGACTATCAGGTCTCATCAGAATCAGGACTGGTTACATTGTCCTCCTCTGTGGCCAGGCAACGATGCTCCTCCCTCAGGGGGTGGGGGGGGGTGAGTGATCAAAGAGGCAGCTACTGAGTTCATGTCAGAGACAGTCCCTGTTCCCCTTACTAGGGTATAAACTTGGATACTAGCTGTCACGGGCTACATCTGTGCAAGGGTTCTAAGTTGTTACCTTGCCTGGTCCTTGTTTGGAGTATAGTCTCAGAAAAGACCCCTGTGCCCAGATTTTATGGTTCTGTTGCTCTCCTTGTGGAGCTTCTGTCCTCTCCAGGTCTTATTATCTCCCCCTTCTTTCTAAGATTTCCTGCACTCTGCCCAAAATTTGGTTATGACTCTCAACATTTGCTTTGATACACTCCTGGGTAGAGTCTTTCAGAGGCCATCTGTAGTAGGTTCCTATCCCGTTTTCTGTTTTCTCCTTCCTCCAAAGTCCATCCAGTTTGTCTTTCTGAGGGAAGATTGGCCATCTTAAGCAGGGTCTTTCTTCTTTCTTAACTTTTTTAGGTATACAGATTTTAGTAGACTTACCCTATAGTATATGTCTAATATATACTTATAAGTGAGTAAATACTGAGTGTATCTTTCTGCTAATAGGATGCATCACTCAGGATGAGCTTTTCTAGATCTCACCATTTGCCTGCAAATTTCATGATTTCCCTGTTTTTAATTTCTGAGTAGTATTCCATTGTATAAATGTACCACAATTTCTATATCCATTCCTCCATTGAGGGACATCTGGTTTGGTTCCAGATTCTGGCTATTACATGTAAAGCTGCTAAGAGCATGGTTAAACAAATATCCTTGTTGTGTACTTGAGCATATTTTGGATGTATGCCTGCAGTGGTATAGCTGGATCTTGAGGAAGTGCTATTCCTACCTGTCTGAGAAAGCAACAATTGGTTTCCAAAGTGGTAGTACAAGATTACATTCCCAACAGCAATGGAGGAGGGTTCTCATTTCTCCACATCCTCTCCAGCATGTGTTGTCACTTGAAGTTTTGCTCTTAGCCATCCTGACAGGTGTAAGGTGAAATCTTAGGGTTGTTTTGATTTGTGTCTCCCTGATGACTAAGGTTCTATATTCCTCTACAGAGAATTCTCTGTTTAGCTCTATACCCCATTTTTAATTGGATTACTTCATTTGTTGCCTTTTTACTTCTCAAGTTCTTTATATATTCTGGATATTAGCTCTCTCTTAAATATAGGGTTGGGTGAAGATCCTTTCCTAGTCTGTAGGCTGTCGTTTTATTCTGACAACAGTGTCCTTTGCTTTACAGAAGCTTTTCAGTTTCATGAAGTCCTATTTTTTGATTATTGATCTTAGAGCCTGTGCTGTTTATGTTCTGTTCAGGAAGTTGTCTCCTGTGCAAATGAGTTCTAGGCTATTCCCCACTTTTTCTTCTAATTGATTTAGTGTGTCTGGTGTTATGTTGAGGTCTTGATCCACTTGGACTTTAGTTTTGTGCAGAGTGATAAATATGGATCTATTTTCAATTTTCTGCATGTAAACATCTGGTTAGACCAGCACTATTTGTTGAAGATGCTATCTTTTTTTCCATTGCATGGTTTTGGCTTCTTCGTCAAAAATCAAGTATCTGTAGGTGTGTGAATTTATTTCTGGGTCTCCTATTCAATTCTGTTGATCTACCATTATGTTTCTATGCCAGTACCATCCAGTTTTTATTACTATTGCTCTGTAGCACAGCTTGAGATCAGGAATGGTGATACCTTCAGATGATCTGTTGTTGTACAGAATCGTTTTGGCAATTCTGCTTTTTTTTGTTTGTTTTACCATATGAAGTTGAGAATTCTTTCAAGTTCTGTAAGTAAATGTGTTGGTATTTTGATGGGAAATGCATTGAACCTCTAGATTGCTTTTGGCAGAATGGCCATTTTCACTATGTTAATCCTACTGATCTATGAGCATGGAAAATCTTTCTATGTTCTGATATCTTCTTCAATTTCTTTCTTCAGAGACTTTACATTTTTTCAAACAGGTCTTTCAGTTGCTTGGTTAGAGTCACACTAAGGTACTTTATATTATTAGTGTCAACTATGAAGGGTGCAGTTTTCCTAATTTTTTCTCAGCCCTTTTTTCTTTGGTATACAGGAAGGCTTCTGATTTTTTATAATTTTTATTTTTTATTTTAATTATAGTTGATTTACTTTGTATCCTAGCCATAGCACCCTCCCTCATTCCCTCCCAACCCCATCCTCCTTCCCTCCTCTCCTCCCTGATCCTCTCTAAGTCTACTGATAAGGGATGTCCTCCTCTCCTTCCATCTGACCTTAGTTTATCAGGTCTCTTTTTTTTTAGTTAATTTTGTATCCAGCCACTCTGCTGAAAGTGTTCATCAGCAGAAGGAGTTTTCTGGTTGAATTTTTGGGATCCCTCATATATACCGTATCATCTGTAAGTAGTGATACTTTGATTCCTTTTTTCCCGATTTGTATCCTCTTGATCTCCTTTAGTTGTCTTATTGCTCTACTTAGAACTTCAAGAACTATGTTGAAGAGATATGGAGAGAGCAGGCTGCCTTGCCTTGTCCTTTATTTCTCTGGGATATATTTAATCTCTCGCAGTTTAGTTTGATGTTGGCTAAAGGTTGGCTGTTTATCGTCTTTATTATGTTCAGATATGTGCCTTATATTCCTGATCTCTCCAAGACTTTAAACATGAATGTGAATGGGTGTTGGTTTTTGTCAAATTCTTTTTTAGCATCTAAGGAGATGATCATGTGGTTTTTCTCCTTCAGTTTGTTTATATGGTGGATCACATTGATGGATTTGTGTATATTGAACCACCCCTGCATGCCTGGGATGAAGCCTACTTGGTCATAGTGTATGATATCTTTTATGTGTTTTTGGATTCAGTTTGCAAGTATTTTATTGAGTATTTTTGCATCAATGTTCATAAAGAGATAGGTCTGAAGCTCTCTTTTTTGTTGGTTATTTGTGTGGTTTAGGTATGGAGGTGAATGTGGCTTCATAGAATGAATTTGGTAATGTTCCTTCTGTTTCTATTTTGTAGAATAATTTCAAGAAAATTGGAGTTAGCCCTTCTTTAAAGGTCTGCTAGAATCCTTAGCTGAAACCACCTGTTCCTGTGCTTTATTTGGAAGGGAGATTTTTGATGACTTTTTTTTATTTCCTTGGGGGGTATAGGATTGTTCAGTCAGCAGGAAACCTGGGTCCAAATGGTATCAGATCATGGGTTGTCCCCTCATCGAAGCCTCAAGGTCGATGTTCTGGCTTCAGCTGCCCCTCCACTAACCAATTTCGGAGTTTCAAATCCTTTGTCCCTCAGATACTGTGCACGCTTCTCACTGTCATCTTGGATCTCCCCTTCTTTTTTAATTTTTATATCAGTTACTTTTTATTCACTTCGTATCCCAGCTGTAGCCCCTCCATCATTCCTTCCCAAACCCACACTTCATCCCTCATCTCCTCCCAGGCCCTTCTCCAAGTCCACTGAGAGGGAGGTCCTCCTCCCTTTCCCTCTGACACTAGCCTATCAAGTCATCAGGACTGGCCACATTGTCTTCCTCTGTGGTTTCTTAATGCTGCTCCCGAATCAGAGGTAGGTGATCAAAGAGCCAGCCACTGAGTTCATGTCAGAGACAGTCCCTGTTCCCCTTACTAGGATACCCACTTGGACATTGAGATGCCATGGGATACATATGTGCAGGGGTTCTAGGTTATCTTCATGAACGGTCCTTGGTTGGAGTATCAGTCTCAGAAAAGACTTCCAGGCCCATATTTCCTGATTCTGTTGCTCTCCTTGTGGTGCTCCTGTCCCCTTCAACTCTTTCTATCTCCCCCTTCTTTCATAAGATTCCCTTCACTCTGCCCACAGTTTAGCTACAGAACACTAAACAGGCCAGATCAGAAAAGTAACTCCTCACCATACATAACATCCAAAACACTAAATCTACAGATCAAAGAAAAAAGATATTAAAGGCAGCAAGGGAAAAAGGCCAAGTAACATATAAAGACAGACATATAAGAATCACACCTGACTTCTCAACAGAAACTATGAAAGCCAGAAGGGCCAGTGCAGATGTCATGCAGACTCTAAGGGACCACAAATGCCAACCCAGACTATTATACCCAGCAAAGCTTTCAATCAACATAGATGGAGAAAACAAAACATTCCATGACAAAACTAAACTTAAACACTATCTACCCAGCAACTTAGCCAGACAGAAGATACTAGAAGAAAAACTCCAATCTAACGAAAACAACTACACCTAAGAAAACACAGGATATAGATAACTTCACATCATGTAGTGTGGTTTCCTGTTTGGGTAGGGAAATAAAGAGAAAAAAAAGTCTATAAACTACAAGCCTATATTAAATATTTTGTCATAGCAAAGCATTTTAAGAATTGTGAAAATGACCATATTGCCAAAAGCAATCTACAGATTCAATGCAATCCCCATCAAAATACCTTCACAATTCTTCATAGACCTTGAAAGAAAAATACTCAACTTCATATGGAGAAACAAAAAACCCAGAATCTCCAAAA
>CM053765.1:43879595-43898221 GCA_028658305.1 Pachyuromys duprasi | reverse complement strand
AAAAACCTAAATGATGGTAAATATTTTTATAAATGATTAATTTGAGAGATCTGTAGAGTCAAAATGGATTTTTTTTATTTCATCCAATAGGAGGGAATCCAAGACTCCACTAATACCTTTATAATCTGTATTAATGTTAGTAAAATTTACCAAAGGGAATCTTTTGTAAGAAGGGCAAGACAGAAAGACCTGGAGGGAAGAGGAGCTCCACAAGGAGAGCAACATATTAAAAAATTCTGGACACAAAGAGTCTTTTCTGAGACTGATACTTCAACCAAAGACCATTCATGGATATAACCTAGAACCGCTGCTCAGATGTAGCTCATGACAGCTCAGTATCCAAGTGGGTTCCCTAGTAAGAGGAACAGGGATTGTCTCTGACATGAAATCAGTGGCTGGCTCTTTGTTCACCTGAAGGGGGAGCAGCCTTGCCAGGCCACAAAGGATGACAAGAGTATGCAGTCCTGATGAGACCTGATAAGCTAGGGTCAGATGGAAGGGGAGGAGGACCTCCCCTATCAGTTGACTTGTAGAGATGCATGAGAGGAGAACAGAAAGACAGGGCAGGATTGGGAGGGAAGGGGTAAGGGGCTACAGCAAGGATACAAAGTGAATAAACTGTGATTTATAAAAATATAGAAGTTTTTTTGAAGTGAAAAAAAATCTCCCAACTACACAAAAGTACAGGGACACATTAAATCAGAGCACAATTCTACCAGACTGTAAAAGCAAAACTAACAGAAATGCTCCTCAAATATTCCACAAAATGAAAAATGAGAGAACATCTCCAAATTTGTTTACAAACCCAATATTACCCAATACAAAGACACAAATGGTGAAAGCACAAGAAGAACTGACTGTGAGTTGATCATTCTCAACTGATACTTCTACAACGTAAATCCTAGACTTGGGGAGCATTGTGGAAGATGGGATGAAAAGATTATAAGAGTCAGAGTACTAGCCGTTTATTCAGAATAGAGGTGGTCCTCCCATGAAATCTTAACAATAATCTTGCTTGAACAGGACTATTACAATGACAACATCAGTTGACATGACAATGTGGATGTTGACATCTCTCAAACCTAGATGAAGAACTACAGTCAACTAGTGACTGAACCAGTGTTCACTGGGGCTAAGAATAAACATTTGTACTCATGAGCAACACTAAATAAAATCCTTAACTTACACATGTTGTGTGTGTAAATACAATTTAAAAATATCAGAATAAAAATGTTCAGAAGAGTGAAGAGATGTGAGGAACATACCAACATAACTGAGATAATATACAGCAAACACAGACAAAGGTCCAATATTCTAAATAGAGAAAGCCTCAAAATAGTTCATTTAAAATCAGAAACCATGCCGGACAAGGATTTTAAGTGTCCCTCTCCTGTACAGTATATACTTGAAGTTTTTGCTGTAACAAGTTAAGCATAACAGACGAAGGGTGTACAAATAGGAAAGGAAAAAGTTAAAGTATCTTCATTTCCCTATGATACTATTCTATACACAAAAGACCCAATGGCTCTACCAAATATCTCCCCTAGCTCACAAGCATAGTTAGCAAATTAGCAGGAACAAAATTAACATGCAAAATTTAGTAGCTTTCCAATATACAAGTGACAAAATACTGAGAAAGAAATCAGGAAAGTAATGTCATTAAAAATATCTTTAAAAAAATAGCATGGAAATACATATAACAAAGGAAGAAAAACTCCTGCACATACCAAATTATAGGACACTGAGAGGAAAATGAAAAACAAACACCACCACCACACACAAAACAACAGAAGATGAAAAGTATATCCATTTTCCTAGGTGGGCAGCATCAATATTGTAAAAATGGGTATTCTACAAAAAACAATGTGAAGACTCTCATCAAAATTCCAACTATATTCTTTATAGAAATTGAGAAAAATATTATTTGGAAACGCAAAAGACCCAGAACAGCCAAAACAGCCAGGCTTGAAAAGGAATATTGGCTGTAGGTATTACCATCCTAGATTTTAAGTTATGATACAGAGATATAGTAATAGAGAATCGTGACACTTCCATAGAAACATACTTTGATCAATGGAATAGTAAGAGTAATAAGGACCCAGATACAATACCCTATACCTTCTCTCAGCAGATATTTGTATAAAAAAGGTTAATATGCATTGCAGAATAATGTAGGTGTATTTTTATGTTACTTTATTGGGGTCTTATACCTCTTCCTCCCTTCTAACCCTTATTCACTTTAATCCTTTCCAAAATCCCAACAGCTGGTAGGAGAGAAAGAAGTTAAGATGGGAAAGGAGGCATAGGTCTCTTTAGATTACTTTCTGCTAATTAGGGTCATTGGTTCTTTGAGGCAATTCCAGTCTTTGTAGTCAGGATATCTACAACATCTTCTTAACTGCAACAGCAGCAACCAGGAGCAGCATGGGGAAGTGGTGATCTTTCTCTTCAGAGCACACCCATCCCTCTCTGGGCCCTGGCATTTATACCATCTTAGAATCCCCAGAACTGAATTATCTGCAGCTGGCACGTTCCCAGCCCTGCTAGTGCAGGAGACAATCATAGTTAATGACCACATAAACTGAAACAGTTCCATATCACACACCTTGGATGAAAATAAAAGCATAGTCACATACCATAACTGGATTTTTAAAGAAACCACATCTCTCACTATAGAAGACACAGCATATTCAGTAATTAATGCTGGTCAAACTAGAAAGCTACATGTAAAAGAATGAACAAACCTGTATTCTTATTCCTCATCTAGTACAAAATTCAACTCTAAATAGACTAGCATCCCAACCTAAGACCTGTGTGATACTTTTTAATCTGAGAGAGGCAAAAGTAGGGAATTCACTTGAACTCTTTGGCACAGAAAAGAGCTTTCCAAAGATGATGTGTAAACATCAATATCAACAGTTAATAAATTGGTCTCCATGAAACTTAAAGGCTTTTGTACTGAAAAGGACATACTCATTAAAGTAAGGGATCAGCCTACAGAAGAGAAAAAAAAATGTCCAATAGGCTAGGGTCAGATGGAAGGGGAGGAGACTTCCCCTATCAGTGGACCTGGGGAGGGACAAGGAAGGAAACAAGAGAAGGAGGGTGAGGTGGGGAGGGGATGAAGAAGAAGGCTACAGCTGGGATACAAAGTGAATGAACTGTAATTAATAAAAAATAAATTAATAAAACGTTTGATATACATCAGAATTCTCTAACGATTGAATGGGTGATGTATCAAGTATTAGTTAGTTGGGTTTTTCATTTTGTTTTGTTGTTTATTTTTGTCAACTTGACACAAACTAGGGACATCTGGAAAGAAGGAATCTTAGTCAAGAAAATGTCCTCATCAGATTGGCCTATAGGCAACTCTGTGGAACATTTCTTTGATAAATGCCCCCCCCCACGCCCAGGTAGGTGGTGTTGGGAGAAATAAGAGAGGTAATTGAACATGTGCGTAGCAATCAAGCCAGCAAGTTATGCCCCTCCATGGCCTCTGTTTTAGTTTCTGCCTCCAAGTTTCTGCCCCAGCTTCCCTTGATGATGAATTATAAGCTGTAAACTAAAATAAACCCTTTACCTTTTGAGGCATAGTGTTTTATAGTAGCAATAGAAAGCAAAATAGATGGGTGAAAAAATGTTTTCTAACTTGTGAAACATTCCTAGAACTCAGGGAAATGAAAGTTAATACTACATATGCCATCCAGAATGAAAACAACAACAATAAAAAAGAACCAAATTTGCATCGATGCTAGGAAAGTGGACCATTTATTCACTGCTGATGGGAAAGCAGTTTGATCCACTGACTATGGAAATCAGTGAGGATGCTCCTATGAACATAAAAATAAAGCTACCATGTGACCACCTACGTGTTCATCTAAAACCATGAATTTTTTATGTAAATGGATGAATCTGGAAGTAACAGTTTTTAGTGAGAAAACTGAGATTCAGAAATATTTACATGTTTTCTTTAATTAATAAACATTAGCTTGGAATCTTTAGATATGTGACTTTATTTGGAATACCCATAGATGAAGAAAATTAGTAAGGGGCTATGAGTGTGTGCTTTCAGGGTAGGAGAAAGGAGAACTCAGTGTTTGCATAGTTAAATGGAAAATAATTAAAAAGGAAGTTTTAAACTGGGGTTGAGTGCAAGGGCACGGTAGAGGAGGAAATACAGGAAAAGAAAGATAAATTCAACAATCTTTTGCAAAGACGTAGAACTTAATACTACTTTTAAAGCTTTCTAAAATCTCTACATACACATGTGGAAAATAATTAAAATGCGTTTCCTATAACAGGGTAACAATTACTATTGTAGATATTGCAATGTAATGAAATGTGAAGTGCTAGTTACCTCATTTAAACTTGTTGGTTAGTCTAGGCTCATAACTCCTAAGCATTAAAGGCAATTGATAATGCAAATCAGTTACCATTAAGAACTTGACAGTAAGACCCTATTGCTGAAGAAACTGTATATTTGAGTCAAAGAACATGGTCAAATCAAGATGAGTATCAGCTGAAAGCTTCATCTCTACTGGCTGGCATTCATGGTGATGCTAAATTCTATGAAATTTACCAGAAGAGAAAAGCAATAACCAGTCTTACCCAGCTGTGAACTCTGAGAGCTGTAATAAAGGCCTGCACTGAAATATTATGGGATTGTTATGGGAATAACCAACCACTTCCTGATTCCATTTAAGCCTCAATCTACAAGATAAAACACATACGTGGCAATTATTCTTGGGGACAAGAATTTGTGGATAGAGAGATCATAGACCCTCAGGGAGAAATTACTTACCATTACTCTCCTAAATGGACACAGTATTAAACTGACTCCTGATTACTTACCATTATACACATGGATTAATGCATCTTCTGCCCATAAGTGAAGCTTATCTTTGCAGTAAATGGTGATTAATACAGAGACCCACAACTGGTCAGGGTACATAGAATAAGCTATAGAATTCTCAGCCCTAAACGAAATACCTGAACCATATTTCCTGCTTTCAGGGCTTGGGGATCACTTCAAAAGAGAGAGATGGAAGGACTATAAGAGCTCAAGGCAGTCATTGTATACCGGACACGGATGGTAGTCGCACATGTGAATTAACAGAGTTTGTGACTACATGCATAAGACCAGGACAAACTTTAGCCAGATAAAAATCCCAGATTCAAAAGCAGACATAAGAATAAATTCTTATCTTTAGCTGAGGGGTTAATGGCTACTGAGGCAGGGATAAAAGTGTGGCTCCTGCTAGACAGTCTATAATCCAGTGGAAGAACATTTGTACTATAATATAGGTGAAAATTAAACAAGGACACAGATTTAGGTGGAAGGGAAGGGCAGGCTTTCTTGGAGGGACATACAGAAACAAAGCAGTTATTAAACTCTCAAATAACTAATAAAAGTTTGTTTAGGCATAAATTGACCTTTATTAAAAGATGATGTGTATCAGCATCTGCTTTGATACTCTGCTAGGTAGAGTTTTTCAGAGGCCCTCTACAGTAGACTCCTCTCCTTGGAGAAGGGCAGGGAGGAGATGAGGGAGGGTGGGATTCGGAAGGAGGGTGGAATTCAGAGGGAGGGAGGGAGGGGGCTACGACTGGGATACAAAGTAAATAAACTGTAATTAATGTAAAAAATAAAAATTTAATAGAAAAAAAGATGAGGTACAAGTGTATGTACACTTGATTCACAGTAAAAAACAACAACAAAATAAATCTAATCAAACAGTAGGGAAATGCCTACCAAATCCACATTGATGAGTTATTTCCCTCTAGTTAAAATGGCCAGGTGAAAAATTACAAAAACCAACCAAACAAACAAACAAAAAAAAACCAACCAAACAAAAAAACACAGAAGTTATTCTTGAGGTGATGGGGAAAAGGAATGTTTATACTATGTGGTTAAACATGCTAGTCAATATGAAAATTATAGAAACCATTGTGAAACTTCCTTCAAAAGACAATGAATGAATATGATGAAGCAGTCCGAAGAATATTTAAATTAAACTGACATCTGAACTCCTTTGTTTATTGCATGATCCTTCATAAAATGCCAGATATGAGATTAAACTAGGCATCCATAGGTAAAACAAATAAATAAAAATGCAATGGACACACACACAAAGGAAAGTTATTAGAGAATGCTCTTCTGTCACAAAAGGTATAAAGTGTTGTCATGTGCAGTTACATGGGTTGAACTGGGGGACATTATTTGAAGTGGAATGACTCAGAAACAGAAAAACAGTTATTATTATTATTATTATTATTATTATTATTATTATTTCCAAGACAGAGTTGCTCTGTGTAGATGTGGCTATCTTAGACTCACCTCGTTGACTGGGCTGGCCCCTAACTCACAGAGATCGGCCTGCCTCTGTCTCCCCAAGGGCTGGGATTACAGGCTTGTGCCACTGTGACCCTCTCCATCATATATTTGTACACACAAATCAAAGTTAAAACTGTTACCAATGAATAAGTTACATAGGAGTGGTTGCCAGATCCTGGGGAGGATATTGAGGAGGGATAGAGGATAAAATATGGCCACTTAGTTGAGAACAATAGACAAGAGAAAATAGTTTTTATTTTTGTTTTCTTACTTTTGTTTGTTAGCCTGTTTGTTTGGGTGGTTTTGTTTTTGGTGGTAAAATCATGCTATATAGCGTAGGCTGTCTTCAGACTGATAATCTGTCTCCCTCAGTTTATATTCCAGTATTATAAGCATGCACCATTATGTCTGGCTACAAATAATAACTTCTAATTTTCTATAGCATGAAAAGATAGATATTGTTGATAACAATTACTTGAATATCTCAAATAACTAGTAGCATTTTAAATACTCTAACACAAAAAATTATATAAGCCTGAGGTGTAGATATGCTAATTTCCCTGATCTGTTCATTACACATATGAATATATTGAAGAGTCCTGCCATAATCTACAAATATAAAAACCACCAAGTGTTGATAAAAATAAATACATATTTAACACCTCAATATATTTAGTTAATTAACTGTTGCATCTTACTCATTTTCCTTATGCATGGTGGTCTCTGTCTTTCATTATTTGTTTTTTTATTACTAGGTGACTTTCGTAAGTTACATAGGTGAAATAATTTCAGTATGATTTAGTAAACCTGAAGTCATGTTTTCTTTCCACATTCTCTGCTACTGCAGTCTTTAAAATCATCATTATGGCAGCAACAGATATAACTGAAATGAAACATTAAAAAAAAATAAAACAGTTGTTTATCCTGATGTTAAATTTTAGACTCTTTTGATGGAGAATGTCAAGTTAGCTAAGTATTTTTAATCATTTGAATTGATGTGTTAAAAATTCCCATGAAAGGGAAGAATAACTATATTACTGCTTTTTTGAGCATGGTAGGATAGTAATTTATATTCCATCTATAGCGTATACAGAAGTCAAAATGATATTTGCTGAGTTCCAGAGATGACACATGTTTGCATTTGTATATAAACATACTTATTTACATTCTGTAATTTCATCTCCTATATATTAAAATTACGATAACAAATTACATTTTGTTTTATTTATACATATAACAAATATAATCTGCTTAAGTATATATACTTCATACTTCCTCTGACTTGTTCATGTTTCTGTTCCATGGAGTGACTAAACCTGTTTCTATTACATGCTGTAACTAAGACCTTACCTGTTTATATTAGCTTTTAATGATATGGATATTAATGATACATACGTATAAAAATAAAATTATTAAAGTGGAAAAATGTTAAATGAGTTTCCTTACTAATCTTGTATTTTAACTGCTTATCTAATTTGGTAAGATAGTTTCCTTTATATTCCTTTAGAATTTAGTAAAAGGAGTAAAAATTTTACCTGGAAGTACTCCATTCTGGTAAAATTATAACCATCTTTCTAAGATAAACAATAATATTTATCCTAATAGATAGGATTGGGTAAGAATACCTAAGATCAGGACCCTGTTCTTAGCCCCCCTAAACTAGAGTGCAGTGGTTTCTTTATACCCCAACTTGTGACATTAAGTGCCTTGTTCTGTTTTATAAAGAGAAAAAGGAATAATTTCTTTTGTGATATCTGTGAGTATTAATGGCTCTGCCATCCAGATATGAAAGCTGAGCTCTAAACTATGATGACTTTCACCTTGAAAGCTAATCCATATTCCTCTGCTCTCAGCAGCTGTAAGAGTATGCTGCATTTCAAGTTCACTTTTCTGATAACCTCAAAAATAATGCACTTTTACTAACGAAACACAGACTATTTTTATAACTTTGACAAGACAACCTTGGTGCTGAATTACTTTTTAGTATGTCTTTCTGTTACTTTTCAGAGATAACAAAATTTACACACTTGTGGCTTATGCATTAGACAGCATTTACATTCCTATTCTAGTAGCCTAATTCTTCATGTCATGTGCGTCTGTTCATTTCATTATAATCTAGCTCTTCTTGAAGATGATGAGAAGGCCAAATATTAGGATCATAATATTTGGTGGATGTGGTGGTTTGATGGAGAATGGCTCCCAACGGCTTGTATAGTTATACAATTTGTTCCTTTTTGGTGGACTTTTTAAGAAGGTTTAGAAGTGTGGCCCTGTTAGAAGAGGTTGTCACTGTGGGTGGACTTTGAGGCTTCAAAAACCATGCCAGGCCCAATCTCATTTTCTCTGTACCTCCTGCTTTCGAATGAGGATGTGAAGTCTCAGCTAATGCTGCAATAATATGCTTTTCTATCTACTACCAGGCTTCCTGCCATGACAATCATGTGTTCACCATCTAAAACTGTAACTAAGCTCCTAATTAAATGCTTCTCTTATAAGTTTTCCTTGTCACGTTGTCTCTTCTATACTTTAGAACAGTAGCTAACACAGTGGACATCTGGCCTGGACTCAATTTTCACAGTCACACAGAAGAAACTGGAGGAACCTCTTAAATTTCTCTCAAGTCTATATGTACATTTCTGCAGCAGTTATTCAAATGTAGGAATGGGATACCAAAGAAGTTCTGATTGGGACCAAGGGAGTAGGTGGATATTTTCTAAGACCAAAGTTACAGAAGGAGAGAAGCAGAAAAATATAAAATGCATGAATCAAAAGTACATAGAAAAACAGAAATTGATATGATTGAATACTTCAAAATCAGTCTCTAATTCCACTAAGCTTTACAGCCTTGTCTCTAAATTTGACTGCCGTCACTACTCAAGTAGAGTTCAGAAGTACAGAGAACATGTTATATATTTATATGTACTTATCTAATTATATGTATATTATATAATAGAAGAATAAATAATATATACATATTAGAAGGGGTATAATAAAGTTGTCATTACATTGCACTTTTATATACAACTACGGTTTATTTAGGCTCAGCCATAAGATTCTCAGTAATAGATTAATATATACCCTCTTTGATATTTGTCTGCAGTGTTATGTTGCAGCATAACTTATTTACTGCTAGCTCTAATTGCATTACACTTATCAAACTGAAACTGATTTATGTCAAGATATCATTTTTATCACTTCTGTGAAAGTCCTTATAAATCGTCGCTTTGTAATCTATGGCCCTTGGTGGCATGAGGTGCCGTAGACATCATTATGGCCTTAGGTAGTAGCACAAGCCGCTCACAACAATATGGCAGCTGGCAGCAGCAAGACCCGAAGAAATCAACATGATTTGAGGCTGCAGCACTGATCATGGACATCTGTATGAGCATTGGTAGTAACGTGGTCCAGCAGCCATGTTTTGATGTTTCTGGGATGCGCTGATGGTGTGGCGGACATTCTGATATGTCCTTTGCAGCCAACAGAGATCATGATAATGTCTCTGGTATAGGCTGCCTCCAAGTGCTTTGTCTGGGTCTGTGGTCCTATTGCAGCCAAAGTCCGTGTTCGTGGCTTGTGCTTTCATTAGAAACCATGTAGAAATCAGTAATCCATGATCCCGCTTACCGCAAAGAGCAAGAAATCTACTTTTTGCAGTGATATCAATGATTGCAGATGCAAGGCAGAGGAACATGGAAGGCTTCTGTGACAACCCCTACCACTGCCCCCATCCCCGAGAAAAGTAGCAGCCTAAACAGGAAGCCATCAAAGACAACTCGAGAACTGTGATAAAGATGTTGAACTGTAGCTGTCCACAAATGATGTCTTCCTTCAGGGATGTTCTAGAGGAAGGAGAGGAAGGACTCAGCGTTATGTTACAGGAAGGTCACTGAGAGTTTGCTCATGTTCCAGTACGTAGATAGTATAAATTGGACTAGTTTGTTATTATTGTTGTTTAGTTTTTCTATTTTTTATTTTTATTTTTCTATGTTTGGAGAAGTGGTCACAAGCTGAGACAGACATGGAAGAAATCTGGGAAGTGAGTGTGAACAGACTGAATAATGTTAAAAAATGTTTTATAGGTTCTACAATAGATTTAACCATTTTTAATGTTTCCCTCTCAGAATAAAGATGCCCTGCTTTTCAGCAATATTCTAATGTCATTTCAAAGAAAGAATATTTAGGACCACCGTGACAGCTCAGTGGATTTAGAGCCTCCTGGACAAACCTAGTGGCTAGTGTTTACCACATGGACATTAAAGGAATGAATTGACTCTGAAAGATTGTCCTCCGACTGCCTCATATATTCCAGAACATACACATGACCAACAACTTATAAACACAATTATAAAACAAACTTTAAAATAAAATTAACATATAAAGTTTAGGCAGTGTTGCATAAATGTAGCCGATTCAATATCTGTTTATCACAGGTAAGTAGACTGAAAATTAAAGTTTAACTATTTAGAAAAGACGTATTTTATGAACACCCCTCAAAATATTCACGAATTTTCTGACAAAAATATCCATGAAGTTTAGGAAGCTACATTGTTGTTAATCACAGGATAAAAGTCTCAGAATATTATTACTAACACTGGATAAATTTTAGTCTTTGTTAGTGTGGTGATCATAATTTGAAGTTTTGCCTGTGATACTATTTTATACATATTTCTAGCCATAATATATATATATATTCATATGTTTATATACACATATACATGTATATATAGTTTGTATGTATATGTACATAATGTATGTGCAAATATTTTGTAAGAATTTGGTATGGTCATCTCATCTGCTTACCAGTTGCTTCCAGCTGAGCTGCCCCTAAACTCGTCCTACTTGATACCACAGCCACATGTAGTTCTAACAGTTTCTCAATCTGTAAGTAAGAGAATTAATTAAATTTGTTTCTTCATTTTAAGTTCTTACAATATGCCAGTAATGTGGAAGCGCTTACAGATTTCAGTGACATTCAAGAGATCGCCTATTATACATTGAAGCTCTTGAGAGTACAGTTTGGATTATCACAAATATTTCCATTTCTTTACAATAATTTGAGGTAAATCCCATGCACCACTATATACCCCTTTTAGCAAGTAAAAAAAAAAAAAGTTTTGTTTAAATTCTTCCTTCAGCAGGAATGAAAATCACCTTTGAATATTCTTCAGTATCTGATGTGACTGAGTTTCTCTGTGTGTCAATAAGCTAGTGTCTTTCAACATGGCTGCAGGAAGAATAAAAGTGGAAATAAACCCGTTCTCTGCACGCTTCACCTCAAGTGAAGAAGCAGTTTAGCTCTACTAAACATTTTGGAATCATATCTAGATGTGGTCTCCCAGACTGTACCCTACTCACAGGTATATGCAGGTATGAAAAGTCACAACTGCAGAGAAATTCAGCTTAGGATTTACATACTTCAAAAATTTCAGGAATTCACTTACATTTTAAGGTGAAATGTAGGAAAGAAGGAAAAATTAATTTGTACGTACACATCAGGAAAGGTAATATTTTGAATAACAACAATTTCTCAAGGTAAATAATTACAGATTTACATTAAAATATCCACTTTGGATGGAGTAAACATGTTAATTAGTGATGAAAGACACACAGTTCTGGATGTTTTTTTATTTTCTCACTAAATTATTTATGCTTAATTGCATTTAACAATTCAAATGTTTATAAACATAAATATTAAAATAAAACTTTCCAACCCCCATGGGTAAAAGTAATTTTTATATTATTACTATTCATTCAAAATGGAATCAATTATTTACATATTTCTTTATCATAATAGTTTGTACATCCTGTGATGAATATTCATGTTCAGCCTGACTCAAAAAACTATTAGTTACCTCTTCAATGGACCCTCAAAATTTATGTGGATCTTATTAGCAATGCATAGTATATATCATTCCTCATTTTATTATTTCTTGACTCCACTATCTTGCCAATTTCTCTTGTTCACTATATTGGCAAACAGTGCAAAGTGAGAGTCTTCTCTTTATACCTTTACATCTATTGTGTTGCTATTTATGCAAAAAGCGCCTAATACTTTTGCTTGTGTGAGAATCTTGAGTGTCTATTTAAATAAGCAGCCTCCTAGTAAATTTAAAGTACTCTTTCTTTCACAAACACATACAGAAATTGTTATGTATAGGACATTATTCTTATTTATGGTCAGAAATACCACTCCCAGCTTCAGGACAGGAGTTTCCAGAGTAAGTACCAGACAAAACTTTCCATTGCGTATGTGGGTATCCAGCAACCATGAAATAGTCTAGGCCACTTTAAGCAACAAGTTAGTGTGCACTCCATTTTTGTTTTGTGTACTCTGCACTAAAGTTCACCCTAATCCAAGTTTATTTCCCTAAATCATTATCTGCTCTTAATAGTATCATTCACATTCTAATGAAACCACTAAGTGTGCTTTTTCTTTTAATTAGAAATGCAAAAACTTGGCATTGTAATTCTCTAGAAATGTCCTTAATTAAAGTGCAATATGGTGCCAAAAGTAAGCAAAATTAGCTATAGGGGAAAAAAGTGATAGTGTACATTTTATACTGTGTATGGTGAACTATTCTTACTTTAAAAGGAGGTAAGAGATTGAAATAAGCATGCAATTCCTATGCTGTTTTAAAAACCTACGTTATAGTAGTATTTGTATGCCTGTGTGTATATATGACACATTAGTTCAGGAGGCCCGAGAGGCCAGAAGAGGGCATCAGTTACCCTAGAACTGAAACTGAGATAATTTATGAGCTGCCTGGGGGCTGTGGGATTGAAATTCTCACATTTTCATGATGAGCAAGATGCCAATGAACTTTTTGTCTAACCCCTAACAATCTCCATTCTCTCTAAAAAATTTTGCCATAATTTTAATGTATTTATTTAAAATTATTTATTCAAAACAACATTTAATTTTTTCTTACAAAATGATTATATCTGATTTAATAAGCTATGGCAACTACAATAAGAGTTATCACAAAATATATCACACAGACACAATCCTGAGAAAAATATATTGCAGATTCACTAGAGGAATTAACTATTGAAGAAATTTAATCTAGGTCTGTGTTGAGATTCACAACAGGTTTTCATTGTGATACCTATTGAATACTTACTATATACTTAACAGTACAGACTGTGTTATTTGAGACCACTATTCCTCAAGCTGTATTTTAATCTACTCCCATCTATGCAAGGCAAGTCCTTATATGTCCCATGCCCCGCAGCAAAACTTGACAAAGCCGTGCCATAATGCATTTAATTTTATTGTATTTTAAAGACTTTATATTGAACAAAATATTCTAAGCAAGTACAGTTGATATGTCTGTATATGTCAATCTTATGTTTTGGTGTCTTTATTCTGAAAGCTGCTTATAATTTCCTACAATATTTTCTGAATCAGTAAGTCTTCACTAAATTCTTCTAATGTTAATATGCATTATTGCCTTTACATTTTTTCTTCAGAGTTAGAACTTGAGGTATTTATTCTAATGCTCGAGTGTTTCTTATATTCTGTGTTTTAAGTAAAGGAAACTCAGGCATGTCCCATTATCATTTCATATGCTATGATAAAATACCTTGACAGATGAAACGTGAAAAAAAGGGTTTTGTTGTGATTATTTTGTTTTGTTTTGTTTGTTTGTGGCTTATAAGTCTAAGGTACACTTTACTATTGTGCGACGTCTCATCGGGGAGTTAGTCGATGCACAGTAAAGAGCAGAGAGAGAACAATGCATGCAAGCTTCCTGCTCAGCTCCTGTTCTCCTTTCATAAAGTCCAGGACTTGAACTCAGACAATCATGTTACTCACACTGGCCCGGTCTTCTCTTATCAATTAATACAGTCAAGAAAGTGTTCCACATACATTCCCACAGACCCACCTGATTTAGATTTTTCCTCATTGAGATGGCTCTCTCACCAGGTAACTCTAGATTGTATCAAGTTGCCTATTTAAATAGTCACAATTTGTATTTGGCCATGCACATGAAGCCAGGAGACTTTGCTATAATTGCCAAAGAAGTAACAATATGTAGGAAGAGATATAAGAACATAAAATAGCAATTACCCCGACAGACAAAATATACAAGTTGACCAACTGGAGACCTGTGACAGGGCTAGCTCCTGGGAGGATAAGAGGTGACTCTAGCTGAGACTCCTACTGACAAGGGTCATGGAGACTGAAGAGCCTTAACTAGACAGGACTCCTAGTGGAGGAACTGGAACACCAATCCACCCAGAGAACTTTCGACCCAGAATTTACCCTGCCTACAAAATGGACAGGGACAAACATAGAACAAGATTGAGGGAATATCCAGCCAATGACTGGCACAACCTGAGACTCATCCCTGGGGGAACAGCCAAATTCTGACATGATTAACAATACTCTGCTATGCCTGCATAGGGGAGCCAAGTATAGCTGTCCTCTAAGTGGCTCTGCCCAGCACCTGACTACAACAGATGCAGAAACCTACAACCAAACATTGGATGGAGTGCAGGGAGCCTTGTGGAAGAGTGGGGGCAGGATAGAAAGACACACAGAGAACAGGAGCTTCACAAGAAGACCAACAGAGCCATGTACCCAGGATACAGGGGGACTTGCAAACACTGAAGCACTAACCAAGGACCATGCCTGGACTGGACCCAGGACCACTACATGGATGTACCTAGTAAGCAGAATGGGGGCTGATTCTGGTATGGACTCTGTTGCTTGCTTTTCTATCACTTTCCCCTGGTGGGGCTACCTTTCCAGGCCACAGGGGAAGAGGATGTGTTCCATCTTGATGCAGCTTGATATCCTGAGAGAGGAGGCCTCCTCTTCTCTGCAGAGTAGGAGAGGAGGGAAAGGGAAAACAAGGCGTGAGGGTGGGACCAGAAAGCTAAGAGGGTGGAGGCTACAAACAGGATGTAAAATAAATAAACGGAAATTAAAATTAAATAAGAAAAATCCCAATTATACTATTAGCATTTAAATTGTATTGTGTGTTCATTATCTTTATATCTATAATATTTATCATGTGACAATTATTGAATAATAGCATTAACTTTTAATTATCTCCTATATAAATGAATGATCCTTTTCCATTGTTTTCTGTTACTGTAACAATTTCAGCTGTACACACTTTGTTGTCTGATACTTTTGCCCTTCCATTCACCACTATAGCCTTTAGATTTCAAGTTGAGTTTCTTGTACTCAGAATATGATGTAGAGTTTCATTTTTATTCACCTCACACTCAGAAAGTCTCTGCCATTTTTATTTGCATGTGTGCTCAGGTAATTGCTTATGTCCTTATTGATTATTTAGCTTTAGCATTTTAATATTGATTTAATGTTTACAAGCTCTATTTTATTTGGTTTTGAATTGATTCATATGTAGAGTTTTAGTTAAATATGTATGTGTGTGTGCATACTGCAAACTATTAACAACTCTTTCATAGATTTCAGTGCACAATCCCATAATCTAAGATCTTCTTGGAATTAACATTATGCCATTTAATTTAAATGTCTGTACTACCATCATTTGCAGATAAGTTCTCTATTTGAGCGGATCTTTGCTTGCTTCTGAACTGTGGTAGGAATGGAAAGATTAATGGGCATTAAAGTTACTGTAAAAGCAATAATTTGATCTCTGAGTGGTATGGCCAAGTGTCAGGATTCATGGAGAGATAGTGTGAGTATTTCTACAGTGGTGACAGCAGATTGGATAAGCTCTTTCAGACCTATCAGCTAAAAGATACTTTTTGTGTCACTAGAGGTGACATAAGCAGAACTTCTGATTTCAAAGGACACAGAGTATTACTATTGCCCTCAAGATATGAGATACACTTAAAGAGGTCAAGTATCTGTGACATTTTCATTCAGGCCCACTGTATAGTGAGCATTTTATCTCAACTACCTAACCTATACTAATCTCCTCTTTTTGAATAAATGCATAATATATATATATAAAATATATATACAATATGAACATATTCATATATAGAGCAGATAACAGATAATAGGTAGATAATACACAGTTTACAGAAGCTCCACTTTGGTTGTGGATAAATTAAAAATATAAAATTTAAAAAATTAGAATACAATAACTATTTTTTAGATTTTTGTCTGTTTTTCTTCTATTATACATAGATTTTTATCTATACAGTATATTATGATTTTAGTTTCCTCTGTCCCAACATTTCTATATCCTCCACACCTCCCTTCTTCACCAAATCTATTTCCTTTGTGATACTCCTTAGAAAATAAGCAGGCATCTAAATTACTTTAAATGATCAAGAATGAAATATTCGTGTTTAATAAATCTGTCTTTTAAAGTTTTATTGGTCTTTGAGACAGGATCTTTCTTTATAGTCCAGCTTAGCCTTGGGCAGTTCATGGTCTTTTTCAGTCTCTACTTTTTATCTTTTATTGAAAATAGATTTTTATGCAACATATTCTGATTCTTATTTTCTTTCCTTCTGTTTGTTCAAGTTTCTTCCCACCTTCCCACCAATACACTTTTTTGCCTCTTTTTAGATAAGTCATCTAAGGAATGATAATAAAATAAGATTGATCAAAACAAATAAATCAGAACAACCAAACAACAAAAAGAAGCCAAAGGGGGGAAAAAGTAGAAGAAGCACATATAGACACAGACCCACATGTTTGAAAACATGGGAATCTCATCATAAAACAAAAGCAGAAGCCATAATATATAAGCAAAAGATGTGTAAAGTAAGAAAGCAAAAGAAAGAAAAAGTGTCCTGATTTAACATTATGAGACAAGGAAGTTTCAAAGATTAATTGAGTTTGGTTTGTGCTGGCCATCTACTTCTGGGCATTGGGCTCACCCTGGAAAGTGTTGTTTATTTGTTTTTGTTTTGTCTTGTTATTTGTTTTTTTTCCAGTGAGAATCCTTAGGAGAAAACTAGTTTGCATTTTCTAATGGCTATTAATTGGAGACCCTTTATAGGTTAGGGATGGTGACCCTGTGCCCAATTCTCCTCTCAGTGCTAGGACTCCATCTGGTGCAGACTCGTGTGGACTCAGCCTTTCAAGTGCTCAGATTATATGAATGTGCCATAACCTGGCCTGCTCATTTTTATAATTGTATTGCATTTATCCTTTTGTATTTGAATAAATTTGACCTTTTATCCCAGTGGTTTATAAAAATTTACAGATATAATTTTACCAAAGAAAAAGAATGCATTTCCCAAACAGGTCCTTAAACAATCATGGAATGTTGCTTAGGATCAGTTGCTCATGGTGGCCATTTATATATTACATTCATTTTAAGAAGTGTTCTGTGTTTACTTAATTCCAGCAAAAAAAGGTAACAAAACAATACTCTCATAATCTTATCACTGAGCACTGGGTGATGTGTTCCAGTGTTTTCTTAAAATAGATAGTTTTATATAGGTATAGAAAGATTATTTTGCCTCATAACTGGGTGGATGAAGACAATGCTATTTTGAAAACAACGTAAATAGAAAATTAGGCCATATTAGTACTATTGCTACTTATTTTTATTATTATTACTACTTTGTTTTTATTATGCTTATATGAATCTCACATATGTCAATAGGTAATGGTTACTTTAGGACATGTTAGTGGCAGGGTTGATGGCTACAAAATGAGACATAGGAGATTTATAACCAAATAGGATATTTATCCTAAATTGTAACCAATTAATTCACTTTAGAGTAATTTAGGTTATTCCTGTTAAAACATGAAGTTTGTATACAGGTGAAGACGAAACAATGTAAGTAAAGATACTAAGTAATGGGGGGGGGGGGAGATCCAAGATGGCTGCCACGAGAGAACACTGTGTCTGAGGAGTAGGAGAGCAGAAACAACGCAGCGACCAGGAGACTGAACTCTGGGACCTAAAACGCCAGCATTGTGAGTGCCAGGTGAGCGGAACTCCTACGGTGAGAAAATCAAGTGGGAAAACCCTAAGGGCACCCAGTTATTATCCGGAAAAATCTCCGCATGACCAGCAGCGCACAGCTCTGATCTGAATGAGCAGCCTCACTGGGTGCCCGCACCCGCCATTATAGACTGGATCACACAGTCTCGCGGGCAGCCTCAGGAGGAACCAGGTGCCGTTTTCACTGAACTGCACACTGCGAGCTCATACTGCACACGGGTTCTGCTCCAACCCACAGGTGTGCTGCAGGCTCAGACCTATCACTGGAACCACCCCAGACTGAGTGCATTGGGGGACCATTTTGACCAGTCCGCACACTGAGGGCTCTTGCCGCCAGCAAAACCTCAGTCAGTGTGTGAGTACACCAGCGGGCCTGGGAG
>CM053765.1:43863806-43879095 GCA_028658305.1 Pachyuromys duprasi | reverse complement strand
TTGGTTCTATGATGATTGTTTTCATGTATAGATCTGGACAACATAAAATTAGTTACTGATCCCACGTTCATTTTTATTTTCAAAGGATTCTTAGTCATTAAATAAATGACTTTTTTTCCTTCAGAATTCCTGAGCTAACTTATGGTTGTAAAAGAGATTACTAAGATTTTGGGGAAACGAATATTATCAGATGAAACAGTGTTTGATTGCAGTACTCAAAGATTCATAAAAATTAGTATGAGGCAATTTAAATTAACTATAGGTTTTGTATAAATTTTATTTCAGGATAGGAGGGCATATTTACAAAATAACCCCCTACAATTCCAAATCATGTGTTCTGAAACATTTTGTTCACATCGCCATACTATACTACCGCATTCAACGTGTACCAGAACTATCAATTCTAAAAATAAGCAAGTGCTTTTGGTTCTTAAAACAATGATAGTTTTAAAACTGCAAGATGTCCATAGAGCCTTTTTGATTGCATGGTTGTTTTAGCAAGTGACACTCAGCTTAGAGTTCATTTGTGTGTAGTGAGTGTAGTGATTACTGTTGATCACAAATTGGGCAAGATGATTGGTTTAGGCACACATTGAGCATTAGAGCAGTATTTCTCCTGGATTAGAGTAATCATAGAACAAGGTCAGTCTACTTGTAGGAACCAATGTCACATATGAAAATAGACTGCAAACAATGTGGCTGAAAATGCTGTGTCTAACTTTTACAATACAACTTTCTAGATTTTCACCTTGGCTAATTTGCTCATATGCCTTCAACCATTATCTTATCAACTCTCAAATTAAGAAACAAATATTATTCTTCCTTCATAGTACTTAGAGTCATGCTCCAACTATAGCATAATACTAATGCATATTATTCACAGCATTTCTTAAGAATAACATAAAACAATGAGACCAATATTAAAATTAGTACACATCTTTGTATTTAGTGAGCATGAGACATATTTGGCCTTACAGTAATAGACATTTCTAATTTGATGTTATTGTGTATTAATGGTCAGGTCGCATCTGTAAAGAATCAGGAAGCAAATAGTGTGGGCCTTGTAGATACCATAGCAACTTTTCTGCTGGATTAGTACATGCTGACTGTGGATATCGATAATGGGTTAACTAATGGGCATGGCTGCCTTCTAATAACATGTTTCTGATGCGCAGGGATATTTGCGTTTTTCATAACTACTGTGATTGAAAATTAGTAATTTTATTTTTTCAGTCATTTTAAAGCATGAAAACCATATATAACTAACAGAAGAATTGATGATTGGAGCAGACTGATGCCATGAAGTTAGGATAATTATGCAGCTGGCTTTAAAGGAAATATTATTGGGATCTTTCACTCACTTAACAGTTACTAACTCAAGACTAAATTAATGCCTAAAGATTTCAATTGCTTCTTCTTATTCTTCATGAACTTTAAAAAATATGCTTCTCCTCCTACATACCTGAAACCCATGCAGTTTTGGGTCTCAGGTCCCTGTTTTGGGTTAGTGAGGGAATGAAGAAAACAAAAACACATGGACAAATGTGCAGTGAAGCTATAGTCAGATGAGAGCTCTCTAAACACGGCAAAAGCTTGTTACAGGGAGGAGTTAGCAGGTGTCCATAGGAAGTCTTTGAAGGTGAGCTATCTCAGGCTATCGGCACGTTGGAGGAAGAACTCACACTGCTAGCTTTTGTATACACTGATCATTTCTCAGGCTCATACTCAGCCTCTTGAGGAAATTTTTGCTACCCTGTTGAGTCTGGCTCATATAGGTAATGACTTTGCTAACTTACCAGTTGCTCTTGTAGTCTTTGACAAGCTGTGCCCATGTCAAAAAACACAATCACTCAGGAAGGAACTTGCTCAAGGCTTACTATATTTCCTTCCTTACCTCACACCTTGAATGTGGTCAGCATTGAAGATAACTTAGCTCCCCAAAGGAGAAATTATTCATTTTGTTCCATGAATATTCACCTTTCTCTCTGTCTCTCTCCCTGCCCTCTCAACACATTCTGTCTTTCTCTCTGGCAGTTTCCGTCATGGTCAATTACTTTATAGCATACATTGACCCTTTACATTTTAATGATAAGCTAATTCTTGTCTCTGTTTTTGTTCTACTAATGTTACATGGCTGCTCTATCATCTCAGCCACTTGTTATTTTCCAAATATCATTTATTTAAAATTGAGTGAAAGTAAAACCCTAACGTTTCTTTAGTTTTTATTTTATTTCATTTCATTATTGACTAAATACCTAAGGTTCTAGAAAAAATTAAATTGAAGCTATACTTGAAAATAAAGTAAAAATAATAATAGTATATAATAAAAATTAACATGTAGTGTCAACATATGCTAACATAAGGTAATAAAAAGACAATGAAATTTTAAATAAAAATAAGGGTAGAAATAAAAGGTTCATACTAACCATATTATGTAACTCAGAATAATCTTCAGTGTTGCTTAATAGTCCTCATCAATTCTATATCGTTTATTGAGTATCCGGTATAGGCCATTTTCTTTTCTAAATATTAACTATGTGGATGCAAATGCTATTTATGGATTTGTTAATTGTCATACAAGCAGATGACTGTCTGATAGGAAATACAATGAGGACTAATTTGATTCTGGAATGGATAATTATGCTAAGGCTGAATCAGAAAAAGAAAGAAGATATGGGAGAACAAGTAGAAGAAAAAAACATTACATGAAAGGAAAAGAAATAGAATGCTGGAGAAAAATGCAGTGTTAAATTATGGAGAACCGCTATTGGGCAAGGAGAGACTCATCTGTAGCCATCGATTTCAGAAGAGAGGTAAATATCTAATGATAACGCGATCGCCTGTTGGAACACAGTTTAAAAATGGAATCCTGTGAGAATTTTCAGTGCTTGTGTGAAAACTCCAAGACAAAAGTCTTGTGATATTAGCTTCTTCAAAAACATGATTTTTTTTGAATGAGATTTTATGTCTCTCCTGGGTGTAGCAGATAGGTGTGAATTTACTTTAGATTATGCATTGCAGCTGGACATCACTGTTTGTTTATATTCCTCTGAAAAAAATCGTTTTTTTTTTGCCACTTCTGAGTTGTCTGCCACGTGCAGATTGTCCTTGTGATTGCTCTATTTACTTACATGACCCTTCTTAACCCTCAGAGTATAAGTTGTTTGATGCCCTGCATAAAGTTAGGTCTTGTATGAGACTTCAGTCTGCCTCGTTGATAGGTTCTGTTCTCCCAGGTCCTACTGCCTGTAGAATGATAAACAATGGGCAAGTGGTTAAGAGCGCTTGTTGCTCTTTTCAGGGGACCTGGGTTTATTTCTCACATCCACATGATGTTTCACAATCATCCATATCTCCAGTTCCAGAGGATCCAACACCCTCTTCTGACCTCCAGAGGCGGAAGCACATAAATATTACACAACATACATGTATGCAAAACATTTATATACACGAAACTAAAAACAAATAACAATGAAAAAACCCCACAAATTTGGGATAGCATTAGACAGGTGAAGAGGACGTAGTGTTCCTCCAGAGGACCTGACTTAATTGCCAACAGCTGTATAGGGCATCACAGGGCTGCCAGTAATTTTGTACATGCTGTTTTGGCCTCTGTTTGTATCCACACAGAAAAATGCTATACACTTGAGCGATATATTTATGACATATAAAATTAAAGTAAATTTTGAGACTGAATCTTCCCAAATAAGAAACTGATAATTTGGGTATGGCAAAAAATAAGGGGGGGGGCAGTCAGGGAGAAATATTTAGAAAGTAAGAAAGCAGTCAAAATATCCTTGGGAGTTAGAGTATGGTTGAGATTCTCACCATTTGCAAGTCAATATTTGTAAGTACAGACCTATGGATGTCTAATTCATGATTGGAACATTGATCAGAGTTTGACCAGTGGCTATACTCACACCTCTGGGCTTTCAGCTAATGTTAACTGAAGCCTGATCTAAATTCCTTTGCACAGCATTGAAAGCCCCTGGTTTTGTCTCCTGATGTGTTTCTTGCCTTCACCTCTCCCATTGCCCAATCAGTTTCTTTTTAAAATATCCCTAAGCTCCTGAAAAATTAAATAAAAATATATCTGAACAGCCATTTAAAAATAAATTTTATTGAATGAAAAAAATATGGAGTAACAATGTTTATAAATGTTTTCTAATGGGTCTCAAAATAATTAGGATACACAAGAAACTCACTATTCTTTTATAGTAACAGATTAAAACTTAGACTCAGGTAAGTCCTTTCTTCCAGATCGTTTTGTTCTACCTTTATAGTGAACATTTGGAAAAACCTTGTGAATGTACAGGCTGTTTCAGCTATAAAAAGATAACTATACACACATAGTTTCTATTTTCCTCATTTCAATGGCAAAAGTTTCGATTATTCTCACGGATCCTGCACACTCTGTGCTTGATTTCACTACTGATTAATAAAAAATAAAAATAAATTATTCTTCTGTCCAATGCTGACAGCTGTAATGCAAGTGGATTCTCTATGAGGTCTTGTATACAGTTGACTGTTGAAAGATTACAGATTATCAAGGCTCCTCATATATCTTCCTATAAAGATATCAAGGACCATTTAATTTAAAAAAATTATTCCATTTTGGTTCAATTTATTGGCTCTTCACGGTACCATTTCAATCTGAGATCCGTTCTGAGCATGCATACCCTGCTTTATATTGCTGTTAGAATCCTTCTTTTGAGTGAAAATGAATGTCAAGGATTTTGCCTGAGGCCATCTTGAATCATTTTCAAAGGATACTTATTCTTTCTGAAACACTGTTCCTACATAAAAAAAAACCCTACAGAGCAGAGAAATAACATAAGAATAACAACTCATGTATCCATGACTCATGTAAGATTTTATTCCCCAGAATGCTGGAGACTGATTACATGTAAGACCTTCTACTATTTTCAACATGTTCAGTGAAAGTCTTGAAACTTTTGTTTTAAAAATCACCATACTGATCATTGAATAAACACATTTAATATTTGAATAAGTAGTAATTTATATGTGCAGTGATCCAAGAACCTTTGAATATTTGAATTCTTGTTGTAATTAAGAATTAGTGGGGGAAATAAATCTGTAAGTGAAAGTTTAAGTGGCACAGACTGAAGCTGGGTACAATTCAATTTAATTTCACTTAATTTCAGAACCCAATAGATATTGGCTAAAAGTGAAAGCAGACAAATTCACTCAAGCTTTCATGTTAGTATCAATCTGTGTAATGATTTTCCTGAGCACCAATACCATTGTAAGTACTATAACTGCCACAGGTATTCAAATACTCAGTTATACCAGAATTGTGGCCCTGTTTCCTAAAAGTGAGATGCATACTGTCACCTGGAGCTTTACATGTAATCTAAGTGGGCAAGATACTACACTTCCCGTTCATAACAATTAGAGTAGAAATAGTATCTCTTCACAGGTTAAAAGAATTTAAAATATGTGTGTTAAAGTTTGAGGATTTCATATATGCACATTATATATTTTTATCTGGTTTACCCACATTGCCTGACCCCTTCTCCCATCTTCCTGTCTTAATTTTTTTAATAGCCAACCTAGTCCATTTTGTGATATCCATATAGTCATGGGTATAGGCCCAAACACTTAAGTAAGCTTAACCTACCAGTGACTATATTTTTAAAGAAAACTGGCAGTTCTTGCGCTACCAAGTTGTCAACCCTCAGTACTTCTTCAGGTTTGGGCTGGCCTTCTGAATCTCTATAGATTCCAGGCTGGAGTGTTTGCTGGCTTGTCCTTGTGTTGTTCTGGTGCATGTAGCCACAGATGCTAGGAGTTCAGGTGTGCAGTGTTTCTGTCACATTGAGAAAACATTGTTTTGTTCTGATTTAGCCTGCACAGGCATATGCTAGAGGCCCCAGAATTTAGGTTGTTACCATTTGCTCTTACTTGTCCATAAGAACTTGATAATAAGACCCTATTTCTGAAACAACACATACTCTGGTCATTGAAAAACCAAAATGGTGCAACCCTACAAGCTTCCTGCCTGTTCACTAGTTTTCATAACAATAGGGGGTTCTAATGTAGGCTACCAGAGGAGAAAAGTCATCAACAGTCTTTCCCAGCTGTGAACACAGTAAGTTACTTAATGAACAATGTTCTGAGATATGATCATGGTGTGAAAGTGGTACCAATTGTATGAGTAACATATTCCTGGTGCTCTATATCTGATTAAAAACCTCTGGCTGATGAGGTCAGAAACCCCAGGGATGCAAGTAATAACATTCTTTTGTCAAATGAACTTAGTAAAAACTTTGAGTCTCTGAAGAAAGAAACTGAAGAAGATATCAGAAGATGAAAATATCTCCCATGCTCATGGCTAGGTAGGATAAACACAGTAAAAAAAAAATGGCCATACTACCAAAGGCAATCTATTCAATGCAATTCCCATCAAAATAACAGCACAGTTATGTATAGGCCTGGAAAGAACAATTCTCAACTTCATATGGAAAAACAAAAGCACAGAAGAGCTAAAATAACCTGGTACAATAAAAGATCATCTGGATATATCTCCATCCTGATCTCAAGCTGTACTATAGAGCAACGATAATAAAAATGGTGGGGAACTGGCATAGAAACAGACTGAAGGATCAATGAAATTTAATCAAAGGCAAGGAAATAAATGCATACACTTATGACCAACCAATTTTTGACGAAGTAGTCAAAATCATACAATGAGAAAACAGCATCTTCAACAAATGGTGCTGGTCTAACTGGATGTCTGTGTATAGAAAAACAGAAATAAATCCTTACTTATCACTTTGCACAAAAATAAAGTGCAAGTGGCTCAAAGCCCTCAACACAAAACCAGACACACTAAATTTGTTAGAAGAAAAATTGGTGGAGAGCCTTGATCTCACTGGCGCAGGAGACAACTTCCTCAACAGAATACCAACAGCACAGGCTCTAAGATCAACAATTAACAAATGGGACTTCATGAAACTTAAAAGCTTCTGTAAAGCCAAAGACAAGGTCAACAGAACAAAATGACATCCTACAGACTGGGAAAAGCTCTTCACCAACCCTACATCTAACAGAGTTCTAATATCCAGAATACATAAAGAACTCAAGAAATTAGACACCAATAAACCAAATAATCAAACTGAAAAATGGGAAACAGAGCTAAAATAATAATTGTTAACAGAGGAAAGTGAAGTGGCAGAGAAACAAAGAAATGCTATACATCCTTAGTCATCAGGGAAATGCAAATCAAAAATCCATCTCTCACCCATCAGACCAAAAACTCAAGCGCCAGCCAGCACATGCTGAAGAGGATGTAAAGAAAGAGAACCCTCCTCCATTGCTGGTGGGAGGGCAAACTTGTAAAACTGCTTTGGAAATCAATCTGACTCTTTCTCAGAAATTTGGGAATAGTGCTAACTCAGTCCAGTTTAGCACTCCCCAAAGATGCTGGATCATACAACAAGGACATTTGCTCAACTAAGTTCATAGCAGCTTTATTCATAATAGCCAGAATCTGGAAACAAAGCAATGTCCCTCAACTGGGAAATGGATACCAAAATTGTGGTACTTTTACACAGTGGAATACTACTCAGCAATTAAAAACAAGGAAATCATGAAATTTGCAAGCAAATAGATGGAATTAGAAAAGATCATCCTGAGTGAGGTATCCCAGAAGCAGAAAGACATGTGTGGTATATATTCACTTATTACTGGATATTAGACATAAAATATAGGATAAACATACTAAAATCTAAAGACTCAAAGAAACTAAACAACAAGGACCACCTTAGGGAAGATGCTTAATTCTCATTCAGAAGGGAAAACAAGATAAACACCAGAAGTCTTAGAAGAGAGCTAACAGGATGGGTGCCCACCACAGATGTCCTTTAAATGATACCAGGCAGCAGTGGATCAAAGCAGATGCAGAGACTCACAGCCAAACGTTAGTCAGACTGTAGGATTCATATGGGAGAGGGGGAATATAGAAGGACCCAGAGGGGACAGGAACTGCACAAGGAAACCAACAAAGCCAAAAAAGGCTGGGCCCAGGAGGGATTGCAGAGACAGTGAATAGAGGGAAACTAGACGCCCTGTTCAGATGTAGCCCGTAGACAAACTCAGTCTCCATGTGGGTTTCCTGGTAAGGGGATAAGGGACAGTCTCTGGCATGAACTTTGTTGCCTGCTCCTTGATCAGGCAACACCAAGATGGCAGACCTGGCAAGCCCACAGAGGAAAAGAATCCACACAGTCCTAATGGAACTTGATATGTAGGGTCAGACAGTAAGGAGGAGGACTCCCTCTATCAGTGGACTAGATGAGATGGATAGGGGAGGAAGAGGCAGAGAGAGTGGGACTGGAAAGAGACTAGGGAGGGCACTACAAGTGGGATACAAAGTGATTGCATTATAGGCTTGCATTAAAGGGCATTTTAAAATTAGTGATTGATGGAGAAGCCCCCAGCCTATTGTGGGTGATGCCATCACTGGGCTAGTGGTCCTGGATTCCATCAGAAAGCAGGCCCAGCAAGCCATGGGAACAAGTCAGTAAGCAGAACCCCTCCAGCCTCAAGTTTTCTGTCCTGTGTGAGTCCCTGTCTTTACTTTCCCCAATAATGAACAGTGATCTGTGAGTGTAATCCAAGTAAACACTGTACTGCCTAACTTGGTTTGTGGTGATGCTGTTTTGTTGCAGTCATAGAAACCTTAACTAAGACCGATATCACCAGAAAACTCTCTTTTACAGTGGATGACAGTTAATGGGAAGACTTATCCCTTGTCAAAGTAAAGAACCTGTCTATGAAGTGTTCAGCAAAATGGGGCGTCAATTTCGCATCTCCCCACTACATACTTTCAGAGACAATTGTAGAAAAAGAGGCAGAAAGATCACTAATCAGGTCTTTATGAGAAAATAAAAATACTGGTATGCCCTATAATATACTTGGAATATAGTTGGTACCCTGTGAATGTAACCATTATTGTCGACATCATTATTTTACCCTTATTTTTATTACCTTAAGAGACCTGTATAACTTGAGGAATAATACCCAGAAAGTGTCAGGAGAGGTTTGCAATTTTATATATCTGAAGGCTAGCCTGTTACAGACCATGGGTCTTAGCAAAGGGATGAGATTCCTGTACCTGAGACAAGCTGTATTTCTCACAACAAAGTTTGATTTTTATATGTTGGTCATTCATAACCTCAGAGTCCCACTGGTTGGGAAGATAAAGGCCCCTAGGTCTAGGGGCTTGTATTATAATAGCAGGACCAGGAAGCTGACTCTTTTCTGAATTATGCTAATTAGAACAACACCTGGTCTTTATGTAAGCTAAAATGTTCCTTCAGATCCCAGAGTCTCATCTCATGGTAGTAAAAACTACCATAAGAAATGGTCAGGACAAAGAGCAGTCATGGTAGTGAGATCTTAGGGTCATCCTGATGTTATAGGGGGTGCTCAGGTCAACGGTGGAGTCCTCTCACTGGTAGACATGAGCTTTTGCTTTGCAAAATTAGCTTTTATATGACAGAGTCAACTTTCTCCACATGGACGTGGTTATTTGTTATGCCATTTTGACCAAAACCCTTACATTTCTTATTACTTTGAGAGTTATTTTAACTATTTTTACAATTTGGGTTGTTGCATGAGTTTCACAGGGCAGCAGACCTAGGTACAATTATTTCTTTGAGATCATCTCCCAATCTTTATAGTAGACTTCCTTGTGTTTAAGATGATGCAGGAAATCTACCTTCATCCAAGAGGCTGTCTTAATAGAGAAGTTGGAGTGCAGTTTTCTTTGTGCCTTTCACCAGAACATATGAAACCCATATTCTGGCTCTTCATCGTGGTTCTTTCATATATTTCATTACAGTCCCCCAAAATAGGTTTCGCTTCAACCAGACTGTAAATACTTTGAAGTCTCTCTTCACCTAATAAACAACATCATGTTAAGAACTTACTGATTAGTAGAATTATAAACAATAAATAACATCATGTTCTTTCATGTTTATGATATATAATAGAAAACAAGCTTAAAAGTTAATATCCTATAAAATTCTAGGATATAAATTAACATTCTCATTTGCATAGAGAATTAATTGTTATCAAATTTATCTTACTACAGAAATAAGAATGCATTCTTAGGTTTCTCTTTTCAATACAGGGTCTATGACGTATATAGGGTCAATAAATATGACCCTTTAAGATATGATTATTTATAGATTTTAGTCACAAAATTCATGTGACTGAAATAATTTAAGCCTTAAAAGTCTATATTATATGTATGTATAATTAAATTCACTTGAAAGTGTAATGTTTGAGTGTATTTTAGCTTTGATTCAAAATTATGCTTAATTGATTACTAAGGACAAAGCCTATATGTGATATGTGAATGGTAGTATTTTAATCATAACAACATCATTTCCAATCCAGTCTTTGTATTTTCATAAAATGTCAAAATAAGAAAGTCTATGAAGTTTGTTTTAATATTAGTGTCTTGGTATTCAGAACAGAACTGAATTTTTTTTTAATTTTAGAAACAAACCTAGCTACATTCTAGTAAAGGTCTGCAAACTTGCACAGCAGTAGTAATGCTGAGGATATTAACTTGTCTAGAAACAATCTTTATCTGTATAAAAAAGCTGAATCCCTACTCAGTAGTATAAATAATAGGAAATTCCAATAGTTGGAATTTAAGCAACAAACTAAACAAGCCAAATTATTACTAGTGTGCATATTTTAAAAGTTTTAATGTCTTTTTAGGGTAGCTGGACCAAAGTTTTGTAAATAGTAGCAATATATAGACTGTTGAAATTAAAGAGACTTTTTATCTAAAAATAAGAGTTTCACAAAAGGTGTCATAATAGTTTTAACTTGAAAAATAGTGTATTGATCCATGACTAAATAGAGCTCAGTACTGTTTTTATTTTCATATGAAACTTAAAACAGAATCAGAAAACATCTAAAATTTAAAACGAATGGATATTTTAGCATCTAAGTATTAATAGGTAATCTGATTATGGACCAAAATGAAATATCTTGGCTTGGAAATATTTATACCCCAGAACAAAGTGAAAATAATACTAATTGCTTTTTAAAGAAGTTTATATTAAATGGCCAAGTACAAAGGAATTTGACCTGATAAGATCTGCAACATTTCATTAATTTTTCATCAAAGTTATAAATATAGATTAGCTACTGTGGTGTGCTCTGACATGATTTTGTTTTAATAACATATTCAAATTTAATTGTCTCAAATTTGAGTGTATATACCCATGGAACAAAGATCCATGATGTTTTAATTTCTGGTAAAACAAAACAAAACAAACAAAACAAAATCCCCCCCATTACTTGTAAACTTTACTTCCTGCTTCTTCTCTAGAAGCTTCTTTTTTGATTTACTTTACATCCTGGTTGTAGCCCCTTTCCTCCTCCCCTCCCAGTTCCACCTTCCTTTGCTACCCCTTTTCCCAGTCTCTTCCTCAACCACCCCCACTCATCAGGTTGCCTCAGGACTGAGCATGTCCTCTTCCCCTGTGGCCTGGTGAGAGAGTCTTTCAAGGGGGAAGTGATCAAAACCTAGCAAGTGAATCTGTGTCAAATACAGGACTCACTTCCCTCACTAGAGGACATACATGAAGCCTGGGCTGTCCATCTGCTACAAGTAGGTGAGGAGACAGAAGGGCTGTAGAAAAAAGAGAAATGGAGAGTGGAGATATCTCCGTGACAAGCTAGAGACCTAAGTTTTCGAGGATCTCATTAGGTAACTTTGTACTGGGTTTTGTAACATACAAATTATTATATGCTGAGGGCATGCTGCCAGCAAATTATTCTAGTTGTGTAGACAGTGATTCTTATTTTTTTTCATTCTTTTTGTCAATATAGAATCATATGTTTTTCAGGATGAATTATATTTAATTTTGTGAAGATTTTAATAAGAAATTGGCCAATAATGTACACCATAGTTGAAGAAAAGAAAGAGTAAGATAGACTCTGTGTTTATCTTTATAGAGATTGTAAAGTAAAAAAATAAAACAAAAACAAAAAAACAAAAAGAAAACTTATTGTATCAGTTGAAATTGAACAGAGAATGTTTAGTTTTTATATGAAGTCCTAAGTGGTACTGTCACTAGAGTTTTAGGGCAAAAGATTTAGCTCCAAGAATTTCAACTTACCATTCTTGGGCTCTTATTTCAATTATCAGGAAGAAAGGGAGTAATGATGAAAAGCACACAGGAAGAGTTAACTAACATGTGGATAGAACGAGAAACAGGTAAGTTTTACAGTGATCTCTCATCTATCTTCTTGATATTTAAGTTTAAACAAAGAAAGAACTTTGGGTGGGTGAAAAGCATGTGTAATTAAGCAAGGTTAATTTGTGGCTTGCTTAATTTTTACCACAGCTCTGTTTTTGTAAGGTGACCTGAAAAGAAACAAAAATCACACAAAACCCCCTTATTTCTTGAAGGGCTAAAGAGCTAGGCTAGTTCCCACGAGATGGTTGGTTGTTCCTGCCTGGATGAGATCTTCTTAAGGGGTGCTATGTCTTGTCTATTTTTCTGTTCCTGGGATACAAGGTGACTGCACAGTTGGAACAATGTTCAAAGACTTCTAGGAAACTTTGAGAATATGAATTGGTAGCAATTGCCTCAGTTATTCTTATTTTTCACTTTGAAACTTCAAGGAAGATGAGCTAAGTTAGATACTAGGACACATTTTCAAAACAGTAAAAAAGAAAACAAGATTCATGTCAGAGACAGTCCCTGCTTCCCTTACTAGGGAACCCACTTGGAGACAGAGATGCCATGGCCTACATCTGAACAGGGGTTCTAGATTATCTCCATGAACGGATAATGTAAATGCTGGGGTGGGGAGCAGCCTTACCAGGCCACAGAGGAGGACAGTGCAGCCAGTCCTGATGAGACCAGATAAACTAGGAGGACCTCTCCTATCAGTGGATAGGGGAGGGGCATAGGAGGAGATAAGGGAGGGGGCTACAGCTGAGATGCACAGTGAATAAATTGTAATGGATAAATAAATAAATAAATTTTAAAATGCGAATGGACACTACCACTTGAGGAAAAAAAAACAAAATTTTCCTATACCCATCCTTTAATATTTCTTTTTCATTATTGTTCTCCTCATTTAAAATTTTTTTAATATTTTGTGCATGTATGCACTTGCTTATCTGTATGTGCACTGTATACATATAGGTGCTTGGAAGACCAGAAGAGGGTAATGGATTCCCTGGAACTGAAGTTAACAGGCAGGTATGAGACACTCCATTTGAGTGTGGGTATTTGGACCCACTCCTCTGAACGTGCAGAAAGTCTTCTTAACCATTGAGCCATTGCTCAAGACCCTTTCCCTATCTCTTAGTAAAGTTCCATTAAGATACAATAGTATCAGTCCTAATTTATATAAAGGTCCTGTAAATGGAGATGCAGTGAATCATTATTCTACCCTGCTACCAAAATTCTTGACACTCAGTCATGAATGTGTTATACTGAGGTGGAGTATCTGCAGTATGGAAACTTGCATTCCTGAGAACAATATTAAGGAAAAAATTCCCCTTCTGTCTGCAAGCCCATTTAAATTGGTCAGAAGTGAATAATGGACTTCTGTGCTAAGCTACTGAACATATAAGGATCTTCTGTAATGTGACTAGCAATTACTTATCCACTGAGCAAGCTAGTAGCAGACATATGAATTCATTTCAGAATTAAGCTTTAGGATTGGAGGAGCAAAAATGCCATGATGATTCCAATGAAGTCAGAGAACCTAGATCTTATGACAGTAATATGAAAGAGCATTGACCTTCTTGTACATAGTTTATACTACACAATACAAGTTTAATATCTATGTGACAGTAGAAAATGTAAGAAATAATGCACTGATAGGTTAATGCTAAGTTAAACTGTAAACAGGACAGGGCAATTTTTAATTTTACCTTCAGGTTAGTATTTACAAACTATGTTTTCTTGAACACAAATCAGAAATTAGTTACTGATTTTTGATGTTTTCCTTTTCTTCCCTCTCTTTTCTTCTCTTTCTTTGACAGGGTCTGGCAATCTCACCTAAGTCATCAACATTCCTGGGACCTCTTCTTACTATGGGCAGCACTGAAATGTTTCCTTTTCTTTGAGTCATTTGAAGAGTTTCCCTGAACAACGACCCCTTTCTTTCAGGAATATGCTGCATGTTCTCTAAGATCTAGCTTACATGTCAGCTCCTGTATCTGTCTTTAAAAATTGGCAACTACCATTGAGCACCAGCTACATATTTTGTAGACAGCAGGGAACAAAAATTCATGTTTTCTCTCACTTTGAGCGATATTGAGAAATATAGTATTTATAAAGTACAAAATAAAAATTCAGACAGTGATAAGAAAGTGAAACCAGTAGAAAGACAGAAAGAGACAGAGAGAGAGAGAGAAAGAGAGAAGGGGGTTTCTAGAGATAACACCAACAAAAGCTAACTCAGGTAATTTTAAGCATGAATATAACTTCAGAGGAGAAGTCATATTCATCTATACATCTGAGGAGAAAAATTCCAGATAGAGACAACTTGGAAATCAAAGACAGGAGTATACATGGCTGTGCTCAAAACACCAAGGAGACATGCTTTTTATATTTATTATACTGTCCTGGATAATTATTAATCAGAAAATATTGATATTTATTCAGATCTAATATTAATGATAATAATATTAATGATCTAATACTAATTTTCTCTGTTTTTTAAAATATTTTTACTAGAAAGAGAAAACAATAGCCAATTATCATACATATGTTTAGCCTATATGTGAGGATCAACTTCTCATCACCAGTGAAAGGGCCTGGGTGATTTTTTTTTAATTTATTTATTTTTATCTCAATCACAGGTTAGGTACTTTGAATCCCAGGCGTAGCCCCATCCCTCAGTCCCTCCTGCCCTCCCACTCCCTCCCTCATCTCCCTCCTCCCCGCCCCCTCCAAGTCCACCAACAGGGGAGGACCTCCTTCCCTTCCATCCAACCCCAGCTTATCCTGACTCCTCAGGGCTGGCTGCAACTTCCTCCCCTGGGATCTAGCCAGTCTGTCACTCCCCGGCTTGAATGGGGGAGGGTTAAAGAGTCAGCCAACAAGATCATGACTGAAACAGTCCCTGTTTCCCTGAATAGGGTCTTCAGTCCTACACCAAGCTATCATGGACCCCATCTGTGCGGGGGTTCCAGGCCACATCCACACATGGTCCTTGATTGTAGAAACCGTCTCATACAAGACCCCTGTGCCCTGCTCAGTTTGGACGTTGT
>CM053765.1:43834517-43863306 GCA_028658305.1 Pachyuromys duprasi | reverse complement strand
CTTCACAATAGCCACTAATAACATAAAGTACCTTGGGGTGACTCTAACCAAGCAAGTGAAACACCTATATGAAAAAAATTTCAAATCTCTGAAGAAAGAAATTGAAGAAGATCTTAGAAGGTGGAAAGACCTCCTGTGCTCATGGATTGGTAGGATTAATATAGTGAAAATGACCATATTGCCAAAAGCAATCTACAGATTCAATGTAATCCCCATCAAAATACCTTCACAATTCATCATAGACCTTGAAAGAAAAATACTCAACTTCATATGGAGAAACAAAAAACCCAGAATCTCCAAAACAATCCTCTACAACAACAGATCATCTGGAGGTATCTCCATCCCCGACCTCAAGCTGTACTACAGAGCAATAGTAATAAAAACCGCATGGTATTGGGTGATATTAAGAAAAGAAAAAGAATCAACATGCTTTCCCTCAGCTTTACATGCTGTTATCTATTCACCAAATTGATATTATAAAGTGATTAAATCATGAGTATCCTACATGTCTTCATGAGGTTAATGTCCTTATGAAAGGGACATCAGAAAGCAGCCTCTGTCGTCTACTTTTCTCTCAGGTAGGAGTATGGACACGAAAACTTCGCCAGACTTCAGATCTTCTAGAGAGAGCTTTGGCTTTGGATTCACAGCCTATAAGAAATGGTATTTAATCCATATATTAAATATGACTGCAAATGTGTAGCAATTTAAATTAGTTCTATTAGTAATTACAGGGACCTGAATGTTGGTGTTCTTAAAACTGTAATAGTTTCTTGCCTGTTTTATTTGACTGGAACCATTTGTGTTTTGTAATTATATAATTAATTTATAATTTATTCTTATGTAATTCATCATATGATCTATATCATCTATCCTTCAATTTCCTGAAATCATTCATAAGACAGTAACAAGTTTTCATGGTTGCACTGCTGCATTAAGCCAGGAGCTATTTATATTCTAACATCCAGGAAAGATGATCTTTTCCCTGAGAACCTGCCTGAACACAGTCTTCATACTTTGAGGTATTCTTGAGAATACTTGAGATCTACCCCTGGAATCACATCTCTTGAATTTGGTCCAGTGATTACATATAGAATTGAATACAATGGCTCATATTCAGTATAGATATGTTAGGGAAAAGAAAGGAAGGCAGGATTAGTCATCCTGAAATGACTAATGAAAGTACATCAAAGAAATCACAAATGAACAGTCAGGACTGAGTTCATCTTCATAGAGTTGCAGTTTCTTGTTTGATGTCTGGGAGTGGACTAACCTTAATGTAATTACAATATAGTGATTCACTGTTTCTTGGCTCATATAGAATTGACTCAGCCAAGTTTCTAGGCCCTCTTTGAAACGTAAAGATTGACTGCTGAAAGACCATGAGGCTGCTTTGCATCAGTTCTGGGCAAGGCTATCACCCTTACTCCAAAACTTTGCAAAAGAGTGGATGATGTCTCAGTTGTGTCTATTACATGTAGGCCTATGATAACCATGCCGGCTGCACTTACTAAGCTCTGCTCTTAGTAAGAGCTCCTGTAAGCTCCAAGTAGGAGCAATGTTCCTAGAGGTCAGCATTGCTTGTTCTTGTTCATGCCTCTTTGCTTCATTATTCAGCCATTAATTTTTTAAAGCCATTTTGGCGGTAAAACAGAGGTTAATTAAGAAGGGATTAGAAAATATATTGTAGTGTTATTAGGGGAGTAATATCTACAAACTTGTGGGAATATTCAAATCTCTGAGGTTGGCAAGAGGTTCTGAGGTGTGCTTACTCACTGCTGGCAGGCACCTTGAGGTCAATAAAGTCTTTTAATTTTGCATGCCAAATTGATTTTGGTCTTGCACATATTTCAGGACCTATAGGATTTTGCAGGTAGGCTGCAATTACTAAGCTGTATGAAGCAGAAATACAGGGTCACACAGAGGTCTTATGATGTTAACACAAACATATTTGGTCCCTTTAACAACTATGAAATACTTACCGCACAAAATGTCTAAGTTGAATTTAAAAAGTAGAACAGAATAAACTATGAATTCAAGAAGTTATTAATTTTCAATTCTTAATAAATGTGTAAAATTTTCTTGGCTACTTGTATGATTTGTTTCATAATGAGGATGTTGTAGTGTGTATGTTTTATAAAGAAAAAACAGATGCTAATTGAAATGTCAAAAATAAGTTATATCAATATAATTTTTTGCTTGTTTCTCATAGGTGTCTCACCAGCCTGAAAAAGTTAACTGCTTAGAAGGTTAAGGCTTTATGCCATTTTAGAAGTCCACAGAGTATAGTGGAAAAGGTTGATTGAGTTCTGGAGTTCAGTGTTTTTCCTGCCACTTTGTCTCTAACTAGTTAGGCGACCTTGAGCAAGTCACTTAACCTTCAAGATCTGTTTTCTCAGGTGTGAGATGAGGAGGCTGGCCCACAGGATATCTGACAGAGTCCAACTGAATCTGCAACCAAATCAAAATGTAGAAACTGTGACTGAAATAACAGCCCACAAACACTAGTAGTGGAAGACAGACTTGATGAGGTAGGGCAGACCCTTCATGTTTATAGATTTCCTCTGGTCCTCATATCTCACTGCAGGCATTTTTTAAAAGAATTTTACCATGGGGAAGGGACTATAAAAATAAATGAACCGCTGCTCTACATGTATATTTTTCAATAATTAAGTATCAAAATAATAATCTCCATATATGTTTTTGTATGTCTGTCTAACAACTATATGGTATTCCCATGTTGATGTTTTCATTCTATTTACTTTATTTTCAACATCTCCTGAAAAGGATTAACTATTGTAAGAGTAAATTTAAGATGCTAGTTGTCAGCACTTGGCAACAGGTAACCAAATAGAAGCATGCAGTTTCATTAGAACCACACTATAAAATGTGTATATTGAGTCTAACCCTAATGCCAGATATTAAAAACTCCTCTTAACACAAAAGGTAATTGAGAAGCAGAGAACCTGGGAGAAATCAAGAGGATGCATTCCAACTTAACTTTTCTTCTATAGTAGATATCATTAAAAGCAGCCAAAAAAAGTCCGGAATGGATGATTAAAAATTAGACAAAATTTCTGCCTGGATGACATTTGAGTATACTACATATCAATAAAGAAATATTTGTTGTTTCTTATAGTGGTTAATTGAGGTCATTCTGATTGTGTATTTGCCAACGTATTGTTGACCTCTGACAACCTTGAACTGATGGGCATAGACTTAGGTGTCTTCCTAATCTGTACCACTAGAACTTACATTCTACAAGTCTGTTCTTGGTTTCACCACTACATGGAACATGGGGCTTATTGTAGAAAAGGAAATCCTCTTAACAGAAATTAATTAATGTTACACTAATCTTTCCTCATTATAATGTAAGCTACATGAGAATCAACTATTGCAACCTTAATATAGTTTCCCTGTACCCAATGGTTGGCAAAGAAGTTCAATGACAGAATCCTGTCCTCAAACTACACTGTCAACCTGGTTGTCAGAATAAAACCCAAATAAAAACAGAAAGTGCCATATACTGCTAAAGCTTTAGTGTAGGAATTTTGAAGAGCAGACCATGTTAAATACAATTTTTCAGGTGACATGCCTTTTATTAATACCAAAGAGACATAAATACAATAACAACATTTTTACATTTCAAATGATAATATTTTTTACATTTAAATGAATAAATCCACCCAGTAGGAACTGTCAAAGACACAAATTAGTAAAAGAAATAAATAATTTAAACATGTAGCAAGGGTATAAAGATATGTTTAGGATTAAATAAACCAGGAAATAAAAAATGCCATTGTTAATGAACACAACTTTGTAATGACTAAACCATAACATTATAAATGATAATAATTGATGTTTGTTATATTAAGAATATATATAGTATTAAATATAATGCATTGTGTTCATTAAAAATTAAATAGCCCATTTTTACAATTGAAACTAAAGACTATGAAACCGTATTATATTAAGTCTTCTAAAAATTACCCTCATGTATTAACTATAGAACAGTAGAGATTAAGTTTCAAGCATGTTTATTATAAACTATAAGCAATGTTGGAAGCACACAATCTACCAAAATAATGACAATCACTTAAAATTTAATAATCATAAATCAATAGTTATGTATATATCTTTATATTCCACAAAACTCATAGTGAGGTGCTTATAAGCCTGTTGTATACAATGTTTTGGCTGAATTAAGCTTAAATATGCCAGTCTTTTATAATTTATTCAATAGAATACTTTCCTCAAAGTATTGAGCAAATACTTATAGAAAAAAATCTGCTAAACTTTATCTAGTTTCTTATTCATTTAAATGTCAGCACAACTCTGTTGATTTCTTTATATATAGATACCTTTCACTATTATCACAGTTTTTCTTAATTTTCTTGATATTGATTTTGGAATCTGTCATTTGGAGAACAATTGAAAGTTTGTGATCTAGCAAAAGTTTTAATGTGTAGCTATCATATTTCCTCATGCTGCTTTGAATAAATAGTGTCATTAACTATAAAAATGTTGAAAGATGAAAATTCTGAAGTTTTATTTGTTTCTGAGAATCTGAAGTCAGTTTATACTACTTTATTTTTAATAAGCATTATATATTATATATAGAACTATATGTGTTCTTCATATCACAAACATCTGAATCCTTCCCTTCAGCTAAAGAGGAGATTTTCTTATGTGCCACACAGGCAGATAACTTCACATCAACAGCCAGATAAATTAACTGGAGACGAGATACTTTCTCTAATTATTGGCTTTCAGTTTAAAAACTGATGATGCTGGAAGATAAAGGATACACAAATGACAACAACCATTACAACCTGTGTATGAAGCCAGGGTAAAGCATTTCTTGTTGCGACTCTGAGCTCTATAAATAAATATTGGCAGGATGGACAGACCAATGTTTCCAAAAAGCCAAGGTTGATACGGAAGCACTAACAATTTCATTAAGCACAGAAGAAAGAAAAATCTTAGGCAAGTCTTGGTCCATCAATTAAATTGAATTACAATGTGGCCCAATTTATTTAGATGAAAATTGTAGAAAGATACATATATTCTAAAAACCCTGCAAAAATTATTTAATAACTTGTTATAAAATGTTACTAAAATGGTGGGAGACATAAGTACCATGATGATCTGAGAAATATTTGGAAAAATAGCAATTGATATCAACATGTTTCAAAATGAGCAATGTTAAATATAACTATGACCAAGTAATCATGCAATTAATATGGAAATCAAAAACTACTTATATAACTCCCAAACTAACATGACCAAAATTGTGATTTATTATGGTTTAGCAGCTTTTTCAACAAAGAAGTATATTCCTGTGGCACATTTTTTAATATTATAAATAATAAATATGACATGTTTGTTCTTCTCTCTGTGGAAAATCACTGAAAATTAGTGTTAGGGTGCTAGGTTATGTACAGGAAAGCTATGAAAGCATTTAGGTTTATACAAGTAGGAAAAGAAGTGTGTAAAATGGGAAGAAAGAACAATTAGTACATATGCTTTCCTGTCTAGTTCAGCTGAACTCATCATGGGTCCTCCACAGGAGGGCATATCCTCAAAGAGAGCAGGGAAACTCCAGAAGGATTCTCTCCCACTTCTAAGAAGGTTAAAATGTCTAACAACCACTTATAAGTGAGTATATATGATGTATGTCTTTCTGTTTCATCACTCAGTATGATATTTTCTACTTCCATCCATTTGCATGCAGATTTCATGATTTCCTTCATTTGAATTGCTGAGTAATATTCCATTGTGTGAATGTACCACAATTTATGTATCCATTCTTCAGTTGAGGAACATCTGGGTTGTTTCCAGATTCTGGCTATTATGAATAAAGCTGCTACAAACATGATTGAGCGAATGTCCTTGTTGTATACTTGAGCATCTTTTGGATATATGCCTAGGAGTGGTATAGCCAGTTCTTGAGGTAGAAGCATTCCTAATTTTTCTCAGAAAGTACCAGGTTGATTTCCAAAGTGGTTGAACAAGTTTATGTTCCCACCACCAATGGAGGAAGGTTCCCCTTTCTCCACATCCTCTTTAGCATGTGTTGTCACTTGAATTTTTGATCTTAGCCATTCTGATGGGTGTAAGGTAAAATCTCGGGGTCATTTTGATTTGCATTTCCCTGATGACTAATGATGTTGAACGCTTCTTTAAGTGTTTCTCTGCCACTTGATATACCTCTTTTGAGAATTCTCTGTTTATCTCTGCATCATATGTTTTAAATAGGATTATCTGACTTGTTACTTTTTAACTTCTTGAGTTCTTTATATATTCTGGATATTAGCCCTCTGTTAGATACATGGTTTGTTAAGATTCTTTCCCAGTCTGTAGGCTATCTTAAAATCTATATACCTAAAGAAGCTAAGGAAGAAGGAGGATCCTGGGGAAGTTGCTCAATCCTCATTCATAAAGGCAAATGAGACAGATATCAGAAGCCAGAGAAAACAGAGAACAATACAGGAGCCTATCACAGAAGGCTTCTGAAATACTCTACCCAGCAGGGTATTAAAGCAGATGCTGAGACTCATAGCCAAACTTTGGGCAGAGTATAGGGAATCTTATAAAAGAAGGGGGAGTTAGCAAGAACTGGAGGGGACAGAAGCTCCAGAAGGAGATCAACAGAACCCCAAAATCAGGACCCAGGGATCTTTGCTGAGACTAATACTGCAACCAAGGACCATGCATGAAGATAACCTAGAACCCCAGCTCAGATATAGCCCATGGCAGCTTCGTCTTTAAGTGGATTTCCTAGTATGATGAGCAGGGTCTGTGCCTGACATGAAATAAGTGGTTGGCTATTTGATCACTTAACTCTGGGAGGGACAACCTTACCAGGCCACAAAGGAAGACAGTATAGCCAGCCCTGATGAGTCCTGATAGGCTATGGTCAGATAGAAGGGAAAAAGGACCTCCTCTATCAGTGTCCTAGGGAGAGACATGTGAGGAGGAGATGGAGAGAGGGTGGAACTAGGACGAGATAAAGAGGGGGCTACAGCAGAAATACAAAGTGAATAAATTATAATAAATAAATAAACAATATATGTATATTGTATATGTATAAATGTAATATAATATGTATAATATTTGAAAACTATAAAAATACAGCTACTTACCAATGAAAAATGCATCTCTGTACACCACGTTATGAAAGTTGGTTTATTGACAAATTAATCATTATTTTTAGTGTACATGCTGCATATAATGTCAAGATTACTTTGTTGTCCTTCATAATTATTTATTTTCATTCCCTGTAAACTATTAACTGATTCTAGTATAGGTTTATTTCTGAAAAAAAAACAGAAAAGAATTTTGTCTCTTAAGAGGTGAATATTATGAAGGTATCCCGGTTCTTCTCACCATGTGCACAGGATTAACAGAATGGAGAAGAAAAAAAGAGTGCCATTGTCAGTCCAAACTGATCTGAACCTAAAATGGGAAAAAAGAATTTTAAGCAGAAGGCAATTTGCCATTCAGAGGATCCAGTCAAAGAGCAGTCTCATCAGGGTGGTTGTCCTGAAGCCATTGTGCTGATCAGCCACAATGAAAAATCCTAGCCAGCCATATTCAAAGTATTAGCATATTCCTGCATTAGCACACTGCTGCTTTCCTCAGTTCATTACTGTAGTTGAAGACATCTGTAGACTTCTATTGTCCTGTGTTTTTCTCTATCCTTTCCTCAGTATGGTTAATACTGAAGTTTCAGGTTCTCACAGATAATTTTAACTGAAGTATTCTGTGAACACAGGAAGAAAATCCCAAACTAGTTAAGAGAAAAAAAGAATGGCATTTCATTCCTATATGTGGCAGAGTATGTAAGACTTACTTATGAACTTTCAATATTTTTTCACTTTAAGAAATTCATAAAATGTATTTTAAGTAATTTGTTTATTTTTATATTAATCACAGGTTATGTACTTTGTATCCCAGCAGTAGCCGCCTCCCTCATTCCCTCCCACACTCCCCATCCCTCCTTCATCTTCTCCCTGCCCCCCTCCAAGTCCACTGATAGGGGAGGACCTCCTCCCCTTCCATCTGACCCTAGCTTATCATGTCTCTTTAGGGCTGGCTGCAATGTCCTCTTCTGGGATCTAGTTAGGCTGCTCCTACCTCAGGGGAGGGGGGACAGTTGACAAGCCAGCCATTGAGTTCATGACCTAAATAGTCCCTGTTCCCCTTACTAGGGTTCTCAGTTGGGTACTGAGCTACCATGGGCCACATCCGAGCAGGGGTTATAGTTTGTATCCCTGCATGGTCCTTGGTTGGAGAAAGAGTTTCATAGACGACCCCTGTGCCCTGATCTATTTGGTCTTTGTGGAGCTCTTCCCCTCGCCAAGTCTTACTAACTCCTTTTTTCATATGTATCCCTGCACTCTGGTGATGGCTTGGTTGTGAGTCTTAATATCTGCTTTGATACATTGTTAGTTAGAGTCTTTCAGAGGCCCTCTGGTAGGCTCTTGTCCTGTTGCTTGTTTTCTCCTTCATTCAATGTCCATCCCGTTTGTCCATCTAAGTGAGGATTGATCATCCCACCCTGGGTCCTCCTTCTTGCTTTTCTTCCCTAGGGCTGGAGAGATCGCTCAGCCGTTAAAGGCTAGGCTCACAACCATAAATAGAAAATGTAGTTTTAAATAACTCTAAGTAGAGAAATGAAAAATGGAGCTAATATCCTTTATTTCAGTAATCATATGATTTATAATAGGCATATCTCAAATAATATCATAAACAAAGAGAAGACTTTAGCTCTCATGAACCTCTTAATGTGGGACACTAATGAAATTACTGATTAAAATGAGAATTCTACTGTTACTACTCTGTCATATTCACCAGTGTCCCTACAGTGTACTAAATGAATGTTTCTTTTCTAAGAAATCTAAATATATAAAAATAAAATAAAATTGGAGAATATATTCTCATATTAATGTGTGTTTACTCTATTGATAAAATAGTTAATGATATTTTTAAATATGACAATTTAAGAGAAAAAATGAATAACAAAACTACCACGCCTTGGTTGAAATGATGAGAAAAATCACAGTAACTACACACACACAGTCTATAAGGAAAATGAAGTAGAAAGTGACTGAATAAATCCTTTCCAATGAGAGTCCTCACTTGAGAGTAAGAAGGTAGTAGAAAGGAGCGTGAGTTGAGGAAACAAATAAATTAATGAGTGAAAACACAGTGAAAAAATGAACATTGAAAGGATAATGCCTAGACATTAAAATATTTGATTGAACCAGATCTGACTAATAAAGGAACCAAAAAGTTTTCTGTGGTGTAGTCTGTTCATTAGGAAAGTTGATTTAAAATCAACAGGCCAAATCCTGGGTATAGTTAGTCAACATACCTTAATATCTTACTAAGATGTTCCATAGAGATTTCCTAGAACGCAAATATTATGAGGTAATAAGAACTCTGCTTTAGGAAACTCCAGTAATACGTACGGCTTTTACATGATTTTTTTTTTTGAACTAGTGTCCAAGAAACTTATTTTTAGCTTAATTTGAAGAACCTTTACTTTTATCCCAAAGTGAAACAACCTGTTCTAAGATTAATAAATCTGTTATCCTAAATTGAACTACAGATAAAAATAAAATAAGGGGTGACAGTTAGCAATGTCAAGGTTTATTCTGTCCTTGTTTTATAATTCTATAAAAGTAATATAAACAGAGGAAGAGGATCCAGGCAGTCCTGATGGAACCTGGTAAGGTAGGGTCAGACAGTAGAAGAGGAGGACTTCCCCTACAGGTGGACTAGAGGAGAGTGATAGGGGAGGAAGACAGCACAAGAGTGGGGCAGGAGGAGATGAGGGAAGGGGATACAAATCCAATGCAAACTGAACAAATTGAAAAAATTTATAGAAAAATATTAATATAAAATATACAGTAATTTGATTTTCACAAATGATATAGCACTGACTATACTATGTAATGAATCTTTATAATTTTGTAAAACTTTGTATAACAAAACTTTCTCTAAGATTAATTATGCTAAAGTTTAAGAAACTCAATTAATGACTAAGCATAATCAATGTATTTGTGGTGCCTCATGTCTACTAAATACATTTATCTTATTACCGTGAATGACATAACATATTTAAAGAGAAATAACAAATGATTATCATTAAACAATTAGAAATATTTCAGCTAGGTAATTGAAATAAAATTGAAAATAATTAATTTCTGCTAATTACTTTGATTAAGTTGGACAGCATTTCATCAAAATAGAAATTAGTTTTCCAACATGATGTTTATGCTCAAAATAATAGGATCAGGTTCCCACACATACTGACTTCTACATAACAGGTCTTAAAAGTATTTTTTGTGATATCAAACATAAACAAAAATCTCATTTGTTAACTAAAGCATTATGTTTCCAAAGTAAACTTTTATATTGGCAGACTTTACAAAAGCAGTCCTCAGTGTTTTGGCTGTAATTTGGAAACTTAATATTCTCAGCACTGAATTTTTTATAAAACTCCAATACTATGAAATATCAGAGATGTTTGAAAAACACAGAACACATCTTTAAACTTAAGCATGAAATAAGTACTTTATTTAGTTATTCCTGTTTAATTTGTCAGTTGCAAAACTACATAAATTAAAATTAAAAATACTCACTGGAAAATAGTAATTTATTTTCATTCTTTAGTATAAGAACCACACAGTAACATACCCACTTAAAAAACTGAGCAGAGTGCAGGGAATCTAATGGAAGAAGGGGGATATAGAAAGACCTGGAGGGAACAGAAGCTCCACAAGGAGACCAACAGACCTGGGCCCAGGGGTCTTTTCTGAGACTGATACTCCAACCAAGGACCGTGCATGGAGATAACCTAGGACCCCTGCACAGATGTAGCCCATAGTGTGCTCATTTTCCAAATGGGTACCAAGGGTAACAGGGGCTCTCTTGTGGCAAGTTCTTTGACCAACTCCTCCTGGAGGTGCAATCTTGCCAGGCCATAGAGGAAGAAAAAGCAGCCAGCCCTAATGAGACCTGATAAGCAAGGGTCATATAGAAGGGGAGGAGGTCTTCCCCTGTCAGTGAACTAGGACAAAGGCATAAGGGAAGAAGAGGTAGGGTAGGTGGGACTGGGAAGAGTTGAGGGAGAGGGCTATAGCTGGGATACAAAGTGAATAAATTGTAATAAATAATAAAATAATAGTTTAAAAATAGCTGCAGACAGCATTTGACAAGGCTACAGAGGAAGACAATGCAGCCTGTGCTGATGAGGCCATAGCAAAACAAGCTCAGATAAGGTGTCAGACACATGGAACCAGCAGGCTAGCTTTCACCACCTGTGAAGGGTGTCAAAATGAGGTTTTCCTGGATGTGAGATGAGACTTAGTTGGTTAACCAGGAGGATAGCAGACTAACAGCAAGCAGTTGGATGTGGCTTCCTTGGAAGCCACAGAACAAAGAGTCAAGCCTGACATCACTAACACACCCAACGAGACCCTAGGATCAAGAAAGGCAGATAATGTAGGCATCAGAGCATGAGTAATCATCTACATTACAATATTTGCATCAGAGCGGGCAGTAAATTGGATATGTGGCACAGAGTGATGGGGCAAAGCTTTGATAGACTGATGAAACCTGATGAGAGATTCTGCCTGCCAAGGAGTGAATGCTGGTGATTTCTGAGGACAATGAGAACTTGATTGATGCTGCAACACAGGTGTGAGACAAGGCCATATTACTGAAGAGATAAAGTTCTTCCAGGGGTGTAGAATGTTAGGAAACTAGAGGGGTTTACTATAGAAAGCAAGGGGGCTCTTAATTAATTGGTTCTTACAATTAAAAAGAGACAAAGATATGTCTTGATATTGATTACAAGAGAAGAACATTGGAAATGGCTTAAGTAGCAGACAATAAAAATGGATCTCTTTACATAGTGATATGAGGTGTTCTCTAAGGTGAAAGAAGCCAGATGCAGTGTGGATGCTGTTCAAAACAGTAGCATGAACAAAGAGGGACTAATATTTGCATACATGTGCAGCTTAGTATTGATGCTAATTGAAGGGAAGGTAGGGTGAGGAGGGGGCTTATGATTCACTGTATAATCTTTTTGTTTTGATTGTATTTTTCAGGCAAAATAATTATAATTTTTAATAAAAAAATTTAATGTGAAAAATAAATGTATTTAGATACTGCAGTGTTTCATTTCTATTATTATTATATTACTATTTATTCACTTTGTATACCAGTTGTAAACCACTCCTTAATTTTCTCCCTGTCCCAAATTCCTTCCCTCTTCTTCCCCTATACCTCTCCCCTAAGTCCAATGATAAGGGAAGACCTCTTACCCTACTGTGTGACCCTAGACTATCAGGTCACATCAGAACTACCTGGATCCTCTTCCTCTGTGAACTGAAAAGGTTGCCCCACCAAGGAGAAGTGATCAAGGAGTAGGCAACCAAGTTCAGGTCAGGCACTGTCTCTTCTCCCCTTACTAGGGAACCCACATGGAGACTGAGCTGTCTATGGGCTACATCTGAGCAGGGGTCTAGGTCCCCTCTATGCATGGTCTCTGCACTTCCCCCTGGGCGGGCCTAGCTTTTTTTTTGGCTTTGTTTGTCTTCTTATGGGGTTCCTGTACCCTCCAGGTCTTTCTGTATCTCCCTTCTTCCAAGAGACTCCTTCTGCTCTGTCAAAAGTTTGACTTCATGTCTGTGCATCTGCTTTGATCCCATGCTGGGTGGATTCTTTTAGCAGGTGTCTGTGGTAGGCTCCCATCCTGTTCCCTCTCTTCTACTGCTTCTGGTGTCTATCCTGTTTTTTCTTCTGTAAGAGAATTAAGCATCTTCCCTATGGTCCTCCTTGTTGTTTATCTTCTTTAGGTCTGTAGATTTTAGTATGTTTATTCTATATTATATAGCTAATATCCACTTATATGTCAGTATATACCACACATATATTTCTGCTTCTGGGTTACCCTACTCTGGGTAATATTTTCTAGGTCCCACCATTTGCCTTCAAATTTCATGATTTCCTTGTGTTTAATGGCTGAGTAGTATTCCATTGTGTAAATGTACCTATCCATTCCTCAGTTGAGGGATATCTGGGTTATTTCCAGATTCTGGCTATTACAAATAAAGCTGCTACAGACATAGCTGAGCAAATGTCCTTGTTGTATGGTTGAGCATCTTTTGAATAAATGCCTAGAAGCGGTATAGCTGGGTCTTGAGGTAGCAGTATTTCCAGTTTTCTGGGAAAGCTCCAGATTGATTTCCAAAGTGGTTGTACAAGTTTACATTCCCACCAGCAAAGAAGAAGGGTTCTCCTTTCGACACAACCTCTCCAGCATGCATCAGCCCTTGAGCTTTTGATCTTAGCCATTGGATGGGTGTGAGGTAGAATCCTAGAGTAATTTTGATTTGCATTTCTCTGATGACTAAATATGTTGAAGTAAGTCTTTAATATTTCTCTGCGATTTCATATTCATCTGTTGAGATTTCTCTTTTTTGCTCTGTACCCCATTTTTAATTGGATTATTTGGTTTGCTGGTGCTTAATTTCTTGTGTTCTTTATTAATTCTGAATATTAGCCCTCTTGTTAGATGTAGGGTTGGTGAAGAGCTTTTCCCATTCTGTGGGCTGTTATTCTGTTCTGTTGACCTTCTCTCTTGCTTTACAGAAGGTTTTCAGTTTCAGGAGGCCCTATTTGATTTTAGAACTTGAGCTGTTTTTGTACTGTTCAAGAAGTTGTCTCCTGTGCCAAGGAGGGCAAGGCTCTTCCCCACTTTTTCTTCTAACAGATTTAGTGTGTCTGGTTTTATGTTGAGGTCTTTGATCCACTTGAACTTAACTCTTGTGCATAGTGATGAATATGGGTTTATTTGCACTTTTCTACATGTAGACATCCAGTTAGACCAGCACCATATGTTGAAGATGCTATCTTTTTTTTCCATTGTGTGGTTTTGACTTCTTTGTCAAAAACTGCTGTGTCCATAGGTGCGCAGGTTTATTTCTGAGTCTTCGATTCAATTTCATTGTTCTTCCAATTTGTTTCCATGCCAGTACCATGCCATTTTATTACTGTTGTTCTATAGCACAGTTTGAGATCAGGGTTTGAGACACCTCCAGATGATATTTATTGTAAAGGTATTTTATTGTTTCAGCTATTCTGTGTTTTTGGTTTCCCATATTTTGGTTCTTTTAAGTTCTGTAAAGAATTGTGTTGCAAAAAAGAAAGAAGGAAAAAGAATTGTGTTGCTATTTTGAAGGAAATTTCATTGAATCTATAGATTACTTTTTATAGATAGCTGTTTTTACTATGTTAATCCTATCAATCCATGAACATGGGAAATCTTTCTATCTTCTCAGAGCTTCAATTCCTTTCTTCAGAGACTTGAAGTTGTTTTTTTTTTTTCATGCAAGTCTTTCACTTGCTTGCTTAGAGTTACAACAAAGTACTTTATGTTAGTTGTGGCTACTAGAAAGTGTGTTTTCCTAATTTTTTTTCTTAGCCCTTTTGTCTTTTTTATACAGGAAGGCTACTGGTTTTTTTTAAATTAATTTTGTATCCAGTGATTGAAGATATTTATCAGCTGTAGCAGTTCTCTCGTAGAATTTTTGGGGTCACTCATGTATATCATCATATCATCTGTGAACCATGATACTTTGACTTCTTCCTTCTCGATTTGTATCACCTTGATCTTCCTTAGTTATCTTACTGCTCTTGCTAGGACTTCCAGTTCTTAGTTGAAGAGACATGAAGAAAGTGAACAGAGTTGCCTTGTCTCTGCATTGATTTTAAGTTTTTTTCTGTGTAGTTTAATGTTGGCTGTTAGCTAGCTGTGTATTGCCTTTACTATATTTAGGTATGTGCCTTGTATCCTTGATCTCTCCAACACTTTAAACATGAACGGGTGTTGTATTTTGTCATGAGATGATCATGTGTTTTTTTTTCTTTCTTTCTTTCAGTTTGATTATATGTTGGATTACATTGGTGGAATTACTTATATAGATCCACCTCTGCATGCCAGGGATCAAGCCTACTTGGTTATGGTGGGTGATATTTTTGATATGTTTTTGGATTCAGCTTGTAATTATTTTATTGAGTATTTTTGTGTCATAAGAGAGATTGGCATGAGAGTCTCTTCCTTTTTTGAGAATTATTATTTTCATTTTTCATTTATTACTTATTATAATTTATTCAGTTTGTATCCAGGCTAGTATCCTCCCAAACCTTCTCTCTTCTTCTCCCATGCCCCTACCCTAGTCCACTGATAGAGGGGGTCCTCCTCCCCTTCTTCTGACCATAGCCTATCAGGTCTCATCAGGACTGATTGCATTGTCACTCTCTTTCTTTGTTGGGTACTTGTACAGTTTAGGTGTCAAGGTTACTGTGGCCTCATAGAATGAGAAGGATAATGTTCTTTCTGTCTCTATTTTGTGCAGTAGCTCATCTGGCCCTTAGCTTCTTTCTTTCCTTCCTTCTTTCTTTCTTTCTTTCTTTCTTTCTTTCTTTCTTTCTTTCTTTCTTTCTTTCTTTCTTTCTTTCTTTCTTTCTTTCTTCCTTCCCAGATGGGAAACTTTTAATGACAGCTCCTATTTTCTTATGGTATTTAGGAATACTTAATTTGTTTACCCTATCTTGATTCAACTTTGTAAAATGGAGTCTATCAAATCTATCAAGAAAATTGCCCATTTAATTTAGATTATTTTTTTTTTTTGCATTTAGGCTTTTGCAGTAGGACCTAATGATTCTTTGGCTCTCCTCAGTTTCTGTCATTATGTCCAGATTTTCATTTCTAATTTTATTGATTTGTATAGTGTTTCTCTCTGCCCTTTAGTGTGTCTAAAGGTTTGTCTATCCTATTTTGGGTTGTTCTGTTTATTTCTCCTCCCTTTCCATCTAAAATCTAGCCTATCAGGTCTCATCAGGACTGGCTGCATTGTCTTCCTCTGTGGCCTGGTCAGGTTTCTTCCGTCACTCAGGGAGAGATGATCAAAGAGTCAGCCACTGAGTTCATGTCAGAGACAGTCCCTGTTCACCTTCCTAGGGAATCCACTTGGATACTGAGCTGCCATAGGATACATCTGTGCAGGGGTTTAAGATATCTCTATGCATGGTCCTTGGTTGGAATATCAGTCTCAGAAAATACTCCTTTTTGGTTCTTTATGAAGACAATTAGTCCTCTTAGCACTGCTTTCGTTGTATCTAATGTTGTGCCTTCATTTCCACTGATTTCTAAGAATTCTTTAACTTCTTTCTTTATTTTTTCCCTGACCCAACTACCACTGAGTAGAGAGTTATTCAATTTCTATGCATGTGTAAGCATTTTGCTATTCCTCCTATTGTTGAGATTTAGTTTTAGACTATGGTTGTATGATGTGATACAAGGGATTATTTCAAAATTCTTGTATTTGTTTTGAGACTTGCTTTGTGCCCAACTATATGATCAGCTTTGGAGAAGGTTCCATGAGGTGCTGAGAAGAAGGTATAGTCTTTTAGGTTTGGGTGTAAAGTTCTGTAGACATCTATTAAGTCTATTTTATTTAAGTCCTAAGTGTCATCACACAAGACTTCTCAACAGAGATATGAAAGCCAGAAGGGCCTGGGTGGATATCATGTAAATACTAAGAAAGAGAACACAGATGCCAACCCAGATTTCTATGTCCAGAAAAACATTCAATCGACATAGGTGGAGAAAACAAAATATTCCATAACATAACTAAATTTGAACAATGTATATAAAGTATCCCAGCCCTACAGAAGACACTAGATGGAAAACTCTAACCCAAGGAGATCAACCACACTCAAGAAAACATAGGATAAATATACCTTCACAACAAAAATGCAAAAGAAAACAAGCACACCATAACCACTACCTCCACAGTAAAAGGAAAAATCATTGGTTACTAATATCTATCAACATCAATGGACACAAGTCTCCAATAAAAAGACAAAGGCTTATAAAATAATTGCAGAAACAGGATTGAACATTCTGCTGAATTCAAAAAAGAAAAAAGAAAGAAAGAAAGCACACCTTTATAGGAAATATAGACACTGACTCAGAATGAATGGCTGGAAAAATGTTTTCCAAGCAAACTTACCCAAGCAACAACCTGGAATAACCATCATAATAAAATAGACTTTAAACCAAAATTAATAAAAAGAGATGGTGAGGGACACTTCATCAAAAGAAAAATCTACCAGGAAGACATTATAATCCTGAACATCTATGCCCAAACACAAGGGCTCCTGTATTTGTAAAAGAAATATTATTAAAGCTTAAACGACTCATGCATACAAGGATCAAATATATCTGGGCACAAGGGTCTTTTCTGAGACCGATTCTCCAACCAAGGACCATGCATGAATATAACCTAGAACCCCTGATCAGACATAGCCCATGGCAGAGCAGTATGCAAGTTGGTTCCAGGGACTATTTCTGACATGAATTCAGTGGCTGGTCCTTTGACCGCCACCCTTCCCCCAGGGAAGAGCAGCCTTGCTAGGCCACAGAGGAGGGCATTGCAGCCAGTCCTGATGAGATCTGATAAACTAGGTTCAGATGGAAGGGGAGGAAGACTTCCCCTATCAGTGGACTTAGAGAGGGGCAGGGAGGAGATGGGAGAGAATGAGGAAGGGGGTTACAGCTGGGATACAAAGTAAATAAACTGTAATTAATATAAAAAATAAAATTTTAATTAAAAAAGAAACTAGTAGGAAAAAGAAAGCTTAAATCATATACAGATCCAAATACCTTTATAGTGGGACATTTCAACACCCTACTCTAGCCAAGGGACAGATCATCAAGACAAATGTGAAATACAGATACTGCCATTTTTTTAAAAAATCTTTTCCATTTTTAAACTCTCTTTGCATCCCTATTGCTTCTTTTGTAATGACTGTGATAGAAGAAAATCTGCTTTTAAATGAATGTGGATTAGATAAGGAAGAGGAATAAAACGGCTTTTTAAAGGCTTGAAATTTTACTTCTTTCCCAAATTGTGAAATAAACTTTATGGTGTCTTTGTAAAATAAGGTAAGATCCATTAAATATACTTCAAGTATATATAAGTACAGTTTATGACCAAAATTTTCTTAAAGATTGCTTATCTTTACTATTAACAATACATACATCCAGTAGTCTTCAGTAAAAGAAAAGTAGTACTGTATGTTTTAGATCTTTTAGAAATTTTTAAACAAAAATTTCTGCTTAAATAATCTCAATGTAGTCATTTATATCAGGAAATTTCTCAATATTGATGCTCAGAAGTTCTGAAATATTCAGAACTAAAAAAAATAGAATTTTGCCTTGCTTTGTACTTGACTTCTATATTGAATACTCTTTTAAATTTAATTTTAATTTTCATATTAATTACAGTTTATTCACTTTTTATCCCAGCTGTAGCCCCTCCTTCATTCCCTCCCAATCCCACCCTCCCTCTCTCATCTCTTCCCATGTCCCTCTCCATATCCACTGATAGGGAAGGTCCATCTTACAGTAGCCTATCAGGTCTTACCGGGAATGGCTACATTATCCTCTTCTGTGTTCTGGTAAGGTTGCTCCCCCCTCAGGGAGAGGTGATCAAAGGGCCAGCCACTGACTTCATGTCAGAGACAGTCCCTGTTCCCCTTACTAGGGTACCCAATTGGATACTGAGCTGCCATGGCAACATATGTGCAGGGGTTCTAGGTTATCTCCATGCATGGTCCTTGGTGGGAGTATAAGTTTCAGATTTCTTAGTTCTGTTGCTCTTCTTGTGGAGCTCCTGTCCCCTCTAGGTCTTTCTCAAAGTTAAAAACAATGAAATCATGAAATTTGCCCCCAAATGGTGGGAACTGGAAAAGATCATCATGAGTGAGGTATGCCAGAAGTAGAAAGACTCACTTGGAATATACTCACTTTTAAGTGGCTATTAGCCATATAATATACAATAAATATACTAAAATCTATACACATAAAGAGGCTAAGCAAGAAGGAGGACCCCAGGTAAGATGATCAATCCTCACTCAGAAAGACAAACAGGACAGACATTGGAAGAGGGAGATATCAGGAAACAGAACAAAAGCCTACTACAGAGGGCCTCTGAAAGACTGCCCAGCAGTGCATCAGAGCAGATGTTAAAGCCCATAGCCAAACTTTGGGCAGAGTGCAGGGAATCTTATATTGAATACTTAATAAGATCTTAGAAAATAAAATTGTAATCTATATTCAATTGCTTATTTCCAAAATTTTATAATGTTTTGCTGGAGTTCATGTGTTAACCTGCTGCATTAGTAAAGCAGAACCGCAAAATTAAAATTGTGATATGAAATATTTTGTCTGTGTTTTTTAACATGGCAGTACCAGCAATATCAACCATTTACAACAGATTGCACAATATTTCTTTTTAAGCATTTAGTACTTGTCCTCTTCTGTGAAAGACGTCAGTATCTGCTCTATAAGCCAGCCCTCCAAATCTCTCATATCTTCATTGCCAGTTGACAACATTGTTCAAAATGTAATTTTAATTTCATCATGTCAAGAGTTTTCTTCACTTCATTTCCGCTGTTTCTCTCATCTAATTACCTTTGCTGTTCCACTCCGTTGCCTTTTTCTAACTGTTGTGCATAGAAGAGTTAGCAGTAAATCATCTGCAGCAGATCTCTGACCTATGGAAAACTACTTCATCTGATTTCAATAAAAAAATGAAAGCTATGTTTTATAAGATAAAAACTAAAATTTTGACCATAGGTACTTTGTATCTTGCCTATAGCAACCCAAGAATTCCTCATGGAGGGGTTAATTGCTGTCTTCTTTGATTTCATGTTACTTTTTTAGCTTTAAAATCTGATTTTGCAACTCAAAACCAGCGCATAGAAATTATCTCCAAATATTTTAACTAAGAGTAAAAGTTCTGTTATATACCATATACTGTTCTCATCATGGACCATGGACCATTTCACTGTATGTAGGACATTTTTTTTCCCATAGAAGTTTTTCGTACTATTACTGACAGTTCATATATCTTGTTTTTTTTTTTTTTCACCCAAAATGATTAACCTTTATCAAAGAAGACATTTATATCTCTTTGAGAGCCAAATACAAAGGGAAATACAAGTAGGGTTAGTGTGGATTGGGATAAGTTGGTCATCCCAAATAAAATACCCCTGAGTATACATTATTTGCATGCACAGAGAAGGATTTTCTCTGATTTATTAGTAAGACACCAGATCTAACACATACTAGGTCATGTTTATAATTTCTCTTTTTATTCCCAATTATGTTTTCACATTCTACAATTTCTATCAACATCCTTTAGATATTGTAAAACATTATAGCCTATTTCAGTTATTCCTAATTTTTTCACAATATCCAAAAATGGACTATTTACTAAAAAGTAGACACTAAGTTAACTGTGCTGCATATTAATGCCCCTTGAGGTATTTTTTGAATTTTTACTTAGTTTTTGATGGGTAATTAATGCAGAAGTTAAAGAATCATTTTGACTATAGTTGTACGGTAAGTTCAGAAATATCTAGAAGTTCTATTTAGATACCCTTTTTAAAATAAAAATTTTATTTTTTTAATATTAGTTACAGTTTATTAATTTTATATCCCAGTTGTAGCTCGTTCCCTCATTCCTTCCCAATCCTGCCCTCCCTTCCTCTTCTCCTCCTTGTCTCTCTCCAAGTCCACTGATAGGGGAGGTCCTCCTCCCCTTTCATCTGACCCTAGCTTATCAGGTATCTTCAAGACTGGCTGCAATATCCTCCTCTGTGACCTAACAAGGCTGCTCCTCCCTGGGGCTGGGGGTGGGGTTTAAGAGCCAGCCCCTGAGTTCATGTCAGAAATAGTCCCTGTTCCCCTTACTAGGGAACCATCTTGGATAGTGAGCTGCCAAGTAGACCATGGCAGGTTAGATACCCTTTTAAACATGTTTTTAATCCCTGGACCTTTCTTAACAACATATCTTTTATACCTGAGTTTTCATTAATTTAAAGGAATGGGTACTTTTCTATCCCATCGGGATCCTGAATTAAGGATCATTCTGTTCAGAAGGTTTTCACATTTACAGAGAAGGTAGGACTGTAATGGATTTAATAACATCATTCCCAAATTCACATGTTGAAGCCCCTGCTCTAATTTCTAAGAATATGGTTATGTTTACGCACAGTCTTTAAAGAGATTAACATTAATTAAGGAGATTAAAATTAAGTGGATTAACATGTGTGAGCTTTATTCCGATATGACTGGTGTCTTTCTTAAAAAAAAATTGAATAGAGAATAAAAGTGAAAAACTATATGAAGGCAAACACATGGAGACTATGTAAAAGACAGGGAGAAGGGCCAAAGAAATGTGGATAATTCTTGGAAGAACCTGCCCCTGCAAAGATTGATCAATTGATTAGAACTCTAGTGATACAGAGGGTTCGGAATGTTGTGGGTTCAGGGTTAACTACCTGTGTTAGCTTGTACCAGCTTCAATACCCTGAGTAGCCAGTTCTTACCCTCCTCTGTATCTCAACTAACATCCCATGACTAATTGATTATTTTTTATTTTCATTTTTTAGAATTTCTGAACACAGCCCTGACCCCAAAGCTAAAAATGTTATCAGATACCATCTGAGTCCTGTAGAAAGCTCTCCTCAAACTTTCTGTAGCCCACTCTCTAATGCATTTTAAACTTGCCTTGATTTATGGCTTTCTTTGTTTTGTAAAAGTCTGCTACGACTTCATGAAACACCTTCTATGTTGAAATATGGTATTTGGGGTATACCAACCCTTTGTTTTGGGGGATGTAATTTCTCAAACATAGCTCCAGAATGAACTTTCTTATTCTTTATAAAATGGGAGCTGTGGTTTGTGCATTGAAAGAAGAAAACTAACCTGAAATTTCTAGACATGAGAGGTACATTTTTTTTTCATTTTTCAAATCACCCAGTCCCTTTTCTTACTGTGGTGCCCAGCAAACCTTTAGAGTAGCGTCTGCAGTTAAGTGCTTTAATACAATTAGAAGCATTCTTTTTTAAAGAGCTAGTTTGCAATTCAAACAAACTACTGTTTTCACGCACTATAAATACACAGTTGGCAAGCTTAAAGCTTAAATAGAAAATAAAGTGAGTGGCCAGAAAATGAGGCATTTAGGCAAATAGTCAGGCATCTTTAAACATGAAACTTTCTAAATGAATTTCTGTGTTTTCCCTCTTCCTGACATTGTACCTGATTTTCCATTTACTGAGCTTCAAGAATACTGTTTCTAAGAAACATAATGTCTCCAGTAAATAGCACTCTCTTGTTGAGAATAAGGGCACGCAAATCTGAACAACAATCCTAAGAAGCTCGGCATCTTTAAGTTCACCTCTCACCTTCAATCATACATCTGCATTCAATGTACACTGAACATTTGTGGCCTACATAACAGACTGTCAATGAAGCATTAAACAGGTACAATCATGGACTAAGAGGGAATTAAGCTAGGCTAGTAAGTCTTAATATTTCTAGTACCTTTCCTACAATCTCTTCATCCTGAAGCTCTACCAGAATATTATTAACCTTTAATACTCAAATGACAAGAAGGAAGTAAAAGTATCTGTTCTTCCATAACCTTTTGGAGATAGTGGAAGAGAAACTATTTTACATGTGTTTTATACTTTTATCACGTCAATGATTTTTATAAACTTTGTGAGTTATGTAATACTGTGTGTTCTTAATTTTTGTTCATCATGTATGTAGTCTCCAATTTTACATGATTCTTTCCTGTTTCTTTCTTTTTTCTGTAGAACATTCAATAAGATCTACAAACTCCTTAGCAATTTGTGAGTGCATAAAAATGTGTGTAACTACACAATGCTGAACAGCATTTCTCTAGAACATTTTCTTATTCAGGATTACAATTTTACAACTATTAAGCACAACATCCTCATTTCTGCTTCTTAGCAACAACTAACAAACATTGTTCTAACTTTTTAATGAATTTTATTGTTTTTGTACACAAGTAGTAAAGTTTCAAGAATAGAGATATCATGTTAAATGTCTCTGTGTGTCAAATTTCCATCTATGTTATGTGACTGACAATAGTTCCTATCATACGTGTATTAAAATTTTGTGATATATGTACCGAGAATTTACACAATTCAATTATGTAAAAACTGCAATGTTGAGTTTAAATCACACCACCTATGCATGCAGACAGACATACACAGAAACACACACACATACATACACAAACACATAGACACACACAGATAGTAGTATACTGAACTTAATGAGAATTTACTTCTGCACAGAAACTTTACAAAATATAAGTGCTGTCAAGTAACAGCAGTTTTAATTAAAACATTTTAATACTGAAATCAAGAAATGGTTAAACCTAGAATAACACTGAATGGCCTTGATTCTTTTTCTTATTAATGATTTACATAATCACCCAAAATCCAGGAAGAAGATTCCATGAAGTGTGATCACTAAGAGGTTTGACTGGTTATGGCTGGTGAGGAACCCAGAGGTACGGATACTTTATTATGCCATGATGGCAGTACTGTGATCTACAATATAAACTGTTACCTCTGTTAGTGATTTAACTAAATTTTTTTTCAACTATTTGAAGGGAAAACAAAATAGAAAGTAATAATAACAGAACCAAAACATCTGGGCACAGGGGTCTTTTCTGAGACGGGTACTCCAACCAAGGATCATTCATGGGTATAACCTAGAACCTCTGCTCAAATGTAGTCCATGGCAGCTCAGTATCCAAGTGGGTTCCCTCGTAAGGGCAACAGGGATTGTCTCTGACGTGAACTCAGTGGCTAGCTCTTTGACCCTCCATCCCTGAGTGGGGAGCAGCCTTGCCAGAGTGCAGGAGAGGATAATGGAGCCAGTCCTTATGAGACTTGACAAGCCAGGATCAGATGGAAGGGGTGGAGGACCACCTTTATCAGTGGAGTTGGAGAGGGTCATTGGAGGAGCTGAGGAAGGGTGGGAGTGGGAGGGAATGAGGGAGGGGGCTACAGCTAGGATACAAAGTGAATAAACTGTAATTAATATAAAATAAAATTTTAATTATTAAAAAATAATGTCTTTAAATTATGAGTTGCTTTTAGCCAAGTAATTCAAAGGTGAGGTAGGTCCTAATTTCAAAAGAATAAAAATATAATTGATATATATTTCTGCTACAGATACATGATATGTATAAACAATCTCCCACCCACAGTCAGTTAATGAAATAACTTCATTTATTTAAGAAATATAAAGAAAAAAGTTAAAATGGCTGTTTCAAAGATATTAATGAAATCTGGCTATGTCTGTATACCTACATATGTATCTATTTCTACATATATAAATTATATTGATTAGGTTAAAAATGAGAAAATACATATTGAGGCATACTAAAAGAACATGAATATATTAACATTGAGTAATTATTTAGTGGAATTATTAATTATATTTTATATTTCTACAGAGATACCCATATTTTAGACAAAATTTCTGTTCCTACATATATACTGAGCTACTGAACTGCTATTCAAATTCTTGCCCTACAATATTCCTAACGTAAACCCAGTAGTTCACTAATAGTAAATTAGATATAGATTCCTGAACATCCTTCATTATTTGAATATCAGTATAAACATTAGTGGAATCCATTACACATCTCCTGGCACTTCTCTAATTGCATGAATCATTCATCTTCACCCAGGACTTTTTTTTTTTAATTGCACTGGGTACCCGATCTCATTCTCCAATACCCCAAACCAGATTGTCAAGGTACCAAGCAACCTTTGAGCAACTCTCAGTCATTGAGGATAGACACAGAAGAGAGAAATTTCTGCACTTCTCTCTTTTATTGTCAGTAATCTCGAGGGCATTTGTATTCTTCCCTAAGAAAGCCTGGGAGAGAACAAGGTCATATTTACAGCCACTTCATGGATATACCATTGTGCTGATATTCTCTCAGGCTCCTGATATTGCATCCTCTAATTACCTCCCAAATACCACATCTCAAAAATGTTTATATCAGTTCAGTATATATTTCCAGGGAATCCTAAGGTGTGGCTTCCTCTCATACTTTCAGTGTTTTCCTTTCCTGACCTGGATAAAAGCCTCAACACTGTATCCATCTAATCCATAGAATAAATGTTGTATTCATTAAATAAATTGTCCAGTTTTTCATTTATTTTCTTAACAATGTAGTCACAAATGAACTTTGGCATTCTCTTAGTAAAGAGAATGTTAAGTAAGGGTGTTGAAAAATTTCATACATAAAGCCTAGAACAAAATGAACATATTATGCTATTAAATACATTAAAATCATACCCTTGTATTACAGTAGACAATGATTTCTGTGCATACAGTACCTATCATATTTGATTCCTTCATCCAATGCAATTTCATCATTGGCATAAGCAACTGAATCGATAAAAGCTTACTAGCATTGAGAAACAAGGGTACATTCATCTAACATCTAAGAGATTGTCAATAGCCAAATTACTCATAAATTTAATATCCTATAACTTAATTCTCCATAGAGTTAAGTATTTCTTCTATATGCCTTTTTGACCTAAGGTTATGAGCTATAAAATCCTTATGATATTCTATTATTTTAAAAGTACCTGGTCTAACTGGATGTCTACATATAGAAAAATGCAAATATATCCATACTAAACACCTTGTACCAAACTAAAGTCCAAGTAGATAAAAAAATTCAATATAAAACCAGACACATTAAACATATGAGAAGAAAAAGTGGGGAAGAGCCTTGAACTAGTTGGCACAAGAGACAACTTCCTGAACACAAATCCAACATCACAGGCTCTAATGTCAACAATCAATAAATGGGACCTCATGAAACTGAAAAGCTTTTGTAAAGCAAAGGAAACTGTCATCAGAACAAAAAGACTGCCTAAAGATTGGGAAAGGATCTTCACCAAGCCTATATCTGACAGAAGGCTAATATCCAGAATATATAAAGAACTCAAGAAGATAAAAAACAAATCAGTTAATCCAATTTAAAAATGGGGTGCAGGAGCTAAACAGAGAATTCTCGATAGAGGAATATAGAATGGCAGAGAAACACTTAAAGAAATGCTCAACATCCTTAGTAATGCAAATCAAAACAACCCTGAGATTTCATTTTACACCCATCAGAATGGCTAAGATCAAAAAACTCAAGTGACAACACATGCTGGAGAGGTTGTGGAGAAAGGGAAACCCTCTTCCATTGCTCGTGGGAATGTAAACTTGTACAACAACTTTGGAAATCAATCTGGTGCTTTCTCAGACAATTAGGAATAGCGCTAATAGCTATACCACTCCTAGGCATATATCCAAAAGATGCTCAAGTATACAACAAAGACATTTGCTTAACCATATTTGTAGCAGCTTCATTTGTAATAGTGAGGAACTGGAAAAAACTCACACAACATTCATTTGAGGAATGGATACAGAAGTTGTGGTAATATTACTCAGCAATAAAAAACAAGGAAATCATGAAATTTGCAGGTAAATGGTGGGATCTGGAAAAGATCATCTTGAGTGTGAGGTATCCCAGAAGCAGAAAGACACACAGGATGTATATTCACTCATAAGTGGATAATAGATATATAATATAGGATAAACATACTAAAGTGTGTACACCTAAAGAAACTAATCAAGAAGGAGGACTCTGGCTAAGATGCTCAACCCCCATGTAGAAAAGCAAGGAGGACATAAGAAGAGGGAGAAAACAGGGAACATGACAGGAGCCTACCACAGAGGGCTTCTGAAGGGCTCTACCCTGCAAGGTATCAGAGCAGTTGATGAGACATATAGCCAAACTTTGGCAAAGTTCAGGGAATCTTATGAAACAAGTGGGAGATAGTAAGACCTGGAGAGGACAGGAGTTCCACAAAGAGAGCAACAGAAACAAAAATATCTGTGTACAGGGATCTTTTCTGAGACTGATACTCCAACCAAGGACAATTCATGAAGATACCTAGATCCCCTGCACAGATGTAGCCCGTGGTAGTTCAGTGTCCGAGCGGTTTTGGGAATAATGGGCACAGGGACTGTCTCTGACATGAACTGATTTGCCTCACTTTGATCACCTCCTCTGAGAGGGGAGCAGCCTTACCAGGCCACAGAGGAAGACAATGCAGCCACTCCTGAGGAGACCTCGTTGGGTAGGATCAGAAGGAAGAGGAGGAAGACCTTCTCCATTAGGGAACTTGGGGAGAAACATGGGTGGAGAAAGGAGGAAGGGTGGGATAAGGAGCAGAGAAAGGAGGGAGCTACAGGGGGGATACAAAGTGAATAAACTGGAATTAATAAAAATAAAAAATAAAAGTAGTAGGTATCCTGTACTTTTTTATCTTTTATACTTGCAAATACTAGTTTGTAACATTAATTACAATTCTTTTTAAAAGAAATTTATTTATTTTTATATTAATCTCAGGTTATGTACTTTGTAACAAAGCCTTAGCCCCCTCCCTCATTCCATCCCACTCTCACCATCCCTCCCTTATATCCTTCCTGTCCCCCTCCAAGTCCACTGATAGGGGAGGACCTCCTCCCCTTCCATCTGACCCTAGCTTATCATGTCTCTTCAGGGATGGCTGCAATGTCCTCTTCTGGGATCTATCTAGGCTGCTCCTCCCTTTGGGATGGGGGTTGAAGAGTCAGCCATTGAGTTCATGACAGAAATAGCCCCTGTCTCCCTTAATATGATACCCAGTTGGATACTGAGCTACCATGGGCCACATCTGAGCAGGGGTTCTAGGTTATATCCATACATGGTCTTTGGTTGAAGAAACAGTCTCAATAAAGACCCCTGTGCCCTGATCTATTTGGTCTTTGTGGAGCTCGTGTCCTCATCAAGTCTTACTAACTCCCTCTTCTTTCCTATGATTCCCTGCACTCTGCTGAAGAAGGCTTGGTTGTGAGTCTTAATATCTGCTTTGATCCATTGCTAGTTAGAGTCTTTCAGAGGCCCTCTGTGGTAGCTCCTGTCCTATTTCTTGTTTTCTCCTATGTTCAATGTCCATCCCATTTGTCCGTCTAAGTGAGGATTGATCATCCCACCCTGGGTCCTCCTTCTTGCTTATCTTCCCTATGTGTATAGATTTCAGCATGTCCATCCTAACCTATAGGTCTATATAAGTGAGTATATACCATGTGTCCTGTACTTTCGAACACCAGCAAAACCCTGATTCTGTTTTTTTAATAAATTAATTTATTTTTATATCAATCACAGGTTAGGTTTTTTGCATCCCATGCGTAGCCCACTCCCTCACTCCCTCCCACCCTCCCCACCCCTCCCTGAACTCCGCCCCGCCCCCTCCAAGTTCACCAACAGGGGAGGATCTCCTCCCCTTCCATCTGACCCCAGATCATCTTGTCTCCTCAGGGCTAGCTGAAATGTCCTCTCCTGGGATCTAGCCAAGCTGTTACTCCCTGGCATGTATGGGGGAGGGTCGAAGAGTCAGCCATCAAGTTCAAGACTGTTTCCCTTACTAGGGTCTTCAGTTCAACAATGAGCTATCATGGGCCACATCTGAGCAGGGATTCTAGGCCATATCCATATATGGTCCTTGGTTGGAGAAACTGTCTCATATAAGACCCCTGTGCCCTGCTCAGTTTGATTTTGTGGAGCTCTTGTTCTCCCCCAGTCTTACTAACTTCCCTTATTTTTATTATTACTTCCCTCCCTCTGCCAAGGGCTTAATTGGGAGTCTTAATATCGGTTTTGATACTTTGCTATACTGATTCTTTCATAGGTCCTCTTTGGTATGCTCCTGTCCTGTTGCTTGTTTTCTCCTCCATTCAATGTCCATCCTATTCATC
>CM053765.1:43773141-43834017 GCA_028658305.1 Pachyuromys duprasi | reverse complement strand
AATGGTTTTCCAGCCCTTTACTCTGAGGTAGTGTTTATCTTTGTTGCATAGTTGTGTTTTTTTGGATGCAGCAGAATGTTTCCGTATCCATTCTGTTAGTCTGTGTCTTTTTATTGGAGAGTTGAGTCCATTGATGTTGATAGATAATAGTGACCAATGACTGTTACTTCCTTTTATTGTGGAGTTGGTGGTCTTATCGTGATTCATTGATTTTTTGTTGTTGTTGTCGTTGGGAAATTATCTGTATCCTATGGTTTCTTTGGTGTAGTTGTTTCCGTTGAACTGAAGTTTTCCTTCTAGTACCTTCTGTAGGGCTGGGTGGCTGTGTAGATATTGCATGAATTTTGTTTTGTCATGGAAAATTGTGTTTTCTCCATTTATGTTGATTGAAAGCTTTGCTGGGCCTAGTAGTCTTGGTTGGCATCTGTGTTCCCTTAAAGACTACATGACTTCTGCCCAAGCCCTTCTGGATTTCATAGTTTCTGATGAGAAGTCTGGTGTGAGTCTGTTCGGTGTACCTTCATATGTTACTTGACCCTTTTCCCTTGCTGCCTTTAATATTTTTTCTTTGTTTTGTAGGGATAGTGTTTTGACTATAATGTGATGAGTGGTGTTTCTTTTCTCGTCTAGTCTATTGGTGTTCAGTAGGCTTCTTGTATGTTAATGGACATTTCTTTTTTTAAGTTGGGAAAATAATCAAGGAGCTGTTTGTGCTTTAAGGCTGAACTTCAGACTGGAACTGTCAATCTCTTGTGTCAGGAGTATTCTTCAAGAAGATCAGGGAGTTCTGGTGGTTTGTTAGTTTGTGTGTTGTCTCAGTTGAACTCTGTTGTTGGCTCTGTGTGCCCAGCTTCATGCTCTGTGCTAGAAGATGTGAACACTGCAGGCTGGTCACCCTTCTGGTCTGGAGGCTTTGCTCCTCACTCTGTGCTAGATGCTTGTTGTCCCGTTTTGAGATGTCAGCTGGGGGCTCTGCACTCTGCCCTGGGCTTGCTGCTAAGGGCTCTCCCCTGGACTAGAGACTTGGTGTCCCCCTTCAGGGCCAGGGACTGTGCACCACGGTCTGAAATGATATTTGGGGCACACACAGTGGGTCTGGATTGGTTGCAGGTGTTGCCGAGCAGTGTGCATCCGCTGTATGCAGGCCTGTCTGAAATGGTGCTCAAGGCCTCTCAGACAGGCCAGTGGACACACACATGGACTGAGGTGGTCACTGGCAGACCCGCACCCACAGGCCAGTTAAAACTGTCTCCTAGGCCCTCTCAGTCTGAGGTGTTTCCGGCGGACGCGATTGTTGTGTGCCTGCTGTATGCCTGCTGGTTGAGACAGAACCGGGGTCTTTCTTAGACTGGCCTGTGGACTCCCACAGGGACTGAGGTGGTTATTGGCGGACCTGCAGTGTGGAGGTCAGTCATAATGGTATCCGGTTCCTCTTCTGTCTGGCCCAAAGTCTGTAAGACCCAGTCTGGTATTGCAGCTGCAGGCGCCCAGCATGGCTGCTTGTTCAGATCAGAGCTGTGAGCTGCTGGTCACTGGAGATTTTTCCAGGGAATAACTGGGTGTCCGTACGATTTTCCCACTTGATTTCCTCGCCGTAGGAGTTCCGCTCACTTGGCAATCACAAATGCTGGTGTTTTAGGTCCCAGAATTCAGTCTCCTGGTTGCTGCGTTGTTTCTGCTGTACTACTCCTCAGACATGGTGTCCTGTCCTGGCAGCCATCTTAGATCCTCCTCAATAACCCCCCTGATTCTTTCTAACAGAAAAATGGCAAAGATTCTGATAAGCTATTAATAAGATGGTATTCAGCTTGGGATTTTGTCGTTGGCTTCTTAAGACATTATCTTGTTATGTAGCTTTGACTGATCTCAAGTTCACAATCCAAGTATTTCCCTCATGTGAGTGTTAGTGTTACTGGAATGAATGTGTGTTAGACTCCACTTTGGTAATTCTAGGGCTAGGGAAGCATGAGGGTGCTCGTAGGACTCTAACCTGAAAGAGTGAATGGGCAAAATTCTCCCTTTGGGCTTGAGAAACTATTCACATTTTTATGATGATGGAGAAAAGTTTTAATCTATGGAGAATGTCACATTCATCGAGTTTGACAATAAGAATATGGCATACAAAAATAGTAGATAAAAATTATGGCATCCACCATATAGTTTCAAATCATTATATTGGACAATAGTTTAAATGAGTGGGTGAAACTACAGATGGGGCCAGCTGTTGCCAGGTCATAGCCTTGTGAGACCGTGAGCAAAGGCCCACAATAACTTTTTCTAACCTTATGGAAACTGTTAAGTAAAAAAGATGTTTTAAGTTTTCAAATCATTTGACATGGAGTAATAGAAAATAAACTAAATATAATTTTTAAATGAAAAGCATAGTACAATATGTTAGTTTAGGTATAATTGTAACCCAATATTGGTTTATTAAAATAATTCTCATTCTCTTTCAACGCTTACTCTTCCCCTTAGAGATTTTTCAATTATATCTATCACTGTTTTTTTCTCTTGGCACAATTAGAATTTCCTGCCAGTGATAGTCAATAAGGGCGATGACATGGAATTTATCAGCCAATATCTAACAATGTAATGGATGGGAAAATATTGCACACCTTCTATCTAAGACCTTAAGAGAGAGAAAGACAGACAGAGAATGAGAGGCAGGATACACTATTTTCAACATAGTGCTAGAAATCCAACCTAGAGCAAAGAGGATAACAAACTAGAAAATAGGTTAAATTGTCAATGCAGATGAAATCATTTTATGTATAGATGCCACTTAAATCCTGTTGGGATGAAAAATGTATTCATAATTCAGAAAAAAATCACATAAAATACCTAACATTATCTTTACACGACAATAGCAAATTATCTAAAGTAAAACTCAGAAAACAATGCCATTTGAAATATTAATAAAACACCAATAAATCACATAGGAACAAATGTAAACAATAGGTAAATTAGCTCTACAGTGAAAACTATAATACATTAATGAAAATGCTTGAAATAGGAATTAGTAATCAATACTGTTAGTCTATTCCTATTTCACAAAAAGTATAGATATGCAATCCACATATATTCATAATCCCCAGAATATCAATGCCATTTGTCACATAAATGAAAACACCAATTGTGTGTGAACGCCACACACAAAAGAACACAAACAACAACAAGAAAAATGAAGCAACCAATCACCCAAACAAACAAAGCTAAATATCTCAAGCTGTCTTGAACCAAGTGATCAAAGCAGAAAATATTATATTTACCTCACTGTAAAATGTACTATACTACAGGATGAACAAAGAGGATTATATTGGTATACACAGAACAATGGAATGTAGTAGAGACCTTATCTGCTTTTATATCTATAGGTGTTTATTTTCAGTATGTCAAGAGAATGTACTGAGCAGCAGTATCTTTAATTTTGCAATAAATATGGGGACAACAGGCTATCTGCATTCAAATATTAAACTAGATTTTTTAACATTAGTTTGAAAATTATCATAATTGAAACATATATACATATATACATATATACATATATATGTATATATATATATAACCTAAACTATGAAACTACAAGAAAAAAATTGTTTTATATTGGGATTGGCTAGATCCCAAGAACACAAGAAATGAAATAAAAAAATACAAATGACAGTACATTAAAATCAAATTTTTTATGGCTGGGGGATACAGTTATAGAGCAATTGGCTATTATATATGATGTGCAAAATTCTGTCCATACTTCTGCTCAAACTGAAAATAACCACTGAAATATGGAAAGCTTTTGCAAATCAAGGGAACCAATTAACAAAACAGGGAACATTTTATAACCATGTACTTGACAAAAGATTTCTTATTCGCAACATAAACAGAACTCCAAAAATCAATAGCAAGAATATAAATACCTGACTGGGAACAGGATTCTTGAAATGTCTTTAATTTAAAAACTTTCTTCCAAAGTGTCCAGCATCATATGACTTGGGCAGAGAGCAGGACATAGCATAGCAGGACATATTCTAAGTTTATCCCTCAGATTACTGCAAACACCCAGAGGCCCTAGGTGCCACTAAGAGGAGCAAGTAAGTGCTAGAGAGATGGAAGAAAGGGAGAAGCAAATGGATGCGTGTACAATGAGTGAGGCAGAACAGGAGACTTGAGGGTGGTAAAGGACAGCCTGATGTGAGCAGCTAGTGATGCCACATAAGGCCATGGTGAGGTCCTGGCCTTTGCTGCTACTGAGGGCCATCTGTGGTCCTGCAACAGTGGAGATCTCTTACTACCAACAGCCAGGATGACATCCCTGGTCTAGTCTGCCATCTGTGCATTGAGGTCTAGCTGGTCCCAAAGGCACAAGAAAGCAAGATAGCAGCGGCACTGGCCACTCACCAGCTACAGTATTAAGGAGAGTCACTTCACTCAGAAAGCACGCCACAGCTGTCCCTAATTGCTGTAGTTGCTGGTGAGGTAGCTCCAGGGGTATGGGCCTGGGAGTGCTTGGCCTTCCAGTTGTCTTTCAAGAGGTGTGTTGTCCTTTACCTCTCTAGCCCAGAGTCATGAAAGACAGAGAGCTAGCTCAACCCCTTGCATGTTGCAGCACTCAGGAGATCAGGCCCTGTAGCTCCCTTGCAAAGCACAATAAAGCTGGCCCTGCTGCTGTGGGTGTGGAGCTTGGACAGCTGGCTCCGCTCCTTGCCAGCTATGGCACTGAATGAGCTACTGGGGCAGTGCTGGAGAGCCCACCCTGGAGGTGTGGGTACAGGAGAGCATGCTGGCTGGCCAGCTCAACTACCATCCAGGCCCAGATTCTAGGCTTTGATGTAACCCATTCCAACATCGCCCCTCTCTGTGAAATGCTGGAGTACATGAAGGATCCAGCCCTACAGATAGAGCCAAAGGTGCAGAATCTCTTACTTAGGGTCACAACAGGATATCTGAGAGAGGTGCTGATATTAATAGTGTAGGAGAAGCCAGAGGCCTCAAACCCAACCAATAATGCATTGCAACATACATTTACAAGCAAAGAAGTGTAGGCAAAATATACAGTGGTAAACACTGTGACACGCTACAGTTTCCATGACAAGACTTTTTTTTTTTTTTGGTGGGGGTGGTTGCAAGGGCAGAGGGTTGGTTCATAGGGACAGGGAAATGAGTGGGATTGGGGTACATCACATAAATTTCACAAAGAAACAATGAAAAGTTAAAACAAACAAACAAAAAAAGAATTGGACAAAACCTAAAATATATGCATTCCTTTAATTTTAGTAGTCATTGGAAGTGAAAAACAAGGATTGTGAATTTAATATCAATCACAGCTAAATAACAAGACAATGTTTCAAGAAAACAGCAACAAAATCCCAAGCAGAGATGGTACAATGACTAAAAACGGAAGAAAGGATTTGATTCCTACTGTCTACTTTAGGCAGCCAACAGCATCCTTTAACTCCAGCTCCAAGGGATCTGATATATTTTTCAGGCCTATTGAGACACCAAGTGTACTGGAAGTGCAATGCATACATGCAGGAACTTACACATACACACAAAATAAAAACAAATAACAAAACAATCCAATAGATCCAGGTAGTCATTTCTCAAAAGATGATATATGTGATCATCAGGAACACAACTAAATTCATTTAGTATCAGGAAAATAAAAAATTTGAAATGACAATGAGTAATGAGAAATCACTTCACTTCAATAAATATGACCATGATCAGAAATTTAAGATGATTTATGACTAATAAAAATGTGAAGAAGAGGGAAGTCTTGTAGATAATATGAAGACAAATTAGTTCAGCCACTATAGAAGCAATCCTGATGTTTCTGAATAAAAATTACAAACAGTACTGTCACATAATCCACCAATCTTTTGCTTATTTCTAAAGGAAACAGAATTACATTTAAAATATTTCTTTTTTTTTCTTTTCCTGTATAAGGTGCTTTGACATTTGGAAGCCTAAGAGGGTGTCTGATTCCAGGAAGCTGGTTGTAATATAGGGTGTGGGTGGTAGAGACCAAAGATAGGTAGTCTACAGGAGCAGCAAGCACTCCTGAGGAATAAACTAGCTCTTCAGTCCTGTTAATGAGATTAAGTGATCAAAGAGACTTATATACATCATTGCCCAGTGCATCACAACTTACTAACACATTCAAGAAACAGAAAGAATCTAAATGTATTCATGAAATAATGATTAATGAAGAAAACACGGAACATAGACAAGAAGAAATAATACACAGTTATGAAAGAAAGTGACACTCCATGATTGACCTAATGATGGAATTGGGGATCACTGTGAATGATATAATCTAGGAACAAAAAGATAAGTACAGTATATAAAGAATATAACCTCTTAGCAGTTAATCAGCGGGTGGGAGTCCAAGATGGCGGCAACCAGCCCGCAGTGTATCTGAGCGGCACAGGATCCAAAACGCCAAAACTGGTGAGTGGAGGGGTAGGTGAAGCCAGAACATCCACATTTAGACTTCCTGGTTGAGAGGGGACAACCCAGGAGCTGGGACAGTTTGGATCCAGCTCACCTGCCGACATCTCCAGGAACTGAGAGTGGTGAATATTCAACTGCCCTGCACTTCCCCTTGCCCAAGCATGGTCTCTCTGTCTGCTTGGCAGAGGCTGCAGGCCTCTGCTCAAAGCAATGGCCTCCCTGCTCAGCTCAGGCTGCAGTGGTTGCCCCCAGCACGAGCATCCACACTCAGAGATTGAAAAGGCATAGGCAGGTCTCCCAGGGCGAGGCTGTAGCAGGGCGGCGGCAAGTCCAAGCAGGAACCTCCATGCTCTGTGACTGAGATGGGAGAGGAAGCTACCTCAAGTACAGGCCTCCCTGCCTGGCGGCCGAACAGTGGACACCACTGAGGTAATGGATTTCTTACACTCTCATTTGCCCCTGCAGGCCCAACCTAAAAGTAGAGAACAGGGAAAACCCCTGTACTTTCTGATTAGGTCAGTGAGCAAGTGAGTGCACCTTCAAGTGAGTGCATGCAGAGCCTCAAATCCAGGGTCCCTCTATGCTAGCAGCCAGACATCAGATCCCTCATGCCCACACCCACACTGTGGGCAACATAGGGATCCTTGGGACAGCATTCTCAACACTGAAGCCCTTGTTCTATGGGTCTATAAGTGGAGACCAGGCAAACCATTCCTGGAGCCCAGACATATCTGAATACTGAAAGAACAGTTCAACAGGCCTGTAGACCACAGAGGTATTCAGGGAATGTGGGCATGCACATTGTGTCCGTGAACAGCGCCAGCACTCACAACCACTCCCGTGCTAAAGCTTCGCCCTTCCAGGCATCTACATGTTCTAGCGCTCTCTCCCTTAAGTCACACCTCCACACACATGCCTGTTCTTTCACACATGAGCCTGCAACCTTCCTCCCATAGACCACCATGGCCTAAAACTAGACCTCAACAACAAAAGAAATAACAAAAAGCCTACATACACATGGACACTAAACAACTCTCTACTCAATCACAGCTTTGTCAGGGAAGAAATAAAAAAAAATAAATTAGATACTTCCTACAATTCAATGAAAATGAAGGCACAACTTACCCAAATTTATGGGAGTAAGGTGAAGGAGTACTAAAAGGAAAGTCACAGCAATAAGTGATTCCAGAAAAAAGTTCGAGATATCTCATATAAGCAAAGTAATGGCACACCTAAAAGATCTAGAAATAAAGAGTCAGACACACTCAAGAGGAGTAGATTATTGGAAATAATCAAACTAAGAGCTGACATCGATAAAATAGAAATAAAGAAAACAATTCAAAGAATCAGTGAGACCACAAGCTGGTTCTTTGAGAAAATCAACAAGATAGATAAACCCTTAGCCAAACTAATTAAAAAGCAGAGAGAAACAATCCAAATCAGCAAAATCAGAAATGAAAAGTGGGGCACAACTACAGACACTGAGGAAATCCAAGCAATCATTACGTCTTCCTACAAAAGCCTATCTGCCACAAAATTTGAAAATCTAAATGAAATGGACAATTTTCTTAATAGATTCCCTTTATCAAATTTAAATCAAGATCAGGAAAATAGATTAAATAGTCCTATATCCCCCAAAGAAATAGAGGCAGTTATCAAAATCTCAGGGCCAGACAGTTTCAGGGCAGAATTCTAACAGACCTTCAAAGAAGATCTAACTCCAATTCTCATCAAACTATTCCACAAAATAAAAACAGAAGTAACATTACCAAATTTATTCTATGAAACCACAGTCACCTTAATACCTAAACCAAACAAAGACACAACAAAAAAGAGAACTTCAGACCTCTCTCTATTATGACCATTGATCCAAAATACTCAATAAAATATTTGCAAACTGACTCTAAGAACACTTAAGAGATAACATTGAACATGACCAAGAAGGCTTCATCCCAGACATGCAGGGTGGTTCAATATATGAAATCCATCAATATAATCTACCCTATATACAAACTGAAAGAAAAAAAGAGACACAAGATCATCTCTTTAGATGCCAAAAAATCATTTGACAAAATCAAACACCCACTCATCTTTAATGTCTTGGAGAGATCAAAAATACAAGATACACACTTAAAAATAGTAAAGACAATCTACAGCAAGACTGTAGTGATGAGAAACTTAAATCAATACCTCTGAAATCAGGAACAAGGCAAGGCTACCCACATTCTCCATATTTCTTCTCAAAGTACTAGCAAGAGAAATAAGACAACTAAAGGCCATCAAAGGGATACAAATCAAAAGAAAGAGGTTAAAGTATCACTATTTACAAATGATATATGAGAGCATACATGAGTGACCCCTTCAGCTGATAAACACCTTCAGCAAAGAAATTGGATAAAAAAATACCTAAAAATAAAAAATCAGTACCCTCCTGTATACAAATGACAAAAGGGTTTAGAAAGGAATTAAGGAAATAACACCCCTCAAAATAGCCACTAATAACCTAAAGTACTTTGGTGTGACTCTAACCAAGCAGTTGAAAGACCTCTTTAAAATAAACTTTAAGTCTCTGAAGAAAGAAATTGAAGAAGATATCAAAAGATGGAAAGATCTCCCATGCTTATGGATAGAGTGAAAATGGCTATCCTACCAAAAGCAATCTACAGATTCAATTCAATTCCCATCAAAATACCAAAAAAATCTGTACAGACCTTGAAAGAACAATTCTCAATTTTATATGGAAAACAAACAAACAAACAAACAAACCCAGAATTGCTAAAATAATCTTATACAATAACAGATCGTCTGGAGGTATCTCAATCCCTGACCTCAAGCTGTACTACAGAGCAATAGTAATAAAAACTGCATGGTACTTGCATAGAAACAGAATGGTGAATCAATGGAATCAGTAAGACCCAGAAACAAACCCACACACCTATGTGTACTTGGTTTGTGAACAAGAATCCAAAATGATACAATGGAAAAAAGACAGAATCTTCAACAAATGGTGTTGGTCTAATTGGATGTCTACATGTAGAAAAATGCCAATAGAACCATATTTTTCACACTGCACAAAACTAAAGTCTAAGTGGATCAAAGACCTCAACATAAAACCAGACACACTAAGAAAAAGTAGGGAAGAGCCTTGAACTCATTGGCACAGGAGACAACTTCCTGAACAGAAAACCAACAGCTCAGGCTCTAATATCAAATAACAATCAATAACTGGGATCTCATGAAAGTGAAAAGCTTCTGTAAAGCAAAGGAAACTGTCATCAGAACAAAAAGACTGCCTAAAGATTGGGAAAGGATCTTCACCAAGCCTATATCTGACAGAATATATATATATATCTCCAGAATATATAAAGAACTCAAGAAGTTACACAGCAACAAATCAAGTAAACCAATTTAAAAAATGGGGTATAGTGCTAAATAGAGAGTTCTCAAGAGAGGAATATCAAAAAGTAGACAAACTCTTAAAGAAATGTTCAAGTCTTTAGTCATTAGGGAAATGCAAATAAAAAGGACCCTGAGATTTCACCTTACACCCATCAGAATAGCTAAGATCAAAAACTCAAGTGACATCACATGCTGGAGAGGATGTAGAGAAAGGGGAACCCTCCTTTGTCATTGATGGAATTTAAACTTGTACAACCACTTTGGAAATGAATCTGGTGCTTTCTCAGACAATTATGAATAGTGCTTTCTCAAGATCCAGGTATACCACTTCTAGGCATATATCCAAAAGATGCTCAAGTATACAACAAGGACATTTGCTTAACCACATTTGTAGCAGTTTTATTTGTAATAGCCAGAATCTGGCAACAATCAAGATGTCCCTTAATAGAGGAATGGATACAGAAATTGTGGTAAATTGACATAATGGAATACTACTCAGCAATTAAAAAACAAAATCATGAAATTTGCAGGCAAATGGTGGGATCTACAAAAGATCATCCTGGGCGAGGTATCCCAGAACCAGAAAGACACCCATGGTATATACTCACTTTTAAGTGGATATTATACATAAAATATAGGATAAACATAATAAAATCTGTATACTTAAAGAAGCTAAACAAGAAGGAGGAACCTGGGTAAGATGATCAATCCTCATTCAGAAAGCCAAAGGGATAGACATCAGCAGAGGGAGAAAACAGGGAGCAGGACAGGAGCCCACCACAGAGGGCCTCTGAAAGACTCTACCCAGCAGGGTATTAAAACTGAGATTCATAGTCCAACTTTGAGCAGAATGCAAGGAATCTTATGAAAGAATTTGGAGATAGAAAGACTTGGATGGGACAGGAGCTCTACAAAGAAAGCAACAGAACCAAAACACCTGGCCACAGTGGTCTTTTCTGAGACTGATACTCCAACCAAGGACCATTTGTGGAAATAACCTAGAACCACTGCACAGATGTAGCTCATGGAAGCTCAGTGTCCAAGTGTGGTCTAGAGTAAGGGCAACGGGGGATGTCTTTGACATGAACTCAATGGCTGGCTCTTTGATCACCTTCCCCTGATGGGAGTTGGGGAAGAGCCTTACCAGGCCACTGAGGAAGATAATGCAGCCAATCCTGATGAGACCTGATAGGCTAGGGTCAGATGGAAAAGGAGGAGGTCCTTCCTATCAGTGGACTTTGTGAGGGGCATGGGACTAGAAGAGAGAGTGAGGGCAAGATTGGGAGGGGATGAGGGAGGTTGTTACAGCTGGGATACAAAGTGAATAAGTTGTAATAATTTGAAAAGATAAAATAAAAATATTAAAAATATGTATGCCCCCAGACTTAAGCAAAAATAACCTTTCTAATTATTAGAAAAAATCATAATCATGTAAATTTAGTGATAAAATTGGATTCACTTGATCAGGTTATCCTCTATAGCCTGCATTAGAGAGTTCTAATTCCACTTGTAGATCTGAAAGGCAGATTACACACACAAACACACACATTCTTATATGTGCATATATGTGAATACATATAGTTATATGGTTTTATATAACTATACATGTAGTCAAGTCATATCGTTATATGGTTATTTTTAAAAATTATATGTTTAGTTAATTATAAGTTATTAGTAATTAAACCAAAGGGATAAAGATATTTGGGTGGACAAACTATACTGTTAAAAGACTTAAACATATGGACCTGTTTACAAAAATTCTTGTTCAGGGGATTTTTATCAAGCACATGTAGAATTATCATGCACATAGCCAAAAAAACGTAACCTAGGACACTGTGTCCTCCTCAGGCCCTCTTTTCAGATTACCTCTGAAATAATCAAAGAATCAAGATTTTTCTTTATTCTGCAGCTCTGGGATTGATTGGGTTGGCCTGCATTATTATTAAACGGGATTTACTGTGTGACTTGCAAGTCAAAATAGTTCAACTTAATACCTGAGCATTGCTAGGCTCAGATTCTTTTCAGCAGTAAAACAAAGTTAATTATTATGTCTACTACATAGCGTCATGTGAAGTAGATATAAATTTAGTTATACAAAGATCATCTGTTGACCTTTCCCCTATATAAAAATCACAGTCAGCCTTATTTATTATGACTTTTAACTAAAACTCAGATTTAAAATCTTATTTCTACTTCCTATTCTTGGCACTTCTGCTAGTCCAGGGTAGCCTAACCCACAGTTTATTGATGGGTCTGCTGCCACAGCCTTGGCGGCTGAAATTACCACTGCTAGTTGGATTTTGTCTACTTCATACAAACAAGTCATCTGGGAACAGTTAACTTTATTTGAGAAAATGATCCCATCAGATGATCCCATCAGACAACTCTGAGGCATCATCTATTAAGATGATGTGGGAAGGCCCATCCCACTCTGGGGATGACTGGTGCCATCCCTAGACAGGTGGTCCTGGGTTGAGCAAGAAAGCAAGCCGAGGAGGCAACAATAACGCATCAGTAAACTTTCCACCGTGATTCTTGTATCTCCTACCCTGAATCCTCTCAATGATTAAATAATATTTTGACATATATGCCAAATTAAGCACTTTCCTCCTTAAGCTGCTTTTGAATCTGGTGCTTATTACTACTATAGAAAGTAAAATAGGATGCTCCTCAAAAACTGGAAGGTTGTACTAACTGAAGAATTTTCCAAAAGAAGTAAATGAAGCCGACAGGGCCAGATGTCACTGAGATGCTGGACCCATTAAGGGTGAAATTTCTTCTTCTTTTTAATTAAAAACAGATTCTTCTCTGATACAAGGCACCTCAGCCACAGCCTCTGCCTCCACTCCTCCTAGTTTCTCCCTACCTCCCCTCTCCCACAGATTTACTCCCTTTCTACCTCCTCTTCAGTAAGGAATAGGTCTCCAAAAGTCTACCACCAAAAAAACAAAAAAACCCACAAAAACAAAAACATAAGATACAATAAGACAAGGCAAAAGCCCTTATATTCAGGCTGGTTAAAGCAAGTCAAAAGGAGAAAAAAGAGCAGGCAAAAGAAGATAGAGATATACCTACTCCCACTGTTAGGTATCCCATAAAAACAACAACATCAAAACCGAACAAACACGAAGAAAAAAAACAAGAAGACAAAAAAAAAAAAAGATACAGTGATAACCAATATGTAGAGGACCTGGCACATACCTGTGTAGCTCCTGTGGTTGCTGCTTCAGTCTCTGTGAACTTTTAAGCACCTAGTTTGTTGATTCAATGGATCAGGTTCCCCTGGTTTTCTCCATCCCCTCTGACTCCTACAGTCTCTTCCCTCCCCATCCCTGCTTCTGTTGGGTTCTTAATCTCTAAGGAGGACCCAGATAATAACTACAATTTAGACTCTCACTCTCTGGCTAATGTCTAGCTCTGGGTCTCTGTGCTTGCTCCCATCTGCTTAGGGAGGATGCCTCTCTGAACAGGAATAAGGCACTGATGATCTTCTCCCACCAAAGAGACTGGAAGGTAGGAATGAAGTCTACACACACACACCAGACAAGTGTCTCTGCATCCAGTGAGCTTGAATCCATGAGATTCCAAACTTGAGGAAAGTTTTTTTTTTTTCATTTTCAATGTACACCTTCCAAAATACTCTGTTGTAACATGGGAAGTTATGGAAATTGTTATTCAAGGTTCCATGAAATACTAGTAATCCAGAGTCCAGATCTGTTTCCCTGTTACCTTTCCATTTCATGCTTGGCCAGGTTTCTTCCTTGATCCTAAACAGGAAGACATTCCACTAATATTAACAAGCAAATAAATGTTGCTTCAGTTAACTGCTTCTGTGAATTTCACTAAGCAGTTCCCAGGGAATTTTTGTCTTGTTCTCTCTGTGAGTGTTTAAAACATATCTGAACTTACCTAACTGTGCCGTGTTAGAGCAGCAGAGTGGTAGTTATGAATAAGAAATAATAAAGGCAACTACAAGGAGTTCATGCCTAATTTATTATAAAGAATTTGATACTTATACTTTATATTGATTTTATCTCTTTATTTACAACTACTTAACTTTTTAAGTGTCTCTTGGATAAATATTAATATCTGTGGTCTCTTCTTAATGTGTTAACTAAAATATCTATTTTTGTCATTTTATACTTATTTTGCTTTGGTGTTTTGATACACCTGAAACAGTTTTAAAAGTTCTTAGTTTATTTGCTTAGACATGCAAGTCAACCACTGCACTGTGCCTGGTGAATTGTCTTGCTGGGAAAGTGCCAGTAACTTGAAAATATTTCAATGTGAATATAAACTGAGTACAATGGAACTTCAATTTTGATGAATCTAGATATCTCAACATTTTTGTTTTGCTTTTTCAAATGATAATTATGTTTTTGTTTTGTTCTGTTTTACACAAGATTGAACTGATTAGGTTTTTTGTTTGTTGTTTGTTTTTATTTTTTCCTTTTCTAGTAAATTAATGGAAATTGTATATAATGAATACATGCTGGCTGGTATTATGTAGCTAATGAATATCAAGTCTATCACATAAAAAGTACATCTACTTGGTTTTGTATTTATTTTTCTGAGAGTTTGTGCTTATTTGTATATTCATGATTTTGAATAAATTAAGACATTATGCCCATTAGCATGGCAAGCCAATGGGCTGGGCTTATCATTAGGTGGGACTGAAGTTTCTCTTGGAAGCACTAGGCTCTCTGATGTCTCAGCATGTGTGAGTCCTCACTTTTTTGGGGTTGAAGGCCAAGTATCTTGCCACCTTTGGAATGTGTTAAGTTTTTACATCATTCAAATTAAATGAAACAAGGATGGATATATAGCAAGTATTTAAAGGTTCACAGAGATTAAGGAACCAGAAGCTTTAACATAGTAATGTGTTTTACTGAGAGATAAATCCATTCGACATAAACTACTTCATTTGAAACTCTCAGTGAGTTCTGATTGGTTTCATTTAAATTGTGTTTCAGCTGAGTGAAGTATGGAGATTCATACTGGTAACCCTTGCTTTTGGCAGGTTTGAGTTACATAGTACATTAAAATGCAGCTTGGGCTACATATTACTCTGTCTAAAATTTAAAATAAAGCGAATCTCCCCTCCTCAATGTAGTCCATGACAGATCAGTATCCAAGTGAGTTCCCTAGTAATGGGAACAGGGACTGTCTCTGACATGAACTCAATGGCTGGCTCTTTGACCACCTTCCCCTGAGGGGGGAGCAGCCTTGCCAGGCCACAGAGGACGACAATGCAACCAGTCCTGATGAGACCTGATAAGCTAGGGTCAAATGGAAGAGGAAGAGGATCTCCTTTATCAGTGGACTTGGAGAGAGGATTGGAAGGAGATTGGGGTGGATGGTGTGATTGGGAGGAAATGAGGGATGGGGTTAGAGCTGGAAATAAAGAGAAAAAAACTGTAATTAATATAAAAATTAATTAAAAACATAAAGTGAATCTTTGGAAAAAGCACAGTGGCTCAACATGTTTAGTTAAATGAAATTTCTGAAAAGATACTTCATGCCTTGTATATTCTTAATCATTTTAAATATAAATCACAGGCCAACAGACATTTTATGAAATATTTTATTATGTGATATGTTATTTGCTCTCTATTTCATAGGATGTCTAAAATATATGATAGTGAGCACAATGCTTAACAATTTGAAGAGAATATATAGTTTATATTAAGACTGAATAAATGATTAACTTTTATAGCACTAATTATATTTATAGAATTTTAGTTCCATCATTTCTGATTATTTTGGTGACCACAATGCTTGAGCTAATATTAATGAAGCAAAATATAATTATGCCTTAGATATCCAATGAAATATTTACTGATGCTGATAACAAAGCACTTATTTAAAGTATAATGTTAAATCTGTGCACTGACTTTTAAAATAAGTTTTGGGGATAATCTACTCAGCTGGAGATATGGTATACCTCAATGGTAAAATGATTGCACTGGGCTTGTAGAAATAGAAAATCTATATACTCAGAAATTTTAAGAGATTGTAAACTTTAAGAGCAGCATATATATAATGATATTCAGGTATTTATCAGGAACTACAAACAGCTATTTTTTATTAAATTTTTATTTTTTATATTAATTGTAGTTTATTCACTTTACATCCCAGCTGTAGCCTCCTCTCTCATTCACTCCCAATAGCACCCTCCCTCCCTCATCTCCTCCCAAGCCCCTCTCCAAGTCCATTGATATGGGAGGTCCTCCTCCCCTTCCATCTGACCCTAGTTTATCAGGACTCATCAGGACTGGCTGCATTGTCTTCCTCTGTGGCCAGGCAAGGCTGCTCCTCCATTTGGGGGAGGTGATCAAAGAGCCAGCCACTAATAGCTATTTATCTTTGACTTTGTTAAATGTTACATTTAAAAGGCACTGTTGAGATAATACTGCAAAATGTTAATACAAATGCATAAATTTGCAAGTAAATTAAATTAATGCATTAAGCAAATGTATATAAAAAGGAATCTTGCAGTGCTTCCCCCCCCCCATAATATGACAGAAGAGAGTAAAAAGCAAGGAGGAAATGAGCACAAATATGTGGGTAATGTTTGCAGAAGGAAAATTTTTATTTTCATCGGTTATACAAATACTGAAAGTACTAGATCTGAAAAGATGCAAAGGGTTGTATAAATATTTTTGTCAGAGTTGGCTCAGTTGATGTGTTTATTATAAAAAGTGCTATGAGGCATTAACTGCCAGATACTCATGCCAAACCTGAATCTGGCTTTCTCAGTTAAGATGATAAACAATAATTTTTACCTTCTGTGCAATCTGCTCAGAGAGCTGAGAGGCCATGGCCCACGAAGGTGGCCCCACCTTCTCTGAGTTGACTTTATATTGCCCTTCATTACTATACATGGAAAGAAAGTTTGTTCACATAAGGTAGAGATGAGGTTCCTTAAAATGTGAGTTTCTGAGCATCCAAATTTCTGTATTAAAATGGTATATAAATATGTTGTGGATTTTAATTTTACTCTTTGTTGTCCCCAAATTAGGCACTCAGTTTAGAAGGAATATATTTGTACATATGACTATATTTTATGATTCCCCAAAATCATCTGAAAAAATGATAAATTTCTTTTAATTTGTGAGAGTTTCTTTGGTTTCATATACTTAAATTATCTCAAAACTATTATCAGATTTCTTATGAACTATAAAGAAAGGATACTTAGACTGTTCTAAATTTGTAAAATATTTCAAAGTATTAATTTAGTAATTATATCTGTAATATGAATGTCCAGGAATTTGGCTATGGCTTTAATTCTAAAATTGTTCATTTATCTTTGAAGAAAATGTTGGTCAAGTATAAGAAAAATAAAACTGCTACTTGCTTTTCTCTACCTAATATTATCACTGACTATAATAATTTGAAACTGAACATAATCATTGAGAATCACTTTTAAATATTGATTTTTTTCTAATAATGCATTAGCTACTTTCCTATTGCTGTTATAAAACACCACAAATGAAGGCAGCTTATGGAAGAAAAGAATGAGTTTATTTTGGCTTAAAGTTCCAAGTGCTAGAGTCTGTGATGGCAAGCTAATGGACAGTGGTAGAAAAGAAACTGAGAGCTCACATGGTCAACCACAACCCCAAACACCCAAAGAGACAAAACTTCAAATGGCAGGAATCTTTAAAGCATGACCCCAGTGACAAACCTCATTCAATAGTAGCACACTTAATAGCCTCCAGAACAGTGGCATCATGTAGAGGAATTTTAATCAGCAACATGGTTGCTCTGGCAAGGGATCATATCCAAAGACCTAGGTCTGGTGTGATCCAGCTGGAATGCAGACATGCCAAACACCTTTAATCCCTCTGGCTGTAACATAGACACATTCTTATTATACACATTTAATCCTAAACAATAAAGGTAAGGTTAATTTATACAACGGAGCCATGTTTGAAAGTGACATCTAATTGAGGGGCAGAGAAAGATGTGGCGAATGAGTCAGAGACATGACACACCAGCCCTGCAGGACAGGAGAGGGAGGCTACTGAAAAGTAGCTGTAGAGGGAGAGAGAGAAGGGTTTTTAATAGACTTTTTTACTAGGGCAGTTTTAAAGAGACAGGCTGTGGAGAGAACAAGATAGATACAGATGAAGACAGAACAAGGCAGTAAAGGAGAAGGAGACAGAATAGAACATATTGCCAAAATTAGTTTGAGCCAGTTTGAATCAGTTATTGGAGAGGAATTTGGACCAGAACATCTGAGTTGATCCAACCAGTGAGTGTTCAGAAAGCACAAGAAAAGGCCCAGATACTCAGCAGTAGGCCTCCAAGATGGCAATTACATCTGTCAACAAAAGATACATTTAACCAAGACTAGGGAGCAAGTATTTAAATAGTGGGAGACATCTTACTCAAACCATCAAACAAGGTTAGTTACCTGTCTCTGTTGTAAGCTGCAGCCTTGAATTTGTAAATAAAATGAAGGGAAGTCAATGGCCAGAATACCTCAGCTGTTTTGGAGCCTTTCATAATTTGAAAAGATTAATGAAGACAATTTTCCAAGCCTTCATCTCTTAGGCAACTTCCAGATTGTTTGGAGTGACTGGGTCAGTTTGTGCAGACTTCCATTGAGTGTAAAAGCACATAGACTTCATGAACACACATATGATCCAAAAAATACAAAAAAACTGAAAAATGAAATTTCATTTTGTTTATTTTCTTAAGTAGTTGTAATAATATTTTAATTTTTTTAATGTATGACTGCATGAGGAAGATTTCATCAATGCACAATATAACTTTCTTTTTTCCTTAAAATTACTTTATTAAATGATTTACATGGATTTTTTAAATTTTTATTAATTACACTTTATTCACTTTGCATTCCCCCTGTAGCTCCCTCCCACCTCCCTTCCCAATCTCTCTCTCCCCCCTTCTCCATGCATACCCCTCCCCAAGTCCACAGATAGGGGAGGTCTTCCTTTCCTTCCTTCTGATCCTAGTCTATTAAGTCTCATCAGGAGTGGCTGTATTTATTGTCTTCTTTTGTGGCCTGGTAAGGTTTTCCCTTTCTAAACAATAAATAAATAAATAAATAAATAAATAAATAAATAAATAAATAAATAAATAATGGTATTTGGTTATTCATTACCTTCCTTTTCTCGTCTAACCCTTAACTAGAATTTAAAATAAAAATAATTTCTTTGAAGCTTCTTCCAATTTACGACAATAGAGTCATTTATATCTCTGTATAAAAATGGGTCTTACTATTTACCAGATTGTAATGGACATCCTCACCATTTCACCAGGGCAGTATGTCAAATTCTACAATTGAAAATGTATCTTAAATACCAGTGCGTGGCAAGCCATTTATTAAAAGTAAAGGCCAGCTCTGTAAGTTGTGCTGGTATTTTCTGAGGTAATTATGAGAATTTTGTGAAGCACCTTGTCATATGCCAGATGAACATGCCATTGTCTGATTCAGACAGCTTTACTTTGACACCTGGTTTGCAGGGCCTCATTTGCAAGAGGTTACTTCCTGGTCGTTATGGGACATAAGTCAATTTGTAAGCAATCAGAAAATGAGCAGTTACACAAATTTGAGTAATACAGGTGCAGAAAACATTTTTTTTGAGGTTGGTTCCTCAATTTTTGAATAGAAGAGTTAACCAAGAATGTTATAAATCTGAGTTCTGAAACCAAAATCCCAAAATAAAAGTTAATTTTCTAACCTCTCTACTTGTTATATAGTCAAGGGCTCTAGCTTACAAAAACCAAAGAACCGTGTTTTTAAGATTATACCCAACACTTCTTGGATCCTAATAGATAATAAGACTCAATCCAAGACCTCACACATTTTGTAATCAATAAAACCTAAATAAGTAAAACGATATCCTTTTCAAATGTTGTATCATGAAAAGCTTATCCAAAAGAATATCTTGTTACTTAGTAGCTTATCATCCCATAGTTTAAAAAATTCCAACTTATCATTTGCTCCAGTGAAAATTTAGAAAGGTCCTTCCTGTCAAGCAAATCAGATTGATCCAGGCTCCAGACTGAGAATTTACTGGACTGCTATAGTTTAATCAGTTTAAGTAATCAGATTCTAAAGTGTTTGCATTCAGCCATCAAGACAAATATTTCATATTCTCCTTTATAAATTAATCAACATAATTTTGATATAAGTGTGTTTGTAGGACACATGGTTTTCTGTTTGTTTGTTTGTTTGTTTGTCTCTTTTTGACCTCACTCTGTAGACCTGGCTGTCCTCAAACTCAGAGATCCCCCTGCCTTTGCCGCCCTATTGCTAGGACTAAAGGAGTGGCCTACCACCACCTAGATAGAATATATTTCTAATATTAACAAACTACTTGTTAATGAATTATAAATATTCATGAAAGAACATAAATTAAAAATAAGATAGGTTTATTAGAAATTCTCTAGTTTTGCCAACTTCTTTCCATTGTCAGTTAAACAATATCTTAGGTGTGTTCATCTGTGTATACCTACTACATTGATAATTAAGGAATACAACAATAAACAAATTCAACAAATTTTTCATTCAAGAATTATTGAGAAGAATAATTTTCTGGGAAACACATTTCCTAATGTTTTAATTCATAGTATATGAATTGGTAAGTTTCAATATTATCAACATTTAATTTTAAATTATTTTCTTTGTGCTTAAAGACAATGAGGTTTTGTTTCTTTGGAATTCTGGTTCTAAATTTTCTTCTTACATTTAATTAAGCAACTAATTAATTAATTAGATTGTGTGTTGAAGGGGTCTGAATGACAGAGTGTTGTGGCATCAAAGGGCAGCTTGCAGGAGCTGTTTCTTTGTTTCTATCATGTGTGTTCCAGGTCATCAAGTCAGGTTTGTTGTTAAATACTTTTAATTGTTCAATTATCTTAACTGCCCATAGAATTTTGCTTTACCTTAGACATTTGGGAACATACTGAAAGTTGAAAAGTGACATGCAAATGTAATTACTATTATTTTACTTTATTCCATTTGGCAGCTAAGAGCATTTTTCAAGGTAGTATGTTCCATTTATAGTAGATTGTTAGTATAGAAACCATTATTGAAAGAAGCTGAGTGCTTTTGCAGCTTCTCTCTGACAAAGCCATACCTTTTATTGATAATAAGCATTTGTATGTTTATAAAAAGGAAATGATACTTTCATTATATTTACAAAAGCATTGAATTGCAAAATAAATAGGTTCCATCTTAATTTTGAGGAAACCAAGCAAGTCGTATTGAGTGTTACTTTCACAGCAACACACTATCTCACCACCGTATTCAATCAAATGTAGCATTTGATCCACTCTCTTGGCAGTGAGAAAAGGCAGAGAAGCTCCTGATACATAGAAAGGCTCTAACTTAGGGCTTGGCATTTTTTCACTCTTGTGGCAGATGGTCACACACTAGGACATTTGGACTGGCAACCAGCCTCTGGCAGACACACAGTTCCTTCTGTGTATACTACTGTTTGGAGTCAGTGCTGTGATTCCTGGCCATGGACGTGGCCACAATCAGCACCAACCTTGAACCTAAAAGTTACTGTGGCCTCCTGTTCTCTACTTTGTTCACACAAACTAGGATACAGATAAAATAGGAAAGGTAGTTAGAAACTCTGAGAAGTGGTTTAAAAATTGTTTTATCTTAAAACATATGAGTCATTAGAATGCCTTGGTATCATTCAACAAAATCTTTATCAAATGATCATACTGGAAGATGTATCAATGACAAGAATAGGGTGAACAAAGGACAATGGACAACTGGTCTGCTTTTGTATGACCAAAGTTAAGAAGACTATGCAGGTCAAGTTGGTCATTCAGGCCCCATAAGCCTTGAGTATGGTCATGTACCAATTGTCAAATTTTAAATATTTTTCTTACTGTAAAACACACTAATGAGAAGGGAACAATGATTCTCATATCATTCCAGGTTCGTTTATGAAGTCCTTTGTGCTCATTAAGAGACAAAATATTACTAAATGTTATATGGTGCAATTCAGTATTCACTATGCATGAAGGTATCATTATCTGTTTTCTTGCAGTTTAACTTCCACTGAATCAGCACAACACTGCATAGTGCTTTGCCTGCACAATTACAGCAATCCACTCCCCCCTCCCCAGTTTCTGTTTCCATTGCTAAAGTTTCTAGTGGAAAAGTGTTAGGAATAATTAAAAGGCATCTCCTGAAAGGAAATGGCCGATGATAGCTTAAAACATGAGTTTTTAAAGGAAACATTTATGACTTAACATGGATGGGGCCACATGTTTTTATTGCTGAGAAAATGTTTCCTTATTATGTTGCAAGGTACAGCTGCTTTATTCGTAATAGCCAGAACCTGGAAACAACCCAGATGTCCCTCAGTTGAGGAATGGATACAGAAATCATGGTACTTTTACAAAATGGAATACTACTCAGCAATTAAAAAGGAGGAAAACATGAGATGAGATTTGCAGGCAAATGGTGGAACCTGCAAACGACCATCCTGAGTGAGGTATCCCAAAAGCAGAAAGAAACACATGGTATATACTCACTTATATAGACCTATAAGATAGGATAAACATACTGATATCTACATACCTAAAGAGGATAAACAAGAAAGAGGACCTGGGTGGAGTAAGAGGGTTAATCCTTACTTAGAAAGACAAATGGGACAGACATTGGATGTAGGAGAAAACAAGTAGCAGGACAAGAGCCTACCACAGAGGGCCTTGGAAAGACTCTACCTAGCAGTATATCAAAGCAAATATTAAGACACATAACCAACTCTTTGGCAGAGTGCAATGAAAGAAGGGGTAGTTAGTATGACCTGGAGAGGACAAGAGCTCCACAAAGACCAAATATATTAGGGCACAGGGGTCTTTTATGAGACTGTTTCTCCAACCAAGGACCATGTATGGCTATAACCTATATCCCCTGTTTGAATGTAACAAATGGTAGCTCAATATCCAAGTGGGTACACTAGGAAGGGGAACAGGCATTAATTCGGACATGAACACAATGGCTGGCTCTTCGACCCCCTTGCCCACGAGGGAGGAACAGCCTTGCTAGGCCCTAGAAGAGGACATTGCAGCCAGTCCTGAAGAGACCTAATAAGCTAGAGTTAGAAGGAAGGGGAGGAGGACCTCCCCTATCAGCAGACTTAGAAAGGGGCAGGGAAGAGATGAGGGAGGTATGGGGATGGGGGGGGGATAGGGAGGGAGTGCAGGAGCTGGCTAAGGCTGGGATACAAAGTACATAACCTGTGATTAATATAAAACAAAAATGTAAAAAAATATATTTAAAAAAATAAAAAACCCTCAAAAAAAAAAAAAAGATACATCAGAGTTCTGCCTGAATTACTCAGTTCCACTGTAGATGATGTAGCTTTGTTGTAGACTTCACTGAATTTAAACTATGAATTAACCTTTATCACAGTGATTTTTCATTTTGTGGGCCCAAGTTCCAGCATTATGTAAACTATCTTCTTAAATGTCAGGGGCTGAACTTTATCAAATGTTGATGTTCACACATGTGTATATGTTTGTACATTTGAATAGGTATTTAGAGTAAGCAGAATAAGACCTAATTGCTGAATGTCATGACGCTAGTCGGAATTTAAAGACCATACTTTGAGAAAATTCACTAAACAAAGCTAAAAATCTCATAACATACCAATCAAGACAGGAAAACTTAGAATCAAGCAGAAGAACAATTAGAAATAAACTTTAAAAAATGTTTTAGTCAATTTATTATAACATGCTACTGTTTTTTTTTAATTCAAACATTCAATTTTTACAAATAAAAACTCTGGAGCCAGATGCTGGGATGAAACCTCCTAGCTCATAGAGGCAGAGAAATCACCCAGAAAACCTTCCTACTCAGTAGACATCAGAAGGAAAAAGCTCTTCCTTCTTCTCCTCCTCCTCCTCTTCGTCCTTCTCCATGCTGTCTTCAATACCCACCTGGAACTGAGGGGCTCTCTTTTCTACTTTCTCTGCATCTTTCTATCCATCCTTGAGATTTCCTCTCACTCTCTGTGTTTTTTTTAAACCTATGTTCTTTTCCTGTCACCTGGTTGCTTACTCTGCCTCTTGACCTAAGATTAACTTTCTTTGTTTAAAGAAAGCACTTGTACTAAAAGTGTATGTGAGGCCTGAGCCATACCACAACTAAAAACAGGTGTTTCCAGTATACAGTCTTGTGGTTCACAGTGTGGTCAAAAATCCTGCAACACACTACTAATTCAAGAGATAGAAAAAGGAAAGCCAGGACGCCCCTGGAAAAGCATGATCGACAGAGATTAAGTATTGAGAAATGTCTGAAAAGTAACCCATGAAGAACAGTGTTGTTTCTGAATTTTCATCATCCTTTTCAGGTTTTGTGCCTTTAAAGTCCACAGAACACTATCACAAACAAATTTCATTTGCACCATAATTTTAATCTGCAGTACGCTGTTACTTGATGTCTCACTATCATGGAACTATGGTTGTGTAGGTGCGTTTTCTTGTGGGACTCCTAACACTGGAAGCAGAGCCTATCTCTGACCATTTTTTCTGCCTTTAGAACCTTTTTCTTCCTATTTGGTTGTCTCATCCAGCCTTGATGTGAGAATATACACCTGACCTTATTGTTACATGTTATACCTGTACTCTTCTGAAATGTTTCACTTAAAAAGCAGTATGTTAAATTGTCACTGTTTTTCTTTCTTTCTTTTTTCATGGCCCTGGGCAGTGAACACTGAGCTTGTATTAATGAATCATATCCTCCATCCAGGTTCACCCTGCTGTGAGTGTGTACTGGTAACACAATGTGACTTTGTAACCCATGGTACAACATGACTTCAGAGTCAAGCAGTAAATTATTCTATTCCTACCAAATGAAAAAAAAATTAGTTTGAAAGATAGAAACATTATCCAGTTTATCACTTTGAATATTTGACTGCAATCATGTATAGTAAAGAAGCCATGCCTTTTATAATAGCTACAAGTAAAGCTATGTTACTTAAGTTTATAATCCTCAGAAAACTCATCTAACTATTAAACAAGCTAAGCCATGTTAGGTAGACACAGAAAAAGCAATATATAACCATAGTTATTTACAACATTGTTAAGTGGGATAGAACTTAACATTGCATTTAGGTTTTATGTTTCTTTGGAAGGCTAGTCTCATGGAATCATGTAACTCTATCTCCCATAATACCTCCTAAATTGCATGTGGGGGGGGGATAAACATAGAAATGTTGTCCATTATCAAATATGTCCATGGCAATCAGACACTGAATATTTGGAGAATAATGACCAGATGGTACAGAACCACAGAGCCTACCGTGAAGTGAGTTTGAAACACAACTCTACTTATCAGTCCTTTTCCAAACCAGCAGTGTGTAATGCTCCCAGGAGAAGCAGCCAAAATGTGTAAAGATTGTTCACACAAAAATGATACACAATTTATACATATTGGTCTAAATTCACAAAACAAAAGAGAGATTAGAGAGGGTCTGGATGTTGAGTGCAAATCTACTATTTAGGTCACTGTCTACCCTTCCTTGGTCCCCTGTAGGACACAATGCAAGCTCAGTTTGGCAAGGGGTAGCTGAGGGGAAGAAGCTACAACTCGCATTAGCTCCCAGATAAGGGCTGTTATACTTGATTTCTTCGAATAGAATAGACTTTCAGCATTTTAAAAATTCTCTTCATCCACACATTGAAGGAACTAAGTCTCAGGTTAAGTGGTCCAGGATACTTTCCTTGCATCTGGACTCACTCAGATCAGAGGGCATATAATAAACAACTGTCAAGAGTATAGAGCCTTTGTCTGAGCTCATTCAGAGGAAAGCCTTCGTTCCAACAAAGGCAAGTCAATAAGACCAATGACCAGTGTATCAAATAGATCAGAACAGTATTAGTCAGTCTAATAGAAATGGAACAGGCCCTTCAACCCTGCCACTAGAACAATGACACACAGACTTTCCCTAGGAGGGCTAGAGGTAACATAGTGATAGATCCAGTGAGGGCCAGGGCCATCTATCCCACCTGCCTCAGGTAGGGAGAGGAAGGGGGGAAGGTCCTCTCTCCCTTGCTATGCCACTGCATGGCAGACCAGCTATCCCATTCTCACACCCTTGGGCTGTCTAGCCTGTGTTCCTCCCATGAAGGCCAGCTCTTCTATGTTCCCCTGGAAAGGTGTGGGTTATTTTTTTTTTCTAGTGCTGTAGCCAGTAAGGGATGGAGTCAGCTCTGTGTAGCCCTTGGATAGCAACACCATCGCAGGCAACAGAAAACCAGGGATGGCCACATGGCCTTTGGTGGTAACATGAGCCATGGACACCAATACACACCTCTGCCACTTCATGACCACAGATACAGAAATGGATCTCAGGGTCAGTACAGTTGGAGACTTCACCATAGCCTCAGGTAGTTTTGAAGACTACTCATCTGAAGTTGTTTCTCTCTACCTTTGAGTCTCCAGCCCAACCTCTCTTCATAGTTCTCAAACTGTTCTGCTAATCTCTTTCTCATCTCTTTACATGTACTTGTACATCATAATGGCTACTGCTGTCATAAGGTCCCTTCGTAGGCAGGGCCTCAAATATTTGGCCAACTCAAAGATTCCAAATGAAATAAATCTCTGGCCAAAGTTAAACAGGACAGTAAAACTGTAATTCAACATAGAGTTATCTACTCAGCACCTAAAACCAACTAGTGAGATTAGCAGAAACACCAATGATAAGAAGTAAAAGCAGCAGGTCCTGTCCAGTCAGTTGTCAGTTTCCACTCTGTAGGCACTGCTCTTTTTCTGGGCTAGGAAGCAGAAAACAAGCTCATGTCCTTGTTAAGCACATGTTTAGGCAGCTATATATTGTGAGGCTCTATGGGTATATCTTCTGACTTCCTAGGACCCATACTCTCACAGCAAAGTCCCTGATTCTCTGGCTCTCATAGTCTTTCTGCTCCTTTCACAATGGTCCCTGATACTTAGGTGTAAAAGCTGTTTTGTAGATGTACCTATTGGGATTGGGATTCTGCACTCTACATTTTGATTACATTTTGATTTTCTGTAATGGTATCTGTCTGTTTCCAACAGAAGTTTCTTTGATGACAGAAGAAGGCTACTCTTACCTTTGGGCATAAGGACAAATAAGTAGAGTATAGTTAATAACCCCTTGAAATAAGCAATAAGCAAAACAAAACAAAACAAGGATTCTCCATTGTTTACAATACTGACCTTTCAAGAAGGCTGTGTGTTCCAGAATTTCCTTTTCACCAGTATGTAATTTATAAGTTCTGAATGCTGAGATTCTGTGGTGGAGACATTCTGTATTGATACTTTCGAGCAGGGATGAATTGATTTACATAATTTGCTGACTTCTGCATTGTTTCCTGGGAGCAATACCTACTTTAACAACAGTTAGAAGCAAAAGTAGACATGTTCATTAACAAGAAAAGACCCTTAACACTCTTAGCCATGACTAATGGAGAGTGTAAAATTAGCAAACGGATTTGAGATGATTTGCACATCAAAGAAGTTTTTCATCTTGTGGCTTACTGTCATGTTAAACCCTGGAAAGTATTTGCAGAAAACAAAATTGATTGAACTTGTGTGAAAACACTAGGTATATATTTCTCAAAGTAAATAACTTTAAAAGAAAAAATATTTCATGAAACATGGTTTTAATCAGAGATTAATGAATATCCAAATTTTCCAACGTGTTTCATAATCTCAGAGAAATCACTTCACAAAATGTCACTTCGTTCTGGTGTTAAGATTTTATACCAGCTCCAAGGTATTAACAGGGAATTCATATATCTACCATAAAATCATTTTAATAATTTGAGTCTTTTATGAAACCTGGAACAAACTATGTAGAAACAATGCTTTCTATTTTTGACGCATCTGTATACTCTTTGTTCATAGGATTGTACTGTTTTGGACACATAAGCAAATATACTTCACTTCAAGAGACTTTTAATCTTGAAAATGGTATTTCAAACATGTAGAGGCTGAAAGCTTCTGGGTACAGACTCATGCATAATCTCATAATCCATTGCCATAGACACAAAAGCTGCTCTCAAATCATGCTTTGTATGTTTAGAGTGTTCATTAGAAAATACTGAAAATTACAGCAATTTTCAAATCTATTTGGAAATATAATTATACATGGTTGAAATAAATCTTTTACTTGTGGACAAAACAGATATGTCAGCATTCCAATAAAGGAAATAATCACACTGTCTTTGTTTACAGTAACAAAATACTCTTCTTCAGATCCCAAACGGAATTTAAGTATTATTACTGGAGATCACACAGCGCTATTTCTTGCTCAGGAAAAAGGAATTTGTTTTTACCTGTCTTATTTACTCTTCTATTTGCTCTGAAGAAACGCAATGTCTGAGGCAACTTCATAGAAGAAAGCACTTAATTAGGGCATACTTACAGATTCACTGTGAAGCTATGGCTATCATTGCAGTGTTCATGGCGGATGGAAGGCAGAGATGGCACTGAAGATATAACTAAAAGCTTACATTTTGTCCACCAGTTGGATTCAAGAAGAGAGAGAGAGAGAATATGAATGAATGAGACTGGACCTAAAACTTCAAACCCAATCTCCAGTGACATACCGCCACTAAGAAGGCTACACATCCTAATCCTTCACCTACAGTTTCACCAGTGTGGGACCAAGCATTCAAATAAATGAGCCTATCAGGGCCGTTCAAATTCAAACCACTACACAAACATCTCTTTTCTTATTTCATTCTATTAGTAGATATATAGCATGTTAATATTTTCTCCAATTCTGTTGCCTATTTATTTTGTGCTTTGTTCAATAAAAACTCTTTTGTTATATATTCAATTGTCTTCTTGCTGTTGTTGTTTGGCTTGGTTTTATGGTTTTTGTTTTTTTAAGTTTTTCTATATAGAATATCTTTGTGTAGTCTTGGCTCTCCTGGACTCACTGGCCTCAAACTCACAGTGATCCATCTCCCTCTGCCTCTCCAAGTACTGGGATTACAGATGTGATCCATGATGCCTTGCTCAGTTGTCTTTTTCATGATTTATTTAATTTATGTGCATAGATGTTTTGAATGTATTTCTGCATGCCGCATGCATATCTGTTGCTCTCAGAGGTCAGAAAAGGTCATTACATCTCCTAGAATTGGATTTATGAACACTTGTGAGCCCATATGTGCTAGTTTTGAATCTAAAGTGGGTCATCTGCAAGAACAAATGTTCAAAACAGCTGAGCCATTTTCCTCCCATCTCTCCTTGGTATCAAACTTAAAAGCTCATCAGTCAAACCAATGTCACAGAACCATGAACTTACTATTTAATCTAGGAGGTTCATGGTTTTGGTCTTACTTTATGCCTGTATTTCATTCTGTATTATGTGTATGTTGGATGAAGATCCACTTTCTTTCTTGCATGTGAAGACTGAGTGTTTAAACACCATGTGTCTTATTTATTTAGGGAAATACCTTTCTTCTATTGCTATTGGTGATACCTTTGATGGAGATTATTTGATCTCCTGACTATGTATGCTTTCGTTATCTTCTGGGCATGGTGACTTGCTCCAATGTCCATGTGTCTACTTGTATGTTAGTATCACAGACTGTTTTAATGTTGTAGCTTTGTAAAGTAATTTGAGATTGAAATGGATATGCATCGGCTTCTTTTTTTATGATTGCTTAATTAATCAAAGCCTTAAGATATTTCAGACTTGAAAATCCACATTATAATGTGAATGATACTTAATGTCTAAGATGTTAATACTGTCATTAGTGATCTTGTCACTCTGTTAGGATTGTTATTTTACAATTTACAACTAAATTTGTCATAAAATTTTAAATGTAATCTAAAATGTAAAATTCAAGGTGAGAAGCTCTACGACTGTATTTCTTCCCATTTCAAACATTTTACTTTCAAAATTAATTTTCTATTTCTTTAAAAGCTGATCTTATTTTTCCACATCCTGAAATATTTCCTTTAAAAAAAATTATCCAAGTGCAGTGGAATCACCCTGAAATCCCAGCACACTGTCATGTGAAGGTCAAGGCCTGAGAGTTCACAGTCAGTCTCAGAACTATAGGGAGTTTGAGCCTTCTTAGGCTTCATGAGACATTGTCTTAACTTCCTCCCCTTAATTTCTCTCTCTGTCTCTCTGTCTCTGTCTCTTTCTGTGTTTGTGTGTGTGCTCTGATTTGTTATAAGTACTGTTACCCTGTATAAACTAATTTTTTTAAATAGATAAAACAAACCTAAACAGGGCTCTTATTGAGAATTGGTTTTGGGTTTGTTTGAATTGTTTTTGTTGTTTTGCTGTTGTTCACAATGGGAAGCTGTCATGCAGCCCAGGCTGACCTCAGCCTTTGTAGCTAAGGATGACCTTGAACTCCTCTAGCTGCTACCTCCTCCTAACAAGTACTTAGAGTACAAATACCACCATGTTCAACTCAGTGAATACTATTTATGGAATAGGCTGTGGCCATTTGTCTTGCTCAGTGTGCTTAGTATACATCTCTTTGTAATATTTAGTAAGTTTGACAAAAGAAGTGGGCAAAAGTGAGAAAAAAAATGTCCTGTGTTTCATCCTTCTCCATCATTTAAAACACACTTCCTGTCTGTGTCTTTTGTCTGTATATTTCTGAATGTATTGCTGTGGAAGTGAATGACTGGCTTGTGGCATTAGAGAACTAGCAGGTTTCATTCTGTGTTTCTTTGGCATAACAGATAGTCATTACTGTCTGCCTGTTACAGATTTGCTTTCCATTACGGACAGGAAATGGGTCGGCCAGCACATATAACCTTCATGTAGAATGAGGCAAAAGTGTGTTCATATTATACAAAGAACTGTATTCTCTTTAGACAATTGCTTGCCATAACCCTTTCTCTAACTGTCCCTTCAATACTTAGTGGGAAACTTGAGATTAAGGAAAAAGTCAAAGTTGTTTGATAGCTGTGATTACTGCTCCTTTATGACAGTCATCAGAGAATGCACAGATGTCCAGATGGTGTGGACCATTATGTATTTACTGACAAGAACATTCTCATTCTGTGTCATGGTTCTTGGCTTTCAGTTCTTTGTAAAAATTTTATTTAACAATAACAACATATGACATGGGGATTTTGCTTTTTCCCACTGAAAGGCACACAGTTGGAAATTGATTTGGTCTATCAAATCAGGGGAAGAAAAGAGGGGTTATTTGATTATTTATTTGTTGTGGGCTGAAATGTTGAATAACAGGAGTGCCCATGATTCCTGTTTCCACATTCCACGCAGGAGTTTAAAGTATTGTATTCTGTAGTTCTTTTTTTTTTTTTCAAACAAGCACAACTTTTTAATTAGGAGACATGATGTTCTCATTAATTTCTGTGTAGTTTGGAAACAAGTATGAAAAAAGACATTTAAATGTTTTCTTTTTAGAATGATGAGCATAGTCACTGAGAGAAGGAAATCACAAGTTTTCCTTCCCATAAAATGATAAGCCTTGTGGATGAATTAACAATGTTATCACATATCAGGGTTGTTCCAGTGGGTTGATGATTTTTCTCTCTTGATCCAAAATATTTTGTTGCCATATTCTGTTCTTTGTATAGTGTACTTACACATTTTGTAGAAGAAATCTTTTTGTTATACCCCTTTCTTTCCTATCAGTTTTAACGAAAGCACTGAGCTGCTGAAATGTTAAGGTTTCTCATAACATCAGCCTGTTTTTCTTTTTCTCCTTGAAGTGTATGTGTGCTGTGTGTTTCACCTCCTACATATATTGTTAAATGTTCTTCACATTTTATTTAAACTGATAATACAGAGTTTTGGGGAAATAGAGTGATTTTTTTCTTTATAACATAAATTGATATATTTTTTAAGTCTGTAAATGCCATATTTATTTATTCTACTATCTGGACTTCTTTCACACAGAGTCTTTGAGTCTTAACTTTGTAAAGTCATATATAATTTCTTTTTGTTTTGTTTAGTGTTTTGTTTGTATGTTTTTGATATTATATTCTGCTTAAAACATTTCTCCCTTCCCTTCCCTCTCTCTCTATCCTTCCATATACTCTTCCTTATTCTCCTTCAAATTCATGGCATAAAAGAAGACTAACTCTCCATGTCCTTTACCAAAGAGTGGGCTTAACTTATTCAAGAGTTGTTGTTTCTCCTAATTTTTAAAATGTCTAATCTAAGAGAGTAGTAAAAGCTGGAAAGGAATTTACTCTCTATTGAACAGCACACCAAATATAAAGAAATGAAGAATTTTGCTTTAAGCAGTCTTTGGAAGAGACATAGTGATAAAGGCAATTGTTTTTCATTTTTTGTTTTTTTTTTTATTTCCTAGTCTTACTGACTCATAATGGCAAACAAAGTCACAGTCAGCTGTTGCCACTCAATACTCATTTGTTTTTTCAACATTGTATATGTGTGATAAGGTGTGGTGAAAGAGAGAGAAGGAGAAAGAAAATGCTCATATTCTCACTGTATCTTTAGTAGCAAATGAATTTAAAAGAAGAAAGGAAGAGAGAAAAAAGGAGGCAGAGAGAGAGAAAGAGAGAGAGAAAGAGAAGCTTATATTCAACGTATCATTTTAAACAAATGATCTTGGACCTTGTCACCACAATTCAGAAAGATGTGTATTCTTCTGGGTCAGGTGAGAAAAAGGAACATAGTGCATTGGAATATCCAAAAAATATTAAGATTGACTAGAAAATTTTACATAGAGGCATGTTAATTCTGAACAGATTGAATACAGAGTGTTTAAGCACAATGAATTCATAATTATTAAGGATCTCAAATAACATGATCAACATGGTTACTACTTCAGTAAATGTTTGATTTATTTTTTTCTTGTAGTTATGAGTTTACTTTGGAGTAGAACTGAAATAATTTTCAGGAATGTCATTTCACTGATTTATAGGACAAAGTATAGTCTTGCTTATGCAAAACATATAAAAAGCACAAAACTAAATAAATATGCATTTATCATCAAATTCCAAAAATTAAATTATGTACATATGAATAACTATTAAACAATTAATGATTATATAAACACATTTAAATCAGCATAGGATATGGTTATTTTATAATTTAATTTTATTTATATATTTATTTATTATAATTTATTCACTTTTTATCCCAGCTGTAGCTCCCTCTCTCATTCCCTCCTAATGCCAGTCTCCCTCTCTCTTCTCCCATGCCCCTCCCAGAGTGGAGTCTACTGATAGGGGAGGTCCTCCTCCCCTTCCATCTGACTTTAGCATTTCAGCTCTCATCAGGACCGGATGCATTGTCTTCCTCTGTGGCCTAGTAAGGCTGCACCTCCCTCTGGGGGAGGTAATAAAAGAGCAAGCCACTGAGTTCATGTCAGAGACAGCCCTTGCTCCTCTTACTAGGGAACTCACTTGGACACTGAGTTGCTATGGGTTACATCTGTGCAGTGGTTCCGGGTTATCTCAATGCATGGTCATTGGTTGGAGTAGCAGTCTCAGAAATGGCTCCTGTGTCCAGACTGTTTGATTCTGTTGCTCTCCTTGTGGAGCTCCTGTCCCCTCCAGGTCTTTCTATCTCCCACTTCTTTCATAAGATTCCCTACACTTTTCCCAAAGTTTGGTTGTGAGTCTCAGCATCTATTTTGATACCCTGCTGGGTAGAGTCTTTCAGAGGCCCTATGTAGTAGACTCCAGTCCTGTTTCCTGTTTTCTCCCTCTTCTGATATCCGTCCCATTTGTCTTTCTGAATGGGGCTTGATCATCTTAATTAGGGACATCCTTCTTGCTTAGTTTTTTAAGGTGTACAGATTTTATTATGTTTTCCTATTATATATCTAATATCCATTTATAAGTGAGTATATTACATGTGTGTCTTTCTAGTTCTGAGATACCTCACTCAGGATGATCTTTTCTAGTTCCCACCATCTGCCTACAAATTTCGTGATTTTTTTTGTTTTGATTGCTGTAGTATTCCATTGTATAAATGTACCACAATTTCTGTATCCATTCCTCAGTTGAGGAACATCTAGGCTGTTTCTAGATTCTGGCTATTACAAATAAAGCTGCTACAAACATGATTGAGCAAACGACCTTGTATTGTACATTATACATGAGTATATTTTGGATATATGCTTAGGAGAGGTATAGATGGATTCTGAAGAAGCAGTATTCCCAGTTTTCTGAGAAAGGGCCAGATTGATTTCCAAAGTGATTGTACAAGTTTTCATTCCCACCAGCAGTGGAGGAGGGTTCCCCTTTCTCCACATCCTCTACTGCATGTGTTGTCACTTGAGTTTTTGACCTTTGTCATTTTGATGGGTGTAAGGTGAAATTTCAGGGCCCTTTTTATTTTCATTTCCCTGATAACTAAGGATTTTGAACATTTATTTAAGTGTTTCTCTGCCATTTGATATTCTTCTATTGAGAATTCTGCTTAGCTCTGTGCCTCATTTTTTAATTGGATTACTTGGTTTGCTACTTTAAACTTCTTGAGTTCTTTATATATTCTGGATATTAGCCCTCTGTCAGATACAGGGTTGATGAAGATCCTTTCCCAATCTCTAGGCTGTCGTTTTGTTTTGAGGACAGTGTCCTTTGCTTTACAAAAGCTTTTCAGTTGCATGAGGTCCCATTTATTGATTGTTGACCTTAGAGAGTGTGCTGTTGATGTTCTGTTCAGGAAGTTGTCTCCTGTGCCAATGAGTTCTAGGCTCTTCCCCACTTTTTCTTCTAACAGATTTAGTGTGTCTGGTTTTATGTTGAGGTCTTTGGTTCACCTGGACTTTAGTTTTGTGCAGGGTGATAAATAAGGATCTATTTGTATTTTTCTACATGTAGAAATTCTTAACATAGTTCTTACCATAGAGTATATTTGATGTCACACTGTGACAATCATCCATGGAAGTTTGCTTTCTTTCTGTTACTTGATACTAATTTTCTTGATCTGTGAGAACCTACTCGTGACCTACATGAGTCATGATGCTGTCATAGAGCATTGGTATCAGTGTGCTGCCTTTCTCATACACTTGAGCTAAAGAGTATAAACTGTTTAACAAAGTGTATTTGTAATATTTTATTTCACTTTTTGCATGAATATCTTCTAGGTACACAAAGTAGCTAAGTCAGATAGTATAAGTGAATTGCTAGTGTTCACATTTAGTTTTCTTTTGAAACACACAAAAAAAATAGCCACCCTGTGTCTGCCTCTCCCTCGGGGTAGCCAGGCCCACTGAGCCTGAACCTGGACTGGAGAGAAAGAAGCTGAGCTGAGTGTGGGTGAGTGCAGTGCAGGGTCTTGCTGATGAGTGGTAGCAGACCTCTCAGAGACAGCTTCAGCAAGATATCTCATTTGATTGGGGGAAACAAAGGGTATTTAAACCTTTGGGGAGTAGGTAGATTCCTCTGGAGTGAGTGTACATCATCAGCTGGGGCTAGGATGCTAAAATGCCTCATTGGCAATTCCAGGTATTGAATTCCAGGTGATGCAGAACCTTACCTTATTAGGGGACAGGGAGTTGAACAGGCTTACCTTCTCAGCAGAGAAAAGACAGGAACACAGGGCTACATATGCTGGGGCATGCTGGGAAGGGAGGGGACAGTCTTACTCCTGCATATTTGGGGATGAGATTTCTGGGGTTTGGACACTTTTAGATTCCACTTTTGCTCCAGACAGGCTCCCCCATTGAACAGCATCCTGACCCCATAGTCCCTGGCTTAACACAGTCTATTAACACTATGCTAGAATAATTTTCACTCTGTGTACTAGAGAATGCTTATGAATTCGAGTAATAAAATTGTGGTTGTTATGTTTATTTTATCTTTCTGTGATGGTCTAAAATAAACTTTGACATCAAAGGGTTTATTTGACTTACAGGTTGTAGTCAATCATGAAGGGAAGCTATGTGTCAACTCAAGGCAGAAACTAAAGCGAAGATGGAAGAATGCTATTTACTACCTTGCTCATTCTCTCTTCCTCAGAAAACTTTTAATAAAACCCTGGACAAAATTCCCAAAGGTGGTACCACAAAGTGGGCTGAACTATCCTACATCAGTTAGAACTCAATATAATGCCCCAGAGACATGCCAAGCTTAAGCTGATGGGGGCAGTTCCCCAACTGAGGCTCCCTTTACCCAGGAGATTCTAATTTGTGGCAAAGAGATAAATGAAGCTAACGACAGCAACAGAAGAATATTTTCCTATTACTTATTCTAAGAGAACTGTACTTACTTTTAAAATAGTAATACTGGTCAAAGAAAGAATTGTTATTTTCTTACAATTATTTAACTTATAAAAAATAGATTCTTGTGACCAGTGTGTCATAAATGTTGAAGAGCAGTTGGGCAGTGGTCCATTGTTAGTTTGTGGTTTAGATTAATGACATGATTTAAGTTTTATTTGTTTTAATGTAAGTATAATTATGCAAAAGTAATGTATAGATAATTTAGTATTATTTAAATATAATAAAATATAATTTTAAACATTTCAATATGATTAAGTTAGTTAAATTAAAAAGGCAATTATTATATTAATAGAGGTTTAATAACTTTGGATACAACAAAGACATTTTACTTAAGATTAAAACGGTTTATGGTGGTATACATGTTTAATCCCAGCACTCAGGAGGCAGAAACAGGCAAGATCTATGAGTTCTAGGCCAGCCTGGTATACACAGTACACACACATAAACACAAATACACACACAGACATACACACACACACACACACACACACACAGAGGCAGAGAAAGAGAGAGAGAGAACAGCAAAGCCTATGAACAGCTAATGAACACAGACTGATATAAATGCTAGTAAGTTTGAAAATCTGCAACCATGTTTTTCTAGTTTATCAGACTCTGAATCTCATTATACTTGTCAATGCACGAATAGCTAGGTATTTATACTTATGCTCTCTACAATTATTAATGGTAGGTAGTCATAACCTTTCAATTATAATATTCACAAAGTCTTTGCCCTAATAAATATCACAAAATTTGATTTGTTTAAGGAAATTTTAACATCTCCATTAAAACTGTTCCCTCATCTAACAATGGCTAGAGAATAAGAAATGGCCATTTAGTGCTTTATAATAAAAAGAAATACAAAACTGGACTTCTGCATGTCCTAACTAGAGAGTGTGTATAATGATTACTGAAATAGGTTAGGATGGCAGATAGAAAATGAGTGATATGATGGCAGACATGGCCTACTAGTTCTATGACCACAGTAGAATGGGTGAAGCAGATTGATACTCTATCAAAATTATTGTGGAATCAATAGAATTTATTTTTAGATAGCGGAATATGTAACATGACACTCTTCCCCAAAGTAGGTGTGAAAAGGATTTTTTTCTGTTTTTATTTGTTTTCTCTTTCATGTTTAAACATCAACTTATTTTATTTTAAATAATATTATTTAATACTTTATGAACTCCATACAATGTATTTGATCAGCTTCTTTCTCTAATTCCTTCGCACCCACCCTCTGAAAATTGTTCTCTCTATCCACCAACTTTGAATTTTCTTATTTTATTGCCCCTATCAAGTTCAGTTTGTACTGTCAAGCTAGTTTTGTTACTGGGATCTCCCCTGGCATTTGGATTATGGACAAGGGTTCCCATTTAAAAAGAAAACTAACTATTCCTTTCCTAGGAGCTACCGAATGACAATAGTTTTTTTTTCAGCTAATGCCTACCTTTCCCTCTCGTGATTCATTCTAATTGGTCTGACTTGAGTTGATCTTGTGTATGCTTTCACAAGAGCTGTTGAGCTCATATGTGTTACTTTCCTGCCATATCTGGAAAACACTGTTTACTTGAAGGCATCCAAAGTCTCTTTCTCTTACAATCCTTTCACCCCTTCTTCTTGGACATACCTGAGTATACAGGCACACGCATGATATTTAAAGTTAGGTAAATAAATTTTAAAATAATACCTTCTGACTTTTTCAAACAACATTACTGTTATTTTACCCTTCTCCCTCTTTATTATGTATCTATCCACCTTATAATTCCCTTAAAATCCACCAAGGTTTTTCAATTCAACCTTATACATGTTATTTTTCTCTCTCTGGCTAATCTCTCCATAGTCTCCCTTTTAACATCATGGCTTCTGTAATTATTCCACAATACATTCACATCTGAAAATTTAGAACTAAGATACTAAGTTGAGAAAGAATATGAGACAATTGTCTTTTGGGGTCTGGGTTATCTCAATGAAAGTGATCTTTCTAGTTCTACCTATTTACCAGCAAAGCCCATGATTTCATTTTATTCTTTACAGCTTAGTACTTGTCCATAGTATATACATACTATAGCTATAGTATATATATATATATATATATATATATATATCACATTTTATTATATATAGTATATATATATCACGTGTTTATTATTTATTCTTGGGTTAAAAGATATTTTTATTGTTGCTATTCCCTAACTATTGTGAAAACAGCAGCCATAGACATGGCTAAGCAAATATGTATGGACTGGAATCGTGTGTTCCTTGGGCAAAAGATGGTTTATCTGGGTCATATGGTAGATGTTTTTTTTTTTTAATTCTCTACTTTTATTTCCACATTGTCTGCAGAGATTGCAATCCCACCAATAGTTAATGTGACTTCCACTTACATCTTACGCCTCCAGTAGTATTTGTTGGTTGTTCTGTTGATTTTTGCCAATCTGACTGGGATGAGATAAATCTCAAAGTTGTTTTGATTTGAATTTCCTCATGGCTAAGTAAAATGAATACTTTTTTGAGATTAATTAATTTTAATTTTTATTATTTATACTAATTACTGTATATTCATTTTTTAACACAGCTGTAACCCCTTTCCTCATTCTTTCCCAATCCCATCGTCTCTCCCTCATCTCCTCCCCTGCCCCTTTCCAAGTCCACTGAGAGGGAGGTCCTCCTCACCTTCCATCTAAACCTAGCCTATGAGGTCTCATCAGGACTGGATACATTGTCTTCTTATGTGGCTAGTAAGGCTGTTCTTCCCTCACAGCTGGTGATCAAAGAGCCATCCACAGAGTTCATGTCAGAGACAAGCCCTGTTCTCCTTACTGGGACACCCTCTTAGATACTGAGCTGCCAATGTCTACACCTGTACAGGGGTTCTAGATTGTCTCCTTGCATGGTAATTGGAGTATCAGTCTAAGAAATGAACCCTGTGCCCAGATTTTTTGTTTCTGTCACTCTCTTTGTGGAACTTCTGTCCCTTCCTGGTCTTTCAATCTTCCTCTTCTTCATAAGATTCCCTACACTTTGCCCAAAGTTTGGTTACGAGCCTCAGCATCTGCTTTGATACCCTGCTTGGTAGAGTCTTTAAGAGGCCCTCTGTGGTATGATCCTGTCCTATTTCTGGTTTTCTCCCTCTTCCAATGTCTGTCCCATTTGCCTTTCTGAGTGAGAATTGATCATCTTACCCAGGGTCCTCCTTCTTGCTTAACGTCTTTAGATATATAGATTTTAGTATGTTTAACCTATATTATATGTCTAATATCCACTTATAACTCAGTACATACTGTGTGTGTCTTTCTGCTTCTTGGATACCCCACTCAGGATGATCTTTTCTAGTTCCCACCATTTGCCTGCAAATTTCATGTTTTCCTTGTTTTTAATTGCTGAGTAGTATTCCTTTGTGTAAAAGTAACACAATTTCTGTATCCATTCCTCCATTGATGGATATCTGGGCTGTTTCCAGGTTCTGGTTATTAGAAATAAAGCTGCTACAAACTTGTTTGAGTAAATGTCCTTGATGTGTACTTGAGCATCTTTTGGATATATTCCTAGGAGTGGTATAGCTGGATCTTGAGGAAGCACTATTCCTAATTGTCTGAGAATGTACCAGATTGATTTCCAAAGTAGTTATATAAGTTTACATTCCCACCAGCAAGGGAGGAGGGTTCCCCTTTCTCCACATCCTCTTCTGAATGTGTTGTCACTTGCGTTTTTGACCTTTGCCATTCTGGTGGGTGTAAGGTGAAATCTCAGGGTCGTTTTGACTTGCATTTCCTTGATGACTAAGGACCTTGAGCATTTCTTTAAGTGTTTCACTGCCATTTGATATTCCTCTACAGAAAATTCTCTTTTTAGCTCTTTACACCATTTTTTAATTGGATTAGTTGATTTGTTACTTTTTAATTTCTTGAGCTCATTATATATTCTGGATATTTGTCCTCTGTCAGGTTTCTATTAGCCATTTTAAAAAAATTATTGTTTTGAGAACTCTGCTGAGAATGTAAGTACATTTTTGAAGGGCTGTTTGTTCACTTGAATCTTTGTTTTGTGTTCTTTATATATTCTGGGTATTAATCCTCTATAAAGTGTATCTGGCAAAGATTCCCATTTGGTGGGCTTCTTCATCATCTGGTGAATTTTTTTTCTTTAGCTCTGCAGAAGTTTTTGGTTTGTTTGTTTGTTTGTTGTTGTTTTTACTTTTATGAGTTCCTATTTGTTGTTAGCTTAATTCCTGGACAAATGGACCCTTTTCCTTCAGTTATATCTCATATAGCAGTGCTTTTCCTTTTTCTTTCTTTCTTTTTGGCAGATTCAGGTTTCATGTTTAGGTTTTCATTACTTTTGAATTGTGCTTTGAACAAGGCAATAGAGACAAGTCTAATTTCACATTTCTACATGTGGCTATGTAGTTTCACAGTCCCACTGTATGAAGAGTCTTTCTTGTCTCCATTGTAAAACATTGGGCTCATTTTTGAGTATGAGATGGCTATAGTTACATGAACTTATGTTTGAGTCATTGCTTTCATTACATTTGTGTACATGTATGATTTTGCAGCAACAGATTAATTTTAGGATTAGTACAATTCTGTTATATATTTTGAGGTTAGAGAATGTAATCCTTCCAGTTTTTTTTGCCTATTTATGTAAAGAACGACATGGGGATTTTTGTTGGGATTGTATTAAACTTGGAAATACTTTTGGTAAAATGGTCATTGTCATAATATTAATTTCACTAGTCAATGAGCATAGAATGTCTCTCCATTCCCTAGTGCCTTTATCTCTTTTCCAGTGGTTTAAGCTTATATTAAATGTCCTTGATTTCTTTGGTCAGATTTATTCCCAACTTATTTTATTTTCTTTGAGGCTATTATAAATGAGAGTGCGTCCAAGATCATTTTCTCTGTGTGTTTCTTATTAGTGTATTATAGAAAAGCTAATAATTTTTCGAGTTGGTTCTTTTTCCTGCCACCGTGCTGAAATTATTGTTGTTTCTAGTAATTTCCTGGTATAATGTTTTGGATTCCTTATATTTAATATGAATAGGGAGATTTTCCCCTCTTTTCCTATTTGTATCCCTTTAATTACTCTTCTTGGCTTACTGTTTCACATTGTTTTGAACACAGTATTGAAAAGGATTAGGGATAGTGGACAGCAGTGTCTCATTGCTGATTTCAGTGGGATTATTTTAAGGTTTTTCTCTGTTTAGGATAATGTTGCTGTGTGTAAGAACCTGCATGCATTATGGAGCCAGGCAGGTAACAACTTGACCATGCTCTGCACCCCCAGGCCTGTGCAGCATTGGACTGTTGTTCATCTCAAACTCTGTCTGGAACCATAGAGATACTCTGATGGTTGATTGAGGCTCAGTCCTTGCCTGGCCTGCTCAAATGGCAACCTGTGAAGGTCATCTGACTCAGGCCCGCTACTTCCCCTGGGATGCAGTTCCAGGAAGGGTTCTTGTGGTCTCTGGCCTGCTCCCTATCCTGGGAGCCTGTCAGGGCCTGCCAGGCACCATACTGATGATCATCTTAGGCTAGATCCCTGTCCAGGACCCCTGGGACTGGACTGGTTGTCATCTTAGTCTCAGTTTTTTTTTTCAAGAAATGTTAGGATGCTAAATCATTCAAATGTACATAGGTCAGAACACTGAGAGTAGACATAGCCCCTCTCATCTGTGCCACCTTCTGAATATATGTGATACAGCAGCCACACCAATGGGACATAACATTCCCAGGACCATCCGGAGATGACCACAGACACTCAGAGACCTCTGGCACCACTCACAGGGACAAGTAAGTAGTGGAGAAATGGAAAAGAAAGAGAAACAGAGGAATTTGGCACAGTGAAGAGAGGCAGAACTGAGACTTTAGGGGTGTGAAACAGCCTGATGTGGGTAGTAGGTGATGCCACCTGAGACCATGGTGGGGTCCTGGCCTGTGCTGCCACCAAGGGCCACATCTGGATCTATGACCCTACATCAACTGGGTTCTTTTACCACCAGAGATCGGGCAGATGTATCTGATCTGGTCTGCCTCCTGGGGAAATGTTGATGGCTCCACAGAACTGGCCTCACCCTTTACCCCTCATCTGGGCATCCTGGAAGGCCTCGTCCTGTGGACATGAGAGCAAGAGAGTTGACAACACACCTAGCCAGCTCCAGTACTTGGGAGAACAGCCTGCACTTGTAGGAGTTGTAGAGGAGCAGGCCCTCAATATAGGAGTATGTGAGAGCTAACCCTATTGCTTGTCTACCTGGAGGAATGGATGAAGGAGAAAGACCCTCTTTCCCCCTCCCTCAGCACCACCTATGGCAGGCAGGAGACCTGTCTTTGGGGTCAAGAGAGCAGAAGAGCTGTTTCCTCCCCTAACCAGCTGCAGCACAGTAAAGCTGGTCCTGAATATGAGGCTTTTGAGTGAGATGGCTCCAGGGTGTGTGAAGGAAGCAGCCCTGCCTCTCATCTGCAGTGCAGTGGCTACACCAACGAAGAGATTCTCCACTACTCTCTTTTTGTGCTTGCCGTTGCCACCTAGTTGGCCTAGATGGGGTCATGAGAGCCTGCCCAGAGAGTGTGAGCATGGAAGAGCTGGCCCTGCCTTTGCCTGCTGGGCAGTGGCTTGGTCAAAGTAAAGATGCCCTCCATGCTTCCCTCATGCCTTGCCATCTATGGCAGGTGGAAGAACTGGCCATGTCCTTCACAGGCCTGGTACCTCACCTAGACAGTAGGCTGGAGCTGGCTCTGATTTCCCGGGTTGTTGTTGAGGGTATAAGAGCTGGATACTGAGCAGGCTAGCCAGCTCATGGGGGGACCAGCACCAGGTGAGGTAAGGGCTGGAAGGAAGGTGGATACAATAATGATGCGGGACGAGGGACAAAGGACAGAAGGATCAAACTCAGGACACCATTTTCCTTTCATGAGAGACGGGACAGAGGGGAATCAAATCTCAGTGTGGGTGACCTGCTCTGACAACTTTAGTCTCTTAAAATACATGAAATCGCTTCCTCAGAAACTTTCATTATTGATTACCTGGCTTTTAAGTCTTCTTTAAATGCATAAATATATACGAACAAAAGAAACAAAGCAAGCAAACAGCAAATTTTATAAGGACTAAAAATTAACATTACCATAAAATCAGTTTTCTTTTTTTTATAAATTTATTTATTTTTATATCAATCACAGGTTAGGTACTTTGCATCCCAGGCATAGCCCACTCCTTCATTCCCTCCCGTCCTCCCCCTCCCTCCTTCATCTCCCTCCTCCCCGCCCCCTCAAGTCCACCAATGGGGGAGGACCTCCTCCCCTTCCATCCAACCCCAGCTTATCCTGTCTCCTCAGGGCTGGCTGCAATGTCCTCCCCTGGGATCTAGCCCTTCTGTCACTCCCCGGCTTGTATGGAGAAGGGTCAAAGAGTCAGCCATCAAGTTCAAGACTGAAACAGTCCCTGTTTCCCTCACTAGGGTCTTCAGTCCGACACCGAGCTATCATGGGCCCCACCTGAGCGGGGGTTCCAGGCCACATCCACACATGGTCCTTGATTGTAGAAACCGTCTCATACAAGACCCCTGTGCCCTGCTCAGTTTGGTCTTTGTGGAGCTCTTGTTCTCCCTAAGTCTCACCAACCTTCCCCAGATCTATCATTACCTCTCGCCCTCTGCCAAAGGCTTGATCGCGAGTCTTAATATCTGCGCTGATACATCGATACATCGAGCCCCCCAGAGGTCCTCCTTGGCATGCTCCTGTCCTGTTGCTTGTTTTCTCCTCCACTCAGTGTCATAAATAATACTAATAATAAATTTAATTCAAAAGTTTTCTTCCTCATGATTAGTATCATAAGCCCTTGCAGTTTCAAAAATGTTAGACAGGATGACTCTATTTAATTCTGATTCTGTTTCATGTTGGCATAGAATTAACAGATTAAAAATTATTTCCTTCCATCTGTTACATCAAACTTCCTTTAAAAGCTCAATCTTTCTGACCTTTAGTTGATCCTACCTTTTCTTCCTCCATTTTTCTTTCACATTTAAATTAAAACCAACATCCATTTCTTTAATTTTAAAATATTGTGCAATCTTTTTGCTTAAAGGCTGTCTATCCTTTTGTCTTTCTTTAAAATTTATTATTAGTATTATTTATTACAATTCATTCCCTTTGTATCCCAGCTGTAGCTCCTCCCTTCATCTCCTTTCAGTCCCACCCACCTGCCCTAGTCTTCTCCTATGCCCCTCCCTTAGTCTGATAAGGGAGGACCTCCTCCCCTTCTATCTGAGTCAATCAGGTCTCATCAGGGCTGGCTGCATCATTTTCCTCTGGCAAGGCTGCAAATCCCTGCAGGGAGAGGTAATCAAAGAGCCAGCCACTGAGTTCATGTCATAGAGAGCCCAATTCCCTTACTAGGGAACCCACTTGGAAACTGGCAGCCTATGGGCTTCATCTGAGCAGGAGGTATAGATCCTCTCCATTCATGTTCCTTGATTGGATTAACATTCTCTGTAGCCAGAACTGGGCCCAGGTTTTGTTTTATTTTTGTTGTTGTTGTTGTTGTTGTTGTTTGTTTTGTTATGTTTGGTTCTGTTGGTCTCCTTGTCAAGCACCTGTCTTCTCCAGATCTTTCTATCTCCCCTTTCCTCCATAGGGTTCCCTGCACTCTGCCCAAAGTTTGACTATGAGTCTCAGCACCTCCTTTGATACCCTGATGGTTAGAGTCCTTTGGGCTCCCATAGGAAGGCTCTTGTCCTGTTATCTGCTCTTATTCACTTTGTATTCTGGATGTAGCCCCTAGCTCATCTCTCACACTCCCTCCCTCTTCCTTCCTTATGCCCCTCCCCTTGTTTTTCTATAATATCAGAAAAGTTTGTTCAAAAAGTCAGGCAATTCACTGAGTCATAATGGTGGTTACTGTGACTTTGTTGTGAACCTTTGTTTCAATACAATTTCTATCTTTATTACCATCCTGTAAAGGATAGAACATCAGGGTTCCTAAACTTGCTTACTTTGTCCTTGGTAAGGTACCAGTGTCTGTCAGCAATAGCATGATCAAAATATCTTCTTATCAATACTAGTTCCTTTTTGTGAAGTTGAACATGAAAGCCTAGTGATTCAGTTATAGCTTGTCAGCTTCCAAAATTTCTAAAGATTTTTCTTCTTTAGCAATATTTCTCAGATCCTCTATATCACGCTTACTAATATCATTTATTAACAAATCTAACAGTAAATCTAAATAGAGTCTATGGAGGACTCAATTTTCTATATATCTGTTTTTCCCAATTAGCCACCATTAGTTTTATTATTTTTTTATTAACACCAGCTTTTCTTACATTATTCCAACTCTATCCTTTGGAGAGAGGCATTTAAAAGTAAGAAATATCCACCAAGGGCAGTGAAGGGTCAATCCAAGACATCCAGGCACTGGAACATTGTCAAGCAGTACCCCCAGGATGCATGTCAAAGATGCTTGGTCATCCGGGCACTGGAACTTTGCCAAGCAGTGCCCAAAATGCTTGGCCTCACCACTTTCAGATACCTCTCAGGACCAGATCCATAGCTTTGATTTGGGCCACCCCAACATCTCCCTAATCAGTGAACTTGCAGATTTAATGAAGCCCCATGTCCTACAAATCCAAAGCTACAGGATCTCCATGACACATGATAGTCAAAAGGATTTTCAATGAGGCCCCAGTATTGATAGAATAGTAGAAGCCAGAGGCCACATGCTAGACTAATGAGTCATTGCAATAAATATTTGTAAGAAAAAAGTGTGGACAAAAGGGGACACACTACTGCTTCCACAGTCATTTTTTTTTCTGTTGTTTGGGGAAGGCACAAGGGTACAGGGTAGATATGAAGGAATAGAAAGATGAAAAAGATTGGGGTGCATGATGTGAAATTCACATGGAACCAATAAAAAGTTTTTTTTTTAAAGAGCTCACATACAGCTCTTAATTATGTTCAGATATGTTCCTTATAGGCCACACATAAAAGTCCTTTTATCATGCAGGTGTGCTGGATTTTGTAACAAGTATCTTTCTGCATCTTCTGAAATGATTATGTGATTTCTGACATTAAATACTTTTATGTGCTTTACTGAGTTTTTGACTTCTGTTCGATTGATGGAGACCAAATATTTACTGAATGATCTCGGTAGTCAAGTTGTCCTAGGTTGCATTTTTATGCTACTCTGTCTATATGGCCATACTTCAAAACTTACTTTAGGTGGTCTTTCCCGTTTTCTTCCATAGATCCTAACTATGGAGTTATTTTCTACTATATATAAGCATCCTTATAGTAGGTCAAATACCCCATTAATGAATCAGACCTTTGTTTTTACCCATGAACTTATAAGGCTCATGGCTATAAGACTTCAGCCTCTTTTTAATATAATTTTTTACACCCTAAATCACTGCTTTTATTTAATTACAGGAGTACAATTTACACCAAATACTGACTGTTGATGTTTATGCCCAGAATTCTGTTATGGTAACTTGACAACCCTCATTAGATGATAGACTCAATTCACATACTTACTCACACTCTAATGGTCTAGGAATCAAGCCCAGTTAGGCTCGGAAGCATACCAGGAAGGGATATGTTAAAAGTGAATACTTCCCTCTCAATACCTTGGCCTTTTCTTGAAATTCAACATAATTTTACAGTTGGGCTCTCACAGGCTTTACTTAGAATGCTAGCCAGCCATGAATGTGTCTTGCAGAATAAAATGTCACCTTCTACTACTGACTGGACCTGTTAAGGGGATCTAAGTTCACTTGAGATCTACTCAAAGTTCTTAAACATCTGAATTACTTGACCTACTGATGGTCATTAAGTATGGTACTTACTCTTTAAAATCTGTAGAAACTTATCAGCTTCTATGCCTGTGAGTGATGAATTGTTCAAGATACCTTACATTAGAGGGAGAGTGGCATCTTTCTGTAGTTTAAGATTTCACTGTAAAAGGACTAACCAGAAACAGGAAATATTTTTGTTACTGTTTTTTGAACCCCAAACCCAAGGTACTAAATATTATTTAGTATTTATAATTTGTTATTATTGGGCTGGAGAGATGGCTCAGCCATTAAGGGCTAGGCTCACCACCCTAAATACAATTTGCTATTGTTAATTACTAAACAAGTATTATCTTTCAAATGACCCACACTGAATCTAAATTTTAAGATCTCATTCCAGAAATATTAACTCCTTATTCTAGTTCTTCTTCATTGGAACATTTAAAAATCCTGTACTATTATTTTTTCAGCATTTAAAGGGAATCTTGGTTATGATACTATATTATAAAAACACATGAATAACTCATTAATAATGAAACATAATAGAAGGACCATAAATATCTGTGCTGTAAATGTAGATACATTATTATATTCAGCTCATTTTCTAAGTAGGGTTAAAGTTTTCTAAGTAGGGTTAAAGTTTTAAAAGTTTAATGTTTAAAAAATGGCTTTTTTCTGTAAAAATGTATCCTCCAGAAAAGTCTCTGGTTATCCACAGGCTCTAGACTCTAGCCTCCTGCTGCACACATGAGAGCTGTGCTTACCTGCCACTGACTAACGCTTGGGTACTGGAGCACACAGCTCCAACTTCAGATCCCTCCAACCTCTGGGATCCTTGAGATCAATCCCCAGATACTGCTCCAAGGGGCAACCAGTTATCCCTAACTAAACTGACCAAACCATGGGGCACCCAGGTTAGAGCAGCAGCTCACTAAATTTACAGCAAGAAACCCAGAAGCAGGGCAGCTGTCTCCAGGACTTCTCAGGGTGAGAGGAGAACCCCCTTGACTAACAAAGACCACAATTACCACTCAGGTCAGTTCACTTGAGGTGAACTGTGGCAATTTCTTAAAAACACTGGCCATTCAGTGACCATACCCAAAAAGCTGAGGAGGCTTCTTTCAGGAAAAATTATCTTCCTGCCAAGGGAATTCTCTACACCACAGGATTCCAGGAACTACCAGAAACTAACACCCAACACCTGGGATAGCCCAGTGGGAGAGGCCAGTGTAAAAGCTCAACCAACAAAAGGCAGAGCAATATGGCATATCCAGAACTCTGTTATCCAGGGGCAAGCAGCCCTGGACACCCCAGCATAAATGAAATTCAATATGATGACCTTACATCTATGCTTATGAGGAAGAGGATAATAGAGGAAACAAATAAAATGCCTAAAGAACTAGTGGAAGATCAAGTCAAACAGAGTATGGCAATCTGTAAAGAAATACAGGAAGATGCAGCCAAATAATTTGTGGCCTTTAGAGAGGAAATACTTAAATCACTGAAAGAAATTAAAGAAACAGGATTATTCAAACAAACAGCTGAAGGAATTGAAGGAAAAACAGGAAAATACAGTCAGACAGGTGAAGGAAATAAAAAAAAAACAGCTCAAGATCTAAAGATAGAATTGGAAAAATTAAAGAAAACACAAATAGAGGAAATTGTGGAGAGAAAGAATTTAGGGAAGAAAACAGGAATTACCGAGGTAAGCATAACCAATAGACTAAGAGAGTTGGAAGAAAGAATCTCAGGTGTGGAAGATACAATAGAAGAAATCGATGTATCCGCCAAAGAAAATGTTAAATCTAAAAAATTCCTGATACAGACCGTCCAAGAAATCCAAGACAACATAAAAAGACAAAACCTAAGAATAATAAAAATAGAGGGAAAAGAAGATTCCCTCCTCCAAGGCCCAGAAAATATTTTCAACAAAATCATAGAAGAAAGTTTCTCTAACTTAAAGGAGAGGCCTATAAGAATACAAGAGGTCTACCAACACCCAAAAAATTAGACCAGAAAAGAAAATCCTCCTGCTACATAATAATCAAAACAGTAAGTATACAGAAAGAAGTTGGAAGGTAAAAAGGCCAAGTAACATATAATGGCAAACCCATCAGAATCATACCTGACTTCTTAACAGAGACTATGAAAGCCAGAAGGGCCTGAGAGGATATCATGCAGACCTTAAGAGAACACAGATGTCAGCCCAGGCTACTATACCCAGCAAAACTCTCAGTCTGCCTAGACAGAGAAAACAAGATTTTTCAATGACAAAAACAAATTTCAACAATACCTACACACAAATCCAGCATTACAGAAGATACTAGAAGGAAAAATACAACCCAAGAAAAGTAACTACTTTCAAGAAAATGCAGGAAATAATTAACCTCACTACAGCAAAAATGTATCATGTAGAAATAAATAAAACACAGATTCTTGAGCTATTTAATGGGGGATATAGATACATCTTAAGTACAGAGTCATGTCTGGAAAGAAAAGTTCAAACTATGAATGAGGTTGCTTTTAGGCATTGTTGATGTTGGTAGTAATGTTTTTTTGTTCTCTAAGATCTTTTCCTGTCAGGTCTATAAAAATGAACTACATTTTACTCTCAACTCTACTGGTTCTTCTTCTTTCTTTTTCCTTTTTAATATTTTCCTCCTTAAATAACAACTAAGTACTTTAACTCTGCCTATATGTACACGAGTATTAGGTTATTTATTGGAACATATTTGGTCTTTTAGAACCAGCATACTTTACGAAAACTGACTCTACCCTACCCCTCAAGCCTTTATTTGACACCATCTTCTGAAGTAGTGAACTTATAAGCCACTCCCCTTGTTGAGATAATTGCACCGTAGTCTCATTTATAGCCAATTACCACCATTTCCCCTTAGTCTTATATTAATCTATAAAACCTTTTTCTATTACTTTATGAAAAACTTCAGCAAGCTCAGATTGCTAACCAGAAGGAATATAATACTATTAGAAGAAAGTATAGCTGTAACATTATACATAAGACATACAAGTATGTGGGTGTGTGTATACATCTGTAGTTTCAATGAAGTGATGGCGCCTGTGTTCCCCACAAAAATCATAGACCATCCAACAAAAGCTCAGTACTTGACATGAGACCCCCTATTTTGAATAACTGGTCATTGGAATCTAAGAAACTCTTATAATAATATAATCCACTGCTGTTGTATTTGGTTGCCTCCAGATATGGAAGGTAAGTATCCATTATTGGTGAATGGCACACTTCTGATATTGGACTCAGAGCATCTGAGCTGGAGCTGAGCTGAAAGTATCCTCTCTGAGTACCAGTTTTCATAGTACAAGAAGTTGCTATGCAAACTGCCAAGAGATGAAAGCAACCAGTATACCTGATCAGCTATTATGCCAACGATCAACAACAATGACTTGCAAGGCAAGAGATGTTTAAAGGTGTATCAGTGACACATATTTTAGCAGAAACCAATATTTGTCTAGTCAGACTCTTAAGGCCTCTCAAGAGAAGTTAAGTCAGGCTTGATACTAGAAAATTATCCCAGTTTCTGAGGCTGGTGAGGTCATGGATCTTAGAGAAAAACCTAATACCACCACTGGATTATACCATCATAATCCGTAAGTGCCTCTGAAACTTGTCATCATATCCAAAGATAAGTGGAACACTTGCTCTTCATCAAAAACTTTTCCCATAGCAAATAATGAACATTACCATAACTTGTTCAAAATATGAAGAACAACTGATTATAGGATACCTAGCCCTATAGTTGCATTTACATCAGAAACTCCACACCTAGAGCTCTGGTTACATCACAGAAGAGAAGATGGAAAGAGTATTAAGATCCAGAGGACTAGGAAATAAGTGTTAAGATAGTTTCTCATAGATGTGATAAGAGCTGTACCCATGATACTTCAACCACATCTTGCCTAAATAAGTAAATAAGACCTCAATAAAAACAATATCAATAGGCCCACTAAAATGGAAGTGGAAATTTTACAGGGCCCCTACTTATGGATGAACAACTACAGGCAACTAATTAATTCTGAGAATTTGAAAATTAATCATGCCCAGAGATGATCTTTATAACTGGTGATCTTATTTAAAGTGGTCAGGCCTGAAATCATACATATTTAAGCAACATTAAACAAAGTCAGTAATAAAACAAAACAACATTAAACAAACTCAGTAATATGTATATTATATAATACATATTATATACATATAAATGATACATACATATTATAAATAATATCTTTGTATAATATATACAATATGTATAATATGTATATATTTTATATATTACTGACTTTGGAAAGGGCTCTATTTATCTCTGGATATAATGATAAGTTTGGATATAATGATAAGTTTCAGACGCACATAGGGATTATGATGGAATAATCAACTGGTGATATTAAGTTTTTCTCTAAGATCCATGACCTCACCAGGCCCAGAGAGAGAATATATGTATATATTCTCATTCTGTGTGTGTGTGTGTTTGTGTAATAATATCAGAAAAAGAGGCCATGAATTTGAGAGTGTGCTAAAAGTATGGAGGAAGGGAAAGAGGAGAAATAATGTAATTATATTTTAATTATTTATAGTTAAATTGAAAAAAGAAAGTAAGTAAAAAGAATTAAGGTTTTTACTGGAAATGGAATGCAGCAACAAGTTTATCAGTTACAATTAAATGCTAAGAACTTTAATGTAGTCTTTAGAAGAACATTGAAAGGCATATCATTAGATTATCCATCCTGTAAAAAGACAGTGCAACACCCAACATATCTCACATATGTAGAGAAGTAATTATTCCTAAGTGGTAATGAGGCTAGGCTTTAGTGCTCTTAATGGACTTATACATGGAGTTTACTCTTAAATATCCATCTAGTTATGTTAGCTATGTACCAGTAATTTGAAAAGATGAAGTGAATATCTTATTAAATTTAACGTAGTGCTGTAACTATTAAATTGGCTTTGTGAAGTGTCCAGATGGTAGGGATGTCTTCAAGTGATAATAAGTAAGTGGAGAATATACACCACCATAAAAATAAGTAGACATTAAATCATGTATAGCAAAGGTACTTGGTCAAGTTTATTTATGCTTGTATGTGACAGAGCTTTTCTGAAAGCCATAGCAAGCCAGTTTCTCTTAAATATATTTGAGTCTCCACTTGTAACTAAAAATAATTAAAACTGTGTAAATATTTTGGAATAGCTTTCTTCTGAAAAAAAAATCTCAAAAATGTTAAATATTGGACTAGATTGAGTGCAAGATTTATAGTATGTGGTCTCTTGTTTGGAAGCTGTAGGAATAAAATATAATAATAATAATAATAATAATAAATTCTATATGTTAACTTATGAGATATACAAGCCCCTTTTTATCTATCTAGTATTAAGCAATATGAAGTGTCAAGGAACAGACTATAATCAAATCTGTGTCATTTACATGCTTCTTCCTCCTCAAGTCTAAATTTGGCTTTCTAGGGCAAGTAACTAGTAAACCCAATAAATTTGTATCTAATATTTTATTATGAAGTAAAAACAACATAAATCATCAAAACAAGAAAATATTCAAAAAAGATACCCAGCTCTTCCTCTTTGGAAAAGAGGAAGCTCTTACAAAATGGCAGTAGATAATATGCAGAGCAGGGCTATGAGACCCTCCTGCCATCACTTTGCGAAGTGTTATTAAAAGATCTGCTAGGTAGAGTCTTTCAGAGGCCCTCTGTGGTAGGCTCCTGTCCTGTTATTTGTTTTCTCTTACATCCAATGTCCATCCCATTTGTCTTTCTAAGTGAGAGTTGATCATCTGGGCACAGGGGTCTTTTGGGAGACTGTATCTCCAAACAAGGACCATATATGGATATAACCTAGAACTCCTGCTTGGATGTAGGCCATGGTAGCTCAGTATCCAAGTGGGTATCCTAGTAAGGGGAACAGGGACTATTTCTGACATGAACTCCATGGCAGGCTCTTTGACACCCTCCCCCCCTCCCCGTCCACAGGGAGGAGCAGCCTTCCTAGGCTACAGAGGAGGACTTTGCAGCTAGTCCTGAAGACACCTGATAAACTAGGGTCAGATAAAAGTGGAGGAGGTCCTCCCCTATCAGTGGACTTGGAAAGGAGCAGGGAATAGATGAGGGAGGGAGGGTGGGATTGGGAGGAAATGAGGGAGGGGACTACAGCTGGGATACAAAGTAAATAACCTGTGATTAATATAAAAAAATAATTTTTAAAAATTCAAGCAACAGGACAGGAGCATGCCAAAGAGGGCCTCTGAAAGAATCTATATAGCAAGGTATCAAAGTAGAAATTAAGACTCACAACCAAGCCTTCGGCAGAGGGCAGGGAATAATAATAAAAATGGGGGGAGTTAGTAAGATTTGGGGAGAACAAGAGCTCCACAAAGACCAAATAGCTCAGGGCACAGGGGTCTTTTACGAGTTGTTTTCTCCAACCAAGGACCATGTATGGATATAACCTAGAACCCCTGCTCAGATGTGGCGCCTGTTAGCTCAGTATCCAACTGGAGACCCTAGTAAGGGGAACAGGACTATTTCTGTCATGAACTCAATGGCTGGCTCTTCGACCCTCCCCCACATATGCCGGGGAGTAACAGCCTAGCTAGATCTCAGAAGAGGTCATTGCAGCCAGCCCTGTAGAGACAAGATAAACTAGTGTTGGATGGAAGGGGAAGAGGTTCTCCCCTGTTGGTGGACTTGGGGGGGGGGGACAGGGAGGAGACGAGGGAGGGACTGGGAGAATGGGAGGGAATGAGGGAGGGGGCTACGCCTGGGATACAAAGTACCTAACCAGTGATTAATATAAAAATAAATAAATTACATTAAAAATTTCATCCCAATTTGATTCTTTGAAATTGGTAACTGAATGTTTTCATTTTGATCTTTTAGTTACTCATTTTTTTCTGGGGTAATAAAAACATGAGTTTAGTACCCCAGAACCCATGATAAAGCCTAGGAGTACATATTTGCAATCCTAGACCTAGGTGTATGAGCAATAGTAAACACATCTAAGAGCCAAAATCATTTGGAATATCATTTTCTAATAAAATAAGACTTCTTAGCAAAGTTCTAATTCCAGGTCTGAGGCAGAAAATGTACAGATAAACTTCAGAGACATAAGCCATATGGCAAGGATTACTTGATTTGTTGCATTTTAACTTCTTTGGGACCTAGAAACGATTATCCTGAGTGAGGTATCCCAAAAGCAGAAAGACACACATGGTATATACTCACTTATATAGACCCATAAGATAGGATAAACATACTGAAATCTACACACCTAAAAAAGATAAACAAGAAAGATGACCTGGGGTAAGAGGATTAATCCTCACTTAGAAAGACAAATGGGATGGATATTGGATGTAGGAGAAAACAAGTAGCAGGACATGAGCCTACTATAGAGGGCCTCGGAAAGACTCTACCTAGCAGTGTATCAAAGCAAATATTAAGACACATAACGAACCCTTTGGCAGAGTGCAGGGAAATATATGAAAGAAAGGGGAGTTAGTATGACCTGGAGAGGACAGGAGCTCTGTAAGGACCAAATATATCAGGGCACAGGGGTCTTTTATGAGACTGTTTCTCCAACCAAGGACCATGTATGGATATAACCTAGAACTCCTGCTTGAATGTAGCAAATGGTAACTCATTATCCAAGAGGGTACCCTAGTAAGAGAACAGGGACTATTTCTGTCATGAACTCAATGGCTGGCTCTTTGGCCACTCCCCCCCCCGGGGGGAGGAGCAGCCTTGCTAGGCCACTGAAGAGGACATTGCAGCCATTCCTGAAGAGACCTGATAAGCTAGAGTTAGATGGAAGGGGAGGAGGTTCTCCCCTATCAGTGGACTTGGAAAGGAGCAGGGAGGAGATGAAGGAGGGATGGCGGGGGAGGGGGCTACAGCTGGGATACAAAGTACTTTACCTGTGATTAATATAAACTAAAAATGTTAAAAATATTTTTAAAAAGAAAGGAAATATATATATATATATTACTTTTTATTTTTCTTCATAGACTTTTCTTTAGGAGAAAACATATGGGGAAAGGTAAGAGGTTACAAAAACCCAAGGTTCTGATAAGGACAGTTAAAAGATGGTTCTGGTTGAAGCTTTTGAGATTTTTAGTTACTTAAGATTTCCACTTTGGAAATCAATCTGGTGCTTCCTCAGACAATTTGGAATAGTGCTTCCTCAAGATCCAGCTGTACCACTCCTAGGCATACATTCAAAATATATTCAAGTACACAATAAGGATGTTTGCTCAACCATGTTCATAGCAGTTTTATTCATAATAGCCAGAATCTGGAAACAACCCAGATGTCCCCCAACTGAGGAGTGGATATAGAAATTGTGGTACATTTATACAACGGAATACTACTCAGCAATTAAAAACAAGGAAATCATGAAATTTGCAAGCAAATTATGAGACGTAGAAAAGATCATACTGAGTGAGGTATCCCAGAAGCAGAAAGACACACTATATACTCACTTATAAGCGGATTTTAGACAAATAATATAGGATTAAAATACTAAATTATGTACACCTAAAGAAGTTAAGGAAGACAGAGAACCCTTGCTAAGATGATCAATCCTCATTCAGAAAGGCAACTAAAATAAACATCAGAAGAGGGAGAAACAGGGAACAGGACAGGAACCTACCACAGAGAGCCTTTGAAAGACTCTACCGAGCAGAGTATTGAAGTAGAGGCTGGGACTCATAGCCAAACTCTGGGCAGAGTGCAGGCAATCTTATGAAAGGGGAAAATGGTAAGACTTGGAGGGGACAGGAGCTCCACAGGATGAGCTACAGAACCAAAAATTCTGGGCCCAGTGGTCTTCTCTAAGACTGATATTCCAACCAAAGATAACCTAGAACCCCTGCACAGATGTAACCTATGGCAGCTCAGTGTCCAAGTGTATTCCCTAGTGAGGGTACAGGGGCTGTCTCTGACATGAACTTAGTGTCTGGCTCTTTGATCACCAACCAGTGCAGGGGCTGCAGCCTTACCAGGCCACAGAGGAAGATAATGCAGCCAGTCTTAATGAGACCTGCTAGCCTAGGGTAACCTGGAAAGGAAGGAGAATACCCCCTATCAGTAGACTGGGGGAGGGGTATGTGAAGAGAAGAGGGAGAGTGGGACAAGGAGGGGACAAGGCAAAGGGCCACAGCCAGGATACAAAGTGAATAAATTGTAATAAATAAAAAAAATAAATTTTAAAAAAGTAGAGGATGTCTTCAGTATATAAGAATGGATATAAGAATGGCATTAAGCAAAGTTAGACAATCTGGACATTATTCAATTTTGATCATAGCTTCCCTGAATACCTTTTTCTCTGCCAATATTCATTCACGTGGAGTCAGCAGGAAAACCGGAATTCTTGTTTGCATCTACTTTGTGAATTAATGATCTATAACTTTATCACCACTCATACAACAGGCATTTTTTTAAAAATCTACCGCCATTGTATAGAGTGTTTCAGAAACCCTACATCAGTAGTGGATACAACTCCTTAATTCAAATATCCTACTCACTTTTTATATCATATAAAAGAGTGATAAAAGTCTATAATTCTAAGCTTGTAGATAATATTCTTATAAGTGATTAGACCATTGTCTGTTCTTCCTAGGACACCAAGTGTCTAAAATTAGATACTGGTGTCAGCAAGCATTAAGCTCAAGAAAAAAGCCATTGTCACTGTTCACAAGTACTGGCTTTATGAATGAACTAGATGGAGCACTTCCTTTTCAAAATCACATTCATGGATGCTAAGTGGTTTATGACATCTTCTATGAGGAGATGGCAGAGGTTAGGAAAGCTTAGCTGTTAATCCTTTTAATTAATCCTGAAGAAAAGTGGCTGATCTGACCTGCTCATGACACTTAACCTTCGACTTTAAATTGTTTAGTAGTGTTGAGCTCAACTTTGAGCCACTGGTTCAATTCTAGGACAGCAGGGAAATTCTGTAATATTCTATGAGAAGATATTAATCACTGTGAGATAGATCCTGATAAGATATGCTCATTATATTGGCAATCAGAGACTGTTAATTCTCTCTCAAGACATAAGATCCCTTATTGCTTTTGCAAAGCATCAAGAGGGCTTTTCGATTAAAAGGTTACAGACCTCAGCTCCTATAGGCTTTCAAATGTAACTAATGGAAGATGAGGGTAACAGCAAAAACCACTTCACAGTGAGCACAAAAGCAGAGTGCAATCCTTTCGACAGCCTAGAAAGCCCGGTTTCTTAGAATAAAGTCATTAAGTGTCAAAACTGGAGGAACATTAGAAACTATGCATGACAAGTCTCATTTCACATTGAAGAGAACCAAGGTCCAGGGTAGAGGCAAATTATGTTGAAGGTCTGTCAGCTCTTCAGACATGGTAAGAGTAAGAAACTAGATTTGCTTGACAACTAGTGATTTACACAGTTGCTCTAAAGTTATTTTGTCAAACTGTGTTTTTCTAACAGTTTCCTAGAATTTTGGAGTGGGTCATATAGTTGTAGTATTGGGTAGTAGGATCCTATATTGAAATTATGTTTGCATAGAAAATGACTGCACTTAAGTGAAACTACATACTCAGAGAAAGAGGACCATACATTTTCCAGTGGTATTGGTTATGTTTAACTATGACTCAGGAAAATAGTAAAAATCATTGGTTCCGTGATACTTAATCGTAAATATCAATGTTTTTTGATTTAGAGTCATCTGAAGGATGGGTATCTGCGCATACTTGAGAAACCTTGATTATATGAATTATACTAGAAGGACATCAAATTGTAGGTAGCATGATTCCCTCGGCAGGGATAGTGTGTGTATGAAAGGGAGAAAGTGAGCTGAGGACAGTCATTAACTTCTACATCCTGATTGCAGATTTCATATAACAAGCTGCCTCAAGTTCCTGTTCCCGTGATTCCCTGCTGTGGTGAACAGTATTCTGGAACTATGAGCCAGAGCTGGGTGGGGGAAGGGGGGTTCCTTCTCCTTCCTTAAATTATTTGGGTCAGGTCATTTTATAAAAGTATCAGAAATACAACTAACCAGGAATCAAAGGACCTCTGATTAGCCTCTATAGTCGGTTGAAACAATAATGTTGGGCCTTTACCTGTTTTGCTTTCAGGTTTACTGATGGAGCCTAGTAAAATTACTTATATGATTAAAAAACAGTATTTTTATTTCTAGAATATATGTCTGGAATCCATTAATTCCCAGTAAGTTCCAAAAACTGAAGATATTACAAGTATGGGCATGAGATTGGATGACTACCCAATATAACAAACCAGAAAAGCTTCATGTTGCTTAAATACTTAGGCTATGGAAAAGAACACAAGTGATCTTTGTAAAATAAAGTCATATGTTAATTTCTGTTAAATTATGAATGTGAAATCACCCTGTTACATTTGGAAATAACTTCAACTTACATTCCTTTCTTATCCTTCTTGTTGTTTCCTTAAGCCATAAACTTCACCCCAAATTAGTGATCAATGTATAAGCAAATAATTTAGGATGATAATATAGCCATGCATTCATCATGACAAATGGCTAGCTTAAGATGTCACATTTTATGTTGGTTGTAGTCTGTAGCTCCAAATAATAAAATACTGTACTGTAATGAGCTAACTTTTCCATCGTCCTAAAGAGGTTCTGTAATTGGGCATCTAAAAACAGTGGTGCGGTTAGTAAGTAGTGGTTATTTTTAATTGCTTTATTGCTAATGAGGAAACATTATGGATTAATGTGCTGCATTTGTGTTAGACAAAAACATCCTGATTAAAAATAAAGTCTTCATGTGGTTACCTCTCTCTTGAAATTCTTGAAATTAGTAAAGGAAGAATATATTTTTTGTCTTTAGCTTGTTACAATTTTACATTTTTTAAAGGCCAAACACAGTTTTTAACCTTCATTTTGGCTACTTACTAAAGTTTAGATTTCTATCTAACATTGAGTTTGTTCATTTTTCACATCAGGTAAAACAACTTGGTGTTGCAAATAAAATCAAGTGTTAAAGAAACTGGGAGCAAGGATCTAGGGTATAATTGATAGTATAGTGGTCACACAGGCAGATTAAGAATGTGTGTGGCAGTTCTGAGTGAACAGAGCATATTTAAGTAACATTTCTATGGAACTAATGAGCAAATTCATACTTTACCAGGGTTGAGTCCTCTGATGAGTAACTTATAATTACTAGAAAGCTTTCAAATTTTATTTAGTTAACAAGTGCACTTAAGTTCTCACACTGAGCTCTCTTCAGCCTCACATTTGCAAAATTCCTTTCAATCTCCATCATGAGAATGCCCTCTATATAAGGCAAAAGGTTAAGCTCTAAATTTCTTCATGAACATGTATAAAATAATGCCTCTTGCCAATTTTCTATCCTGAAGTCTAGATCTATAATGTCTATGTTCCTCAGAAAAACCCAGCTAAGGTGTGGTACCTGGAATTTTTATGTAATTATAGAGCCTGAGAAGTCTCAAAATCGGTGGTCTAAAAACTTGAGAGCTACCATTGTTAGTGCCACAAGAAAAATTCTGAGCTGAAAACAGAAGACCAACGTTTTTCTCAAAGACCATGAGGAAGCTAGGAATTTCCTCTTGCCCACCCATTTATTCTCTTTGGCTCATCAAATGAGTCCATGAGACATGCTCATATTGAATAGGGAAATTTATTTTATTCAGTCTACCAATTTACTTGTGAATCTCCACTGGAAAAATCTTCAGGATGTAAATAATAATAGTGTCTCACAAATATCCAATTTCTGGAGATACTACAGCACCGATAGTTTGACATATAAAATTAGTAATCACAGATTCATTGATTTGCTGGCCTTCCGATTTTTCTATCATGTCAGTAACTCGCAAGACTTCACAATCATCTCTATTTTCTTCAAGTGCAAAAACGTATGCATGCTTCTTGCTAAGGAGAAAAATTATCTTTCCATATAGATAAACTAAAACTGTATTTCTGTATTTCTTTATATAATTATATCTGATCATATCTCATAGAATATTTCAATCCTAGAACTCTAGCTACCTAATACTAAACATTTTGTTTCATGGGGCTGGAGAGATGGCTCAGTGGTTGCTGAGTTCAGTTCTCAGCAACCACAACCACATGGTGCCTCATAACCGTTCTCTAAGATCTGGTGTCCACTTCTGGCATGCAGGAAGAACTCTGTGTACTAATGAATAAATAAATCCTTTTATTTTCAATTTATTTACTTTACATTCCAAGGATGCCTCCTCCTTGTACCCCCTTTCACTCATTCCCCTTCCCTCTCAGAAAAAGGGGAGTCCCTTCTCCCTCATATCACCCCCACCCCCAGCACATCATGCCACATCAGGACTGAGTTTATCCTCATCCACTGAGGTCAGGCAAGGCAGAGCTGTCAGGGGGAAGTGATCCAAAAGCAGGCAATGGAGTAGATGTTAGAAACTGCCTCTCCTCTTCCACCTGCCAGGCACCCCCCAGGAAGACCAAGCAGTCCACCAACCACATATGTGCAAGGGTCCTAGGACCAGACCATGCATGCTCCTCAGTTGATGTCTCAGTCTCTGTAAGCCCTCATGGGACTGTGTTAGTTGTCTCTGTAAGTCTTCTTGGGAAGTTTCTGTCCCCTATAGGTCCTACATCTTTCCCCCAATACTTCCACATGACCCCCTGAGCTCCACCCAATGACTGGAGTACCAGCATTCTTCTCCATCCTCTGCTGGCTGGAGCTGCGCAGACAGTAGTCAAGTCAGGCTTCTGTCTGCAAGCACGGCAGAGCATCATTCATAGTGTTAGGGGCTGGTACTCTACCATGATGTGGGTCTCAGGTTGGGTCAATTATTGGTTTTACATTTCCTCAATCTCTATTTCCTCCTTACCCCTGCGCTTCTTGTAGGCAGGGTAATCATTGGAAAGGAAGAAGTCAACGTATCACTATTTGCAGATGATATGATAATATACATGAGTGACCCCAAAATTCAACCAGAGAACTCCTTCAACTGATAAACACCTTCAGTAAAGTGGCTGGATACAAAATTAA
>CM053765.1:43753877-43772641 GCA_028658305.1 Pachyuromys duprasi | reverse complement strand
GGTGGGAATGCAAACTTGTACAACCACTCTGGAATTCAATTTGGTGCTTTCTTAGACAATTAGTAATAGTGTTTCCTCAAGACCCAGCTATACCACTCTTGGCATATATCCAAAAGATGCTCAAGTACACAACAAGGACATTTGCTCAACTATGTTCAAAGGTGCTTTATTTGTAATAGCCAGAACCTGGAAACAACTCAGATGTCCCTCAGTTGAGGAATGGATACAGAAATTATGGTACTTTTACACAATGGAATACTACTCAGCAATTAAAAAGGAGGAAATCATGAAATTTGCAGGCAAATGTTGGGACCTGGAAATGATCATAAGTGAGGTATCCAAAAAGCAGAAAGAAACATATGATATATACTCACTTACATAAACCTATAGGATAGGAAGGCCATGCTGAAATCTATACACCTAGGGAAGATATACAAGAAGGAGGACCCAGGTTGGTATGATCAATGCTCATTTAGATGAACAAATGGGATGGACATTGATGGAGGAGAAAACAAGCCACAGGACAAAAGCATACCAAAGAGGCCCTCTGAAAGAATCAATATAGCAATGTATCAATGCAGATATTAAGACTCACAACCAAGCCTTTGGCAGAGGGCAGGAAGTAATAACAAAAATAGGGGAAGTTAGTAAGATTTGGGGAGAACAAGAGCTTCACAAAGACCAAACTGAGCAGGCCACAGGGGTCTTATATGAGACCAACCAAGGACCATTAATGGATATGTCCTAGAACCCCCCGCTCAGATGTGGCCCACGGTTGCTTGGTGTCCAACTGAAGACCCTAGTAAGGGGAACAGGGACTGTTTCAGTCATGAACTTGATGGCTGGCTCTTTGACCCTCCCCCATACACACCAGGGAGTAACAGCCTAGCTAGATCCCAGGGGAGGACATTGCAGCCAGCCATGAAGAGACAAGATGATCTGGGGTCCAATGGAAGGGGAGGAGGTCGTCTCCTGTCAGTGGGCTTGGAGGGGACGGGAAGGAGATGAGGGAGGGATGGGGAGAGTGGGAGGGAATGAGGGAGGGGTCTATACCTGGGATGCAAAGTACCTAACCTGTGATTGATATAAAAATAAATAAATTACATTTAAAAAGCTAGAAGTAGAATTATCAAATGAAAAAGTAGTTCCATGGCATGTAATCAAAGACTTTATAACACTATAGATATACTTGCTTAAACGTGTTCATTGCTGCTCTAGTAGAAGTACTAAGAAAATGGAATCAACTTAGATGTTGATCAACTGATGAATGAACAAAATAATTTTATCAGGAAGCAATAAATATATTTCTTGCTTCATACATGATACATTTTGATGGGATTAATTTTCTCCACTACATTAAATCTGCTATAAATGATGGAAGTCACTGCTCTCTGACAGCAGCTCAGTAGTTTATGTCAGTGATCATGGACAAGTTCCTAGTATTAATGTCTACATCGTGAAAGGTGTCAGGAAAATTGATATTAATGAGAGTCTTGATTGGAAAACCCATGACAAAGGCCAGATGTAAAATTCTATGGACAATGAACTCTGTCTTAGCTTCCATGCATCATTATGGCTTTCTTTCAGTCATCACAACTGTTTTATCATAATCATGTACTATGCATTTTGAAAACTGGAAGGTAAAATTTCTAGTATTAGAGGTGATCATTTCTCATGGTATATGTTACATTCAATTCTGACAGTTTTACATGAATGCCAGGACAAGCTCTTCAAATTTTCAGAAGTATAGTAACAATTAAAAACTCACAACTATATGTAACTTCAGTTTTATGGACGTGATCCCTTGCAAGGGCATTAAGCATACATGTAGTACATAGACATAATTTCTGGCCAAGCACTCATACTTAAAATAATAATAATAATAATAATAATAATAATAATAATAAAATAACACAGTTTAAAACTTTTTCAAAAATTGAGTCACACAATCCCAGAAACAAAAACACATATGTAGAATCTAGCCAATAATATATGCATATAAATTGCATACATGTGTGTTATATAAAACGTTGGCTAGAATACAAATCATTAATATCATTATCACAAAGGCCCAAATGTTAAATTTTAGCATGAAAAAATCAGGAAAGGAAAAATATTAGAAGATGAGGAAGGACAGAATATAGTTAGTTGTCATGAGTTATGAAAGAGTACATAATGATCACTGTTTTTCTAGTTCTAATTATGGCATTGTTTGAATGTTGTATAAACACATAAAAATGCATTTGAAAGTCAAAGTGTAAGATCCAATGTGAAGTTCCATTGCTGCACTATTCAAACTGTATAAAAGCTTTTGGGTTTCATAGACTCTGTGTGTGGTTGTCATGTGTGAATTTTTTTTTTGCAAGTTTTTTTCTTATAATATTTATAAAAGTTAAAAGAACATTTGTGTGCATGTATATATATGGTGTGCATGCCATAAATTCTCTATGATCTGTTCCTTATGTGGCCACCAAAATGATAATTTCCATCGTCTTCTAGACGTGAAGTGTTCCTGAACCACCTAGTAGAATTTTAGAAATAGTCTTCTAGCTATTTAAGAGTAATTGCATGTGTGACAACCTGACTACTATCCACTATTGTCTCCACAAAGAGAGAATTGTCAGGACATAAACATATTTAAAATAAACTTTTATAAACTAAGATTTTTCTTGTGGCATAAATACTAAATATACTTGCCTTTTCGTTCATTTAAACATGCCATCATCTTGTTCTTTATCAGTAACTTATTCATCCACTTGGAGCTGCAGCTTGTATTCATGTACATGTGTGTTCATGTCTATTTGGTCTCTGCCATGACTCTGATGTTTCTAGACTCTCCTGGGCTATAGGAGTAGAAATTTTGAGTGGTTTGATCATTACAAAGTTATTTTAAAAAACTTTCATAGTTGTGTAGGATACACCAAATATAATCTTAGAATTTATGGGCAAAGGTCAGATGTTTAGTGCAAACTAAAAGCCATCCAGGTCTAAAAGAAATTTTCAGTCAGGAAAGCTTGAAATAAACTTGTCACAAAACAAAACTTCATATTTGTAAACAACCACACACTATCATTAGAAAAGTTGAAACAGTTCACCTGAGATATCTTTGCTATTTTTCATCAATTTGGATTAGTGAAATACAAATTCATGGAACAGTGTTGATGCCTTCAGTGGACATAAAACTGGACTGACTCTTACTGAAGTCATTGTTATGTGCAAAATATTTAGCTTTTATCCATGAGTGAAGACATGGTGTGATTGTTCGCACTATGAGATTTTAATCCTCCTTCTTGTTGTTTTACAAGGTTTACAACCTAGTATTCCATAAACATTAATGATCTATGCTATAATCAGTTTTATTCTTAAACATAACTACTAACATGATTATCTGGTTTTGACTTCACTATTGTGTATTTTGGTGTTTCGTTCACCTAAAGACTTATATTCACTTATTTGGAGTAATAATTTCATTACACCCCCAGGAATTTTCATAATAATCAATGTCAGTACATTTAACTGATTTCTTTTTCCTAGACTAGACATTGATAGGCAGACTAGGAAAGTAAGGTAGATAAGTAAAACCTATGCAGAGAAGATAGAGGACTTGTAGAATATTGAAGATATTTTCAAAATTCAAAATAAACACACACAGGTGTAAATAAATGCATAAATATGTATCCTAAACATGGAGCACCTTTATTCAGTCATGAAAACTTTATTCATCAATCAACACAGGTTTCAGCCAAACTTTCTAAGTCTTTTAAAGATGAATCTAACATTATTTTCTATTTTTTCCAAACTTTCTCTTATTTTTCAAACATTAGATAGACAACACAACTTTTCTTGACATTGGTTTCCAATCCAAATATAAAATATAAGCATGGTCTCAGAAGCCATCAGCTTCCCTGCATGTGTAAGATTATATCTGATAAGTGCTATACAGTGATGAATATGAAGACAGCTCTGAAGTGTTTAATTGCTTTCTGAATAGACAAGTACAAATGGCAAGTGCCTTCAGATTTGGAATACATCAGCTCATTTTCTTTTATTTGCTGCAGTCAATCTGTGTCAAAGTGATTCCAGTTTAGTTACCACTTAAATAACATTTCAGGAAACAAATCACATTAAGTTGATGAGATTTCTTTTCACTATATACCACTGTTTTTCAAAATTATGAATTGCCTGTCCTGACACCAAGGTATCCACAATGATTAACTTGGCTGTTTACTCAATTATTTCTTTCCAGAATTAGAAACTTCAAAGTGCTTTTATATTTAAATGACTAGCATACCAGCAACACAGCTGATCAATCATTTCAAGCTAATGATTAGAAAGAGTCACTGCTACTCCACACTCCCTGAGATCCTGTGTCAGACACAGCAGGCTCGCGACTTCATTCTCACTGGATTTTATCATGAGTCACCAAGGAAAGGACAGGATAGGTTGAACTGGAGACAGAGTTTATGTTCTTCACTCAAAGTCTAATTTGAACAGTTTTGAAAAAGTATTAGTTCATAGTTTAAAAAAGCATTACTTAGTAAGCCATTATTTTAGTATCTGTATTATTCCAAAAGTAGACTTTTTTCTTTGAGAAGCTACAATTTTATGATTCTTTACAGCAGAGAAAAAGATGATAATTTGCTAAATGATTCTAGAAGTCACTTCAGTTATCCACAGAGAATAACGCATGTGTGAACAAAAGTGAGAGAGTTAACATCTGATTATAGCAACCATAATTTAGACGTTATACAAATTCATTTAGTTTAATTAAAATTTTAAATCATTAATTCAACCAAAGAATAACAATGGCTTTTTTTTCAATAATAAAGAATAGCAATGAGTAACGGTCTCTTTAACAATTAATTCAAAAGTAGGTTGCTTCATTACAATAGCAGTTTCTACTGTCTATTTTCATGAGACTCACTTTTGTTCTGTTTTCTTTATTGTTCAGATAAGAGGTTTTGCTATGTAGCTTAAGTATGTTTCAGACTTATGACCTTCCTTCTTAGTCTTTCAAGTACTGAAGTGCTGGAGTTCCACATATATGCTACTAGGCTTGACTTAGGAGTCACATCTTGGCTATTTCTTAATACTTAACTGGGAAAGGAGTACAAGCTGTACGCTGCTGACACTTTAATGGGTTGCTCTTTCTTGATGGGACTTCCTTCCCCTCCTTCTGCTATCCTAATAGTAATGTGAATACCCTAGGGATCACTATGTCTGCACCTAAGTGGCTTCATTTTATCTTGTGTTAACTCACTAACCTCTGCCTTCACACAAACTACATTTAACTAACAATTCAATGAAAAATTGGTTTTCTGTTTTAAGAGATTTTGTATAAGCATTCTGTTAACCTTCCTGGTGTCTGCAGTTTGAAGAGTGAATATTGTCTGTTATGTCATCAGTTACCCTTTAATTTGTTTATGATTAATTTTACCATGACTTCTTTATGTAATTTAGTTAATAATGTCCATTGCTTCTGACTTGCAGAGGCAGTCTATCACTAAACCATGATTGAAGAGCAACTCACCAATGTATTTAATATTTCCATTGATTATTTCTGTTAGTTGTCATTTCTTTAATTTGTGTGTTTCAAATGTTGTCTACAAATCTATATAGTTACATATTTGTTCTAATTTTTGGTTATACATTATTTATTAAAATATCCTTTTCAACCTAGTGAATAAAGGTATGTTTTATCATATACCAGCTCTGTATGTACTGGTGATTATTTTTGCTATTTTTATGCTATTCCACGTGCACATGTATTTATTTTAGGGCCTGTATCATATTGCTTTAGTTTTAGAGGTATAGTTCATTTCAATATAAACCAAGACAATCCTCATTATGGGTTTATTTTCTAATTACCTGATATTTTAATATTTACATTAAAATATACTATCACATTGATTTACTAAATATATATAGTGATATTTATTAATGTTACTGACTTTATATTTAGAACATTTGTCAATAAAAAAGAGAAAGTATGCAGGCCCTAGGAACTTAAGCAATTTTTAGTAAAAATTACTAGTCCTTTTATATTATATCAGCTATTTGTTATAATAACAGAAAGCTGACAAATGCAAAAAGTATGTAAGACCATTGTTTCTTTTAAAAATTTTTCATTGGTTGATCAAGTTCACCTTAAACAAAGATGAGCAATTCTAACAAAATTAAGAAAATAATTATACCAGACCAAATCTAAGAGTTCTCAACATTTTTAAAAATAATTTTTTATTCTGGGATGCTAGTAATGTAATATGTTATTTTAAAAATAGACTAAAAAAAACTCTCAAACATTAATTTGGATAACTGTGTGAATACCATTTAGAAAGCAATCATAGAGAACCCTTTACTTGTTAAAGGTATTTCACCTAACTCTTTCTTACTTTCTGGTAAATTAATGAATGTAGATACTGGCTTTTGAAAGGTAGCAGTGAAGGTAAAGACAGGTAAATGAAGTTTGATAGAGAATGGAACAGGTCATCTGTCAACCTTTTAAGAAAACACTTGTGCACAATTAAGCAAATCTCTACCATTTTAGAACTTACTTTGGGATATAAAGGGAAAATCGTAGACAATAAGCAACTCTTTGGTAATAATGACTCACTTTTCAACAAATAAAAAGGCAAAGAATCATAGTGAGAGTTTAATGTACAAGGAGAATCCTAGGAAAGAGGCTGAAACCTCACTCAGAAGAGCAAACAGGATAGACATTGGAAGTAGAAGATGAGGAACAGGTCAGGAACCTTCCATAGAGGACCTCTAAAAGACTACCCAATAGGGTATTGAAGAAGATACTGAGACTCATAGCCAAACTTTGGGCAGAGTGCTGGAATACTTATGGAAGAAGAGGAAGATAGAAAGATTGAGGGGACAGGAACTCCACAAGGAGACCAACAGAGCCAAAAACCTGGGCCCAAGGGGGCCTGCAGATACTAATACTACAACTAAAGACTATGCATGGAGAGGACCTAGACTCCCTACTCAGAGGAACCATACAGACTGCTCAGTTTCCAAGTGGGTCAGGGGCTGTCTCTGGCATGAACTCAGTGGCATGATCTCCGATCACCTTTCTGTGGAGGGGGTGAGTGTGCAACCTTGTCAGGCCACAGAGAAAGATAATGCAGCCAGATTTGATGAGACCTGATAAGCTAGGATCATATAGAAGGGGAGGAGGTCCTCCCCTATCAGGGGAATAGAAAAAAGGTATAGGGGGAGAAGAGGGAGAGTAGGTGGAACTAGGAGGAGATAAGGGAGGGGGCCACAGTGAATAAATTGTAATTAATTAAAAGTTACTGTGTCACTATTCTCCTTATGATGCCACATTAAATGCACCATTCCAAAGTTTAGAACTGTACCCACCTCTCAAAAGAATACAGAGGTATAATACAGTGTAGCGTATCCCTACCCTGACAGTAATATCCATCCATATGACCCGTATGTAGGACCAATACATGTCTCAAATTATTTTTCTTTCAAAAAGAAAGTTTTTATGCTAATAATAGAAATCATGACCGTCCCTCCCATCCCCTGAGGGAGGAGCAGCCTAGCTAGATCCCAGAAGAGGACATTGCAGACAGCCCTGAAGAGACATGATAAGCTAGGGTCAGATGGAAGGGGGGGAGGTCCTCCCCTATCAGTGGACTTGGAGGGGGTCAGGAGAAGATGAGGGAGGGATGGGGAGAGGGGAGGGAATGAGGGAGGGGGCTACAGCTGGGATACAAAGTATATAACCTGTGATTAATATAAAAATAAATAAATTACTTTAAAATCCTCAAAAAATCGTGTAAAGGTAAGGTATTCATTTAGTTGTTTAATGTTCTAACAAATGTTTCAGGAAATTTACATATAATAAATTAAATAAATAATTTGTATTTATGCACACATTTAAGCATAGTGCTTCATTTCAAATGAATGGTAGTTAGAACTTTCCCTATCCAGAAGAGCTGTTTTGCTTGAATTGTGATGGTCTGTGGAAATTTATGTGTCTTCACTGTTGGGACTGTTGTAATAAGGTTCCATGTGATGCCTAGAGAATGACAGTGATTGCTTCCTCAAATAAGTATTTTGCAGAGTTAACTGGGAGTTTTGCTTTGATTTGTTTTTTAAAAAGTATCACTTTAGAAATCATCTTTTAAAAATTCTTGACAACCGCAGACAACCTGTAGGCTCCAAAGCAGTTAAATTCCACTAAAGCTCAGTTTTAGTTCCTTGCTGTTGTTGATATTTGTAGTGGGAGAAATAATTGACTCATTAGGTTCCCCAGGAAGCACGAAAAGGAGTAATTTGAGTCAGATGTTGTTTACCAGCACCAGGTTTATGGAAACTGCTTATGGTATCCAAAATTCTATAGTTTCCTATTCACAGACTGGGTAATCTAAACAGACAAGGTAATTAAATTCAAAAGACTGTGGACGTTAGTTCTGAAAGAGAGCTTGTGCTCTAAGCCTCTTGTCCAAACACTGCTAGTGAAAACAAATTATTTTTCTGCTATTTTGGTAAAAGTATATTCTTTGACAACAAAAAGCATGCCTTCCTTAGTGAATATTCTTCCTTATTATTGGTTTGCAAAATAAAAATATTCTCAATAGAAATAACTGTGTGCAGTAATGTATTTGGAAATTCAGCTGCTCTGCTCATAGTTTTAAACCTTGTAATTATATTCTACACTTTATTACAGTCAGTTAATGTTCAACCAATTGAGAATCTCCTCTCAAATATAGCAACACTCAACTGTCAGGTTCACACCCCCAAAAGAAAAGAATAAGATAAATATATGGTTTTTGAAAAATATAGTATAGTTTCATGTGTCATATGGAATTAGTGTGCTCTCTGCTCAAAGCACCTGAGAGTAGAAACTGGATATTTAAAGTAAGTTCCAATGATTTATCAATGCCCTGTTGCCTGGACTATTTTTTTATGAAATGTTGAAGCTCTTCCATTTACACATGTCTCTGGTGGCAAAGCATGTATCAGTTCCATAGTCAGTTTATGTGCATTTGTCCCATTCCTTGGAGAGTCTGCTGTGGTCTGAAGACAGCCTTCTGAGTACATCATCTTTCAGCATTGCAAACTGCCTTTATTTCTCCTTGCATTATCTGTATCAGTCTTGTGCTATCCCTCTTTGTCCCTACTCTGCCTGACATCTCCATCTACACCACCCATGTGCTACCAGCACATTACTTCACACAGTGTCTCCACCCATGTGCATATTCCATGTTCTACAATTTTACTTTTGCTAACACTTCAAAGACAGTATTGCTCATGATGGACAGTATAAACACCATACGAAGTCTCACCCTAATCTCCTAAATAGTTAAATTTCAAGTATTTACCAGATTGGCATATTGTTGAAAATTAAAAAAAAAATCTTAGTGCACATGTAGAAGTATTGAACTAATGAAGGTATTCTTCACTCAGTCTTTTTTAACACTGAAAACAGAGGGAAATACTTGTTATGTTTATTTGGATCACAATGAACTACACTTTTCACAAATAATACCTAATTCCTCTTCAGTGCCACATCCTTTACTAGTTTAACAAATGAACACATTGTTCTAATCAAAGCATGCTTCAACTCTTAATACCAGAATTCTCAATTCTCAAGAATGTATCCCCTTCTGATCTGCCCTTATCTCCAATGCATCATGGAAACCTTCTCTTCCAAATTTTCTTATTCACAGTCGTCACTTTATTCCAGGCCATAAATCCAGTGGACATTCAGTGGAATCCCTCAGGCCAAGTAAGCCAGGAAAGCAAGAAGGCCAAGTTCAGATCTTCATATCTCCTTCAAGTCCAATGCTCTAGTCTCACCTCCTTCTTGGTACCTCCCCTTCTCATTCTCCTACTGTGCACTAGCCTCCAGCCGTGGCCCCATCTCCAGTGGATCACACAGATCTTCCCCTCCAAACTTTCATCCCCAAACTCATGACTTCATGCCAGTCCCGAATCCCCAGTAGGTGTTCCCTTGGATACTTCAGTTAGCCTAGCTGAATCCTCTCCTTCCTGTCCTCTCCCCCAGATACAGCCCCCCTACTCACACCCCAGCGCTGTAGCAGACTAAGTGCCATTTCTTCCCCTTCTTTTCCGTCTCATCTGCAGTGGATCAACCCTTCTTTCTTTCACGCTTTCTCCCAATTCGCCGTTATCCCAGCCTCCAACTCCAGTGGGCATTCTCTGAGAGCCCACAAACCAAGCCTGCTAGAGAAGGAAGTAGACCAGCAAAGCAGATAGGCAGGCATCAGATCTTATCCCCCTCTTCTCCTCCATATACAGTTTCACCCCCAGCACCTCCATGTGGCAAACTACATGCTGTGGTCTCTCCTCACTTTCCCATTCCCAGGATTTAAGCAGTCCTTGGTGGAACACCTTGTTTTCCTTCCTCCTGTGGAGCACTTCTATAAACAAACTTACCTGGAACTCCAAGTGGCCACACATATCAGGATCCCAGAAGAACTTCCTACAGGGCTACACAGAGCCACTGCATACTGTTATAAACCAGAGAGAACAACTTACCCCAGGGAACAAAATACCCTCCCAGCAAAGACAAGACCAGATATCAGCACCTAGAATTAAATCTTCCCAAACTCACATGCCTAGACACCAGCATAAAATACAATCAATAATAGCCAGGAATATAAGTCTACACTAGAGACCTGAACCCCACCACAATCAGCCCACAATGTCTTAACATACTTGAAGCACAAGAAAAGGCATTAAAATGGCCCTTATGAATATGATAGAGGTCTTCAAAGAAGAAATGAATAAATCCCTTAAAGAAATCCGTGTAAACAAAACTAAACAGTGGGGAGAAAATGAAGAAAACAGCTCAAGACCTAAAAATAGAAACAGAATCAATAAAGAAACTCAAAGTAAGAGAAATCTGGAAATGAAAAATTTAGGAAGGGCAACAGGAACCTCAGAAGCAACCTTTATTAACAGAATACAAGTGAGGGATGAGAGAATCTCAAGCACTGAAGATATGTTAAAAAAATGGATTCTTCAGTCAAAGAAGATATTAAATCTAAAACATTCCTAGCACAAAATATCTGAAAACCTGGAACACTGTGAAATGTACCAATTCTAAAAATAATAGGAATTGAGGAAGGAGACTAAACCCAATCTAAAGGCAAAAAATATTTTAACAATATCATAAAAGAAAAATTCCATACCCTAAACAAAATTACACTTATTAAGGTACAGGAAGCAAACAAAGCACCAAATAGACTGGACCCTCAGCACGTAATAATCAAATCTATAGACATACAGAACAAACAAAGAAGATTAAAAGAATGAAGGGGAAAGAGTAAGCAATATATAAAGGAAGAGTTATTAGAATGGTACCTCACGTCTCAAGGGGGACTCTAAAAGTTGGAAAGACCTGGGCAGATGTTCTGCGGACTCTAAGAGACCACAAATGCCAGTTCAGACTATGATAAGACAGAAGTTTTCAGTCACAGTAGATGGTGAAATCATTCCATGATGAACCCAAATGTAAACATTACCAGTCTACAAATATGGCCCTATAGTAGGTGCTAGAAGAAAAACTTCAACTTAAGGTGGTTAAGCATGCCCAAGATAACACAAGTAATAAATAATTCAAAACCAGAAAAGCAAAAGAAGAGAAACACATACAAACATTCGCACACACACACAAGCACACTACTACCACAGCCCCCAACAGCAACCATAACAACAAAATGACAGGAATCAACAAATACTGCTCAGTGAGATCTCTCAACACCAATAGTCTCAATTCCCCAGTAAAAAGGTATAAACTAACAAAATGAATGGGAAAGCAGGATCCATCCTTCTGCTGTCTCCAAGAAATACAACTTAACATTAAGACATGAACTCACTTATAAGTGGATATTAGGCATATGATATAGGATAAACGTATTAAAATCTGTAAACCTAAAGAAGGCAAAGCAAGAAGGAGGACCCTGGGTAAGATGGTCAATCCTCATACAGAAAGGCAAAGGGGATGGGCATCAGAAGAGGGAGAAAACAGGTAATAGGAGAGGAGCCTACCACAGAGGGCCTTTGAAACACTTTACCCAGCCAGTCCTTCTGAGACCTGATAGGCTAGGTTCAGAGGGAAGGGGAGGAGAACCTCCCCTATCAATGGACTTGTGGAGGGGCATGGGAGGAGATGAAGAAGGGAAGGTAGGATTGGGAGGAGATGAGGGAGGGCTCTACAGCAGAGATACAAAATAAATAAACTGTAAATTATTAAAATATTCTACTCTGCAAGGTATCAAAGCAGAGGCTGACACTCATAGCCAAACTTTGGGCAGAGTGTAGGCAATCTTATGAGAGAAGGGAGAGATAGAAAGATCTGGAGGGGACAGGAACTCCAGAAGGTCAGCAAAATCATCATCATCATCATCATCATCATCATCATCATCATCATCATCATCATCATCATCTGGAGTCTTTTCTGAGACTGATACTCCAACCAAGAACCATTCAGGGAGATAACCTAGACCCATGCACAGATATAGCCAATGGCAGCTCAATGTCCAAGTAAGTTTCCTTGTAATGGGAACAGGAACTGTCTCTGACATGAACTCAGTGGCTTGCTCTTTCACCACCTCTCCCTGAAGGGTGTGCAGCCTTACCAGGCCACAGAAGATCATGTAGCCAGTCCTGATGAGACCTGATAGAATAGGATCAGATGGAAGGAGAGGAGGACCTCTCCTATCAGTGAACTGGGGGAGGGACATGGGAGGAGCTGAAGGAGGAAGGGTGCAATTGGGAGGGAGGAGGGAAGAGGCTACAGTTGGGATACAAAGTGAATAAACTATAACTACTAAAACAATAAATAAAATTTAAATATATATATATTTTTTTAAGTAAAAAAGAATTAAGAAATTAAGGATTTTTTCTAAAATTGAGGGAAACACAACATCTCAAACTTATGGGATAAAATAGGGGCAGTTTTTGTTGTTTGTTTTGTTTTGAAACAGAGTTTGGTTGTGTAACCCTAGCTGTCTTGGAACTCACTCTGTAGACCAGGCTGACCCAGAACTCACAGGGATTCACCTGCCTCTGTCTCCCAATGGCTGGGATCAAACGGGTATGCCTGGCTAATAGAGGCAGTTCTAAGGAAAGGTTCTATGAGTTCATAACACTAAATGCTTACATAAAGAAAAAGTTGAGATTAATACTAGTAACAGCATACCTGAAGGCTCTAGGACAAAAGAAGAAATAACACCCAATATAAGTAGTTATCAAGAAATAATCAAGTGCGAAAAGAAGCGAAAGCAACAAAAACAATACAAATAAACAAGAAAAGAAATAATAGTTTCTTTGAGAAAAATCAAAGATTGACAAATACTTATTCAAATTAACTAAATGATAAGGGGAGATAATCTGAATTAACAGAACTAGAAATAATATAACAACAGTCATTGAAGAAATCCCAAGAATCATTAGGAAATACTCTTTTATTAAATTCTTTATCAATTACACTTTATTCACCTTATATACCCCTGTAGTTCCCTCCCTCCTCCTGTCCCAACCTCTCCCTTCCTCCCCCCTCTGCACCCGTGTCCCTCCCCAAGACCACTGATAAGGGAGATCCTCCTTTCTTTCCCTCTAATCCCAGTATATCAGATCTCATCAGGAGTGGCTGCATTGTCTTCCTTGTGGCCCAGCAAGGCTGCTCCCACCTCAGGGGGAGGTAATGAAAAAGCAGGCCAATCAGTTCATGTCACAGACAGTCCCTGTTCCCATTACTATGGAACCCACTTAGACACTGAACTGCCATGGGCCACACCTGTGCAGGGTCCTAGGTTATCTCCATGCATGGTACCTAGTTGGACCATTAGTCTCAGGAAAGACCCCTGTGCTCAGACCATTTGGTTCTGTTGCTCTCCTTGTGGAGTTCCTGTCCTCTCCAGAACCCACTATTTCCCACTCCCCTCATAAGATTCCCTGCACTCTGCCCAAAGTTTGGCCATAAGTCTCAGCATTTACTTCCATAGTCTGCAGGGTAGAGCCCTTTCGAGGCCCTCCTTGGCACTCTCCTGACCTGTTCCCTGTCCTCTCCTTCTTCCAATGACCAACCCCTTTGCCGTTCTGGATAGGGATTGGTCATTTTAGCAAGAGTCCTCCCTCTTGATTAGTTTCTTTAGGTATACAGATTTTAGTAGGTCATCTTACAGTATATGCCTATATGAGTGAGTATATACCATGTGTGTCCTTCTGCTTCTGGGATAGCTCACTCAGGATGATCCTTTCCAGTTCCCACCATTTACCTGGAAATTTCATGATAGCCTTGTTTTTTATTGCTGAGTAATATTCCATTGTGTAGATGTACCACAATCTCTGTATCCATTCCTCAGCTGAGGGGCATCTGGGTTGTTTCCAGTTTCTGGCTATTATAAATAAAGCTGCTACAACATGGTTTAGCAAATGTCCTTATTGTGTACTTGAGCCTCTTTTGCATATATGCCTAGGAATGGTATAGCTGGATCTTGAGGAAGCACTATTCCTAGTTATCTGAGGAAGTGCCAGATTGATTTCCAGAGTGGTTATACAAGTTTACATTCCCACCAGCAAAGGAGGAGGGTTCCCCTTTCTCCACATCTTCTCCAGCATATGTTGTCACTTGAGTTTTTGATCTTGGCCATTCTGATGGGTGTAAGGTGTTAATCAGCTGTAGGAGTTCCCTGATAGAATTTTCGGGGTCACTCAGGTATACTATCATATCATCTGCAAATAGTGATACTTTGACTTCTTCCTTTCAAATTTGTATCCCTTGATCTCCTTTAGTTGTCTTATTGCTCTAGCAAGGACTTCAAGAACTATGTTGAAATGATATGGAGAGAGTGGGCAGCCTTGCCTTGTCCCTGATTTCAGTGGGGTTGATTTAAGTTTCTCTCCATTGAGTTTGATGTTAGCTATAGGTTTGCTGTATATTGCCTTTACTATGTTCAGGTATGTGCCTTGTATCCCTGATCTCTCCAAGACTTTAAACATGAATGGATGTTGGATTTTGTCAAATGCTTTTTCAGCATCTAAGGAGATGATCATGTGGTTTTACTCCTTCAGTTTGTTTATGTTGTAGATCACATTGATGGATTTCTGTATATTGAACTACCCCTGCATGCCTGGGATGAAGCCTACTTGGTTATAGTGGAGATATCTTTGATGTGTTGTTGTATTGGATTTGCAAGTATTTTGTTGAGTATTTTTGCATTGATGTTCATAAGGGAGATTGGTCTGAAATTCTCTTTCTTTTTTGGGTCTTTGTGAGGTTTAGGTACCAAGGTGATTGAGGCTTCATAGAATGAGTGTGGTAATGTTCCTTCTGTTTCTATTTTGTGTAATAGTTTGAAGAGTATTGGTGTTTGCTCTTCTTTGAAAATCTGGCAGAATTCTGTGCTGAAACCATCTGGCCCTGGGCTTTTTTTGCATGGGAGACTTTTGATGACAGCTTCTATTTCCATAGGGGATATAGGACTATTTAATTGATTTACCTGGTCTTGATTCAGCTTTGGCAAGTGGAATCGATCAAGAAAATTGTCCATTTCATTTAGATTTTCCAATAGGCTTTTGAAGCAAGACCTAATGATTGTTTGGATTTCTTCAGTGTCTGTTGTTATATCCCCCTTTTCATTTCTGATTTTGTTGGTTTGAATAGTGTCTCTCTGCTTTTTAATTAGTTTGACTAAAGGTTTGTCTATCTTGTTGATTTTCTCAAAGAACCAGCTCTTGGTTTCATTGATTTTTTGAATTGTTTTTTTTTGTTTGTTTGTTTGTTTCTAATTTATTGATTTCAGCCCTGAGTTTGATTATTTCCGTTCATCTACTCCTCTTTGGTGTGTCTACTTCTTTTTTTTTTTTCTAGGTCTTTTAAATGAGCCATTAAGTTGCTTGAATGAACTGTTTCGAGTTTCTTCTTGAAGGCACTTAGAGCTATGAACTTTCCTCTTAACACTGCTTTCATTGTGTCCCACAAGTTTGGATATGTTGTGCTTTCATTGTCACTGAATGCTAGGAAGACTTTTTTTTCTTTATTTCTTCCCTGACCCAACTGTCATTTAGTAGCAAGTTGTTCAGTTTCCATCTGTGTGTATGCTTTTTGCTATTTCTCTTGTTGAGCTCCAATTTTATTCCATGGTGATCAGATAGGATACAAAGGATTATTTCAATCTTCTTATATCTGTTGAGGCTTGCTTTGTGACCAAGTATATGGTCTATTTCGGGAAAGGTTCCATGAGAAGGTAAATTCTTTTGTGTATGGGTGAAAGGTTCTACAGATGTCTGTTAGGTCCATTTGATTCATGACCTCTGTTAGAGTTAATGTATCTTTGTTTAATTTTTGTTTTATTGATCTGTCCTTTGTTGAGAGCCGTATGTTGAAGTCTCCCACTATTAATGTGTGGGGATTTGTGTGTGGTTTAAGTTTTATTAATGTATCTTTTACAAATGCCGGTGCCTTTGTATTGGGGGCATAGATGTTCAGAATTGTGATATCTTCCTGGTGGAATTTTCCCTTGAGTATGAAGTGTCATTCTCCATTCCTTTTGATTAATTTTGTTTGAAAGTCTGTTTTATTAGATATTAGAATTACTACACTTGCTTGCTTCTTGGGTCCATTTGCATGGAGAAGCATCTTCCAGCCCTTTACTCCAAGGCAATATCTATCTTTGTGAGTTAGGTATGTTTCTTCTATGCAACAGATTGCTGGGTCTTGTGTATGCATCCATTATGGTAGTCTGTGTCTTTTTATCAGAGAATCGAGTCCATTAATATTGAGAGAGATTAATGACCAATGGCTGTTAGATCCTTTGATTTTGATGTTGGCCATGGTAGTGTGGTTGTGTGTTTGGCTACTTTTTGTTTTGCTGTAGTGAGGTTATTTATTTCCTGTGTTTTCTTTGTAAGTAGTTAGTTTTCTTGTGTTGTATTTTTCTTTCTAGTATTTTATGTAAAGCTGGATTTGTGTATTGTTATTGTTGAAATTTGTTTTTGTCATTGAATATCTTGTTTTCTCCATCTATGAGGACTGAGAGTTTTGCTGGGTATAGTAGCATAGGCTGACATGTATGTTCTCTTAGAGTCTGCATGATATCCGTCCAGGCTCTTCTGGCTTTCATAGTCTCTGTTGAGAAGTCAGGTGTGATTCTGATGGGTTTGCCATTATATGTTACTTGGTCTTTTTCCCTTGCAGCTTTTAATATTTTTTCTTTGTTCTGTATATTTCGTGTTTTGATTATTATGTGACGCAAGGATTTTCTTTTCTGGTCTAATTTATTAAGTGTTCTGTAGGCCTGTCCTTTAAGTTGGGGAAATTTTCTTCTATGATTTTTTTGAAAATATTTTCTGTGCCTTGGAGGCACAGAATCTTCTTTTTCCTCTATTCCTGTTATTCTTAGGTTTTGTCTTTCTATGTTGTCTTGGATTTCTTGGATGGTTTTTGTCATGAATTTCTTAGATTTTTTTGTTTTCTTTGATGGATTCACTGATTTCTTCCATTCTATCTTCCATACCTGAGATTCTTTCTTCCATCTCGTGTAGTCTATTAGTTATGCTTACCTCTGTAGTTCCTGTTCTCTTTCCTAGATTCTCCTATCCATGATTTCCTCTGTTTGTATTTTCTTTAATTTTTCCAGTTCTATCTTCAGATCATGATCCTTTTGTTGATTTCCTTCACCTGTGTGATTGTATTTTCCTGTTTTTCATCAATTTCTTCCCCTGTTTGTTTGAACATTCGCTGTTTCTTTTATTTCTTTCAGTGATTTAATCATTTCCTCTCTGAAAGCCACAAACTGTTTGGCTGCATCTTCCTGTATTTCTTTACGGATGGCCATAAGCTGTTTTACTATATCTCCCTCTCACTCTTTATGCATTTTAATTGCTTCCTCCATTAACCAACAGGTGAAAAGCACTTTCAGCAAAGTAGCTGGGTACAAAAATCTCTCACAGAAATCAGTAGCCCTCCTAGATGCGCATTAGAAATGGACTGAGAAAGAAATAGAGAAGTGATAACTTTCACAATAAATTTAAAACTATAAAAACTTGATGATAACTTCAGCCTAGCAAATGGAAGACTTCTATGATAACAATTTAAAACACAAAAGAAAGAAATGGAAATGGAAAGATCTCATATGCTCATGGAACAGTAGGATTGAAATACTAAAAATGGCCAACTATAGATTCAATGCAATCTTCATCAAAATTCCAACACAGTTATTCACAGATATTGAGAGGGCAATTTTTAGCATCATGTCAGAACACAAAATAATAGCGAAATAGGATGGCTAAAAAGCAAAATCTTGAATAATCAAAGAAGTGCTGGAGGTATTAAGTTGCACACAGAACTATAGGACTCAAAACAGCATTGTACTGGCACAAAAATAAGCACCCCCTACGTGCTGCAGTTTTAATACAGGAAGATATTCTACATGATTCCAAAAAAGAAACCCAGCCACAAACGCTTTGATCTACAATGGTGATCTGCCTGCAGGCTATGCTAGTGCAATGCTGGCACAAAACTTTTTTTTTCTTTTTTTTATGAGAGAGTTACCTCTCTCCTTCCTCTGACCTTCTAACTATTGCAAGTCCAAATACATATGAGTGTGTGTACATATAAATATACATTTATATATAATTTTTTGCTTCTTTTTTTAAAATTTATTTATTTTTATCTCAATCACAGGTTAGGTACTTTGAATCCCAGGAGTAGCCCCCTCCCCCATTCCCTCCTACCCTCCCACTCCCTCCCTCATCTCCCTCCTCCCGCCCCC
>CM053765.1:43722293-43753377 GCA_028658305.1 Pachyuromys duprasi | reverse complement strand
GACTTTAAACATGAATGGGTGTTGGATTTTGGCAAATGCTTTTTCGGCATCTAGGGAGATGATCATGTGGTTTTTCTCCTTCAGTTTGTTTATATGGTGGATCACATTGATGGATTTGTGTATATTGAACCACCCTTGCATCTGGCACAAAACTTAAGGGAGTTATCCACCAACACTTGATCTGACTCAAGACCTACTCTATGAGATTTAATAAATAACCTAAGCTGTTTTGGGGACCAAGAACCTGAGTCAAGATAGCCTAGAGACCAGTGGTACCCAATATTACTGTTCTGATAAAGAAACATAGAAATAAAATGACTCCTACGAAATTCTGCTATATTTAACGATTAGCGCCTTGCTCAGTCCTGATCAGAGAAACTTCCTTCTGCAGCAAATGGGAACAAATACAAAGACCCACAACTAGATATTCAGCAGAGTGAGAGGCTTTGGAACACTCAGCCTAATTGAGATGTCTAAATCAAACATACTTCATTTTTGCAACATTGTTTTATTTTAGCCTACAAGATGTTGCCAGGTCTACTCAAGTTGTTGGCCTTATAGAGGGGAATAATTCAGCTCAGGCCCCTGTTTCTGTAGCAATTATCTTATGGAGTAATGAATAAAAAAAAACCCAGTTCCTCAATTTGGTAGGATAACTGCAATGAATAAAATTTCAAAGGAAAATGGCATGGACAATGTCATAAACTGAATGGCTTTTCATGTGTGCAAACACATAATAATTCTGAGTTTAGAATGGCAGCAGCCTCTACCTAGTGTTTTAGTCCACACATGAATATGATGTCCATTATTGCAGGTGAGAAGCCCAGTTGCTTTGAATGCACAACCATTGTCTGGTTATGATCCCTGTAACAATGTGCACACATCAAAGCAGAACTTATTTCAAAGCCTTTTTGAATTAAATTAAATATCTGAAGCACCACAAAAACTACTGCCTAAAAATAGCAGAGGCTTGCTGAATTCCTTTCATCTAATACTGTGCTCTGACAAAAACGTAATCAAAGTTTTCTTGCATGACTTCTCCCTCTCATATTCATGTCATTTTACTGGTGATGGTTCTGACTCTGGTTGCTTCTGTTATCATCCTGCATTATATTAGTTGAAACCAAATTTGAGACAGTAAACATTAACTCTAACACAGAAGATAAGCCTGACTGCAGTATTAGGACAATAAGCTATTTAATCAGTATTTTTTTCCTACCTTAAGCAGAAAAGCAGAGAATGAATAAACACCATGAGAAAGTAAGCTTACATTCATTTCTGACATTTTAAAGATAGTCTTGATCTACTGTACATGCAAATGGATAGCCTTCTTTTCAGCTGTACCTTAGTTCTTTGTGAAGTATCATTTTGTTAATGGCCAAGAAACAGCATGGGAACTTACCTACATGTGAATGTTAACTTTGGATTAGATTCAAATAATATGTCAAGTAAAATTTTCCAGGTGATAATGGAAAATAACAATTGAGAAATATTTGCATCTTATTGGTACCATCATCTCCAAAATATAAACAATATTGAAACTCTATTACATATGTATATGAACATATATGTGGAATTTTGAAAGGATAATATATATGAATAATAGTATAAAAGTGTACCTTTAATTCAATTAAAAAGTCTAAGTCTGAAAAAGGACAGTTTAAGGGTAGCAAAAACAAGTGGGTCAAAACCAGAAAATATTTCCTTGTATAGAAAATATATACATTATATTCGAAACAAAACTCATAAGTGAACTTAATATATAAGTATTTAGGTATACATGTGTGTGCATTATGTATAATTTATACATTTTATATTATCTAAGTTATATTATACATAATATATTATGTTTATGTATTATTTAATATACAGTTTACATAGGTGATAGTAGATGGATGTATTCATTTGTTAATCTTTACCATATTTAATTTTAATAGTTTAGTTATTTTGGGGAAATTTTATATGTAGTATTTCTAATTAAATAAAGTGTGTTGGTGTTGTTCCTAAGCCAATCATAAAATGACAATTCTAGCAATATTTTACAGGCTAGGTTTGTTAGAGCATAGTAGCTGTGTCCTTAACTGACAGTTATACCTGTCCATTTCATTTCAGGGAGCATTTTCTAACAACAAACAGCAACTGAAGTAGTTAAAGTAGCCTTTTCTTTGAATATGCTGGGGTGGGTTGGTGGAGGGCTCCCCACTTTTCTGAGGAGTTGGGGAAGATGGAAGGGGGAGAAGAGGAGAGAGGCAGCGAAAATCAAGATGCAAAGTGGATAAATTAATTAATTAATTTTAAAAGACTAGCATCTAATTTGTCAGTGATTGCTTAGAGGGCCTCATAAGATCAATAATAATATTAGCCCTAATATTCTTCCTTTTAAAATAAAGAAAAAACTATCTGGTTGGGAAGTGGCCAGGATGGGAGAGTACTTGCCTGTCTCAAAATGAAAATACAATGTAAGAACATTTGATCTCTTAGAATTGCCTTATTTCTGGTGAGAAGGTATGGAGTATGTGCACCTGAAATTCATGAACAAACATCCACAGCTTTTTCCAATGTAGCTAATGCCAAAAACATATTTGAAAATATTAAGATCAAACCTACGATAGGTTGGAAATTAAAAGACACACTGAGCTACCAGTGATCAGGGAGGGCAAAATGGCTTTCCCTTTGCAAAAAATGTCATCATGGAACTCTCCATGGCAGTAAATTAATGGTGACATATAATATGCCCCTTGCATAAAAGTGTCAGTCCACCAATTAACAACCTACTTGTCAGTATCACTAAATGCTAATTTTAAATGATTTTAGGATCTCGAACATTTTTATTGATGAATGTGTCAAGGAGGTGCAAGTCCTGAATAATTATACAAGCATCAGTACACCACAAACAAAAGCTTGTAAAGTGAGCTTACAAAGTAGAGAGATTAAATGTCAGTTTTGTTTCAATGTCCCATCAAGAACAGCTATCTGGTCCTAGCTTGTATGGTATCTAAGCACTGTGGTATCCTTTGCAGCCTATCCTTTTATTTAATTATTTGATATGTTTGGTGTTTTACAAACTTTTCAAGTACAGAAGAAGAATCACCGGTGGGAAGCAAGCAAACAAAATATTCCCCAGTTATTTTTGAAGAGAATAGTCCTCCTTTATTATTGTATTTGCTCTTGGTGTTTCTGTTGATAGAAAAAAAGCACAATTATGAATTTTATGCACTCTGTTCTTATGCAATAAATACATTTAAGTGGTAATGGGCACAAATGGATGCAAACATTATAGAATAACTGAATTTTAAAAAGTGTATGCATGTGAAGGCTAATAATAATTGGCAACTTAAAAGAATATAGAATAATCTAGGACATAGACCTATGGACATATTTGTGAAGATGTTTCCAGATTGAATTAATTGATTTAGGAGACTGACTTCTGATATGGATAGCAACTCTGCATATGCTGGGATCCTTGGTTAAATATAAAAAGTAAGGGAGCACCATCATTCATCATATTATTCTTGCTTGTGGATACCATGTGACTCCCCATGTCAGGCTCCTACTGGCATGACCCCAGTGTACTTTAAAGGGAGATCTACAGAGTAAACCTTTCCTTTCTTAAGTTAGTTTAATCAAGCATTCTGTCACAATAATGAGAAAGATAATTGCAGGTTTAGATTTTTCCACAAAGCTAATTTACTTAGGGTTCTTAAAAGTTTCTACCTCCCTTTCAACCCACTGACCAGAGGTAGAGGAGAAAGGAGGTTATTAGGAAAGGGAGGTTGTGGAACTTTTTAAAAGTAGTTCCTGGGGCTGAATCCACTCTTCTTGCCTGAATACCAGCACTCCAGGCCAAATGCCAACACCAAGCAGCAACATGAATCAGCATGATAAAGAAGATCAGGACAAGTCAGTGAAAGACAGAGACTTAGTTGGATTGCCCAAAGTTCTCTGGAAAGTTTCTTTCTGTGAAGTCATGTGTTGAAGAACAAAGACCAGTGCAGGGATGTCTATCAAAAAAAAAAAATGCAACCTGTCCTGATGAGACCTGGTAGGCTAGGTTCAAATAGAAGGGGAGTAGGACCTCCTCTATCAGCAGACTAGGGGGGAGGCATAGAGGGAGAACAGGGAGAGAGGGTGGGATTGGGAGAAGCTGAGAAATGGCGCACAGCTGGGATACAAATTGAATAAATTGTAATAAATGATAATAAAAAAAGAAAAAAAAAACCTGTTGTCTCACTTCTGTGGGATTCTGTTTATCTCCTTTCCTCGGAGTCTTATCATAGATGTTTTCATCTGGCCAATGTCATGCTCCTAGCAAAAGAGAGCTCTCAGCAAAACATCACATGCCCTCTCACAAGCCAGCCTCCAACCAAACATCATGTGCCCTTTAACAAGACAGATTCTAGGAAAACAATACATGACACAATGGAATCTTCAAAGAAACCAAAAATATCCTCTTCCAGGTACCTAATATAGAAAACTGGTACCAGAAGTGGAGCTGCTGTGGTGATAACCCCACACTGTGTTTCTTAGGCCTTTCAAAGTGCTTATTATTTCCCCCTTTTTTGTCTTTTATTGAAAATGTTTTTCTCACATATTATATCCTGATTACAGTTTCCCACCTTCTATCCCCAGAGCCTCTACTTTTCAGTCTTTCATTAGAAAACAAACAGGACTCTAGGGATAATTGATAAAACACAACAAAATAAAATATGATAAGAAAAAGTGAAAACACAGTGAAGTTGGACAAGGCTAACAGAAGGTGAAGAGCCCAAGAGAAAGAATAAGAATCAGAAAGGCAGTTGTTCACATACTCAGAAGTCCCATAAGTACACTAAACTGGAAGTCATAATGTATGTGTGTGTGTGTTTGTGTGTGTGTGTGTGACAGAGAGAGAGGGAGTGAGAGAGAGAGAGAGAGAGAGAGAGAGAGAGAGAGAGAGAGAAGCAGACCCTGTACATGCTGCTTAACTCTCTGTGAGTTCATATGAGCTTTGCTCATGTTAAGAGGGTCCTGTTTTCCTATTGTTCTCCATCTTCTCTGACTCTTACATTATTTTCCACATTTGCTTGTACAGGGTTACCTGAGCTCTGAGGAAAGAGATTTGATGGAAACATCTAATTTAGGGTTGAGTGTTCCAAGGTCTCTCACTCTGAATGATACCTGTGCTCTGTGTCTCTGTATTAACTTCCATCACTGCAGGAGGAAGGTTCTCTCATCACAGCTGAGCAGGGCACTAATCTATGAGTATAGAAGAATGTTATTAAGAGTCATTTTATATGTTTTGAAGGAGGGATGTGCATGTATTGAGAACACTGGGCTAGAAAATCCAGAGAATCCTATTAAGAGAACTGCATAGGCTATAAGGTGAAAGTTTGAAGGACAAGAATGAGAAGAGAAATGACAGAGTCTTGGCTCATGAGGTTACAGAGGGAAACAAGGACTCGCACAAAGATGAGACTGAAGACTCATTGAGTAACATTCTGGCAAACAATGTGCCTGTATCCTACCCATCTTGACAAGTTAATCGAGGCTGAGTCCAAAAGATTGGTTGAGTTCCTAAACCTAATAAAATGGAGAAAATGAATTGAGTCAACACCCACAGTTTCCTGACTGGAAATGTCCCACCTTTAGAACTTCCCATTATGATCAACTGCCCTCAAACTGTGAGCCCTATAAATCTTTCCTTTTTTAAGTTGCTTTTGCCAGGTATTCTGTTAGAGCAAAAAGAAAAGGAACTGTTAAAATACCTAGCATTAGTAAAAGGTTTATTTTTATTTTAATCAAGCTATGTAAAGCCACTTAGTTATTTTATAGTGTTTTCCCTATGCAAGTTTATAAAATTGTATCAAACGTAAAGCATCTGGTGTTAAATATTGTGGAAAGTCAAATACTGTATTAAATTACTGAACATTTTAATCACTACACTGACTAGAATATGACCAGCAAGAACTGGTCTCATGCTGAAACATCAACCATGCATGAACTGGACCTAGGACCCATAGAAAGATGTAGCAGATATACATGCAGCTTAGGCCTTATGTGGGTCCTCTAGTAAGGGGAGTGGGGACTGCGTAGGACTCACTTGCCAGGTTTTTTTTATCACTCTCCCCTGGCAGAACTGCTTTGCCAGGCCACAGGGGAAGAAGATGTTCTCAGTCCAGATGAAACTTGATGAGCTGGGCCAGGTGGAAAAGAGACTTCCCCTTTTAAAGGGGAGGGATAAGAAAAGAGACAGAGAGAGTAGGACTGGGAGGAGAGGAGGGATGGTGTTACAAAAAGTATGTAAAGTGAATTACAAAAATAAAAATTAATAAACAGAAGAGAAAAGTCTCATTTATCTGAGAACCAGCAGGGTTCCTCTTTGTTTTCAACATAAGAATCTTTACCCTAGTCAGGAGATCTCATCAGGACTGGCTGCATTGTCTTCCTCTGGCATCCCCCATCAGTGGACTTGGAGAGGGGCAGGGAGGAGATGAGGGAGAGTAGGGTTGGGAGGGAATGAGGGAGAGGACTACAGCTGGGACACAAAGTGAATAAACTAATTAATATTAAAAATAAAAATAAAGCAAGAAAAGAGACAAAAATGGATCTTTACCCTAATGTGTTGACGTCCCCACCCCTCTTAGCATATTGAGAGGCGTAATGTTTTACAAACTCTGAAATTTCCACACCACCACTCAACTTGAAATAATATGATGACTTTGATATTGGAATACTTTAGAACACTTGCCAAAATTTTACCACAAAAGTCAAGGTCCTAATTGTTCTAATTTGGCAAGGGTATCATTTGATGTTATCTCACTTTTTCTTGTTCTATCTTACCGGCCATTGTTGAAATGTCATGTTTCATAGTGTGTGAGAGAGAGTGTGGTGTGTGTGTCTTTTTTGACTCAGGAAAGCATCAGCTCTGTTCTCTCCCTCCGCTATCCATTCATGTGCCTAACAATTGTCTTTCATCTAACCAGATATCATTTTCTGCTCCTTCAAACTTCTGTTGTACTTCCTAAAGGGGACCACACTCATTCTGCTCCATACACTATACCAGTGACTATCTCTCTTTTTATTCATGGTGTGGTGACAGTGGTGGTAGTTTTATGTGTATGAATATTCATGAATGTTTATGTATGTGTAGGCCCAAGGCTAACTCAGATTCTTCCTTCACTGCTTCCCCTCTTTGTTGATTGAGGCAGTGTTCCTTGCTCATGTGTCTGGCTAGTGTAGTCAGCCAGCCTGTCCAGGAATCCCTTGTCATTGTCCCCTGAGCACTGAAACTCTTGGCAGGCTAACACATCTACCCACCTTCTACTCAGGTCCTGACAATAAAATCATAATCCTCATCTTTACATAGCAAGCATTTTCTGTGTTGTGCCATCATTAGCCACCACATATTTCATTGTCAAGGTTTTCTGTAATCTCCTTGGTGTTAAATATAATATGCTTAAAACTTAATTACCAATTAATAATATTGTAATAATGATTACTTAAAAACAATAAATGTATAGATTAAATATTAATCATATCTCTGGTTCTTATTAAATTACTACTCTATGTAATAGATGTATGTACTATTATACATAATAGAGGCCAAATATGTGGAACATATTGTTGAATATTCAACTAATAGTCTCCAAATATTCTTGAAGTAGGTAGAGTCCTTACTATTTCATGAAGCTTTACACATTTAATTTTCTTTCCTCCATAGTTTTTCTATTACAATTATGTCTGGTATGTTTACTAAAGATTAAGTAAGATTTGTTAATTCATTCATAAATACAAAGAAAGAAGAACAACACAACTAACCTATCACTTCCTTGATGTTGTCAACTTAATATGTTCAGTTATTGCCTGAGTCGATGTTCAGGCACTGGATTGACAATTCATACATTAACTAGATATTGCTTTATGAACACGTTCACCCTGTTCAGCCAAAAGCTAACCTTGATTGTTGATAAAAATAACTGATAGTGTGGTAGTATGTTCTATCTTACTGTTACAAATGGCATATCTGATGCTGAGACACTTGAAAGCAGAGCAAAAGGTAGCCATTGAAAAATCAGCATTAACTGTGTAAGAGGGTAAGCATTATGGAGAGTTTGGGATTAACTGAAATGATATAAATTAAAACAAAGTAGAGCAAAGATAACATCAACTGCAGTCAAATAGCTGTTGGTATTTATTTTTTGCTAAAAAATTGTGAAATCCCTATGATTTCACCATTTGCAGTTATAACTGTTTCTTACAAATAGAAGACATACTAAAAATCTGTTTCTATTCTCGACAAAAGACCATTTTTATCTATGATATAATGACAATTATTTCTTAACACATTTGAGCATAATTTACTTGATCATGCTTTAATAAGATTTCTATCCCTCGATACCATCCATTCTTGCTAATGTCCTTGGCACATGAGAATTTTAGAGTTTTCAACAAGCTCTCTTCCATCAGTGATACATAGAGAGATTTATGTGTGAAAATTCCATTAATATTAATGAGATTAGCACTCATAAATCTGATGTTACTGCTGATAGTGTAGATTCTGGAAACAGTAAAACTCTTTACATTAATTATGGAGCAAATCTAGTTACTTTGTCCAATGTATAAATACATAAAAGAGTTAAGTAGTGAAGTAATTAACATATGAATAATTAGTCAAAGTCATAGAATTCTAATAATTATGATAATAACAAATTTCAAACAATTTTTTTTTCATTTTGACGACTTTTTTCTTTCCAACTCGTTTCTAAATGGTGAATTAATGTAGCCTCTCTGGATGTTGTATAAAAGACCAACATCCCACAAGTGTCTTAATTACCAAGGCGTTGATCTTCCTTCAATACATGTGTTGCTATATCTAAGCATGATTGCAGCCATTCTTCTTATGTGAAAATCTGTCCCTTCTTGGCACCTTCAATTCTGGACTTTTCACACACTCGCACATAAAGACACAGTTGTATAATTTACTCTTTCATAGTCCAATTGATCTCTAGGAAGATGAAAAATGTAGAACTGTCAACAACTGTCAATAACCTGTCATTCTTTAAGTGTTTCAGCATTTATTGAGCAAGTATGGTTTATTTACAGGTAAAAAGATTCCTTGCTGTAGTACAAACATATGGTGATAAATGGGTATAATGGAAAAATGGAGAACCATAACTACATGGATTTTTGATGCTGACAATATAATTCTGGAGAAGGCAGCCATAGCTGAAACAGGCATCTTATTCATAACTTCATTCCAACTAACATGGTTTTAAGGACAACAAGGGTTTTAATTTGTGGAGGTTTAAAATAAACTTATCAGATAAAAACTATGATTTTATTCTTTTACCCATGTCATTCAACATGAAAATCATGACTGTGAGTTTTTTGTGTATTCATGTGCATGTGTTTACGTGTATAAAGAAGTTGCAGCATAATAGCAACTTCTCTCATTACTGTGACCAAATACCTAACAGGACACAGTTAATGAAGGATAACTTAATTTTGGTAATGGATTCACCATGGAGATGAAGTTATGGCCTCAGGAACTTGAGGAAGCTGATCATGTTACATCAGCAGCTAGGAAACAGACAAGGATGAATCCTGGCAGTCAGCTAGTCCTCTACTTTCATTTACTATAGAACCACATTTCAAGAAATATGGCACCCTTAAGGTGGGTTTTCCCATCATAATTAACTTACTCTAGATGCTATGTTACAGGCATGACCAGATGTTTGTTTCTGTAGTTTCTTCCATTTAGAAACACTTCTTTCAATGAATTAGCATTTTTATATGGTTCCTCCAAAGGGTGGAATTTGGCAAGGGTATCAATAATTTGCATGTTTTTCTGGTCCAGGGCAAACTGCCATATTTCTCTTTAATGACTGTTAAAGGCATTAGCAATTTTAGCAATTATTAGTTTCAAAGCATCCTTGCCTATAAAAGTAAATGTTTTCTTCACAAAATTTAACATATCCTTGCTCATTTTTGTTCATTTCTGTTGACCTATATGAAATCAGTAATCAGTAGCCCTATCAGAGCCTTGATGCTATTTATCCTGTTTCAAAACATCTTCCACCAGAAAAATCAGTATATTTTTCTTATATTTATCGTTACTCAATTCTCAGGATGTGTAGATCAGAAAGAGATGTTCTTTACCAAAATGTATCAAGAATGGTCTCTACTTTGACTTCTTCCTTTCCGATTTGTATCCCCTTGATCTCCTTTAGTTGCCTTATTGCTCTAGCTAGGACTTCAAGTACTATGTTTAAGAGATATGAAGAGAGTGGGCAGCCTTGCCTTGTCCCTGATTTCAGTGGAATATATTAAATTTCTCTATATTTAGTTTGATGTTGGCTATAGGCTTGCTGTGTATTGCATTTACTATGTTTAGGTATGAACCTTCTACCATTGATCTCTCCAACACTTTAAATGAATAGATGTTAGATTTTGTCAAATGCTTGTTTAGCATTTAAGGAGATGAACATATGTTTTTTTTTTCTTTCAGTTTGTTTATATGGTGGATTACATTGATGGATTTCCATATATTTAACCACCCCTGCATGACTGGGATGAAGCCTACTTGGTCATGGTGGATGATATCTTTGATGTGTTCTTGGATTCAGTTTGTGAGTATTTTATTGACAATTTTTGCTTCAGTGTTTATAAGGGAAATTGGTCAAAATTTTCTTTCTTTGTTGGATCTTTGTGTGGTTTAAGTATCCAGGTGACTATGGCCTCATAGAATGAGATTGGAAATGTTCCTTCTGTTTCTATTTTGTGGAATAGTTTAAAGAGTATTGGTATTAGCTCTTCTTTAAAGGTTTCATAGAATTCTGCACCTGAAACCATCTGGCACTGGACTCCTTTTGGATTGGAGACTTTTGATGACAGCTTCTGTTTCCTTAAGGAATATAGGACTATTGAATTTATATTTTTAATTTTTTAATATTAGTTATAGTTTATTAACTTTGTATCCCTGCTGTATCCTGCTCCCTCATTCCCTCCCAATCCTACCCTCCCTCCCTAATCTCCTTCCTGCCCCTTTCCATGTCCACTGATAGGGGAGGACTTCCACCCCTTTCATCTGACCCTGGTTTATCAGGTATCTTCAGGATGGCTGCAAAGTCCTCCTCTGTCGCCTAACAGGGCTACTCCTCCCTATGGGGGGTCAAAGAGCCCGCCATTGAATTCATGTCAGAAATAGTCCCTGTTCTCCTTAATAGGGTATCCACTTGGATACTGAGCCACCATGGGCTACATCCGAGCAGGGGTTCTATCCATACATGGTCCTTGGTTGGAGAAAGAGTCTCATAACAGACTCCTGTGCCCAGATGTATTTGGTCCTTGTGGAGCTCCTGTCCTCTCCAGATCCTATTAACGCCCCTTCTTTCTTATGATTCCCTGGGTTCTGCCGAAGGTTTGCTTATGAATCTTATGTATCTGCTTTGATACACTGCTAGGTAGAGTCTTTCAGAGGCCCTCTGTGGTAGGCTCCTGTCCTGTTACTTGCTTTCTCCTACATCCAATGTCCATTCCATTTGTCTTTCTAAGTGAGGATTGATCATCTTACCCCAGGTCCTCTGTCTTGTTTAACTTTTTTAGGTGTATAGATTCCAGTATGTTTATCCTATCTCATAGGTCTATATAAGTGAGTATATACCATGAGTGCTTTTCTGCTTTTGAATTTCTTTACCTGATTTTGACTTAGCTTTGGTATCAATCAAGATGGAATCTCTCAAGAAAATTATTCATTTCATTTAGATTTTCAAATTTTGTTGTGCATAGGATTTGAAGTAGAACCTAATGTTTCTTCAGATTTTCTCAGTGTCTGGCATTTTGTCCCCATTTTAATTTCTGATTTGGTTGATTTGGATAGTGTCCCTTTGCGTTTCAGTGAGTTTGGCTAAGGGTTTGTCTATATTGTTGATGTTCTCAAAGAACCAGCTTTTGATTTCGTTTATCTTTGAATTGTTCTCTTTGTTTCTAAAGTATTGATTTCAGCCATGAGTTTGATAATTTCCAGCCATCTACTCCTCTTGGGTGTGTCTGCTTCTTTTTTTCTAGTGCTTTCAGGTGTGCCATTAAATTGATTATATGAGATGCCTTGAATTTCTTTATGAAGGCACTTAGTGCTATGAACTTTCCTCTTAGTACTGCTTTAATTGTGTCCCATAAGTTAGGATCAATTTTACCTTAATTTTCTTTTTATTTTTTATTATTATCATTTATTACAATTCATTTCATTTTTATCCCAGCTGTGACCACCTCCCTCATCTCCTCCCAATCCCATCCTCTGCCTCTTCTCCCCCTATGCCCCTCCCCTAGGCCACTGATAGGAGAGGTTTTTCTCCCCTTCTGTTTGACCTTAGCCTATCAATTCTCATCAGGACTGGTTGCATTATCTTAATCTGTGGCCTGGCAAGGCTGCACCCCTAGGGAAAGGTGATCAAAGAGGAGGACACTGAGTCCAATTTAGAGAAGGTCAGCCCTGCTCCCATTACTAGGGACACACTTGGAGACTGAGTCTATGCATGGGCTGCATCTGAGACCCTTTTCCCATTATTATGGAACCCACTTGGATACAGAACTGCCATGGGCTACATCTGTGCAGGGGTTCTAGGTTTTCTCCATGCATGGTACTTGGTTGGAGTATCAGTTTCAGGAAAGACCCCTGTGCTCAGATTTTTTGGTTCTGTTGCTCTCCTTGTGGAGCTCCTGTCCTCTCCCTATCTTACTATTTCCCACATCTTTCGTAAGATCCCATGCACTCTATCCAACAGTTGGCCATAAGTCTCAGCATCTGCTTTGATATTCTGCAGGACAGAGCCTTTCAGGGGCCCTCTGTGACAGGCTCCTAGCTTGTTTCCTGTTTTCTTCTTCTGAGTCAATCTGCTTTCCCTTTCTGGCTGGAGATTGAACATTTTAGCCAGAGTCCTCCCTCTTGATCAGTTTCTTTAGGTGTACAGATTTTAGTAGGCTTATCAGATTTTATATGTCTATATGAGTGAGGAGTATATACCATGTGTGTCCTTCTGCTTCTGGGATAGCTCACTCAGGATGATCCTTTCCAGTTCCCACCATTTACCTGCAAATTTCATGAAAGCCTTGTCTTTTATTTCTGAGTAATATTCCATTGTGTAGATGTACCACAATTTCTGTATCCATTCCTCAGTTGAGGGGCATCTGGGTTGTTTCCAGCTCCTGGCTATTATAAATAAAGCTGCTACAACATGGTTTAGCAAATGTCCTTATTGTGTACTTGAGCCTCTTTTGTATATATGTCTAGGAGTGATATAGCTGGGTCTTGAGGAAGCGCTATGCCTAGTTTTCTGAGGAAGTGCCAGATTGATTTCCAGAGTGGTTGTACAAGTTTACATTTCCTAAATGTCCATTTTATTAAAGACCTCTGTAAGCTTCATGATTTCTCTGTTTAGCTTCTGTTCCAGTGATTTGTCCCTTGTTGAGAGTGTGGTGTTGCATTAATATTTTAAGATCTATGTGTGATTTAAGCTTTATTAATGTTTCTTTGGCATATGCAGGAAATCTTGTGTTTGGGGCATGGATGTTCAGTATTTTGATGTCTTCATGGTGGTTTTTTTCTTTCGATGAGAATTTAGTGTCCTTCCCCATCTCTTTTGATTAATTTTGGTTGAAAGTCTATATATTAGATATTAGGATGGTTACTCCAGTTGCTTTTTGGGTCAGTTTGCTTGGAAAAAAATTTTTCAGCCCTTTATTTTGAGGCAGTGTCTATGTTTGTTGCAGAAGCGTGTTTGCTGAATGCAGCAGAATGTTGGACCTGTTTCTGCAACCATTTTGTTATTCTGTGTATTTTTGTTGGAGAGTTGAGTCCATTGACATTGATAGATTAGAGACCAATGATTAAGTCCTTTTATTGTGTAGCTGGTGGACATTGTATGTTTGTGTGCTTGTTTTCTTTTGCTTTTTTGTTGAGAGATGTCTTTATCCTGTATTTTTTTCAGTGTAGTTGATTTCCTTGGGTTGGAGTTTTCCTTCTAGTATTTTCTGTAGGGCTGGATACAAAATCAACCGAAAAATTAGGAACCCCTCCTGTAAACAAAAGACAAATGGGTGGAGAAATAAATTAGGGAAAGAACTCCCTTCACCATAACCACAAATAACATAAAGTACATTAGTGTAACTCTAAACAAGCAAGTGAAAGACCTATGTGAAAAAATCTGCAAGTCTATGAAGATAAAATATGGCAAAAAGAAAACTGAAGTTGGGAAGATCTTCCATGCTCATGGGTTGGTAGGATTAATATTGTGAAAATCTCCATCCTACCAAAAGAAATCTAGATTCCATGCAATTCCAATCAAAATAACAGCACAATTCTTTCTAGATCAGGAAAGAACAAATGTCAATTTCATATGGGAAAAAAGAATAGCTAAAACAAACTGGTACAATAAACGATCCTCTGGAGGTATAGCAAGCTGTACTATAGAGCAACAGCAATAAAAGCGGCATATTACTGGCACAGAAAATGAGTGGTGGATGGTTGGAATTGAATCTAAGACCCAGAAATAAACCCACACATGTATGATTTTTGACAAACTGGGTAAAATCATAAAATGGATTAAATATTAGCATCTTCAACAAATGATTCTGCTCTTAGTGGATGTCTACATGTTGAAAAATGCAAAAAAAATGCATGTTTATCACCCTGCACAAATGTAAAGTCTAAGTGGATAAAAAAAAACTCATCATAAAACCAGATAGACTAAATCTATTAGAAGAAGATGTGAAGAGCCTTGAACATATTGGCACAGGAAACAACTTCCTGAAGACAATGCCAACAGCACAGGCTCTAAAATCACCAATGAATAAATGGGACCTCATGAAACCAAAAAGCTTCTATAAAGCAAAGGACGCTGTCAACAGAACAAAACGAAAGCCTACAGACTGGGAAAAGATCTTTCAGGTCCAACATTTCAATTTTTTTATTTATTCATTAATTCATTTGTTTGCTTGTTTCAATTTATTCATTTTGTATCCCGGCTGTAGCCCCCTCCCTCATCCACTCCCAGTCCCACCCTCTCTCTTTTCTGTCTGTGCCTCTCCCCTAGTCCACTGATAGGGGAGGTCCTCCTGCCCTTCTATCTGACCCTAGCCTTTTAGGTCTCATAAGGACTTGCTGTAGTTTCTTTCTCTGTGGCCTGCTAAGGCTGCACTCCCCAGGGCAAGATGATCAATGAGCCAGCCATTGAGTTCATGTCAGAGACAGGCCCTGTTCCCCTTATTAGTAAATGTTCTTGGAGAATGAGCAGACATGGGCTTCCTCTGAGCAGGTTATTTTTATACTCTTTTTATAACCAATTTCAACCATTATGATTCACCTGACCAGCTTTATCACAATGGGCCTGCTCTTCAATACCAGGTTTTTGTAAAGTTTGTTATCTCAATGTTCTGACCAAATACACAAGAAACAAATGATGGAACAAGATTTTGTATTGGCTCACACATCCATAACAGTGAGAAAGTTATGGTGATAAGATCTTGCAGCTGGTTACAATGTATCAACCAAAGCAGAAAGACATGAATTTTGGTACTCAGGCTAGATATCTCTTTTTATTCAGTCTAGAGCCTAAATAATGGAATATGTCATCCATATTTAAATATCTCTTGCCACCTCAGCCAGCCTAAAATCTTTCACAGATACACCCAGAAGTCTGTCTCCATGATGATTCAAAACCCCATCACATACTGAATAATAGGAGAATGAAAGTATAAGATAAGAAAATAATAAGAGAATAAAATCTAAATGGGATATCTTAGCTTGGGGGGGGTTGTTCTTTTTCCCTTTATTTCTTTAATCACTTTACAGCCTGATCCCAGCAACCTCTTCCTCTCCCTCCAGTCTCACACTATGTCCCCCTCCCGTCCCCATTTCCTTGTTCCCAGGGAAGGGGAGGCCCCCAAAGAGTACCAACCAACCCTGGCATCTCAAATCATAACAGGAGTATGTATGGAAGCAGGAGACTATGTGTCCTCTCCTATCGAGGATTTTTCTTAATCCCTAACGGTATCCCTCATGCTGTCTTTCTGTTCATATTCTGAAAAATAGACATATCTAAGTCAAGTCTTACTCTAAGAGTTACCTGGTCTTCAAATTGCATTACCAACCAGTACTTGTAAGCTTCCTCATATTTGGCTTTCACCATATCCTGATCCTCCAGGCCAAAAAAAAAAAATCTGCAGCTACCTGAGCCTGTAAATTCTTTTCATATAGATACAATAAAGCATGCTATCCTAAACTCAGTTTACTGTTTTCTCTGTGGCTGTTCTTTCTGCCTTGAAATGCCAGCTCAAAGGTCACTGTATTCATTTATTTCTGCTGATATAACAAATTACCATGAATTGGATGTCTTACAATAAAAAAAATGCAGTTATATAAGTAAAGTCTGAAAAGAATTTGGCTAATACTAAGACATGTACACCTGGCAGTTCCCCTAATACTAGAATGAAATCTTTTCATTATATTCTCTACCTCTCTGGAAACAAACTATGAATTTTGTCTCATAGTGCTTTTCAAGCTCATCATGACACCTAGTGTTAGTCATCCAATTGTTAGGTCCTTAACCTTATCACATTTGCACAACCCATTCTGGACACGCCAAGTAGCCCATCACATAATTATAAGGATTCATTTGCAGAAATCCTTTGGAGCAGGTACTGTTCTCCACCATAGCCACTTCTTTGTAAAGTTTTATTTCACTTAAAGATCTCTTCACATGTTTATTTTTTTTCTTGTTCAATGAATTCTCATCAGTCTGGAATCAAGATGCATAAATTAAAGTATTTTTATACTTTTCTAGAGGTAGATCATCTGAGATCAGGGTATTGCTTGGTCTGAGGTCAATAAAAGTTTCTTTTCTGCAGCACACACAACTGCCATTCTTCTATATTCTCACAAAAAGTGTGTATCACTTCTGTTGGACTACAGTCTCACTGAGCACTTTAATCATTAACTGAAAAGACATACAACCAGCCTATGGTACCATTTCCAGAGAGAAAGACTACAGTTCATTCTACAGAAAGATATGTGTCTGCCGTCCCATATAAATTCGATTTTTTTTCTGTACTATTAACAGCTTCTGTCATGTATCCCTGAATCGGACGCTAAAGTTCTTTCAGTTGTGGTCCACCCCTGTGCAGTGTTTCAAGTTGAGTGAGTCAAAAATGATAGATTTGTCTAACCAGAAATTTCAATTCTTGCTAAGTATGTATAGATACATAGATAGATAGATGATAGATAGATAGATAGATAGATAGATAGATAGATAGATAGATAGATAGATAGATAGAATCTCAACTTAAATAAAGTCAACTGTGCCTGGAATTAACCTCCATAATAGAGACATCCAAGGCAAACTGGAGAACAGACTGTGTTCTGCTAGAGCCTTGGTGGCAGGGGAATCTCTGTGAATCCATGTGGTTGTTTGGAATGTTTTCAAGTTCATTGTCCTAAAACATCTCTGCTTTTGGTATAAATTCCTTCTTTTCCCCCCAAAAATGACAAATGGCAAAAATAATATGGCACACTCTTGGAGGATGTTTTTGTTCACTGTGTATTCAAATGCTGATTTCTGTACATGGAGATCTGGCTGCAGTCTGGACTTTGGAATTGTCATTTTAAAGAAGTAGCTCCTGTCTTGGTATGTTGTAAACATTGTTCTCCATCACCTTATGATTCATCAAATAAAGAGTTGAGTGGCCAATAACTGGTCTGAGGAGTTAAGTTGGGACTCCATAGCCCAGGGAGAGGGTCTCAGGTGAAATTATGAAAATACATTACAAACAGGTGTTTTGTTTGCCTTGTTCAGAGAAAAACAAGAATGAAGAGTGTTTATTTCAGTAACTGAACAAGATTTTCTAGAATGTAAAATGAACATGCTACAACAGAAACATATTTGATTGATTCAGATATCTGAAGCTCTTAAAATCAAGGATTATGATAGATGATTTATGCTTAACATTAAGTTATGGCACTCATTTCTGAACACTTGCCTGGGGCAAGGGTCATGGGTTCACCAAATGGTTTGGCCCCCAACCAACAAACTCACAGTCATGCCTGGTGGGCCTGAGGGTAGCCCAGCATCAAGGACAGGGTGTTATGCAGTGGCTTGGAGTTCCCTCAAAAACATATTGTAACTGAATAGGGCCAGTCTTAGGCCTGCCAGCTGGCACCCGGAACGGAGCTTCTGTAGCCCATGCCGCTTTCCCTGCTGAGAGATTCCTGCTGGTGAATACTGTCTCTGAACATGAAAATTGAAATGAACCCATGAAATCTCAACAATTCAGTATTGTTGAGATTCACTTATTGCCTGAATGAGTGTAATGATAACATCAGATGAAATGCCACTGAGGAAAAACGTCCTACCTCTACATGAATAACTACAGGTGGGTAACGGCCATAATCAGTTTTTTCCAGAGGCAAGCTTCTGCCTAGGTTGTCTAATCCCAACCTAGTCGTCTGCCCTAAACATATGCACAACCAGCAATACTAAATAGATTTAGCAGGTTCCATATATTTGTGTGCATGCATATATATATATATATATGTTGTATACATGTAACTATAATCATTAAACAGGAAATAGATTATTCAGGATAGATAGTGGTACATGAGAGGTGTTGAGGAACATAGTGAAGGGTGGGAGGGTTGTAGATATAGTACTGATATAAGATATTTACAATTTTTTTTAAGGCAAAAGGAATTTAAGACGGAAGGTAAGAAAGTTTAGTCACATTAAAGGGAACTCTTGTGGTGTAGGAATGGCAAGTGGAGTCTTTACTGTTCATAATGCCAAAGCAAATATTACAAGTAACTATGAGATGCCAGTGGGGTCTGCAAGGAATTCCCCCCTAGAGAATTAGGAAAGAACTTCTGTTTTAATAAAGAGCCAAATCTTTCAGCAGGCTCTTGTTAGAGGATACACTTCACTTAAGCCTCATAGTTTGTGAAAAATTGTTGTGATAGTCCTAAGGAAATGCTTACCTCTCAGCTTTTCTATTTGAATAAAACACTGGAAGGTTTTTATTCTCAATTCCTATTCCTGTGCTTTTTCTAAAAGCAAAGCAACCAGAACAGCAGAGCCAAGATGAGGAGCCAAGATGGGGTTGACTGAGGGCTTTGTTTACCGAGGGCAGTTTTCAGGATGATTCAGCAAACTTGAACTTCTAGGAAATGGTGGTTTGGGCCGAGTATTGAGTATGCCTAGTGTTTCCAAAACACTGGATTGCTAACTTTGCCCTAGGTAAAATTTGTCCTGTCTCTTTACTTAGACTGTGTTTTCAGAAATCTACGAAATGCCTAGTAAGTCAAGACTTCATAGTCCTTCACGCTTTAGTTCAAGACAATTAGTGATATTTTAAAACATTATTAAGATAGGATTGTCAAATGAAAATGTTGTATGTAGAATAGGCACTGTGACTGTTTACAGGGTGAAATGATGACTACAACAAAGATGATTATCATAATTCTAAGCTCACATGGCTGTGTTTACTTGTGATATAATCATTTGAGGTCTATTCTTAATAAATTTTAAGTACATAAAGTTTTGTGTGGAGCCAACACAATTTTAGATAAAACTCAAAAGATTTCAATCAGTGGTCTGTAAAAGAGATCACCATGATATTGTTTTAATAAAAACTGCTGATTTATCAAAGAAGACACAATAAAGAGTTATATTTAGTGCCATACTGTTCTCTATTTCCTAAACACATCTTACAGTCAGCTAACCAGATAAAAATTTAACTTTACATTATGCTAAGCAAAGACACTGTTATTATATTGTAGTGTGTTTTAGTAATTTTTCTCTTCTCTAAAGACAGCCACGAGGAAATATAAAACAGAATGGTCATTTGCAGTATTCAGTTCTAGTAATCATTTTTGATATGCTTTCAATGACAGAAAGTCCATAATTTCATACATGTTTTCTAGTTTTGTACTATAATAAAAATGTAAATGGATTATCTAGAGCAATTTTTATTGTGAATTATTGTTAAGCATCTCTCTGCCACAATATTGGTCAATGCTAATAGTCTATTTTAATAGAACCTTTCAACTTTCTTGCTGAATCCATATTCTAACTCTAGTATCTACAAAAACCACAAATATAAATCAGTCTTAAATATAACAAAAATTTGTTTTTCTTTCTAAAAGCACCCACTAGTGAATTTTGCAGTGAGTTTAAAGTAAGAGAAGGATTATGCTAAAAATAACATACTATGACACCAATATGTATTTAAGGGTTTAAATCCAAGTCCACACAAATAGCATTGTCATGTAAATCACAGTCAATGCTTATAATAAGGGTGTTAGATCAAGGAGGTTTTAAAATTGGAAGACATATGATGACTTGGGGAGACGGCTTAGACAAATTGCTTGTTGGAGGAGCAGAGGTCAGATCCCTAGACCCTACTCAAATCTAGGTGCTATAACATGCATCTATAATACTAATATGTCGATGGAGAGAGTGGTGAGAGAAACAGGAATACATCTGAAAGACTGTGGTCAGGTTTTCCAGTATGTGCGAGAGAGAACAAGAGACCCTATTTTAAACGAGGTGGGATTCAAGCGACAAGACATGCTTGTCATTTGGCTTCCATAGATACATCAGGGCATGGATGTACTCTTGTCTCCTTCTCTCTCTTTCTCTCTCTCTTTCTCTTTCTGTCTCTCTCTGTGTCTCTTCCTAGAAAGAGAGACACAAATACTGTAACACTGCTATACTATACATACATCTCACATGAAATAAAGAAACAAACAAATCAACACATAAATAAGGAAAAAAGAAGGGATATGGTTTATTATCAATGATTAGAGAACATATTTTTTGTTTACCCTCCCTCAAGATTTGACCTCAATTTTAGTTTGTTTGATATCAAATCTGCCCACATGAAATTCAAGGATTAAGGTGGTTTATGTATTCTAGTTTGCTTTAATTTTTATGTCATATTGCACACGTACACAAATTATGATAGGATTCCTCTAACTACTTTCGTACCCTAGTCTATCAGTTTGTTTCTGAAAATATTACAGGAGTTGAGTCAAAGGAATATTCCATTGTATACCAATAGTCATATATTAAACAAACATTTGGAACCTTCTCTTCTAAGCGTTATTAATTTTCTCAAGGAGTGATGGAAAATAGGAAACCTAATTTCCAGCACTTGTGTGAGGGAAGAGCTAGTAATTGGTAGGCAAAAGCCATTACTTATTGTATCCAGGCACACTCATCATCTCAGATAAATATAAAAGAAGCTATTATTTAAAGGAACATTAATTTACTTAATTAGTATTTTTTAAGAAAGTCAAACATGCCATGTGATATGTCAGTGAGATGAACGCACATAAATTAACAAAAACAGTCCTTGGCCTAGTTAACATGTTATTAGAGAAAATCATAATTTAAAACATGACTATGGCCAAAAAAGTACTGTAACATTCTGAAAGAATTTGTAAGGATTAATAAACAAGGATGATCTATGAGGATGCAGAAGAAAAGTTTGCAGAAGTTTAGTATATATGTTATTGTTATGACCATGTCCCACAATGTAGGCTAAGCCTTAGCTTCCAGGACCTACACAAAAATAACCTGCCAATGTTAGTTTCTTTCCCAAAGACAAGAAAAGACACAACTCCTGAAGGTGATAGGGACACATCATTCCCATGCTAGGTCCACGAAATAACCAGCCTTACACTTAATAGAAAAAATATGGAAGTATGTTTTACTGTGATTCAATGTTTGTCTATGATGCCTTAATGATGAAATATTCTCTGGGTGTCATTTTGTTCCTTTCTTCACTCTACTGTTTTCTGAAATATGTGTCCTTCACCTTGACCCTGCAAATAAACTTATTACTCAAAATTCTCATCTGAGGAGCAATGGGATAGATTTGGTAACACATGTTACCGGAAGAAAACACAAATGAGACAACAGACTGAACAATGATCAGCCAAACAGCAGACAAATGCTCATAGGGGCATTAACCTTTTACATGCTGACCTATTCCCTTAGTCATTTCTCTAACATGGAAGAGACACAGGCAGAAGGGAAGTACTGACTCACAGTGATACCACAGAGAGACTTAGTGATGATAGAAATCATACGGGTTAGGAATTGTTTCAATGTTGAAGAAAGCACTGAAGGAAAGAAAGTGTCTGCAGACCAGTGGATTCTTAACTTAAGGCCCAAATGAAGGCAGGGGCACTTGCTGCTTTGCTGGATCATTCAAGAAGACTCCCCTATCACTCACTCAACACACAGAAAGAGTTTAGGTTGGTGGAAAATCTGGTTGGAGACCTGGTCATCTAAGTTGACTTACAAAGAGAAAGCAGAAAGCTCTGAAATTTCTCCTAAAATAGTGCCCAAGCAAAGGTGCAAAACATGAGACACACCTATGATAGTTAGAATTAATGAGAAATTTAACTGAATAAAGAAGGCCTAAACTGAACATAGAATTAACCTGTTCATGAGCTGAGATCCAAGACTAAAACAGAAAAAGAATGAAAAGAAAAGTGGGCAAAGTCAACTTAGGCTATTTTCCTTCTCTGTTTGCTGACTCTGTAGGAAATGCAATCAGCCTCCTCAAGCCCTTTCTCCTATGCCTCTCCCACCACCATGACCTATACCCTTAAAATGTCAACCAGAGTAAGCTGATCCTTCCTTATCATTTTTTAATCAGGCAGTTTGTCACAGAAATAAGAAAAGTGGGCACTACAATTCTGTAACAGATGGATTAATGCCGTATTCCAAAATCCAAATTGATCATGATTTATAACAGTGGAATATGATAACCTTAGGCAAATAGCAGATCGAATAATGTTAACCATGATGGATGTCACATCATTTTATATTGTAAAATAAAGTTGCACAAATGTAATTTCCTGGGGACTATGCAGGGTTGAATAACATCCTTCCCCCACATACACATTTATGCCATAACCCCTTATACCTGTGAATCTGATCTTATTTGAAAAACAACTCCTGGGAGACACAGTTAAGCTAAGGATTCACATGAAATCATCCTGGATTAGAGGGGCTATATTGAATGATAATGAGTTTATAAGCGAAATAGGACACAGAGGCATGGGACAGGAGCTATGTGAGAATAAATACAGAACTTAGTCACACTCACAAAAGTCAGAGAAATCCCAGGAGAGGGACATGCATGCTCTTTATGAGCTGCAGGAGAAAGGTAACTCAGCTGACGCCTTTACTTGGACAACTGGCCTGCAGGAGAGTGAAAGAACAATTTTTATTTGTTTTAAGTAAATACTAATAAAACCTTAGGGAGTTACTTCCAGCTTCATTAATGTCACAGGTGGCTCCTGGGAGTGATTTGGAGGAACAAAGTTACTGATGAAAATGTGGTGGAGGGTCCAGCCGTGTGAGCAAGGAACTGGAGGCTGATGTGTGCTCTAGTAAATCATTGCAATCTGGAATGAAAAGCAGCATTTTATACATTTAATGAAAATTAGATTCCTCTCTATTAAGTTTCCAAGCTTAATTTTCATACTGTTGTCATGAACTAGTTATCTAGAGGGAAATAAGTCATCACCCCAGAGACTGAACTTCTTCATGTCAGAAACTTCAAAAAGGATGGTGTACGCGATTTCTTTCAAAGATTTTCACTCAAATTTGAAAATAAGTTTATGCATAAAGACATAATTTTATCATAGCATTAAGTCGATTAATAAAAGTGCACATAGAGAGGTTATCAGTTTTGCTTAATTGCCACCATAGAGACTCATTAGTAAGTTGTCTGTGTTTTAATTTTCTGTATTCTTTCTATCCATCCCTCTTTATTTGCCATAGAGTAGTTCAGTGATTAAAGATTGTATCTTTAGTTTTGTGCAGGGTGCTAAATATGGATCTAATTGCATTTTTCTATATATAGATATTCAGTTAGATTAGCACCATTTGTTGAAGATGCTATCTTTTTTTCCATTGTATGGTTTTGGCTTCTTAGTCAAAAATCAAGTATCCGTAGGTGTGTAGATTTATTTCTGGATCTTCTATTTGATTCCATTCATCCACCTTTCTGTTTCTATGCCAGTACCATGCAGTTTTTATTACTATTGCTCTGTAGTACACCTTGAGATCAGGGATGGAGATAACTCCAGATGATCTGTAGTTGTACAGGATTGTTTTGGCAATTCTGGGTTTTTTATTTTTCCATATGAAATTGAGAATTGTTGTTATAAGGTCTATAAAGAATTGTGTTGATATTTTGATGGGAATAGCATTGATCTGTAGTTTGCTTTTGGCAGGATGGCCTTTTTCACTATGTTAACTCTACTGATCAATGAGCATGGGAGATCTTTCCATCTTCTGATACCTTCTTCAATTACTTTCTTCAGAGACTTGAAGTTTTTTTTCCCCCCAAACAGGTCTTTCACTTGTTTGGTTAGAGTCACACCAAGGCACTTTATGTTATTAGTGACTACTGTAAAGGGCGTGGTTTTCCTAATTTCTTTTTCATCCCTTTTTGTCTTTCATATACAGGAGGGCTAATGATTTTTTTAATTAATTTTGTATTCAACCACTTTGCTACAGGAGTTTATCAGCTGAAGGAGTTCTCTGGTTGATACATATTTATCACCCAGCACAAAAGTAAAGTCCAAGTGGAACAAATACCTCAACATAAAACCAGGCACACTAAATCTGTTTGAAGAAAAAGTGTGGAAGATCCTTGAACTCATTGGCACAGGAGACAACTTCCTGAACAGAACACCAACATCATAGGCTCTAATATCAACGATCAATAAATGGGACCTCATGAAACTGAAAAGCTTCTGTAAAGCAAAGGACACTATCATCGGAACAAAATGACAGCCTACTAATTGGGAAAGGATCTTCACCAATCCTATATCTGACAGAGGGCTAACATTCAGAATATATAAAGAACTCAAGGAGCTAAAAAGCAACAAATTAATAATCCAATTTAAAAAATGGGTATGGATCTAAAAAGAGAATGTCAATAGAAGAATATCAAATGGCAGAGAAACACTTAAAGAAATTCAATGCCCTTAGTCATAGCAGAAATGCAAATTAAAACGACCCTGAGATTTTTACCTCCTTCCCTTTTATATGACCCTACCTATCAGGTCTCATCAGGATTGGCTGCATCATCTTTTTCTGTGGCTTGGCATGGCTGCACCCTTTCCCCCTCCCAAGCAATTGCTGTTTACATTCAATCCCAGTAGTCATTAAATTGAACAAAAATGGTTCAGAAACAAGTTTTAAATTTAGTCCTGAAAAACAACTGAAACATCTCAAGAATAAGGACAATTTAGAGTAAAATATAAGAGTATTTTAACCAAGGAACTTTTTGAATCTATTGCCATGCTAAGGACCAGAAAATGGAGAAAAATGAGTAAAACCTCAAGAAAATACTTGTCAAACAGAAAATTTCAGTCTGACATTGTTCCCTTAAGAATACATATGAAACATTTCCATTTATATTTCAGGATACGTCACACTTGCATTTTGACTAGTATTGTGTGATATTCAATTTCTTGGCTGCACCACCTTGAGGTCAGAGCCCACAAAAAATGCCTGTATGATAAACATAGATTATAATTATAACATGAGTAGTAATTGGTGTTTTATTAAATTAAACTCATGAGGATGAGGAAGTAGACAAATTTCCTATGTTGAATTTCTCTCAGACATAAAATCAGGGAGTGTGCAACACACTAGAGTGAAAAGCTCTCCCCTGCACCAACACAACCCCAGTAAAGCAGAAAGCTATAAACAAGCAGGAAAACACCAACAATAGCAAAGACCCCAGAGCAATGTAGTCACCTAGCACAAAATGCAAAAAAGCTACTTATTTTATTCGGTTATATGCTCAAAGCTTGATCTGCATTTTTCTGCTTTCACATTTCTCTTGTTTGCCCAGGAAGTTTTTCATTCAGGTTTCAGCTGACAGGTAAGTGATAAGTCTTCCAGCTCAGAATTAGGTTTGTAATAGGCACCTTTGTTTCTGGCTCTGTCTACATTTCCCAGGTAGTGCAGTGGCAAAGAAAAGTTCTGCCAGAAGGGAGGATTAGAAGTGAGACCCTTCACCTGGTATGTCCTGGCCACCCAAAAGCTTCAGCCAGGTGCATTCATTTAAGCAATCTTGCCTTCCTTTCTTCTGTCTGAGAAAACATGAAACCTGATCACCAGTGTCTTCACCACCTGCCATGAACAGTCTCTTATAGGTTTATATAATCTAGTTAGGGGATTGCATGCATACATTATTACATCCCGGAGAGGCTTTGCTTGCTAAACTCCCTAATTTTTACCAAGCACCCCAATTGCATTATTTTCTATTTATATTTCTTGTGTACTAAAATAAAACCTCCCCCTTAAAAATATTGGAAATAAACAACAGATAAGATAAAGACTTACTTGGGTTGTTTTTCTTTATGAAATAATGCCAACATTTTAAGAAATGGTAATTTGGCTTCAAAAGAGTAAGTTAAGCAAAAATCTAAGCGAGCTATAGATCTATAATTTAGAGAAAACTGGGTTAAAGCTTTAAAATTAAAGAACGAAGCAAATAAATGTGATAATTTGGAAGTCATCCCGTCTGTTTTCTCTCAATTATTTTAATTAAAGTTATGAAGGTAAGGCCCCTGCACAGAAAGCTCTGATGAAAAAGAAATCCTTTCTGCTTTAGGATTTGGGAAATCATTGTCAAATTTCGGTATTCCTTGAATGTAGCTCAACTTCACAGAGAACCTATAAATATTTCTCAGATGACTTGAATATATGAAGTGACTCTAAGCTAATGAAAATTGAATGGGGGCTGGAGTTTTTCCCCAAAGCCTAATGTTTAGAATTTTAATCTACCATATTCAGTCAGCCCTAATTAGAGGACTTTAGCACTATGCAGACATCTATCACCATGATATGACTCTCGGGAGGCATGTGTGTAATTAATCACCATGAATACCTGCCGTTTGCTCTCTTCCTTCGTGGTGATTAGGAGGAAAGAAATGAGGAGAGTCACCACACTGTGTAAACAACTGTGCATCCTAGCGCTTTAATTATTTTACTTTCTTAAAACAGTCTTGTTTTTAAAAGCTGATAGAGTCTATGTGCTTGGTCCTTTGAATAAATGTGTTCATGGGCAGCTTTAAAACAATAAAACCTCCTTTTTGAGAGGAGGTGGGTATTAATAATTTCTCTGTGAAGTGTGTGCTGTGCAGTCCCGTGGGCACAGTCCTTCCATGTGAGTCCCTGGTGCCCACCTGTAAAAGCCACCTGGCTTTTCTTTGGAGATTTCCATCCTGAGCACTGGGAGAAGCTGACCTTTTCTGAACTCAGGAGACAAGGCTGCCAAACATGTGCTGTGTCATAATTGTGTTTACAGATGTGCGCCCTAAGCTTTGTTTCAACACTAGGAGAAAGGTCATTATGAGCGAAAGTCAGAAATGGCTTATTTATGGAAACCAATGGCTTCAGATTCTGTAGTTCTATGGTGTGAAACACAGACTGAGTGGAGAATGGGCACTGAAGAACTCTGTTGATGAGTGAGTGCTTCCTGTGGGGCCCTCAGTGGTTGGAGAATGTGGCAGCTTCTGCATAGTGCATATGGACATTTCTTCTGGTCATGACAGTTGCGGGACAGGGGCAGTGCTGTCTTCCTAAGTACGATGGCAACAACTAGCAGAGTAGGACTACCATGACAGTTTTCCAAAAGGATTGCATGTTTTGAGTGTTATCAAAATGAAAGAATCCTTCATTAAATTTTTTTTAAATTCAATTTACTTTCCATAGTAGCAGGAAACAACTTAGGTCAGAGAGCCTGTTTTAAAATTTCACCTCAAGTCTCAGAATAAACAATAAAAATGGTCAGAATGAAGCATCTAATGTCCTTGGAGCAAAATTTGCTCTCTCAGAAAGTCTTCTTCACAGACAAAGAAATGTACCTTTGACATGATACCTAAGTTTTATACCGCATGGCTTGAAGCAAAGTCAAAGAACCAAGTGGTTCTGAGAAACAAGTAGAATAGTTGGTCAGGGTAAAAGCTCATATTTGAGAACAGAGGTGAAAGATCTCATAACCAAGGTATTGCAAGGGCAGTGAGCCAGAGAAACCTCCAGCCAAGACTGTTGGTGGTTGGAAGCATTGGGGCAGACATACAACAGTAGAAAAGAAACTAGGCACTGGAATTTGAATTTTAAAAGAGCTGCATAATACTCACTGTACAAAGAGAGGCAGAAGCAAGCTCGTAGAATTAGCTCTTGCTAGTCATACCATGATACAGAGTGAAATCACACTCAGCTTCTTATTTGAAGTGAGGTTAATTCATGAACTCTTATATTTAAAAAAGAGGTTCATTTCCATATGACTGACTCCAGACATTTTTTTCTTTTCTTTTATTATGTTTTACAATTTATTCATTTTACAGGCCAATTGTAGCCCCTTCTCTCATCTCTTCCAGGTCTGTCTCACCTTCTTTCCTCCCCCATGATCCTCCAGTGATCCACTGATAGGAGAGGCCCTCCACCCCCACCATCTGAACCCAGCCTATCAAGTCTCCTCAGGACAGCCTGGATCCTCTTCTGCTGAGGGCTGGCAAGGTAGCCCCACCAGATGGAAGTGATAAAAAAGCAGGCAACCAAGTACATGTCAGAGATAGCCCCTGCTCCCCTTATCAGGGTACACACTGGAAACTGAGTAGCCAACGGGCTTCCACATTGGAGACTTAGCTGCCTATGGTACTCCAGATATTTTGACAGTTTCATGTTTTGGGGAAAATCTGGGGGGAAAAAATACTGATCATCTCATGCCCTGTTAGCAGATTTCGTTTAACTATTGGCTTTGATCCTGGTCAGCAAAGTTAATTGTGACTGATTCAAAATTTGCTCCAGGCAGCAAACTATCTATGAAGATTATAGGAATTTTTATAGAATTTAAATACTTCACTGCACTTTTTTCTGTCACCCCCATTTTCAACCTTTTTCTCATTACAAAGTGAACAAGGGAAATATTATAAATACGATTCCTATTTTGGGGATTTTTAATTTTTTTTTCTTTGCCTTGGATTCCTAAAACTGAACCAGGTACTTCATGGGCCACATTCTTCCTTACCACATTTCTCATTAAACATTAACATCATGTGATCATTTTTACGACTAGCAGAGATTTCATGGAATCATTTTTTAACCCAATAAGAGAAAGAAAGTATAGTGACTAGAGATAACTATATCAGACATCCTAATTTATGCCTAAATTTTGTATTTCTCTAAAAAAGAGAGAAAAATATATTTAAAAACTTGGAAAATTTAACTCTATATGAAACTTTTATTTTGATAGATAATAAATCTGTCTTAATAGTCATCATGAGAATGATTACATGTGGACATTTTCTGCTTTATGTATTTCTGAATAATTTTATAGCTAGTAGTTTCACTCCTGTATTCTAGTACTGGAAAAATGGTAAAATTTTATTCAAATGATGATATGCCTTTCCAAGGCAAGTCATTTAGTGATGCCAGGCAATAAGCACTATAGTTCTCCTTTCTCTCTCCCTCTTTCTCTCTCTCTCTCTCTCTCTCTCTCTCTCTCTCTCTAACACACACACACACACATACACACACACACTATTATCCCTTGGCCTGGAAGAGTTGCTTTGAAGGCCACGCAAGCCTTGGTCTCACATAGATGTGCCTGCCATTAGCTTTTGAATGCTTTGAACAAAGGCATGTGCCACTACATCCTTATAATTGAAGTAGGTTGTTTTATTATAATAATAGCAAGAAAAGACTGTAAATTAAATCAGAAATTGGTTTGTTAGAGCACGAATAATATGAATTTGGTATGTTCAAATCAGTAGGGATGCAAAGATTATATAAACCATTAAAAGGAAGACATCCGGGGAGATCCAAGATGGCTGCCATGAGAGGACACTGTGTCTGAGGAGTAGGAGAGCAGAAACAACGCAGCGACCAGGAGACTGAACTCTGGGACCTAAAACACCAGCATTGTGAGTGCCAGGTGAGCAAAACTCCTACAGTGAGAAAATCAAGTGGGAAAACCCTAGGGACACCCAGTTATTACCTGGAGAAATTTCCCTGTGACCAGCAGCGCACAGCTCTGATCTGGACAAGCAGCCTCGCTTGGTGCCCGCACCTGCCATTGTAGACTGGATCACACAGTCTCACCGGCAGTCTCTGGAGGAGCTGGGTGCCATTTTCACTGAACTGCACCATGCTAGCTTGCACTGCACCCGGGTTCTGCTTCAACCCGCAGGTGTGCTACAGGTTCGGACCGATCATCGGAACGACACCAGACTGAGTGGATTGGGGGACCATTTTGACCAGTCCACACACTGTGGGGGCACAAGCCAAACACTTCTGCCAGCAAAAACTCAGTCAGTGTGTGAGTCCGCCAGCAGATCTGGGAAAAACCCGAGTTCTGTCTCAACCCACTGCTGAGAGGATCCTGGGACCATCTTGACCAGACCGCACACTGAGGGCGAAAGCTGCACACATCCACCAGCAAAAACCCCAGTTCGGGTGTCAGTCCACCGGCCAGACAGAGAAGGCCTCCAGCACCATTTCAGACAGCCCTGCATACAGCAGATGCACACAAACACAAACCCACTGTGTGCGCCCCAAATATCATCTCAGACAGTGGTGCACAGCCCCTGGCACAGAAGGAGGCGCCAAATCTCCATTCCAGGGGAGAGCCCTTAGCAGCAAGCCCAGGGCAGAGTGCACAGCCCCCAGCTGACATCTCAAACCTGGACACTCAGACTCTAGCACAGAGTAAGGAGTAAAGACTTAGACCAGAGAAGTGACCAGCCTGCAGAACTCACAGCTTCTAGCACAGAGCACAAAGCTGGGCACACAGAGCACACAACAGAGATCAACTGAGACAAAACATACACTGCAAAACACCGGAAATACCTGATCTTCTTGAAGAATACTCCTGACACAAGAGATTGACAGATTCAGACTGAAAAACAGCCTTAAAGCACAAACAGCTCCCTGATTATATATAAACAAATGCCCAGAAATCGGCGAAAGAACTCACCCAACAAAAATCAGGACACCATGGGCCAACTGGAAAC